>OX459115.1:42394052-43056360 GCA_949775065.1 Brachyopa scutellaris
AAAGGCAAGCCCATCTATATCTGTTCTGATAGCCAAGCAGCTATTTAAGCCTATTCAGCAGAGTTGATAAACTCAAAAATTGTTGAGGAAGCTGTCAATAAACTGAACCAACTTGGGCGATGTAATAAGATCACACTAGTCTGGGTCCCGGGACATTCTGATATCCTGGGAAACGATAAAGCTGATGCTCTAGCTAGAGCTGGATTAGCGACCCCTTTTATCGGTCCTCAGCCTGTTATTGGCTGCAGTTCAGCTTATGCTAAAAACAAGCTTCTTGAATTGCTGCGACTACAACACTATAACCATTGGCACGAGCTTAGGTCATGCCGACAGGCCGAAATGTTAGTAGACGCGCCCAGGGCAAACAGAACTAAGTTTCTGTTATACCTTAGCAGAAATGACCTCAAAATCCTCACAGGACTGGTCACTGAGTTCACTCCCTTAAACGAGCACTTGAGCAAAATTGGAATCAGAAGCTCGGACCTTTGCGAGATGTGCCTGGAAGAAGATGAGACAGCTGAGCACTCCATTAGCGAGTGTCCGGCCTTTGCTCGGATCAGAAAGGCCACTCTAGGCAACTACCTTTTTTTCTTGCACTGAAGAAATACCCAGGGCGAATCCAGTGCTGAACCAGTGTCGGTCGAAATCGAACAACAGAGCAGCATTTTCAGTGTACCACTGGCGGACATCGAACGCATCAGTGCGAATCCAGTGCGCCCTATGGCGGACATCGAACAAAGCTAATAAACATGAAAGAATTTGACAAAGTGGCTTCAGAGCGCTTGCGCTTTGACAGGTATACATTATTTCATTGCTTTGTAGTCGTACAAAAGATGACGAAAAATCTTTAAAAAAAACTGGTTTCCGCTACTGTAGGTACCCGGATAAGTGCATTAGTAGAATTATCCAATTGCCTGTACAGGGAAGATAGGATGTTTACCTCTCAGTCTGGTTGCAATACTTTGCATAAACCTGTCCCTTTTTTAAGCTGTTGATGCTGTTTTTTTTTAAAGTTCTGACCCGCCAGTTGCGGAAGGCACTGCAACCTAAAAGATCTGTGGTCACAAACCATAACAGCCAAAGTCGATTTTGCACACTTTTCAGGAGAACAGTTTGAAGTTAGATTTTTCCTATGTTCCAGAAACCTAAGAGCCATTTGATTGCTAATATTCTAAAAAAAAAAATAAATCATAATAGCATTGTGAATCCAATGAAACTTATAACTCAATTTCGTCCTAACTCGACTTTGGCTGTTATGGTTTGTGACCACGGAGATATTTGTACCACATAGTCAGTTGATGCAGTTTAAAGGATCAGCCAAACAAAGCTGAGCTCCTACTCATATCTGGCAGTCTTTGCAAAGCGCAGCAATTTTACCGTCAACATTGTTTTTTTTTTTTTTTTGATTTCGATTTCTTCGCCTTTCAAGTTGGCAGAGGTCGTTTCAGATACTTTCGGAGATATGTCGATTGGTTTTATTTTTTTGCAGTTTTGAAGTCTGTCAATTTTTGTTTGACATTGACGCTGGCACTACTATTCCTTTCTCTGTCTGTTGCAATGAACTCTATTTGCTCTTTTGCGTTCCAGAACTCTAAGCTGATACCTTTACACACAGTGTATGGTCTCTTTTTGTTTTGAAGGTCAAATTAACTACAAAGCCAAATGATTCATTTTTGTTTGCCCTCAATACTCGTAGCTTCTCATTTTCATGGCATGGTCTCCTGAGTAATGAATATTGTCCTGAGTCAGACAACTGATAGCGGCGTTTTTATAATCCAAAATAATAAACAAATGTTGTGACTTGTTATCACATGTTTTGGACAGCGATTGTACTTCAAAATGTTTGTCAAATGGTCAACAAAAATAATGATAGAATGAAGGAAAGCAGAGTAAAACAAACCGACAATGATAACGACATTGCTCTTAGATATTACTACTGTTGCTTAGGCAACAGTACAGCCCCCCGCTGTGGCGCGATTGTCACTCAAATGCCTCAGCATGAGAGAAATGGGTAGATTAAGGTGAATGTCCTGTGAAACGCTCTTTTCTATTGCGATGCGCAGAATCAACTACAATTTGTTGTTCTCAATTAAGGAGGATCTTTATATTCTTTCGATATGTTCAACTCTGCAAAGGCTGACTGAGTTCTCTACCTAATCCAAGTGTTTATCTTTTATCGCAGATCAAACTTGTGTCTCATTACCGAACTGATTCCTACCTAAAGTCCTCCATTCTCGATTGGTCAATCTTGGATTTTATGTTGCCTTGATTGAGAATAGTGTTCATCTACTTTGTACAAATTCAAGAGTAGGTAAGTGCAGCCATGAGGTTCTAGGCCATCTCATAGTGGTCCAGTTACTACGAAGGCCACCCCACGGTTTTTTATCACCAATCTCTCTGAATACATTGACTATACTTCCACGACAGACAGCAGATACGTCTATACACTTCTACTCCCAGTTCGAAGATCAACAACGGTGTAGGAGGGCAGATTAAACCTTAATCTGTCTTTCCACCTCCCTGTATTATAACGACTTCAAATCAATTTCCTTATTGGGAGGGATGTAATTTCTTCATACGATATTAGCATTTTCTCGGATAATCAAGCGGTCTTCAAATTTCTGGAATCGGTCCGGTCTCCTCTACATCAGAATTCACCTCCAACTGCCACCCACCTGTCACAGAGATGACGAAGCAGTTCAATATCCACATTTATTTATTTTAGAATATTGCTCAGCAAGGAAAACGCGTGGTTCTTTCGCACTCCATTTTCAATAACCCCTGATCTGTCAGCTGTAATGCCGTCTTTTTTTTTTTTGTTGTTGGCAACATTTTACCGCACAAATGGCGAACAATTCAAAACTTGCCTGAAGTTTGGGAGCTTTTTGTATATATATTTGGGTTCAGCAGTCCTAGGTAGAACCAAGCCTAGCTTCCCGCAACCATTTGTGTGTGCGCGTTATGTTTTTGCATCTAACGTGTCATTTCTGTCAGCATTTTTCTTTTTCGTTATCTTCGCTGTCACGAAAAAGTGACGGTTCATCAATATAAATTTGTGCATGGAAAATGTGGTGATAATCGAAAGAAAATAATAAAAAGCCCACTACTTTTCACCACAAGTGTAGAGTTTTATATTAAGTATGTATGTTCATAAAGCTCCCACGTTCTTTGCTAAGAACGACACATATGTACGTCAAGATTCTCTATAAAGCAACATTATTTATCTCTTTTCATTAATCATCATTTTAGAATAGATCTATCTTTTTATCTTTCATTGTGAATAGATAAATGGCAAGCAATAGATTGGTGTTAAAAAACAAATCTGACGTTTAATGGTTTTCATTTTTCTGAAGCACAATTTAATTTCACAGATATATTGATAAACGTTTTAACCTTTTGTCAAAATGGTGTTTATCAAGTCTACGTACATAATGTTCTTATGCAGGGTGCTTAGACTTGTTTTTGTTTTGTTAGCGTCTTTCCTTTATATTCGCAAAACCAGTCCATGTAATGTGTAGCTGCACGAAGTATCATATAAGAGGGATGTTTACTGATTCAGTTGGTGAATCGCAACTTTCGACATTAGAACAGGAATTCTTAGTTCTGATTGATGATAAAAAAGCGATATTTTAATCAAACAAAAACGCTACATACTTCCTGTCACTGGGTGACAGATAAACCAAGTATGCCTTTCAACAGACCCTAGGACGGGTATTTTTTGTTTTGTTTCTTCTTTTTTCATGAATATGCATCCAAATGTGTGTACGTAAATAGCGAGGAAACCATAAAATAATACAAACAAATGCTTTGAATAACGTTAGGTAGGTTCTTTTAAGGACAAACCAATACATCTGCATCGGTAGATTGTGAACAGATCTCAAGGTCGATTGTGAACAGAAAGGTCGGTTATCTTGTTTAATTAGAAAGTTCAGAGATTTGAAATTCAAAGGCATGCACAGCTATTGAACCTTGTACTCGTATGCCTGTGACCTGATTTAATACAGGCTGACCCTAAAAGTGGAGTCAGCAACGCACAAAGAAATGAAGTATAGGCAAAGTAATAGTTAGCAGATATTATCTAATCAGCGAGTATCTACGTAGGCACCACCCTGTTGAGTGAACAGTAGCAATTCACAATGATTTGGACCGATACAATCTAAATCGAAATGATAAGACTGAATTATACCCACTCGTATGTATCTAAAAAGATATAATTAAATAATTGTTCGCATCAACAGTCCATAGAGAACCCAGTCTAGCTCCCCGCAACCATTTGTGTGCCTGTTTTGTTGTTCGTACGAATGCCAGGACCTGTCGTGTTTTTTTTTTTTTTGTCAGCTCCGAACGGCAAGCTGAGAAACTTATTACGACAAATGATAGTTTTGAATGCTTGTCAGACATTCAGAAGTGGTGAGAAGAAGATTCTCTGTCTGTGGCAAATGACCTCTAATTCGCCGCTAGACCAAGCTTACTTCCATCCCACGCATTCTTCACTTTAGTGTTCCCCTTTTGTACGTTTTATACCGTGGACTGTCTGCTTTACATTCGGTCCAGTGAGGTTTAACTGGGATTCGTTGGAGAACACAATATGTGACCAATCCTCAATATTCCAGCTTCAGAGGTATTTTTTTAGTGCTAGTTTTCCATGGCCGGCGAACCCATCTCATCTTGCCAATTCCAGAGCTCCGATGCTGTTTTGAACCTGCTTCTAAAGCATAGCGTCTTATGTTTCTGGACTTTTCGAATATTCAACCCGGTGCCAATTAGGGCAACGTCCGGAAAACAATTATTAAATACTAAACAAAACAACTGCGATCGACCCTTTGTTGCGCGGTGCGGTATGCATTCAAGTTCGATCTTCGTTGTTGTCTCGAGATGACCAACTTCCCTACAAGAAGCCCTATTCAGGTACTCGTTGTCGTAATAACCGAAACTGCATCATAAGAAACATGATTCGAAGATAAGGCACTTTGTTAAACGACTTCTGTAGATCTTGTATGGATGAATACGAAATAGAATCTGTAGTACATCTGCCCAGCTCCCAAGAATGGCGTCTATACTGCATGGAGATCTCTATTTACTCTCATTCCTGACATCAGGGCACCATTGCTAAAGAAAATGACAGAAAAGTGAGTTTTGTTTTTAATCTAAAGTTCTATTTGGCTTACATTACAACCTTTCTGTTTGCCTAATAGGAGGTTAGTTCGCCTACTTCTGCTCAAGAAATCAAATCAGAGAAAAATAATAAAAAACGTCAAAGTTTACAGTATTGTGATGGAGATGTCAAACTAAAATTCATCATCGAAAAATCAATTTTTGTTTATGCTGTCAAGACAGTTGTTGCTATTTGTTTGTTAACGAAAGTAAAATGTGCTCATATGATTTTTTTTTTTTTCTTACAACTTGCATAACAACAGACTCGAGTGCTTTCACAGAGTTTCATACCAAAGTTTATCTAAATTTACGTTGGAATACGCACACTTCTCGTTAATTTTTACGATAACCTTTTGACTGTTTTTTGTTTTGCTCCTTTCAGAGTATCTCTCGATCCCCATTTAATTTTGATTGAGTGTCACACTTTCGGTTTTAAATAATCACTTTTGAATAATGTTCTCATTAACAGTTCAATGCCATCTGTTGGCCGAGTGCGAAGGAACACACTTATTTTCAGATTTGGTGTGCTTTTTATAGATACATACTTTAAATTCAATACCAATCTAAAATAGCTATGCTTTGGCACCACCCGGTCACCTCAACAGATAAAATGAAGAAAAAGGAAAAGGAAAGTTTTGTTTAATGAAAAACAGAAGAGCAGAACAGCGCAGATTTGTTCTAAACGTCAGATCACGGTAGAACGGAAAATTACAGCATATGTTTTTATTAATTATAGCATTTAACAATAACTGAATTCTTTTTCCGATTAAATTTCGATTTCTTCCAATAAATCTCACGGAAACACTTTTCACTTTAAGTAAAAAAATCAAATATGTAATTACAGCTGATTTTGAGGACCGTGGTGTAGTGGTAAGTGCGTTAAACTACTACGTAATGCTGCCCAGGTTCAATCCCAGCAAACACCTTAAAGTTTTTTTTCACGGTGCCATGCCGCCTCTTTCAAAAGTCTGACAAGTATTCAAAGAGTGTCATTTAAATTTGATCTCGATCACTTAAGTGTGAACTGTCAAAGTATTCGGCATTCAACCAAATCGATTTTTTGTTATTTGTTGTGGAAACAATTAATTTCGGTAATTTATTCAATGGATAATTTACATAAAGTAATATGAAATCATAATAAAGTGGATTATTTCTGTGAAACATCATTAAGTAATTGAAATTATATAATTTTCGTACACGGTAGTCTGTCAAATGTTCTACAAATCGCTTTAAGCGCCACCTTGCCATGAGATATCGCAACATTCCTAGCCAGCTGCTTTTGGCTGCGGATAAAATCAAGAGTTGTAGCCAGCCGGTTGTTGTATTTGTTTTACGTGTGAAATTTGACTTTGCTGGCAACTACTGGCTAGCTACGTTTCAAAAAAACACGGCTATTGAACGCAATAACAGTTTCGAAATCAAACACCAACAAAATTGTGACAGTGACCACTTTTGACACCCCCTGTTCAGCCATACAAAGGAACGCATACTCTATTTGCATACATACATACATATGTATATTGCTTATGCTAAGAGAAAAAAGGAAATTGTACATAATTAAGAAACGTTTATTTAACCCCACTGTATTACATCATGAACGCGCTTGAAAAAAAAAAAAAAAAAATAAGGAAATACATATGTACATAAAAACCATAACAAACAATTATTTCAACCTATTTCGACATAATTTTTGTTTCTTCTGCACTCCTCTGTTTCTCGTTTATGTATTCTTGTCTTGCCTGCCTATTTTCACTATTTTCTATTTGTATTTTCGCGCACACATGGATGAAACAAAACAAAAAACCATATGATTATGCTAGCAACATTGTATATATGCCGTAGCGACTAGATACATGTGTATGACTAAAGTCTACCACAGTCTACTTCTAATCACCTCTCTCAGCTGTGGTATTTGTTTTTGTTTTTCTGCATTTTGTTCCTACACGTATTACATTCGCGTGTGTTTGTGATGTAACATGTGTCTAATCACATTGCGATTCCTGTTTCGTTTCTACATACCGACATGCATCCACATATGTTTACTTTCTCGCACACATATGTTGCTTTAATGTTCAACATATCTGTAGTTGTGTAAAGAAAAAAAATTGACACATTTTCTGTTTGTTTGTCAGATAGTTTTTGGTTTCTTTTATTTTATTTTATTTTCACATTCGTATCTATGTACCTATGTATGTATCTCTACAATGCGACGTGGTAGGTGGTAGTTTGTCTGGCAGGCACAGTCCGCAGTCACTCTGGCAGTTTGTTTTACTTTTTCATGTCGAAAGCACATTTGCAATGGCAACGCTCGTGATCAGAAAAAAATTGAAACAATAAAAATTAATGTGAAGTAGGAAAATGGTTTTTCTTGGGAGTAAATAATAGAAGAACAACTTTTGCAAACGTACACACATGTGACATTGGAGAAAATTGTTTTTTTTTTGTATTAAATCAAAAAAATTATATAATATTAGTAATATTTTTTTTTATTAAAGAAGAATCTACATAATGGTATCGGAATAACAAAGTCTGAAGTTCTAGTGAATTAAGTGAAATTATTCTGTGTGTGTGGAAAGTTTTGAAATTGTGTGACCCAGAAGTATAGAGATACATCCGAGTAGATCACTTGGGCACAACATTATGTAGTCGTGTTCTATTAGTTCAAATATCAAAGCGATTGCTCTTAAATTGACTTAGATGAGTGCAAGTGTCAAAGGTAGCTGATATCGGTGGGCTTTAATTGGTATGACACGCAGATTATAAGTTTTACAAATTAAATATTCATTGTATAATAAAAAAAATAAAAAATAAACAAAATTATGTCGCACTACTTGGCTGTCATAGTCAGCTGATTTTGTAAAGAATGGTTACACAACTTCTGAATATTCTCGTTTCCTCAGAATGCACTTCAGTTTTTCGTTTGGACGGTTAGTGGTTTCAGAATAAAAAAAAATGGAATATTGTTGGTGGTTGTTTGCTAATTAAATTTATTTTAATCATCACAGTGTAGACTTTCTTCTGAATGGCGTCGTTAAGTGTGTTTGTCAATTAAATAGCTCCGCGTTTGCATATTTTACGATACGAGAGGCCTATAAGATAGTGTAGTTTAACTTGTTTCGTAGTCGGAGTGACTGATTTGAAGACAATTCAGTCCCTGAGAAGCAAGTTTTAGCCATGCTTAGTTTTGGAACTGTTGCTTAAGTAGTTCGTGCGTCTGAATCTCATCTTAGAGTTGCTGTATATTTACACATTTGTGTATTTATCGCTAATCCGATTTAATGTGTTGAAATAATAAGCCTTTTCGGTAACTTGCGAATTTGTACAAATTTTTACAATTCTTCACAAATTCGTACGAATTCTCATAAATTCCTGTTGGTTAACCCAAAAAGTTCGTAACAATTCGCAAAAAAAGAGAGCCAACTGAGAGTGTGAAAAATATACCCTCAATTAAGAAACTTGCGAATTCTTGCACCAAGTTCCTGTTCCTGTTCACGTATGGAATGGATACATTTCTTAGATTTAGTAAGAGAGAGTGCTCAGGAGAGAGTAAGAATTTTCTCCATGCTGCAGATTTACGGCATCTGTCAAATCGGGTAAACTTCTTAAGCTGGGTACCTACTTCCCGTACTTTCTGCACAAAAATTCACAGATTCTCAAATTACAAAGAGTGGCGGTAAAAATCTCAGAAAGAGGTAAAAGTGTGCAAAAGTACAGAAAAATGGATGACATTTGAGAGTTTTGACAGTTTTCAAGCTGCCAAAAAAAAAATTCTTGGGCTAAAATTCGCAGCATGGGGAAATTTCTTACTCTCTTTTTAGCTTTCTCTTCTTTGAAAAACTAAAAAAAAATCTTCGTACGACGGGAACGGGATTCGACTGATTTTCGTAGTTTTTCACAGTTTTTGATAGATACGGGAACAGACCACCAAGAGTCTCATTTTGGAGGAATATTATATAAAACTGAAGAAACCCTGCATGATGGCATGTCACTTTAAACTGGTGCTCGCAAAAATGCTAGGTACTGCATGACACTCATCGGTCATTTTTGCATGACAATCTTGTTGCATGGTGTGTAGCTTTAGGTTTGACGTTTAAAAAGTTTCGTTGTTCAACATGTTCGTTTCCTTATTCGTAATTTTACTTCTCTGACAGAATTTCATTTTCGTTCTTTGAAATACGACGAACAACCAATTTTTGTGCAAAAAGTAGACAGACAGACCTAATGTTACCTTGGCTAGACTTGTAGACTTCCTTTGAAATTGTGATTATTGCTTCTAATAAAACTGGGCTTAACAACCACTTTGTCCAGAAACAAAATTAGTACTTAAAAACTAATTAAGGTGGATGGATTGGATTACCTATTCTGTCCTATGGATTCAAAGAACGCCGAATTGTATGTACTTCCCCAAATTAGAAAAAAAATGGAAAAGTGACTGGAACAGATAATAATGTATGCTGCGATTAGGTCATAAATATTTGGGTCAACCTCCACTTCGATTGATAACCGAAATTAGAAAGTAAGAACTAATCTTGCTCTTCTAAGACAATAATAAAAAACATATTCATAACATTTTTTTTCGGGTTCACTGTATGACCTACAAATGTTTTTATCTTGTCATTAAATCTTTTTTACAACTTTTCGTTAATGAAATTGGCAGCATATCTACAATTATTGCTTTTATTTTGTAATGACTTTTATTTGAAGTTGGCGGTGTCTTTTGTTTAAAGTGTCATCTTATCGATGGAGATTTGATTTCTCCTTAAAGAGGGTAGGTATACGTATGTACATGTGTAGGTGCCTTAAACAATTGACGTAATATTATAATAACAGCTGTGCAACAACTGCAGTAAAAATTAACTCAAAAATCGTGCCATCTAGTGGAAAAAAAATGAATTATAAGAATAAAACATATTAATTTAAATTGAATGCTTTTCCAAAATATGACATCACTTACCATGTGACATTTAATAACAAATGGATGATTTCATCTCTTCAGATCATCTGTCAATGTGTTTTGCTTGCTTGTCAATGCGTGCTACTTTAACTTGATACGTAGCAAATGACGCAACGCCATCTGTATACACGTGGCGCTGATCTACGGTATATGTGTATATCCACTTGGATATTTTTGTTTTCCCTTTCCAACACTTTTCGTATGCATGATCTGTGTGTGCTGTGATGAAAGAGAGGAAAAATTAACATGAAATTTCGCGTAGAAAATTGATCATGAAAAACGATTGATTTAATTTCAAAAAAACATTCAAAATAGCGTTTCTTGTGCTTATGTTAGGCTACAGACAGATGATCGAAATGTATTTATATTCTACATAGCAATAATAAATCTCGAAATACAAATACACATAAAATGTAGAATTACATTAGATTAGAAACTATACTTGTGGAAAATAATGGATAATATCGCTTTTGCGGTCTTAAACCGCAAACACAAAACTATTACATTTGAAGGAAAAATAAAAATTATTCCATTATGAACCCTCTTTTAAACTCGCACGTTGATTAGTTTTTGTTGTGGTACTAGGCGATTACGTTACATTGTGTTAGTGTAAAGAAAAATAACAGTTGAGTAACTTTCTTTATTGATTTCAGCAAGATATGACAATTGGAAGTTTGCACTTAAAGTATTGTCATTGTAAGCGAAGTTTACATTTGTATTGTAATTGTTTTTTAAATAATTCGATTGTTGAAAAACTATCAGTAAAAAGATGGTAATTGAGATAAAGAAAAAGATAGAAATTACAAAAATTGTAATCTAAACATTTTTTTGACAGCTCGTTTTAAATGTTTGAGTTTTAAAAGGTGTTTTAACTGAATAAAATTTCCTTCACTATTTCATCTAACTACAGCTTTTCAGTTATTGAATTGCCCTTCAGCAGCTCTAGAAGCTATAATTGGCATCTAGCCATTACAGATCTTCATTAGGAAGGCAGCCGCTAGAAGCGCTATTAAACTACAACTTATTCGTTTTCGTAAGTACAAAGCAGGTAACCTTACGGGTCGGTCACCTTAACATTATTAACAATATTCCCGATCAGGACATGCTTTGCACCATGCGTCGCTGATGTTATGATAAGTGACTACTGTTTTGGCAGAAAATTCCAAGTTCAAATTGGGGAACGTACCACATGATCAAACGGCGGACCCAAAATTGTCTAGTATGGTACACTAATGGATCGAAAATGGCCTCTGGTGTTGGTGCTGTGATCTTTGTGCCCAATATCAGAATCTTCGTCCCTCTTGGATCATTTCCCAGCGTGTTTCAAGCTGAGGTCCATGCCATTGAGATCTGCGCCTTGATTAACCTACAGAGACGCATCAAGGGTGCTAACATAAATGTATGTTCAGACAGCTAAGCCGCACTCAAAGCTTTTACTCTTTGGACTCAAGACTAGTAAAGCGCTGCTTCAATTCTCTCCAATCCCTAGCCACTCACAATAAAGTCAAACTTTGGTGGGTGCCTGGTCACGCATCAGACTTAATTCTTTGACTCATTATTCGTTGAATTGTATAAAATTCCTGGAATTTTAGAATTTGTCTCTCTCTCTCTTTGTCTGTACAGAAATTCAATTTTTCCCAGTGTAGTAAAAGGAGAGACTCTTATATTATAGAATACAATAAATACAGGAAACAATCAAGATTCCTTTATCTTTATTAAAATCAATGGTTTAAGTATAAGCTCAGTGCTGATTTTTGGGGCATATTTCTAGGATCAACCATTAAATTTTTACTCTCACACATACAAATTTCCCTATATCCACTTTTATTTGATTGAGATAGGGTTACGTCACTTTTGGATATGTAAACAGTTGAGTAGTTGAAATTAAAAAAAAAACATAATAAATTCAATATTGTACAACGTAATGCAGTCCTGATAATTTTTGTTCAATCTACACCTTATTCTCAACGTTTGTGATTTTATTCAGATTTTTCTGAACGATATTTCTGGAGATAAGGTAGGGGGACAGCCATTATTAACGTTTTTTGAAAAAAGTGTTCAGAAAAAAGTTACAAAAAATATTTCATATACATATATTTGAATTCATGCTTTAACGAGCTTTCATCTGACACCCCACACGATGGCCTCAAAATTCATCTTTTTGCTTAACTTCCCATTTGACCCCCCGAAACAAGCCCCTCAAAGTCGAAATTTAGCTTTGTTTGGGCCACTTATTGCTAAAACTGTTCCAAATTTCAATAGTCTACCTCAAATAGTCTAAGAAAAACGCCTCTGACGGACGGACAAACAGACAGACTGACAGACACTGAACTGATTCCATTAGTGTTCAGTTTATGGGTACGGTACACTAAAAATAAATCCTAAAATAATTATCTATCATATTTTTGTTGATTTGTCAGCATTGGAAAATGCTATGCTGAATTTGGTGCAAAGATCTGTTCGTTTTGAGAAACTGTCAATTGAATTGATCATTTCGTGACTAGAAAAATGTTTGAAAAAATGTCCAAATTTGGGCTGATTCAGTGATATGTGGCAATGGCAAGCTCTCCTTCTTCTTTCCATATTCTTAAAAAAAACCAGTATTGCAGACCTGTTTGTGTTGACAACAGCATCTGCACGTTTTTGTTGTTTGTTTGGTGTTTTTTTTTCAAGTACATAATATTCAATTTATCAATTAAATTTATAATCCTGGATCCAAGAATAGAATAAACAACAGCAAAGCTTTTCTCATTGAAATGTGCGCAATTTTTCAAATTGCGTGCCAAGAATTTTGTCGACCACTGTATAACAACAAATGCAAGTACATAATATAGAATAAACAATAATAATAATAATTAATAAAACACTATTTCTCGCATATCAAAGTCCACCTTTGTGTAGCTCTAGCTGGTATCGTCGTCGTCGTGGAAGTGTTGCCTTTGTTCGCCTAAATTAGAAACCGACTAAGTAGCTAGTCGTGTGCTGTTTTTTTCGTGTGCTGTTTTTTTTTTTTACTTGTCATCCCCCGCCACTACGCAAATACTCGTAAAGAATAGGAAAAAAAATCACTCTGTCATTCTGTTAAGATAATTGCTACGAATTGCGACATTTAAATATTTTTTAATATAAACAGCTGATTAGCTTGTCAAGCGCTTCGGGTGCGGTGCTAGTGGCTCGTGGCTCGGAGCTTGTACAAAGTGTGTCTCCCATGCAATTTCCCCACGAAGCCCCGTTTGCGCCCGTGTGGTAGTGTGGTGACCTTGTATCTCAGCTGTGCATGCAATTCTTGATCATAGTTTTACACATTATGTGGTACTCGTATTCGTATGTACGTAACGTATCTATTTTGTACACAGAGGGAGAGAGCGAGAGACAAAGACGCAATAAGTTAATTAACGTAACTACTCGTGGAGTACATACTTTTCTAATTATCATCACCCGACCCGTCAGTGTATGATGTCTACCTGCATATGTATGTAGGATAGGCACTTGAGGCAAAAGATACGAAATTGTGTTCACGTAATTATTTATGGTTCACTTTTCGATTTGATACATACGTACGCACATAGCTATAGTTGGCTAAATTAGATTTGAATTATTAGATACTTTTCGATTACTTTTTTTTCTGGTCGAGTGGAATGGTTGGCAGACAGGTAGTCCCATAGACATAATGGCATTTTAAGGTCAAGTGATTTAGGTATTAGATTCATGTGCTTTGTTGTGAAGATGTACAAGCACATAACAAAGTTGACATTTGTATATCTCCATCTCTTTTTGAACTTGACGTTTAACTTTTATTAAAATAAAACCTTGAGAGCATAGTTGTCTTATATTTAAGACATTTCGGAGATAATGACACGAGCAAAGAGTACTGTCGATGCTAATTTATGTATCTTTCCGAAATATGCGGTGGGAAATAATTATATGGGGAAATGTGTATGACAAATGTCAGAAACTACTTTGTAGGTTGAGCATATGCTAAGTAGGTAGTCACCCAAAAGCAGAAATGACATAATTCCATCGATTGAGAAGAATATGAATACATACGAGTACTTAGCCAGGCATTTATCTAAAAGACCATAATCAACTTCGCATTAGTGACGAGTTCGCCTAGTTCTGTTCGAAATCGATTTTAGAACTTAATTAATGTCGTCTGCTGATGCATATGATCATTTATTTTAGTACTAACGTATACCTTAGCGAAATTTGTCGCAGCTCTAATTTGTTGTACAAATAGTTTGGCAGCACCTTCTAAATACGTTTCTCTTGCCGGGGCGAATCCATTATAACCGCGTCTCCTACGCTAATGACCATGTATACATACATAAAACGATATCAAGTTGACGTCTGAATATTTCATTACCGATGTCGACATAATGCAGTGACGTTGAAAGAAACTATAACGATAAAAAAAACGAAGCAAAACTTTCCATGAAAATTTCACTTCAAGTGTCAGATAATGTGATTTTCAGACAAAGATGGCGTGTTACAGAAAATAGCAATATAGTGGGTCAAGTAACCATTTTGAAAAAATGTTGTAGTTATGGCTGGGCGGTTGGAGACTCGGTATGATAAAAATGCGTAAAGGGTGTCATAAGATATGTATTGTTTGTTTGTCATTGATTGGATGGCTAATATCAGTCAGTTGTGCACTGCGGCTGATGGGTATCTTTTGGTGAAAATCTATAACAATGTTAAATCTCATAAAGCGGTAATCAAAATATATGAAAAAAATGGCGAATCGACGAATACAAAGCTTGAATGCAGCTTTGTTGCTAACGTTTCTAAGGAATCTGTGAATCAAGAGTGCATTAGATTAGATGATCATTTGTAGAGATTTGGGGCAATCCAATTTCAATACTAACTTGCGCGGTTCAAACAGCTTGTAAGATTTAAAATTAAATGTGTACTCTTATCAGCTCTTTTTAAGAATCTTATTTCTATAACCTAGATGGAAGTCTGAGTGTGGCAAATCAGGAGAATCGTACCTCAAATTCTGTTTCGCCAACGCACCCTTGTCATTTTTCTTCTTCTTCAGCCAGGCCTCTTCTCGCGAATTTTGGCGTCAGCGGCCCTATACAGAACCAAGCCTAGCTTCTCGCAACTATTTGTGTGTGCGTGTTATTTTTACTACGAATGGAAGGGACCTACAGTTTTTTGCCGACTCCGAACGGCGAGTTGAGAAGCCACTCTTGACAAATGATACTCTTTGATTGCTTGTCAAACATTCGAAGCAGGTGGGAACCGTGAAAAACTTTTTTAGGTGTTGGACCCGGGCTGGGATTGAACCCGAGCAGCATGCGTAGTAGTCCAATGCACTAACCACCATGGCCACGGCCACCACTGGTCAAGAAGGTTGGAGTAATATTCGCCTGTAATTGTTCATAATTTTTCAAGGTAATCAATTAAAAATGATCCCTTTCGCATCCCAAAACACGCTGGCCATGACCTTCCCGGCTGATGCGATAGACTTTGCATATTTTGGAGCTGAACCACCGTCTTTCACCCACTGCTTCAACTGCTGTTTAGTTTCCGGCATATAGTGGTGGACCCATGTCTTATCCATGGTGACAAATCACCGCACAAAATCATTCGGATCCCTATTGAATCGGTCCAAAGATTGCTGCAAAAATTGTTTTCCCATTTGCTTTTGATCAGCGTTGTCTTGCTTTCGCATCCCTAATGTTTGTGCAAGATCTTCAGGACCCTTTCTTGCGATATCCCCACCGCCTTAGCTATCACACTCGCCTATCGTCCAACACGATATCATGCACTTTTTCGATGGTTTCGGATGTGGGTCATCTTCAGGGGACGTGCGACCACATTTAAATTCAGCTGCCCACTTTTTAACGGTTGATATGGAAGGAGCAGAGTTCCCGTAAACTTTTGTCAACTTTGGATGAATTTCTTTAGGGGTTAATCCATCCAAAACGAAGAATTTTATGACCGCACGATACTCAAGTTTATCCATCTTAACGAAAAACACGCGAGACGTCTACTGCAAAAATTCGTGTAAACAAACTACTTGACAGAACAAGTTGAAACTTGTCATACGAACTAATGACATGTGCACCTAGGCAGGAAACATAAGCTGATTTGAACGGCAACTCTGCGTCAGGCCGATAACTTTTCACCTCACCCTCGTACTACTAAAATTGAAGGCTAACTTTGCAAAGTGATTGATGATCGATATTGAGAAAGCTGTTGTAGAGTACTACCTCTAGGTACATAGGAGTATGTACATTCAAGACCCCATCTTCTATAGCAGTGTACATCGAAGAGAAAATCAGTCTTGTGTTTTTATTTTTAGGATAAATATCTAATTATTGGTGTGAATCTGTATTAAAATGTAAAAAAAAAAATTCGGATGTTAACTCCGAAAAAACGCGTTCAATTTACATTATCTCCACTGTCAATACACTCCATCGCCAGGCACGAAATGAAGCATAAAGCTTTTCCACGTGTTCTAGAACTACACAGTTCAAACAGTTTAAACCAAATGTCTAAGTCGCCCTAATCCACCTAAATACTACTTGCAACAGTTTAATTAGCGACAAACTTTTCAGTTCTCTTTAGCGATTTCAAAACCGACATAATCTGGTTGAAACTAGTTCACTGCCAGCCACCAACAAGCGCAACTACCAAATGTGCCCCCACCAGCATCAAAACAAAACCGCCAGCAATAATTAGAAAATGGAAAAGCCAACCAACATCGAAGCTTTTACATCCAAAGTGCTATGGAAAACACACAAATCAAAAACAAGTTTCTCAGCCAACTCAACCAGAAATGGGAGAACATAAATTTTGTTCACATCAGCCCGAGGCACAGCCACCAAACTTCGTATTTAATCAGTCCAACCAAAACATGTTGCGGCTGTGAAGTGTTGCAAGCGCGACGTTACAGCCAGCTTTGGACGACTACAACAAATATGGCCAAATACGCTCGCTTCAGTTGACCAAGTTGAGTAAAATTTTGGCGATTATCGCCGTACGCTGGAAAAACTCTTCCACCGAATTGAGGCCAGGGACTGCAAGTGGAGTTTCTCGAGACAACATAACATGTGCCCAGTAACCAGATGAAGGACATGCGAGTAAAAGGGGGCCAGGTACTCTTGTTCCACATAACCAACCACACTGGCTCTATTTGGGAAAATCTACAACACGGTGGTTCTCTTGTTGTTTGCATGTGTTTTTCCATTTTTTTTTTTAGCGGATGAGAGAAAGGAAACTCTTGAAAGTAGTTGAGGCTTGAGGGCTTCAATATTGTTTGCGGTTTTTTTTTATTGTAACAAAAGCCTGTTTTATATGGTTTTACTTGTAAACTTGTATGACTAGTACAGTGGGGCTCGCGCGGGTTAGGTAATTCTGTTTTAATGCTTGAGTTTGTTTTCAATTATTATACACACTGTTGCGTAATTGGTGTAAGTAGATTGTAAGGCGTTTTTGTTTAATTATCTGCAAGCACTTTCCAATGTAGAGTGGAAAGGCCTTGAGGTAAGTCGTAAGCCCTGAGTTGTCATGCAAAACTTGCTTGTTCTGTAAAGAAATAGTACGAACGTTGGAGGCCAAAGAAAAAGCGCCGAATTGGACGCTGCATTACAATCTTTAAGAAAAAGTCGTTGCTTCTATTGTTTTAAACTTACAAATGGCGGAAGTTGACAACACGTGTGTTATATTAGATTTCAATACCTTAAAGCTGCAGAAGAACATTCTGATTGTGGTAAAATGTTCCTTATCTCCCCTCACTAGGTAAGACTTTCTTCTTTGGCTGTCTGCGTCTTTACAACATATCCACAGAATGCAGAAAATGAAAAATTTGACAGTTCAGTTGACAGATAAAATCTGTGTACACTTTGTAAGTTCAACAACACGTCAGTCCCCGTTTCTATCAATAGGTCTGTTTAATGAGGCTGTTCTGCTCAGAAAAGTACATTTTGTGTTCAATAAGAAAAATGTCTGCCCGAAACCGATCTGGTTTGCGTTCAGTGAGGTTGTCAGAACAGAAAGTACAAGAAGTCTTGCACTTACTCTTTGAGGTAGAACAGGGTGTACGTACAGGGTTTTTCAACAGAGACGCTACAAAAGTAGAGCGACAGGGACAGCAAACGACGCCATATTTCTCTTCAATAAGGTTTACCATTTCATGATGGAAAGATATACGAGCCAACAACGAGTCGAAATTATTAAAATTTACTACCGAAATTCGGAGTCAGTGGCCTCAACGTTAAGAGCGCTACGCCCAATTTATGGTCGTCATAATCGTCCTAGCAGATCAACAATTGAGCGTCTAGTGGGAAAATTTGAATCCACAGGCACAGTACAAAATGTTCCCGTGCCAGTGAGACAAAGAAGTGCCCGTAGTGTCGAGAATATTGCTGCTGCTGAGGCTTCAGTTGAAGAGAGCCCAAATGTGTCTCTCACACGTCGTTCTCAAGCGTTGGGCATCTCTGTGACGTCGTTGTGGCGAATTTTGCGAAAAGATCTTGGCCTACATCCTTACAAGATTAAATTGACGCAAGAACTGAAGCCGCTTGACCACCAGAAGCGTCGTATGTTCGTGAATTGGGCTGAGCAACAACTTGAAAATGATTCGGATTTTCATCGAAAAATCATCTTCAGCGATGAGTCTCATTTCTGGCTAAATGGCTTCGTCAATAAACAAAATATGCGGTATTGGTCAGGCAGCAATCCACACGTACTCAATGAATCATCATTGCATCCCGAAAAAATTACGGTTTGGTGTGGTTTATGGGCCGGCGGCGTCATTGGGCCGTACTTCTTCCGTGATGATCAAGACCGGCACGTTACTGTGAATGGGAATCGCTACCGTTCAATGATAACCGAATATTTTTGGCCCCAATTGGATGATATGGACTTGGAGGACATGTGGTTCCAACAGGACGGCGCCACAAGCCACACAGCGAATGTCACAATCAATTTATTGGAAACCAAGTTTGGAGAACGTGTTATCTCACGAAATGGCCCAGTCGCTTGGCCGCCTCGGTCGTGCGATTTGACGCCGTTAGACTATTTCCTGTGGGGCTACGTCAAGTCTATGGTCTATGCCAACAAGCCAGCGACGATTGATGAACTTCGTACGAATATCGAACGTGAAATTCCAGCAGCATCGGCCGATTTATGCTTGAAAACCGTCGAAAATTGGGTTCAGCGTCTGGACTTCTGCAAGCGTGCCCGTGGTGGCCATGCAAAAAAAATCGCATCGAACGTACTTTCACAGGAATAAAGAATTTCATTGATATCCAAAACCGTTTTTGTTTTATTTAAAAAAACTTTTGTAGCGCTCTTATTGAAAAACCCTTTATGTACAAAAAAGGAATAATGTTCATTAAAGTCTCTAATGACAAATGTCAAAATAGTTGACAACTTACACATGGGCTATACTTTTTTGTTTGACATTTTTCACGAATCTGTGATTTCTAGTTCTAGTTTTTCTTTACTGAACATAGCTAATAGTGACAGTAGCTTACATTTCACTTACTCTAGTGACATTTGTTAATGTTCTATATATTTTTAATATTTTGACATTACTAAACCGAAAATATTTGATATATTAGGTCTGTTCCCGTACTTTCTGCACCAAAATTCACTGATTGTCAAATTTTAAGGAGTGGGGGTAAAAATCTTTGAAAGAGATGTAAAAGTGTGCAAAAATACAGCAACGCATCGAACAACAATAAATGGAAAATTTATGACATTTGATATCTTGGGCTGAAATTCGCAGCATCTAGAAATTTCTTACTTCTTACTTTCTTAGCGCTCTCTTCTGCGAAAAACTACGAAAAATCTTCGTACGGGAACAATATTTGACTTGATTTCGTAGTTTTTCGTAGTTTTTCGCAGTTTTGAGCAGGTACGGGAACAGACCTATTAAATGTAACAAGAAGAAATATGGAGCATAGAACCCTGAATAGTAGGCGTGTTTTTTTCTTATATAGGCTTAGCAGAAAATGAGAAAAAAAAAAAAACCTGAACAGTGACTTGGCAGGACTATGCTAATTGACGTTTGACAGTTTCACATCGGCATTGTTTTCATTTAAAGTAAGGCCGGTAGTTATTAAGCGCTCATAAATCGCTTTTAAGTTTACATTTTTGGCGCTCTTTCGAAGATGTCAGTGACATATGGCAATGTAAATATTGGGAATGATGCAACACAGCTGTAGATCGTGAAATCGATGTTGGTGGATAGTTTTTTTTTCGTCAAATTCCTAACTAAGCCTATATAGTTGTTAGTGTAATTAAAATGGAAAAAAATGTCTAAGCCTATATAGTTTTTATAAAGTCTCAGCTCATCCCTGCGTAAAAGAAAGGGTCAGCGCAATAGATTTACATTAGGCCCGATTGCACTATAAATGTAACAAAAAGATGAAAGGGAACAGAGCTGCGAGTAGTGTGATGTGTCACTTTTTTTTAAAGCTGATGTACAGTAGGTACTAATTCTCCGTCAAAGTTGCTTGACAAACAGATTTTGCGATGTACATACAATTCGTGGAACATTACTAACATATGTATGTAAACGTAAACAAATACAAACTTTGACAGCAATTTGAAAAAAGAGTCGATTAAAGACAAACAGAGTAACCTTGCATGTCAAAACTTGTTCGCATTTGGCACTCTTAATTCTATTTATGTAAATATGTATACAAATCGACCTTAAAATCGTCTCAGATATTTATTTAGACTGTACAGTTTGTTTATACAGCGCCATTGGTTAGTTCTTATTAAAAATAAAAACTATGCACGAATTTATATTGCGCTGTATAGTATTGACCTTCCCTTTGATGCTACTTGGATGAAATAACACTACTGTCAGTGCCAGCCCGTTTCTCACGCCAAGTATTCCTATGTGGATACATGATGATGACCAAGGAAACCATACAAGGTAAAAATGTGCTATGTCAGCCGGACGAACAAACGAATTTAAATCGAAATAAAACCACATGCATCCAATAACGTAATATAGCCTTAGAACTGCTTTGCAATACATGCATGAATACTAAAGTGAAGCTCACATTTTGCCAAAACAATTTCTCACTCACTCTCACGTTCTGTGTTTGCTTCGTTTCAGAATAGACACGCTATACAAACCTACGATCTATGAAATGCAATGAATATTTATAGCAGATATATAAATAGGCGCATTTCATTGCATTGGCGCGTTGCAGTATGAATAGATAGATACAAATACAATGAATTTAATAAGAATCACCAAAGATAAGGAGTGCCAGTGTTGTTTGCTGTTTTGAAACCAAATGACTGACTGTATGTGTACACTCGTACTCGTGTTTTCAAGTATCAACTCAGAATGATTGCGTTGTTTTGTTTGCTATACTAAAACGATGTAACCTTTAGCGGATACTTGTGACTTCAGTGTCAACTAGCTTAGGGTCCACTCGTGCAAAATTGTTCAATAAAATATTAGCTGGAAGTAAATATATATAATAAAAAAGCCAGTTTGTCCAAGGGTAAGAGAAGTAGGTATTCAAAACTAATTTCATTGTAAAATTGCAAAATGTTCTTGGTCATTTGCGTCAAAACTGTCAATTCTCAAAAATCGAGAGAAGATTCTATCATTTTAGAAAAAAGTACACGAGCACTCTCGCAGAGAAAAACTAAAAACGTCAAAGTTTGAAGTATTGTGACGGAGACGTCAAACTAGAATAAACGAGCACTCCGTCAAAGTTTGAAAGTTTGAAACTACTAATTACACAAACAAAAATGAAGATTGACATTTCACGAATTGTCAGATGGCTGTTAGATAGATGTCCCTGGGTGACTACATGGATGCAGGGTTACCTTTGGGACCATTTGGGGTCAAATGGACCTTTTTTTTGATGGCACGGACCCCAGGACCCGCCTTTTTGAAAATCATCGAAATTGGACCCTTTTCGAAAAAAGGGATCCTTTTTGGACCCTTTCTGTAAATTGAGAAACAATTGACACATTCAACCGAAATTGCTTCACTTCTTTTAGTAGACAAAGTCACCGACAGCAATCACACTTTTGCATTAACCGGATTTCTATATAATATGTTTTTTTGCCAACGCCAAAATGTAAATTTTCCTTGTAAACAGACACATTCAAATAGTTGGTGTGTTTGTCATACTTCTACTATTGTTAATATAAATGTTTTGGAAGATGAAGTGTTAGAAGAGTGGGTCTTTAACTCGAATTTAATTCAGAAGCTTAGGGCTTTCATTTCTAACCTTTAGGTTTTCCAAATCATAACTTTTTGTTCAAATACTTTTCTTGTTTCTTTTGTTTATGTTACTTTATTTTTAAATTAATTGTTTTTTTAAATAAACTGAATTTTTTGTTTTGCTTAAGAGTTTTTATGCATAAGCTTTATATATTTTTAAGCAATTGGACAATAATACAAAAAAAAATTAATAAAATAATACTTATCCTACCCCCCCGTCTTATTCTTTAATTTTATATGGGGCCCCTTTTTTTCGCCAGGGACCCCTTTTTGGACCCTTTCCGGACATTTTCAGAGGTAACCCTCCGTGGATGTGGTGTAGGGTGTAGCACGATTTCGTAGTAGGGGACATTTTTTGACACTCTCATTTGGCTCTCTATTCTCCTGATTTTTGACAGATCCAGTAAATTTACGTAATTTTACTGCACACCAAACAGACCTAATAACTCACCATTTTGTAAACGTTGATACATTCTTAGAGAACAATTAACAAATACTTGTTGTTCATCAGCCATCTTTTTTTGCTGTCAAACTTCTGTGCTGTCGTCATATGACAGCTTTTATTTTCACATCAGCCGAATTTCTGGGTGAAAATTACTTTTTTTTTTCAAGTGTTTCTCAGTACGTGGACGTTTTTGAAGAGTTTCACATCAAAGTTTTCTAAATTTACGTTTGAACATGAACACCGAATGACACAGAAATTTTAATTCTTTTCGGGTAGCCTAGATGTCGACCAAAAAGATGATCAGTCTGACAGCTGATTTTTTTAAGTGTTTCGGTATCATTTGACAGTCCCCAGAAGCGATCTACTCCCACATATTGGGGTGTCTCTGCTATTCTGCGTTTGGTAAAAATGCAGTTGGAGATTTAATAAGCAACTGGATTTTCAATTGCAGCCATCTTAAAAAAGAGACAGTGTATCCTGCTGCGTCTTTCAAGCGGGCTGCAAATAAATATCTAAATATTGTGAATGTTCTATATACATTCAGGGTTATCGCGAATAAAATCCGATGGAAATATTTCCCTTGTCAGCAATGTAAATCAGATTGCTGAATGGGAAATATTTCCCGGGAAACTTTGTTCACGATAGGCCTGATTAAGTATGTGTATGCAATCGTCTTAGTTCTTCAACAGAAAGGTGTCCCAGTCCCAGTTGTTCTGTATAAATGTTACCATACGGATATAGAAATACGGTCAGAATGGAAAAATCACTAGTTTGAGTATAGGTAGAATGATTTTGGAAGTTTTTAACATAACCAAGATTCAATTCAGCCACAAACGGACTTATGCAAACTCCTATAAGATTACCTCTATTAATTTTCATGATAAACAAAGTTTACAACCCATCAAAGAGTTTTGTTTACTCTTACTATGTCCGCCACTGTATAATGGAATTGATCAACACCGTTGTATTTTACAAAAGTGTGGTGCGAATTACATTGACAGTTTAATGTGAACGCTGATTGTATTGTATTTCATGAGTTAACATTGGCCAGTCAGCCAGTCACACCCAGTATTTCGATGTCAAGTGCACTCACAATCGTTTGTCAGTTTTCTTTGTTTGAAGAGGAAGTATACGTACGTAGGTAGGTATGTACTGTACATACTTACATATCTACTTGTTTATTTATCTTTTAATGGAGGTGTAACTTAATGTTTGTTACTTAATTTACTTCATATGGCTTCGTTTGTTCTGTGAAAATTTGTTGCAAACGTATATTATGTTATATGTGTACATGTGTAACTCGGAAAATTATTTATACATTTTTATCAATTGGTTACACGTAACCGCATGCATATTAAAGCGGTTACACACCATCGAACAAGAACTTCAGTTTTGAAGGATAACACGCAAAACTGATAATGTACTCGAAATTTCGGGTGGCACTTAAAAATGGTGCAGACAAAATTTTCTGCTACTACGTGACACTCAGCGGCCATCTTTGTATTTGCTCGATTGTGTGATACAAATTTCGTCATCCAATTTCGTTATAAAGTATTTTGACTGTACCTCACGTTCATGTACATACAATACATACATATTTTGTTTTTTTTTCTTTCTTAATGTGAAAAGGCGTACTACAAAAAAAACTTGATTTGGATCAAAATATTGAAGTTATCCCTATTAGTGTATTTTAAACTGTTCGCTTGAAATTTAAAGGCTTACTATTACCTACCTACAGGGGTGTATCAAGCGAAGATGGTGCCTGGGGCACGTAGTAAATTTAGTAAATTTTCTTAATATAGAAAACAGATACTCTAAATAAAACAATCATAAATCTTACCAGTTATTTTCTATTTTATTACGAAAATAAGAGCGTAAAATCGTTACACTACAATTGCACCTTCTTGGCCTTCTGCGACGCAGACATATGGATGATGATTTCGAAATCGCTCTATCCGTTTCTTCTCGCTCTACACTGAGCAAAGCTAGGTCGCATAACCTTCTTGACCCATTGTAGCCATCAAGTACGAAAGTATTGGTGCAAATTCATAGTCAGCCCATGAATAGCGCCTAGAGCCGACTTCAGTTACAGCCGGCATTAATAAAAAAGCTGGCTTTTTGTTATTAATAAACACATTTTTGTATGTGTACATGTAGTTAGTATCGACTTTAGAGTGTTATTGTAATGTGATTTGAACGAACAAACCCGAACGTCAAAATATTATATGAGAAATTCAACTGTTGCTTAAAGCTGGCTAATTATTTAAAGTGACGTTTGGCTCATTTTAAATTTCGACTCAGCTATAAGTTTAAAGTCGACTTTAAGGTGACTATGAATAGCAAAAGGTCTATTTTAAGTTATATATATAGGTGAATAAATTCCTTTAATCTTGGCTTTATCTGACTATGAATTTGCGCCATTAATTTTAATTTACTGAAATATCGCTCACGCTATCGAATTGGAATGAAAATGCGCAGATTCGGAAATGCGTTTTCATTTCTATGTACTGCACAATAAATTCAAGTAGCTTTGATGTTCAAGGCAGCATTATGAAAATTCATACTAGGGTCCTGAAGCCGTTTTTGGACACGGTCAATGGAAGCGAGTACATCGTTCCAAAATTGTAACAAACGTCAAAAAATTGTAGGACATCATGCGATTATGAAGAAGTCTGGTCTCACTTCTTTCAAGATATTTGTGAAATGGTTTTAACTAGTGTTGAAACGAATATTCGCTATTCGGCCGATTTTCACTATTCGGCAGAATACCGAATATTGTGTTACTATTCGGCCGAAGACCGAATATCTAAAAAATAGGAGTAGAAAATAGCAAGGAACATTGCAAAGTTCAAGTGGACGTGGTTTGCTGAAAAAAATTCCCCGAAGACCTGCTATTCCTCTTCATGTTCGTGGTGGACTTGTTGATGCATGATGTTTGAGTGTAAATGAGTTTTTCGTGGAAGAAAGCGAGCCAAATGGAGTGATGAGAATCGTGTTTAGTCCCAAAAATAATGAAGTTTGAGTTGAATGGTTTTATCGTCTGTGCCGTTTATTCACACCATATTCACCCAAACTATGTTCGTACTTTTTCAGGGCTTTTTAATGTGGCCGAATATTCGGCTATTCGGCCACGCTCATGGTTGAATATACATACCTACTATTCGTTTCAACAGTAGTTTTAACCCTTGCACTACATCTTGGTTCGGACTCTGATTTTACAACCACAGGCATGCATTTTTGAAGTCTTTCCCAGCGCAGAGTGCTATGTGCCAAAGGTACGATTTTAGTTTTGATTCTGGACGCTCCCGGACGTCCAATCAAAACTGACATTAGTACCTATTGCGTTAGTTCCAATTTCGTCTACTGAACAGAGAAGTTGGTGGCACTGTATTGTGGTTTGCTTTGATTTTTAAATTAAATATCTGGCGGTTTGCGCCTCCTCCTTTGAAAGGCGCCCGGGGCACGTGCCCCATTTGCCTACCTATCACATAAAAATATAAAAGTACCCTCCTCCTGGTAAAGAAACAGACTGCTTTCGCTTTCAAATTCCTGGTTACCAATTTTAAACTTGACACTAAAAAAGAAAACTGTAAAAAACGTCAATGTGGCAATTATTCTCTTTGAAATGGTACTGACTCAAAATAAATAAATAACGCTACATAAAGCTTGCCTATTCTCTGAAACAAAAACAACAAAAAGTCTGGTTTTTTTTCTGGCTATCGAAAAATAACTTAACAGCATTTAAATGCTGTTATTCAAGAATAAGCATTCGAACAAGATTGTGTAAAAAATCAATCAACTTTTTATACATACATACATATGTACATAATTATATGTATATTTATTCACCAAATTTATTGGAAGAAAGAAAGGAGGAAAGAGAGCAAAAAAAACGGTGATAACTGTCATTTCTCCATTACCCCTCAACAAATGAATTTTTTTTTCGGTAGGTATATTTACTTGTTTTCCTTTTTTCGCTTGCAAACAAAAATCAGCTGTAAAAGGTAAACGTTGGAAATAGTTCACGGTTTTTTTTGTATTCTTTCTTTCTCACCTTATTTAGACAGAGAAGCAAACACAAAAAAAAAAACAAACGTGAACACATTGAAAGCTTTCCCTTTTACACTTGTTCATGACATGCACACATACTTACTTCTTTCTTTATCTCTTTCCCTTTCTCACTTCAAGCATATAAAGCCGTGTTGACTTTGTTTTGGTTTCTTTCTCGCTCTGACTATGGTCATCAGCTGCTATCTGTTTTGTTCATGCCCTCTCTGCGTAGACAAAATACTAGCTTTTGCTTTGGTGACGGGCCACGGGGTTGAAACGAGTTTACCTTCGAAAAGTCGAACATGGAATTTCGAAATAGCAAACAACACGTGCACTTGCTGGAGAAGAGTGGAAGTGGTCTCTCCGATCATATGGTTTTTGTGGGTGTGTTATGTGTTTTTTTGTTTTTGTTGTGTGGCGTGTGTATCGTGTTCCGTTTTGGTAATACGATTGTGTGTATGCAGGTCATGTACATGTTGCTGTATATTGGGAGAAATGGTTGCGTGCAACATTTTGTGTTTCGATACAAATTGGGGTGTTGCAATCGGAGTAGCGACTTGGGATAGGAAAAAAAAGGACTAAAAGAGATAATCTGTGTAGCAAGGTCGGCACTTAGGGCCTTCCTCGACGTGATAAAACTTTTTTCAAGAGTACGTTTTCTACAAGTCTGGGTCTTGGCCCGTTTTTATAACGAGCCCTGTAATCCATCCATCCATTAGTAGTAACTGCAGAGAAGTGTGCTAATAGCCGTAACGCCATTTGAAGCATATTCATTCTCCATGTCCACCGATGGATGCATAAACACGAGAGAACCACACTGATTGCATTGATTGCCTAAAAATATCTGTCACTTTTGTTCGTTCTTGTTGCCAAGCAGCAAATGTATGTTTGTATGCAAAACCTTCCTCTTTTCATTATGCTTTGACCTAGTTTCACTCGATAACAACTGTTGGAAGGGGGGGAGGGAAGCTTTTATGCTCCGAACAGCGATGTCCCACAATTCTGTTTTTTTTTCTTTAACCATGGGTTTTGTGTGTGCCTCTTCCACGCTCTCTGGACCATGACCTACTTTGCTGTCATGACGACAAATATAAGAATGAGAATCATTTCCGTGCAACTAACGAAGGAATACACAACACCAAACATGTTGCTCTGTTGCCACTCGCTCTGAAATTAATTAACTATAATTTAAATATGTTAACAAATAATTGTACTACATCGTTATTCCTTTCCTGTTTCGCCCTTAGATCGTGGTCGTCCTGTTCTTTGTCGTGTCAATCTGCCAACATGATTCCAACAACAGCAACAAACACACCAACTACCCAAACATCGTCTTCGGCGGTGATTGGCATTGCTTCGCTTGTGCTGGAAGGTCGTGCTATGTCAGAAGATGAATTTGCCATACCATTGGGCTTGGGGAAAGGTCTTGCTGCACAACGACGATCACATGTCCACCATCATCATGCAGCGGCGGCCGGACGAGATATCGGCAATAGCAGTAAAAACATCAAGACCACAAGCACCCCTGCCAGCAGTAGTAGTGCACGTCCGTCTCAAGTGGTTAACATAACAATGAATCCGAATGCTATTACAATACCCCTACTAACTGCCAGCTTGGTACCAGATACAACACACCAACGCTGGACACAGAAAATATGCCAATTGCGGCAATCATCGCCAACAGTCAGCCGTGAGGTGGCCCACGAAATGATAACCGTCGGGGTAGATGATGATAAATCGGATCTGGATCGCATGATGACACTTGTCTATCATCACCGTCCTGTGCCTTCGCCAATAGCTGAGAAGCTACATACGTTACAGTCACTTGCCACTACATGCTTGAGGGCATCGCCAGACAATACGCCTAACTATGGGTACACGGTATTGTCATCGTCGCCAACATCGCCTCTAGTGCCAGCTACAACATCACCGAAGTACACATATTTTACATCGCCTCCACGCTTGGTCACACCATTCACCATGAACTCGTCATCAGCATCTCCGTCACCAGGAAGTAATATTTGCTTTAGTGGCGACGCAAGTCCAAATGGATATAACAATTCGCCATCGAGTTCAAGTACAAAGAAACAGGCGTCGCAACAACAGTCGCAGAATAATGGCAGCAGTCGTTGTAAATCGAATCCCAAGCAGGGACCACATTGTGATCAGTTCCTCAGGAAGATTGGCTTGGCTAAGGGCGAAGCCGCTGACGCTGAGGATCACATCTGTGATATATTTTATGGTATTAAAATTGTAAGTGTTTCTAGCTTGTCTCCTTTGGCATATGTTTCTAAATATTTTCCTCTTTCTTTCAGTGCCTACGTTGGCGCACACATTGTCAAGAGATGGAAGCAATAATGGCGCGTGGTGAACCGATTTGTATAGAAGTTTATCTCGGACCAGCCGGGCATAAGATACTGTTGG
Source organism: Brachyopa scutellaris (assembly GCA_949775065.1). Classification (NCBI taxonomy): domain Eukaryota; kingdom Metazoa; phylum Arthropoda; class Insecta; order Diptera; family Syrphidae; genus Brachyopa; species Brachyopa scutellaris. The sequence continues at coordinate 42,423,297 of OX459115.1, forward strand.
AGCAATGGATTATCGCACAGAAGGAAAAGTATGTGAAAACTGGAAGTTTGTTACACTATCGAAGTGATAAAATACGAGGGTGATGAGATAAACGATAGACTGACGCTTGGTCTTCTGAGATAATGCTCAGAAGAAGCGCATTTTATCTTCGTTTATCCTTGTGTAGCAGGCGATCTCATGACCCCGAATTGTTTGTTGTTGAAGCTCATTACTCATCAGTAAATGCATACGAAAGTATCACTGAACAAATTCGAGTATCAACAGAGAAACTTTATCACAAAGAGCAGCACTAGTTCTCACTATTTTGCTTACTTTCTAAGCAAAAGCCTCTCACCATCTCGTCATTCTCCATCGTGATAGCAGGCGTCTCCTATCCATTGTTTCCATTATTGTCTCCTGTTCCTCTTAAAACTTATCCTTGCTTGCCATTTATCACAAATCGCATCACATCATTGCATGCCGACTACCAACAAAGATGAAAGCAGATAGCCTGTCTCTCATTCAACCCTCATTCTCTGGTACCGGGGGTATTTTCTTTCAAAAATACTCTGCTGAAGCTATTTTAGATTTCCCGAAACCCATTTGGTGCTAATCATTTTTTTTTCCATTTCTAGGATATCCGCCCCAACGATGACACTACCATCGCTGTGCACTGCCATTCGCAGTCAGCTGTATTTCTCGCAAATAAGTGCCTGGTGTGATCTCATAAAGAAATCTGATCGAGCTGTCTTCGATACCGGACGTATCCTCTCTGCGGGCTCGTCGCAGTCAGCTAAACGACCACGTCTGAACATTTTTTATCGTATCAAAGCGTACGATTCAACTGCCAGCTTTAACACCAAGCCAACTGTGCACAACTTCCCGAATGTGGTCATTTCGGAGAGTACCTGCATCTCGGTTTGTGTAAAAAGCCTTCCACGCATAAATGGCGGCATCCCACGAGTTGGAGAGTGCTCTGCTCCTGCGGTGGGTCCCCCACCAGCGATTGTAGTAGCAGGTATTGGTGCCTTGTTTAGCGTTTCACCCATCGACAGCTCAACCTCGCCGACGACAAGTAATGGTTCAGAGAATACGCTGCGAAGAGCTTCATTCAGTCATCTGCCATCGACATCTGGCGCTTCAACCAATAGTACCAGTAGTCGCAACGATTCAATGGACAAGAGCAAGCACAATTGCATGTTCGATGAAGATGATGGCGGCTGTAGCTCAGATGCGACGTTGTCACACCGTGAAAAACAACTAATGAAGTACAAAAAACGTATGTTGAAGCGCGATAAGAAGACTTGTCCGAACACGGCTTCCGACAGTGGTGGAGAGTTCCATAGTCCACAGCAGTTAGAAGAGTCTCAGGACTCATCATCGACGTCGGTGAAATATCAACCAATGCAGTTGGATGAAAAGATAAATGCAGCGCTAGACGAAAAGTTCGCCGATGTGGCCTCCAACGGACAGCAACAGACACTGCCCGAGTATGGTTCGATCAATTCGATTCGCCCACCGTTGTATCAGCCCTCACCGCCAAGCAGTATGGTTGAGAGCGTTCAAACGCAAATAGTCGAAATGATTTCAACAGGCACCCAGACGGCAAGCTTTCCACAATCGGCAGCCTTTCCCAATTGTGATCTGTGCGGCAGCGAGATGTCGACGGTGTGCTTAAACTGTGATGAAAATTTTGCAGAGGTGGTGATGCCGCTAAATAAAGCCGATTTGCTGTTGCAAGCCATTCAGCGAACACCAAAAACTGCACGCAATCGCAAACCACTGAAAAACAATAATAATTCCCTAGTAATGACACACCAGACGACGAGAAACATCAGCGATTGTCAGGTGTGCAAGCGTCAAAAGACACAGCATCACTTTCGTCGCAAGGAGGAAGAACAAAAGAAGGAAGAGCAACAGCAACAGAATAATAACAACAATTGCAGCATGGAAATATCGAATGGAAAATGTGCCAATGGGGATGGGCCACCGTGTAACTGTGGTACGCCCTCCTTCCGAATGGACGAAGATGATGAGAATCACGAGTGGAACGATGTAAAGAGCCAACGCACTGCCATAAAGGAAAATAATTCGCCCTCATATAATTCAAATGGAAGAGCTGGGGATGGTGAGGTGCAATTTAAAACACCAAAATCACAAATCTCCACAAACGGCACGAATTCGTTAGTCACAGTCCAGCCAAGCATCAAACCCAACCTATTGCACATCCTCAATCCGGCCGATAAAAGAAAGGGCTTACCAAAGGTCAATCTAACGCAAATATTTTGTGCGGCCACCTCATCGCCAATACCAATTAGTTGTCCATCACCAGACACGACTTTCTCATTTGAGATCAATGGGACGTCGTTCAATCTGCAATCTCCCGATGCGAACATCCCCGTGCAGAAATCATATTCGGCCCCAACACTGCCAAATTCGCCTTCGCTATCGCCGCGATTCGCTAAACAAGCTGCCTTTTACAAGAGACGCTCGCGTCATTTGTCCGATCGTTCAGATCGATCGTCTCTCGGATCCGACGAGCAGTTCTCCGATGAGGAACTAGAGGGTGGTATTTATAGTCCGGCATCGTCACCCATGAAAAGTCGAACACGTGCAATGGCGTATGGCCGGAGACCGTTGCTGGGCAATTTAGAAGAGAGTCTACTGCAGAGGCGTTTTGTTCCAAAGACCGATGTTACCGGCTTCAAGGTTTTGTTAGGGGCTTCTGGTGCTTTTTGTCCCACACAGCTGACGATCCCTGCTTCGGCGTATTTCTATGAGTTGCGGGGTGAGGCTTTGAGCACACCTTATGTGGTAATAACATTTGTTTTCTTTAAGTTTTGTGTGCAAATTGTCAATGTTTGATTTCATTTTAGTGTGAAATTCGTTTGCCAAGAAAGGGATACTCGATTCCAAGCCAAGGAACCGTACAGGCGACTCTTCTAAATCCGATGGGCACTGTGGTGCGAATGTTTGTGATACCGTACGATTTTAGAGATATGCCACCGCTGCATCAAACTTTTATCCGCCAACGTATCCTCGCAGAAGAATCACAGTCACAGGGCGATGGAATTGCAGAAGCATCAGGATATAAGGGCGCCGCTTTATCTATGATGTCTCGAATGCACGGAGGAAGCAGTTTGGGACATATGATTTCTAGTGAGCACATGAAGCGACTACGTTATTCAATCCATTTAAGGTAAGAACGCAAAAAAAAATATTATTGTTGGATATTTCAAGTGCTCTCAGGTCAGTTCAAGTCCTTGATATTTTCATATGTCAAACTTGTTCTATCAGTTCGTTGGGCATTTTCATCGAGGCAGGCATTTTGCTGTTTATTTTCAATGCCATAACGTGTGACAGTGATTTTCGATGGGGTTGAGGTCCGGTGAATTACCTGGCCAGTCGAGTGTGAAAATTCCCTTATCGATCATAAATTCTGTAATCTGTGAAAGAAATTTTTTTTATTAATTTTTGTTTGTTGAGTATAATTACTAAGGAATTAAAATATAAATAAAAAAAGAGAATACCTTACCATTTTGGAGCGATGACGGAGCAGAGTCGTCTTGAAAAATCACATCGTTGCATTCTAGAAATGCTTTTCAACTGACGCGACGGTAAAAGTGATTGATTAAAATGTTTTTAGTACGGGAACAGACCTTTTGTTAACAACGATCTCTTCTTTTCTCTTTGTCCCTTTGTCCATAAAACAAAAGGTGATGTAAAAAAAAATAAGAATACATGCATACATGTACAAAATATTTAAAATTTACATATGTTCATTGGCATTCTTGCTAGAATGATGTAAAAATGACAGTGTGTAACTTGGAATGAAAAATAGCGATTATAATTTTTGTGGATTTTGCCGAATGAATGATGGAGAATGATGCATTAGTTGTTACCCCTATTATGGTTAGCGAATCGAACGTTCGATATTATCTATTATCTTTTATCTTATATAAAAATCACGTGTCACTGTGTTCGTACACGCTAGTCTCCGAAACCACGTAACCGATTTTGATGAAATTTTTTGAATATGTATGGCTGGTTTTAGCTTGAAACATAGTATAGCTCTGAACCCGATAGGTGCCGCTGGAGTCAAGTTATTAACAAATTCTATATTTACTGACCAAAATGACACATATTCATAATCTGATTATTCGGTATTTCATCCATACACTGCCTGTTTGCGTGTTCTTGATAAATTCGGAAACTATTCGGCCGATTAAGCTCAAAACATACATCATGTTGTAGAGAGAAAAACTTTATTTGTTTGTTAATATATTTTGCACAGAATTATATAGTGAAATCAGAAGCGTGTTTTTGTACATTCTTCTACTCCATTTATTCATCAATCAAAGTAAGATTAAATTCATATTTTCCTAATGGTAACTAAGACACTTAATGTAATTAAGTACTGGCTGACGGCTTTTGCCATTGCTAAATAGAATTAGTAAAAATTGTAATTGGTGCATACAATTAATGATTAAATAAATTCAATACTACTACTACTATAATTAAGTAATCGAACTCATAGCGCAACATACCGGAAAGGGCAGAACAACGTCTGGCGCCGCGCCGGGCAAACTAGTATAGTCACGTCTATCACAGAATCCGTCGTAATAAAGTTACGAATTCCGACCTACGATACGAATACGAACAAATGTGTATCATAGAATCCGAATGTAACCACAAAAAGCATTGCCGCACTTAAGAATCATATTCGAAATTTCCAAATCAGCTGCTTAACGTCAAAATAATGCGAGATTGAAGACATAAATAAATTGTAATCGTTGTTTTGTGTATTTTGAACAAACAAATTGGTTAGAAATTGATTCTGTTGCATTGTTGAGTTGTTGAGTTGTGCCGTTGAGTTCCCTCAATACATTTTTTTAGGTCACACAGCTTTTATACGCCCCTATTTATCCGTCTTAAGCTGGTAGAGAATTCCTCATGATTTATTCTTATATTTTCACGGAATGCCTCAGTTTTGGTGTAAAAATCTTTGCCCCTTCAAAAGGCTGGCAGTATCTATTCGCTGTGTGCTTGAAGAGGAACACCGCCGCATACTGATCCCTCGATTGGAACTCATGGAAACATCCGGTTGATCAGCTTCCTCCGAGTTTTCACCCAGCCCAAGGTCTTCTATATGGTCTTTAACTATTGATGAGTTTTGAAGTCTAAATGGGGAAGTTCCTTCCATTCCGGCTGTGGAGGTTTCTAAGCCTGTCAATTTTACGACGGTTTCTTCAAGAATGCATTCGGAAAGGGCCGCCTCTGGTACCTTTGCATTCTAATTTATTTTCCGACAGTTTTCTTTTTATGTAGGCATTCCAATCCAATCAAACCTAATGGAATGTATGAAATACATGAAACCTCTCTAACTTACTTTTTTCCAACGACTGGTGTCCTTTGAAGGAGGTCCGAGGCTGTTAAGATCAGTCTTGAGTTGTTCCTAGAAAGCGATTACTTCTTTTGGGCTTTTTGTAAATCCTTGAGCAATTCCAGGATTCTGCGAAAGCAGCTCCACCATTCTCTGATATGCAATTTATTTGTTGAAATTATCGACCTTTAATGAACAAAAAATTATTGTTTTTCCATAATTCTGTAATAGGCCCCATACACCGCACAAGCATTCATGCACAATCGAGTGATTGTTCATGCAAACTGAAGGTGTATGGTGTTGATTGTGTGATTGCGCATGCTGATTGCGTGATATCAAAAAATTTTGATATTTTTTGTTTGTGCATGCATGATTGTGTAGTGTATGGTGAAAATTGCTAGTTGGCTAAAAAATTCGCCGAGTAAACATGGCAAATAGCGGCACTAAAAAGTTTTGGGAGGAATTTCTAGAACTTTATAGAAAAATTCCTGTTTTGTGGGGCAATTGTTGTTCCAAATTTCAGATCCTCAAACGTTTGTCCGCTTGCTAGTGTTAAAGACAACCGCTCATGGGGAGAAATATGTTCTCTTAATAAGTTATATTTTTTTTTCAATTATTGGATTCACTTTATTTTATCTGGCGGCCGTGGCCGTGGTGGTTAGTGCGTTGGACTACTACGCATGCTGCTCGGGTTCAATCCCAGCCCGGGTCTAACACCTAAGAAAGTTTTTCACGGTTGCCACCTCTTTCGAATGTCTGACAAGCAATCAAAGAGTATCATTTGTCATGAAAAGCTTCTCAACTCGCCGTTCGGAGTCGGCAAAAAACTGTAGGTCCCTTCCATTAGTGGAATAAGTAACACGCACACACAAATGGTTGCGAGAAGCTAGGCTTGGTTCTGTATAGGACTGCTGATGCCGTATATTTATTTATTTTTTTTATTTTATCTTCTTTATATAAAACAGTCCACTGACTGACTGACAGACGCACAGACCAAACCGCTGGCCCTAAAAGGCTGAAATTTGGACATTGCATTCCTATATTAACAAAGACATCCACTAAGAGACGATTTTTTGAAATTCCACCTATAATTACCCACTTATATATAAATATATACTTACGGGAAAAATAAAATTCCTCAATTCGAATTTTCTTCGGTCAACCATTGTCATTGATCGTGAGTCTTTTGAGAGAGGTTGTTTGTGTTGATATTATGCTTTTGGGCACTCATCTCCAGCACTATCGGTAACTTTTTCCCTTTCGTTCTTCGCATACGGGCATTGTTGACAATTTCCTTTCTCTCTATTTAGTTTTTGATAATTTACATATTTCATTTGTTTTAGTGCTTCTTATTTCTATCCAGCAGTAGTACAAACCGAATCTGTCATCGTTTAACGAAACAACCTACTCAACGGTATGATAACGATTGAATGAATATTGCACAGTTTGCATGTATAGTGTAGGGCGAGGTGTGATTGCGCAAGCTTTTGATTGTACATGCATGCTTGTGTGGTGTATGGGGCCTATAACAAACTTACGGTTTTTGCACTACGCAATATCAAATAGTTCGTAGATTTAAATGTCAAAATTCCGATTCATTCGGATTCAGTGATACCACTTTCTACGAATTTCGAAATTCGTAGCAAAAATTTCCACTACGACAGATTCTGTGTTAGTTCTTTCCGGGTTCGTAGCAAAATTGCGAGTACGACGCATTCTGTGATAGACGTGAGTATAATTTATACTCTCAGAATATAGTGGCATTATAACAATCGCACATTTCTATCCTCGGCTTTTAAGCACGAATCTGAACTGATTCGTCACTCTCAAAATTATATTTAATCATCCCTTTCCTTTACTTTATTTCTGTGGCAACAAGGAAAAACGCACAAGTCGACATAAGTCTAATTTGTTTTATTCTATTCTTATTTGTAGTAAAAACCCTTCCCCTCATCTTGTATTTACAGATTTCAAACATCACGCTCTGGACGGCTCACCCTTCATACCGATGTACGTCTATTGATCTCACGTCGCACCGACTGTGATACGGCAGCGGCCCATGCCAAAGGGGTGCTCGAGGCACCTAACGATCTGACCACCGACACAGTGATGCCCAATCATCCGAAATACAGCGCCCGCCAGGAGAATCCAAATAAAATTTAGTAGTTGCTAAATTTAATTAAAATGCAATCGCAGCATTATTTATTTATTATTTATAACAATTTGAAAGTACGATTCAATCACTTGCGTAGGTTTAGTTAGTGCAAATTGTTTGTTCATTTTTTTTTTTTTTATTTCTATACTCATTTTATTATTTTGTTTTTATTTTTTATTTTTTTCCTTTCAAAATTCCTTCAAGTACATATATTTAATTCTTTTTTTCTTTTTCTTTATACATTTTTATTGTATTTTCATCCTCTTGACAAAAAATAATCAAAAAGAGTGCCACCGCAAGTAGCTTTACTAAAAAATTTGCAAATTTGATTATTTTGATAATTTTATTTTATTTTTTTTTATATAAATGTATATTTTGTATTATAAATTATTTTTTTTATTTTTAAATTTTGTGAATTATGAGTAAGAGAATTGAATTGAAAAAAAAGAAAGAAGAGAAAACATTATAAAACACACTTAAAAATATTACAAAAAAAAAATTAAAGCTCACATCATGAAAATGAAAATTTGAAGAAAACAAAATTCTGAAATCAGTGCAACAGCAAAGAAGTGTGAAGAACGGTTGAATTTATACAATGTAAGGCGCTCATATCGATCAAAGCAATTTTATTTTTGTTACGAATTTCGTTTATTTTATTCGAGTGATTCTTTAGTATTTGACAACACTACAGAAAGGTGTTCATGTTCATACCTCATGCGCGTATGTGTAATTCTAGTGAATGGGAAGTTATAGATTTATTCTACTGACTTCACAATTCATCCGTAATAGGTTATAGCCCCCTTCTCTGTACGTGTTTGAAAATACATATGTTTATTTTTTATTTTTTGTTTTTTAAATGAAAAAGTGTGTTCAAAATGGAATGAGCAAAGTATGGGTGATAATATTTAGGAAGATTAATTGTTATTGTATTAATATTGATGATTATATTTTATTTTTTTTCTTATATACTAAATAGGAAGCTGTTTAAACAAGGTTTAGATTTATATATAAATATATTTTTTTTATAGATGGTATTTTAGAAATTATGTTAAAAATGAAATGGAAACAGAATCCAAATTAAAATAAAAAAAATACACGAGTAAAACCGATTAAGATTCTATTTTTAAGGCATACATAAAAAATCAAAACAAATATCTGTAGTATATAGGTTTATTGAGAAGATGATGAAGATTCGAAAGGCTTCTGATATAAAAAACGAAAAAAAACAAACAAACAAAAAATTGATTTTTTTTTTATACAATTCTTCCATTATAACTTGATCCGTTTGTTGTGCTGTTTTAATGGTTTTTATAGAAAACTGTAGTGTAAATAACAATTGCCACAGAACTAGCTTACATCCGCAATACACAGCGTTTTGTTGAGTTGCAACTGCATCTCAATTGCCACACCGAGATTTACTGAAGTTCATTCGTGCACACACAAATGGTTGCGAGAAGAATGTCCTGGTTCACCCCGAACTATAGCGCCACCTAAGGAAAGAAGATTTACTGGATAAATCACCCCTATCATTAAATTCGACGGATCGGAGATTCCCTTCACTCATTCGGTTCACATTCACGTATCGTTGTGATAATTAAATTCGCCATATACTCTACTTTATCTACATCGCTTTTTATGTTTTCGAAATCAGCTGTTTGCGGATTTGACATTTGAAAGGGCGATTGTAAATGTGAAAACAAAAATCTAGGTTCACATTCACTTACGGTTGTGATTATTAAATACGCCGGATACACTACTTTATCTACATTGCTTTTTATGTTTCGAAATCAATTGTTTTCTGATTTGACATTTGAGAAGGCGGTTTGAAAAATAACTCAAGAAATAAAGAATAACGCAGCTATATCAATAATTTCGGCCAGTTTCGAGCTTAATAGCACTTTTTCAGATCCAAAGACTTATTCAGCTTATTCATTTATCAGCTTGTAAACAATCATTTATGCACACAACAAGCAAATCGAAGATTCGATCCGCTCGTTTTTAATAATCAAGTGCATCTCATTCACATTACCGACAAGTGGACGATTCCCTTCGAACGGATTAAATGATATGAATTTCCGAATTTTGGTGATGCGTTCCCCCCACCAGATTTAATAATAGGGGCGAATAAATATACTTTTTGGTTTTACTTCAAGCTTTTGTTTTGCAATATTTTGCATTTCAATGTCATGCTTCATTTATTTTATTTATTAAGTTCAACGTTTCTTGTATTTACATTTATTTATTTATTTTTGTCTAATGATCTGTATACACTACGTATGTATGCCTGAAGTTAGTTCTTCATGTTTTTTTCTGCACTTTCGACGTTCAAAGTTTTTGGCAGTAAAAAAAATATGCTAGCCAACCTGCAAAATCCGCAATGATTTTCTCGCGGATCTGAAACGTCTAACTTTGTATGGGAGATTCGATCCGTTCGTTTTCAATGATCAAGTGAAAAGTCATTCACATTACCGGCAGGCAAGTAGATTCCCTTCGAACGGATTCAATGATACCGAATTTCGAATTCACGTGACACATTTCCTTCGGCGAATTTAATGATAGGGGTGGTTGCTTTTCACTCCGTCATTTGAAGTTTGAAGTTCTAACTGCCAAACTTTGATCATTGGTAGGACTACTGTCGGCTGGCTATAAATGTTCTGCATTCTCTACGGAGTTTTAGAAGTCTACCATGTTTATAGCGTCATACAATTGTTTAGATCGTGTTTTGCTTAGTTCAAGTCAAACAAAGCGGTACACCAACATTTATTCCTATCGCCGCATTTCAATTTATTCAACGAAAAACATGGACAGGAGAGCCAGAGTTGCTGTTTGGGTAATTCGCGCACATTAAAATGAAATCGAATAGTTTGCGATCAGCTGCAGTGGCAATAGGTTTTTGAATTGTTGACGGAACTATCAAAACGTTTTCGAATTCTTGATCCTGATCATCGTCATGAAATTAAAGTTGAATTCACCCTTTATCTGCAAAAGTAGGTATCAAAAAAATAAAATTGTTGTAAATGCAAGTGCATAGCCATGGCCCCATCGATTGAACGGTTTCTATTAACGGAAATTTGGCAAATCATCTTATTGACATGCAGGCATACTTCTGACAGATTCCCCGTTTTAACTCTTTTTTTTAGTTTAACCATAAACCAAATCAAATCAAGATAAAAAAAATATCACATGTACACACGAGGTACCAATTGTGAAATTGTAAAAAAACCAATATTACTAAATTAATATTATCACAGGAAATTATTTAACCACCTGACTAGATTTAGAATTAAGCATTTTATAACTTTTTTCCGATCCAATGAATTGATTGTTATAAAACTTGTTTAAAAAGAAATGTTTTTGCTAATCTTGGTAGAAACAACCAATATAACCAACAAGATGATTAAAATTGAAATTTGTGAGGAGAACTTTTAGCACCGCAATCTTTTTTTTATAAAACAAGAGCGAGACCACAGAAAATTATTTATTGTACACTTCATTGGCAAAGGCATTAGGTGATTCGAAATAAATGTGATTAGAGAATTATTTGCAAAATGGTTAGAAAAACCAAATATAAATATCCATCAAATTCACTTTGCTTGTCTTCCAAACTTATTTGTTCGTATAGAAGTAGATGTATATAGAAGCTCAGGTTTAATTTTATTCAAAAGCAATAAAACTCTAGGTAGATACTCGTACCATGGAAAGAGGATTGAATTAAAAGAGGTGTCAGAGTTTGAAACTGTAGGTTGAGTAAGAAAAAAAAAAGATAATAACAGCTTATTAATTTTAGAAATGTAGGTGAGGTTTTCTTTTTCGAAACACAAAAACAAATGTTTGTCTATTATTTGTTTAAATATAGCTATAGACACAATATTTCACTTACATAGGTATATGACAAAATTTTTTTATATGCTCCGATCTAACTGTTTGGATAGAAGTAATCGATATTCTATTAATTGTACATATTTGTTTCGAAATTGATTTTTGTTATTCAAATAAATTGATCTATCTAACAAGTACACATAAGAAAATATGAATGTTTTTGAATGAAAAAGGTTTATAATTTTCACATCAATGCAATGCGCTTTGGGTAGTTTTGCAAATATGAGTTTCGCTTAATTCAATCGCTTATGTATATGAAAATTTTTTAAAATTGAAAGATAGAAAAACAAACATTTTTAACCTTCTACAGATAACAGAAATTCTATTTTTATTATTATTATTTTTTTTTTTGTTTGAAGAAGCCAAATCTACATTATTTGTATAAATCTACATAATAAGCAATAAAATTATGATTAAGTTAATTTAAAGTTGCATTATGATGTGAAGCGTTTCTGTGATACGATATGAGCGTCTTTTACTGGTGATTATTATTTGTTTTTATTCTTATTCAAATGAAATGCAAACAAAATTTTGTTCTTTTTTTTTTGTTAATTTGCTTTTAAAAAAACACGCTGGAATAATTTCTCGTTTTCTTTCTTCTTTTTGTTTACAAAAAAAAGTTACACTCTAGATTGTAAGGTTTCAGTTTTGTTTTGGGTCAGAAAAAAAAAAAAAAAAATAACAAAATTGTTTGTGTATAACAAAAACAAAAAAAAAAAAAAATCAACAAAAAAAAAACACAAAACAAAACAATCAATGTATCTTGTGATTAAACGAAAATGATAACTGATTGATCAACATTTTCAGAAAACAAAATAATAAAAAAATTATGTCTTAAAAAATAACACAAATAAAAGGTTATACATAGATATAAACATACATATACATAAATATACATACATAATATATATATATTTTATCACAACAAGTTGTGAAAGAAACTAACAAATAACAAAATGTTACGTACCTACTCAATTTTTATCATGTTTGGCTTATGTTCTTCAGAAAAAAAAAGCAAATAACAAGGAAAAGAAATTATTTTAAGTAAAAACAATATATCAATATTTTTTAAATAAATTCAAGAAATATTAGTGAAAACAAAAAAAAAACAAAACAAATATATACAAATAAATATACGTTACAGATTTTATTTCATGTAAAATGTTCGTTTTGAGTTTTTACTTTTTTATTTGAATTTTTTATTTATTTATTTTGTTTTCATTTTCAGTTAGCTGTGAGAAATGTTTAGTTATTGAATTAGTTATGAAGCAAACAAAATATGTCAAGAGATGACCGAACATTAGGAACTCGATTTTGATTTCATAAAATAAATGAATAGGAATTACGACTGTTAAAAACAATTGCATTCTTAAGAATGCCATTCGCTATGAATGTTAAAAACACAAAAATAACATAAACAACAAAAATAACAAATATGTTAACATGTACAGGCTATTGTTCATGTTCTATGCCGTTGAAGATGTTTCCGTACAAATTATCCAGTATAGTTAGCTTTGTACAGTGAGACAAATAAGTATACATATTACATACCCCCTTAAAATTTGCCGTTGCAATTTTTTTAATTCACACAAGGGGAAACAAGTTGTAGGGTAATGGGTACTTAATGAGTTTTGGAATTATACCCCTCAAATACGCTGTCCTTGTTATGAGACTATTTACCGTTATCTTATGTTGTGGCTCATATGTTCGGTGATAGTGATGTTCGTTTTCGGAAACGTCAAAATGATCGTCAATGCAAGTAAATTAGAGAAATCACAGAAATCGTGACAAAACCAAAGTCAATAGTCCAAACAGCTCTTAGAAATGCTCAAAAGAATATTTCTTGATGTAGCAAGCCTAGAAGTGGACGACCTGCTAAAATTACTAACATGGCTAAGAGACAACATTTTGAATCTCGTTAGGGAAAAGCCTAAAATACCAGCTGTAAGAATTGCAAATAACATCGAAAAAAAAATTCAAACATCGGCTCACCAAGAAACAAGAGCCGAAATAACGCATTCGATAACGAGTGAGTGAGTAGAACTCAGTATCGAATGATCGAGTAAATGATACGTAAAATGATACTCGATAACGTGAGCAATAATCCCAAATCGTCACATAACCAGTAACTCGTTAACGAGTGCGGTAATTCGGCCCCAGCTCGTTTAGTTCTCAGAAATAATAGCTATCACAGTCGCGTCCCAAGATAAAAACCTCTAAAGGTGTGTCCAGACCGAACGAAATATTTCAAAATCATTTCAGAAACATTTAAGAAACATTTTAGAACCATTTCAGAACATTTTTAAAATGTTTCTGAAATGTTTCTTTTGGTGTGTACTCTGATGAAACATTTCTGAAATGTTTATTGTTTCCCATTCGAAATGGAAAATTATTTTTGCTTCTCATGTGGAAAGTGTGGATTTTTGTGAAGGTAAACATGAAAATGTCAAGAAAGGCGTGGAGTAATGAGAATAAAATTATTTTAAATAATTTTCTGACACATTTCGTGCTCTGCTTAGCCTATGTATACAGAAGAAATCGGATATAACAATACATCGATGTTGGCCGTAAAGGCCGTATCTCTAAAAACAGTGTGCTTTGGATGGCTCTTAATGACCATTTTTTACCATTGCTATAATCAGGTTTTTCGACTGTATGTCGAAACACAGATGTGTATGTGCACAGATGGACAAATCACTTTTAAATTGTGGTAGGAAATGTTCGCGCTGTGGGTTGGATACGAGAGACAATCTAATTTGGAATATTGTTTGATTGATTAACAATATATGTATTAACTTTAAATAATTGCCAAATTAAATATGCTACATAGAACTAAGCAATAGCATCATAATCTTTGAGAATAGTTTCAAATGGAATTGTAGACATATTTACGAGATTATAAAATAAATAAAAAACATGAACGTAGCCTTATTTAAACACAAACGAAAAGATGTCCATCATGACAGAAGCTGTTCATTGCATAATTGTCTCCTGCTTTTAAAAATTTGCACTTATCTTGTCCTATTTGTTACTTCTTTGCAGATATGCCAGCTGTTCATATTTAGATGGAGGTATTAGATATTGTAAAAGCCAGTCTTTGAGCAGTTCGTTGTTATCTTTACGTTAAATCAGGTTTAAAGAACGTCAATTTGGTAAATGATCAAAATGTTACAATATAACGACAGATACAAAAATTTAGTAGTACAACAGGCCATATAATGAAAGTCAGTGCATCACTTTCAGACATCTCAATATTTGAGCCTGCATAAAGTCAATATGCATTTAGAGATTTAGCTTCGAAAGAAGTGGCACTACAACAGGATGCAGGGACAGTGTTCGAAATTTGTGGCATTCATGCTACCCATTTAACATCATAAAAAAACAGCTTTGAGTGTAAGTAGCTTCAGTTCCTCTGTGAAATATTTATATATCCTAATGCTTTAGTCTTTAGTGGATTAATTCGAATTGCGACATTCGGGTGTCTAAGAATGCCCAATTATTTGTGTACATTGAACAACTCATAAAATCGTGTAGAAGCTACTGGTCTCAAGCTATTTTTAAGGTACCGCTATACAAGCTAATGTAATAACCGATTTCTACTGTATACAAAGGCTACGCAGAGCGCGAAATATATCAGAAAATTAATTAAAATAAGTTTATCCTCATTACTCCACGCCTTTCTTGACATTTTTATTTATATCTTCACAAAAAACAAAACTTTCTGCCTGAGAAAGCAAAATTATTTTCCGTTACAAATGGGAAAAAAAACATTTCGGAAACATTTTAAAAACATTTCAGAAATGATTCATCAGCGTACACGCCAAAAAAAACATTTCAGAAACATTTTTGAAATGTTTCTGATGTGTTTCTGAATCAAATGGGAAACAATCGTGAAACATTTTCCAAGCAATGTTTCTGAAATGTTTCGTTCGGTCTGGACAAGCCTTAATAAGTGAAATAAACAGAAAAAAAAACACCTTGAGTTTGGAACGCAATATGTTGAAAAAGATTAATTTTTTGTCAAAACGTTTTATTTAATGAATAAAGTAGGTAATATTTATGGTAAAGCCAAGTTTGGAGAAAGAAAAATAAAGAGATAATACCAGAGTATCTTGTTCCAATTGCTAAGTATGACGGAGGCTCACTAGTTGCTTTTCCAAAAATATACCGTTGCTTATGAGGCAAATTAAACTGTTAATCGTTTGAATAAATAATAACTATCCGCTGCTTATCACAAAAACTGTGAACATACGCAATGTCTAAGTTGTCTTAAGTTGCAATGTCTCAAAATTTCTAAATAAATTGAATTATAAATTAAACTCTAACAACAACCACATTTATGTAGATCAAACGTGCGAACAATCAGAATTAAAAAAGAAACAAAGAAATGAGAAGACAAGCATTGAATAGGAAACGGGAACGAGATCCCTTTTCTTATAATTTACATACGCTAAAGGCGATATGAATACCCTTATAATGTTTACACACAGCGTGACCACATAAAGGACAAGAACGAGAGACAGACAGAACGGCGTAGTGATAGGAAACTCTAAGATGTTAGGTTTCCACTAACTCTATGGGTGGTGTCCAGGATAACTGGAGAGTAGTGTACAATTGCAAGTTTTGTCATTGCTTATAATTTACAAAAAAAATTTTTTTTCAGATATTTCTTATTATAGTTCTTGTAATCAATTTCTTCAGCCATACCTCCATCAGTGTAGGTTTTTGATATTAACTTCTGAAACTGATCAACTCATTTTTATTTCGTGAGAAATAAATGCTTCGGAGACATCTGGATTTGTACCGTGAACTTTCACCGTGATAAGCGACGGCGACTACCACTACGCCACAGCCAGCTACCATTTTAAGCGATGAATGCAAGCGTTGGTGAATCGTTTCTAATTAGTTTGCTCGTAGCTGTATATACTCGTACGTTATCATTTTTTAATATTGCCTTTGACATTAGGTACTTGGAAATTGACACTTAACATTGTAGCCTCTAAGGTAATCATACAATTTATAATCAAATACAAAATGACTGCCGTTTAGTATCAGAGTTATAAATATACTTGAATTTAATATTAAACACTTCATCGCAATCACCTAAGTACATATGTATATTTTCAAGGAACCCACATCTTTGATTGGCTTTATGATAGATTGGATAAAGTTTGACTAAATTCAATAAAATTTAAAAAAAATACCATGAGCGTTAGTACTATATGTACATAATGTGTTGCTTGAGTGTTTACATTTTAAATAACATTAATTTGCATTTAATAAAAATAACTGCAGTGCTTGGAACAACTATATAGGACAAGTTAAAACCTTAAAAAAAGGCATTTTTGAATTTTTATTTTAATTACTTTTTTTTTGAAACTATAGGCATAAAACAGAACGTAATATATATATATATGTAGGGCACCGTAGCGCAAGTGGTTAGTGCGTCGGACTACTGAGCCAGCGGTCTTGGGTTCGAATCCCGCCGCAAACACCTAAAAGTTTTTCACAGTGCCCACCTCTTTCGAATGTCTGACAAGCATCAAAGAGTATCATTTGTCACGATTGAGCTTCTCAACTCGCCGTTCGGAGTCGGCAAAAAACTGTAGGTCCCTTCCATTCGTGCAAAAATATAACACGCACACACAAATGGTTGCGAGAAGCAGGCCCAGGTTCACCTCGAGCTGTAGCGCCAACTAAGTAAGTAAGTAATATATATATATCTATATGTATATAGACATACATATTATACTAGCTGAACCGGCGAGCTTCGTACCGCCTTAAAATCAATAAATATTGTGTCAACTTTTTAGCTGTATTAAAGTTAATTTTTTTTTCGTAAGGTTAAATAAATGGATCGTTTAGCAATGCAACTCGCATCTTTGTCGTCGATGATTTGAGGCAAGCGTTTATTTCATCGGCAGAAGTCGATCTTGGAATGATTGATAGTGTTTGGCGGAAATCGCCAGACAGTAGAATCATTACGCCTCCAAAACATCTTGAGTCAGTGCGCAGATCTTTCCTAGTTTGATTGAGTGCTTCCAATGCGCGTTTGTGATTGACGATTTTATTTGTTACCAAAACTTTGGCCATTGCTGACTATTTCGCAATGTAGCATTGTGGGTTTTCAGTCGTTTGAAGGTTTAAACAAAGGCAATTTCAAGGCTGAATGAGTCGTTCTGCATTGTTCTAACGTGGCGGCGATCCCAGAAGAAGTAACTGCTACACCAATTTCGGATCTAGTACAACCAGTGGTCAAAATCAATGAGCGCATTATGGAAAAATATGCCACCATTTTGTTGGGGGTTCAACAGTGGTACATTTATTCGAACTGATTGGTTCAATGTATCTCGATCGTATTCACGTTCAAGTTCCAATTCTCGATTGAAAGCGTCGTTCATTCCACGATATGGCGTTGGCATTCCCAACTTGACTAACAAACTGCTGCACATGAGGTAACACATGTCCTCATTCAACTTTCGATCGGGATTCCCTGAACTGACACGAATTTGATGTAAAATGTCTTCTGACATGTCATCCTTGTACTTGTTCCACAGTTCACGTGGATTCGATGGGGAGCATGTCGAAATAATGATAGCAAATAATGTGCGTATCTGACTTGGAGATGCAGCAACAATTGTTTCAGTGATTGTCATGTCCCAATGAGTTTCTTAGCCATTTCTTTTAAGATTTAGGATTCCTAGCCTCTCGCCTTTAGACATTGCTTTTCTCCTAGGCATTTTCTGTTGGTTGCTAAAATGGTTCATTCGACTAGGGCTGCGATTCCGGTGCAAGCGAATTTTACTCACACATTCGCGCGAACAGAGTGGTTCCGGTGCATGGGAGTTTACTCAAGCGAAGTAAGCGAATTTATTTATCAAAATAGTCGTATGAAGTGTGAACGAAACATTTATCTGCAGGAAGTACTGCTAAGAACGCAGTGTGACCATAGTGGAATATAATATTCCACTAGTGGAATATTTTAGACCTGCAGAGAATATATTTTTTTCGGAAAATATGCGCATATAAAAGTGGAATATTTTTTTTCTCCAAAAGGAATGTTTAGATAAAAAAATATTCTCTATTAATTAGAATTAAACTCTTCATTGAAGTTAATTTTATTACTTCTAAGTCACAAAATTCACGGAGTTTTGACTCGATTATTGCAACAACCTCAATAAAAACAACTGTCCGAATTTCTATTATGTAGCTGATTTTTTTGAGGTTGCACTGTACCAATGGGAATATAAAAGTGGAATATAATAATGTTGAAGTGGAATATAAATATTCCACTTTTCGTAGTAAGTGGAATATTTTTGAGAGAAGCTAATGGTCACACTGCTAAGAAGTCGTGTTTTGAAGTTTTGTGATTTGGAAAAGATTTATCATGTCATCGTCGCCTTTTGTTAGAAAATAGTTTCTTGAAAACAAATACATTAACAAGCGTTGTGAAATTAATCTTATTTTTAAGAAAAGCCTGGAATGTAGAGAATTTCACAATCTACACAATTCATTGATCAAAGATGAGCAATTTTTTTTTTTAATATTATAGAATGACCAGATACATTTCACTATATTTTGACAAGTATATAGAGCCCACAATAGAGAAAATGTCAACAAATTTTTTTACGCCGATTTTACCCAAAGAGAAGTAAGGAAAACTATGGAGTGCGGTTTTGGACACAAAACCAGCAAATGACGAATATTAGAGAAGGCAATTGAGACAAATGTTGAAACTGCTAAAACCATCACAAAATGTGTCTGCCTTCTTCAAAATATTATATGTAATTGATAAGGAAGTTATCGACAAACAAATTTTATTAGACACTATGAATTCCATAGTAACTGGAACAAAAGCTCAAGCGCAGATAGCTTACCAAAATCGATGTTCTTTCAATGCATTGGGAGTACGTGACTTATATAAATCTTTTTTTTTCACACGCATAACGGTGCTCGATTTCTAACTTCATATATTAATTTTTCCGAATCCAATTTTGCATAAAAATCAGTACACAACTAAGCAGTAAAGCACAAATCCTACTTACAAACATATCTTGAATTCGCTTTGCTCGCGCGAGTAAAATAGAAATGAAACTATCGAACATTTTACTCGCTTAGATTCGCTAAGTTCGCGCGAGTAAATTCTGTGCACTGGAACCACATCACTTTTGAATGATTTTAGCGAACTTTGCGAATTCGTGCGAGTGATATCCGAAACAAGAATATTAGGACATTGAGAGAGTTTTAAAGTACCGCTATGTTTTTACTTCAAACACTTCATTTTTCAAAACAATGAAAACAATTACATATGTGTTAGATAAGATTTTTTTTTTTTTGTTTTTTGAGAAAATCCATGTGGAAATGCTTGTCCGATATAGTTTTTTCCCCCACTGTACTAAACAAGTTATTTTCCAAGTCATCAACAATAAAAAAAGAGAAAAAACAAAACACTTCATTATTTACTTACCGAGTGGAATCTCGTAACAACGAACCAATTATTGTATTTAATTATAAAATAAATAATAGTTAATGAGAAGAACAAAAATTCGGTGGAAGTAAAAATTCTGTAAATCATCATAATTACGTAGCAAACTTGAAAAAATAGGTGATACATAAAAATAATTACTAATCATATTAAAAAAACAGAAACAAATAAAACAAAAAAAAAGAATGTGTTGTTTATTGTTACAAATTTAATTAGTTACTGTAGTAATCACTGCCATCGAATAATAAAACATTTTAAAACAAATATACACGTACGCTCCTCCCCCTCTGATTAATTTATCCACTTTTTTTTCTTAAATTTAAATTTAAATTAAATCAAAATAAACCAAACTTCAATGCAATTTAAAAAAAAAAAAAACTAAATAATTTCCTAGAAATAATACAAAACAATTCAGTCAGGAAACATTTAAAAAAAAATTATATTTTCTTAGAAAACCAATTAAAAAAAATACACACAAAAATATAAAATAAATTAAAAATAAATGTGATATTAAACAAAAAACAAAAAAAACTATATATAAATGTATATTTAAGAAGAAAACAACAAAGACAATTGTAAAATACACCAATTATGTAAAATTGATTGAACAAGAAAAGCAAAAGCCAACATTATCAAAACATAAAAAATGGAATTTGGAAATGAGTTACAATTGAACCCATAAAAGGAAAACTAATAATTTACATAACTTCATATCTTAGCTGGAAAAGAAAAAAAAAATGAAATTAGATAAAAGAAAAACCTCGGAAATAAATAAAATATGAAAATATAAAACATGATAATGGTCCTACAACACACCTTCGTTCGTAGATTTTAGAGTCGAACTTAATTTGAATGTGTGATATATTTTAGATGAAAAGCAATTTGTAAATAGGCTTTTTGAATTGTTGTTAAGTAAAGTATCGATAGTAGAATGAACAATGGATAATCAGGTGAAACTGAAATAAATACAATTATTTTAAAAATAAACTTAATCGTAGTTTTACGTTAAAGAGAATGCTCAGGAAAGAGTAACGCCGAGTCTCCACGAGACATATTTTTTTCCGACATAATCCGACATCATTACAGAAATTTTTATTTTTTCATTGGGTGGGCAAGTTCTATCAGGACATTTCATTTGCAAACATGTCGCATACGAGGAAGCAACGACTATTAATTCTTGCCGTAATGGCTTTGCAAAAACTAGAGAAAATCGAAAAATCAGGGAAAAAAAAGAAGGCATCGTTTTTTTGGTTCTGAAAGGTAACCAAATGACATGCATATTAATCTGCAATCTCGACGAAAGAGATCTCAAATCTAACCGTCTTGCAGCATATGGTGGCAGCTAAAGAGATTAACAGTGCATCAAAAATGAACTTTTTTCCAAACACGGAATAATAAGGGTAACCACTTGACTTTGGTCCTAAATATCAGTATAGAGCCCCCTTAATGGGGATACATAGATCCAAGACGTTTTTCTTGTCGCCATGTTTTTGCCAGACGCTCTCAAATTATCGAAAACCGTTAAAAGTTTATGTTTAATAACTTTTCATTCAAAAAATTATTAGTACAGTAATATACGGATATTAGAAAACTGCATATAAGAAGGAACGCTTATAAGAAATGAAAATCAATTCCCAATGTCCTTTCATATTAGTTCTGGTTTTGTGATGGCAGATGAACTTAGTGCATTTTAACTTTGAAAGCGTATGGCAATGATTTGGCGACAAGGAAAACGTCTTCGACTTATGTAGTTTTATGCAAGAAGTTGTATCCTATGTTTTAAGGAAGTTTTTGTATGGTTACTTCAATTATCTAAGTTTTTGTCCCATGTTTTGTGAGATCGAGTGAACGAAGTGAGCAAGGACTTGGCGACAAGGAAAACGTCTTGGACTGTCATATTTGTATTCAAGGGGTTCTTTACTCTGCTTTTCAGAAAAAAATTAAGTGGTTATCACAATTATTCCATATTGGTATTTTTTCGATATTTTGATTGCGTGTGGCAATACTTTGGTGACAAGAAAAACGTATTGGACCGTTACATTTGTGCTGAGGGTGTTCTCAACTATGTTGTATCAGAAATTTGTGTGGTTACCTAAACAATTCAAACCGAACTTTGAGAGCGTCTGGCAAGGACATGGCGACAAGAAAAACGTCTTGGATCTATGTATCCCTATTGAGGGGGCTCTATACTGATATTTAGGACCAAATTCAAGTGGTTACCCTTATTATTCCGTGTTTGGAAAAAAGTGCATTTTTGATGCACTGTTAATCTCTTCAGCTGCCACCATATGCTGCAAGACGGTTAGATTTGAGATCTCTTTCATCGAGATTGCAGATTAATATGCATGTCATTTGGTTACCCTTCACAACCAAAAATTACTGCGGGCTCTTGGTCTAGTATATTAGCTTGGGTTTGATATGAGAAAGTTTACTCAGAATGTTTGAGATTCTACTCGCCCTTTCATTTGATAGCCATGTCATGCGGGCTGTGAAGTTAAAAGTAATCCGCCATCTTATGGCATCCACCATATTGAACTTAGAATCACGTCACTTAGATAATCGTATTCTACTCGTCAAATCCTTTCATT
The DNA here is from genome assembly GCA_949775065.1 of Brachyopa scutellaris. Taxonomy (NCBI): domain Eukaryota; kingdom Metazoa; phylum Arthropoda; class Insecta; order Diptera; family Syrphidae; genus Brachyopa; species Brachyopa scutellaris. The sequence continues at coordinate 42,445,766 of OX459115.1, forward strand.
TGATATCCATATTAAGTAGGTCGTGATGATAACGGTAATCCACCATCTTGGGGCGACTGCGATATCACATTTACAAGATCATCAAATATACTATATTGAGTTTTCACCGGACATGCAAAATTGGTCCTCACAGAAATTGAAGTTGAAAAAGCGTCCGCCATATTGGATATACCACGTCATCAAATAACCCATATTGTATTGTCTCCGGAATTATACACGTGTGCAAAATTTCAGCGTGATGGGATATGTGGAAGTGGGTCTAAAATCGATTCCCAGATTCCGTGCTCACAGAAAGTGAAGGTAAAGCTAAAGCTTGTAAAAATGTTCGATAAAAGCTTGCACAAATATTGAAAAAAGATACATAACGAACCCGCTATGCATCAAAAGGCTCATCATTTAGTGCTGGTGTTAGTGGTTAGGCTACGCTACTTTACAACACTACCCCAAGTAATAAATAAACAAAAAATAAGAAAAATACATATGCATGCATCCCGTAATTTGTTCTATGATAAGGAGCTTGCAGTAACTCTATACTACGCAGGTAATGCGATCCTCCACGAAAGTTTAATCCTAAACAGGATAATAAGTCAGGTGCATCAAGCAGACCTGAGATCAGTTGATGCATAAAAATGATATCATTATTGACCCTTCTTTGAGCCAAAGGCTGCATTTGCAACAGTTTTTCCGATGCAAATATGGGGGGAGGTTAAAAGGACCGTCCCAGGGAAGAACTTTCAATGCGAATCGAATGAAGCGTCGCTGGACGGCTTCAATTCGAGTAATCAGATTTTTCTGATAAGGTGTCCATACTTGCGAAGCATATTCGAGGTGAGGACGGACAAGACTGTTAAATAGTGAGAGGGTGACATAAGGATTTTTAAATTCCTTACATCATCTTTTAACGAAACCTAACATTGAGTTTGATTTGGTTGAGGCCCTGGTCCATCCCGGACTGAAGCGACATCCAAGAAAGTAAGAAGTCAACGGTGTTCGTAGATTCTCTAGATTCTAGTTTAAAAGCGAATGCGTTTCCGATCACCTTTGAATAATTTGAATCGTTTTTGCAAACAATTTTAGTTTAAATTGGAGATCAGTACTACCCTTGACTTAAGTTTCATTAAAATTTCAAGTCATATTCGACGTAACTAAATTCGTCATTTTATTCGCAACAGAAAAAAAACTAAAATAATCAAAAACAAAAAAAAAATATGGGAAAGGATAAATATTCAAATAACTCTTCGGCTAATTTAAATTCAAATAAAAGTTGCGTTAAATTCAAAAGCAATGTGGAAATATTTCATGTGTCAGACTCGTGGCAGGTACGCACCGAACGTGGCAGTTTAAAGAATGAGAATCAGCAGGTAATTTCTGATTAAATAAGAGCCCAGCCAAACGGTAACAACGTTTCTTTATTTTAATAGATTCCAACTCAAAATTATAATAAACTGAAGACACGGTACAAAAAGTGATTCTGTTGGTGGTTTCGACTCATTTGCAACATGTTTGTTATACTCTTTTAGTTCTTCTAATATTTCAGTTATAATTTGTGGAGTATTTTACAATTTTAAAATAAACAAAGCTTTGGTCAAAAGACGCTTGTCTTGTTTTGGAATTTAAATCAAATTTAAGACTAACCTTCTAGCAGTGGATAAGTAAGTCGTACTCGTCTTTGAATCGATCAAATCACTCGAAATATATGGAGTTTTCCCAGCACTCCTTCGGGGGGGAAGAGAGGAACTCCTCCCACTCCTAGAGAAAAAAACTAGAAGTAGCATTGCGTTGGGCTATGTACCGAGTCAGTAGGTCAAAGGTGGTCTTCATACCAAAAGTGGGGAAAAAGGACCCAATGCAGCCTGCAGTCCTATCGTCCAATCAGTCTCACACATTTTCTTCTAAAGACTATGAGAAAGGTCGTCGATAACTATAATAAGGGAGGAGATTCTCTGCAGATCCCGCTTATATCACTGTCAGCACGCGTATAGAGCGGGCAGATAAACAGAGATTGCTCTATTTAAACCAAACACCAAACACTGGACATGGACAGTAAGGAAACTGTACTCTGCGCTTTATGATAACATTTCTCACGAAGCTGTTGGCCGCTCCCTGAGTAGGAAAGGGCGAAAGGCGTTGACGACACTATCATAAGATAGGTACGCGAGCTACTGAGCACAAGATCGGCGGAAACCTGCACGACACTTCATACTATCAAAATAACACCACTAAGAGTTACCGCAGGGGGCAGTACCCTCACCACTGCTCTGGAGTCTCGTTGTCGACGAACTACTGGAAATACTGACCAACCTCGGCATAGACTGTCAAGCTTATGACATTGTCCTAATTGCCCGAGCGAAATACGAGGAAACCTTAGGTGATATAATACATAAAGGGCTTACAGTGAAATATAAAACCGCCTAAGGCAATGCTAGTACCATTCACAAGAAAGAGGAAGCTTACACATCTGAAGGCTATTACCCTCTCAGGATCAATTATCACTCCTGTGCTAGGAGAATACCTAAGAGTGTAATTTAAAAGTAACCTCAACTGGAAGAAGCACACAGAAGACGTTACCAAAGAAGCGACTCGTGCACTCATGATATGAAAAAATATAGCCGGTTAGTCATGAGGCTGTCGACTTCAAATTCTCAGATGGATATATATTGGCATGGTGAGACCTGTGATCACCTGCGGGGCAATAGCATGAGCAAAAAGACCCAGTCTGACTACTATGAGAAATACACTGCATAAAGTTCAGAGACTAGCATGTCTCAGTAGGGACGGTGGATAAAATGCGGAAGGTATTACGCGCGGCCAGGGTTCTCGAGGATCATTGGACGCAGCGGATTATCCATTTAAATTCGAAGAAGGTAAAGAAGCAGTAGGGAAGAAGATTTCTGAGATTGAGGCGTTGTTGGAAAACCCTCCAAAACGAAATTCAGCGGACTATGCGAAGATAGTCACAAAGATCGAGTGGGCAACAGCGAGAATCGGAAGGTCTCGCCCAACATCTACGACAGAACTAGAGAAGAAAAAAGATCTGAACGTGATGATGCTACTGGCCAGATTAGAAGAGGAAACCGATACAGACGAAGCAGATCAACCACAACAAGCGAAACAACAACAGGATGGACTGAAAACTTCGGAACAGACGACGGATAAAGAACTCAACATAGTCTTTAATGAGCGAATAGACCTTTTCACAACTTTTCGGTCGAGAATTTATCGAAGTGTGAAATGAGTCCGTCAACTCTTTCTTGGAACGAGTCGAAGAGTTACGGGAGGCCAGAGGACTTCGCGAGGTACAACTTTTTAGGTCTTCGGTGGAATTATTTTCTGGGAAGGCGCTTCTCTGGTTTAGGGCGATTAGAAGGACTATTAGTTCAAACTAGGAGTTAGTTAGGGAGTTGAAATTAGAGTTTCATCCACCATGCAATGAGAACATGCTCAACTGCAGCACCGGATATGCTACTGGAGCTCACTTCGGAGGTTCGGCACAGTATAGTCTATGTTCTTGAGGGGAGTTAGGTGATCTAATATTGTGAATTAACCGGTGTAGTTACTTGACCATTGTAAGATGGCTTTCAGTTGTATGGCTGCGCTGGTGCCATTTCTATAGTCTAGTGCTGCGAAAGGTGTTGTTCTCAGTGCTCCACAGGCTAATCTTTTTACTTTCCCGAAACTGTCGCGATGTATGGCTAGTGGGATTCACTAGACAACTACGCCATTTTATCAGAATCGGTCTGATAACAAACAAAAATTTAATGGGTTGGGTAGGGTTGAAGTTCCCGATGGGATTGCCGATGGCTTTCTTGCAAGAGTAGAGGGCTACGATAGAATTCTTAACTTAAAGATGCGGTCATTGCCAACGTGTATTTTCTATTTAAAGATACTCAATGGAAAAATTGTCTTTGTGATTATCCTGCATTCACTCGGATCATGTGACGCACTTTCGGGTTATGATGTGGTAACTTATCTCCTTAAGGCGCGAAGCCTTCTTTAAATTGGGAAACGTGAAAAATCTCCATGAAATACCATATAGCAATTGTAATAAAAAGAAATCCATTATTTTTCCAACAGATGGCTTTAGTAATCTGTATCTCGCGTTGTACACGTGCTATCGGACGTAAACTAAATGTCGTTGGAAAGATGAGATTTCGTACAACTTCTCTGAAAGTTTTCTGTTTGTGTGTTTTACAAGTTTTCTTCGATAAAGGAGAAAACGCAAGCCAGCCCAAAAAACCTCATGGGCCGAATTTTCATCTGTGAATCGCTGCTGAATCGCAACAAAATCGAACCATTTCTGAGGCGGAACTTAAAGCAAGTACCTACTGTCAACAATTGGACCGTCTTAAGGTTGCAATTGCCCAGAAGCGGCCAATAGGAGAGGAAGTGTGTTCCATCAGGACAACGCCAGGCCCCATACATACATCAATAATGACTCGCCAGAAGCTCCGGGAGCTTGGTTGGGAGGTTCTTATGCATCCACCTTATAGTCCGGACCTGGCACCAAGTGATTACCATCTGTTCCTGTCCATCGCCAAGGATTTTGCTAGTGAAAAATTCGCCTCAAGAGAGGCTTGTGGAAACAGACAGTTTTTTTTTTGCCAATAAGGATGAAGGCTTCTATGAGAGAGGCAGAGGAACAAAACGGGGCATATTTGATCTAAATCGGATCATTCTAAATATGCAAAATAAATGCTTCGATTTCCTGCACAAATTATGGATTTCTTTTTACTACACCTGATAACAATTGAAACAGTCTCTGGGTGTGAGTGCTTCAATCGGCTTTTCCCGCACTGACAAAGAATGGCGTAGAAGTAGTGGTTGGCGTTAATGTTGTTTCGTGTTTCCACAACTTTGCTTGGTGTAGATACAACCCCAGTTCACTGCGTTTCATGAATGCAGAGCTAAGGCGTTAATTGCCGAACATTAAGTTCTTGCTCACACAACACATTTTCCACCGCGCATTTGGACAGTAGGTGTCCCCTTCTATTCGATAAACTGATAAATTAGATCCACGGGTAACTGTACGTGTACAAGGTAAGCACATTCTACGCATACAAATGTGCTTTTTATCATAATTACTTACCGTGTCGTGTACTTTCATTCTACGGTGCCTGTCACGCCGAACTGTTGAATAATACATCCTTGTACCTAAGTCATTACTTGGAGAACAGTTTTTTGTTTTTTTATTTATAAACCAAACGTCGCATAATATCGATCCACTTTACTTCCCAGTTCCCACCCAATGACGAAACACAAAAGCGGTATCTGTTGTAGTTGTAATCGATTTCAACTAATTGCAACTGCATCAGTAGTGATGCTGTGCAATGCACATGTAATCAGATCACACAATGTTCGCTTTGACTTTGAGTTATACACATTTTTTCTTTATCGCTAATCCAAGTCATAATCGTCTCATATTTCCATGTCTTATCAAGTGAATCAGGAAATATTTTCAGCAAAGATTTGGCATCACATGCGGAGAAAAAAAAACAGAAATTAAATACGAAAATACTTTTATTTGCAAACTAAAAAGACTCTAAAAACTAGACGCATGGCAAGCTTACAGTCTGGCGCGAAATTATTCCCACGTAATTTAATTTACTTTAAACTTACTTTAGATGGCGCTAAAGGCCTAAGGGTATTAACAACATTATTCACTATTTTTTTCTTTATTTGGAAATAATTTCGCCCGCGACTGTACCATAGTTCACCACACATTTTGTACTTTTTTTCCAAACTTATAGCTATTTTGATTTTCCTTTTTCTAGGGCAAATTACATCCAACTTGCTGTACAACTATACTCGCTACAGTTATTGCACGTTGAATGCATTTAGTTAGGGGACACCCGCTTAAATAGGCGTGCAGGAATGCGGCAACAAATGAATCTCCGGCGCCTGTAGAGTCCACCACTGGAACCATTGGTACGGCGAATGAATCAAAAACGACAACGGGTGCATCGCGGGTTCCGTGATTTCGAATTAACTGAACGTTTTGTTTATCGTTTGTTATGACAAAGACCGTGGTTGGTTTTTGTGTCAGTTCTTGTTTGGAGAAGTCTTCGATTGTGGAGAATCCACATTTTTTACTGAGTGTTCTGAATTCGTCTCTATTGCCAAAGACTATTTGAGCACTGTGCACTAGGAACGTCATAATATCGAAATTTTGTTCGATAATGTAAGCTGCGCTGAGATTTAAGGCTAAAATTCTTTTCTCCGAAAGGTAATAACGGACAATATGTCTGGCAACGTCTGTCCGCTGCGGTAGAAAGAATCCCTCGAGGTAGAAGATTTGACGTTTTTTGCATTTTCGAATAAAACACTCTTGTTCTTCGACTTGTTTCAGATACTCCAGGCTGAATTTCTCCGATGCACCAATATTCGCGTACAATGCGTTTTTCCTTCCGTAGACGAAGCACACACACTGTCCGGTAGAGTAGTCGGGAATTACTTCTAACCTGTAAAATAGTAAAAAATTTCAATTAATGTAAACTCAACGACGATAGAAGTGATAAGAAAAAATACTAAATAATATATATTAAGCTGGTCACACTAAATGATTACTCAACGCATCTGTTAAAAATCGTTTCAATGGAAGAGATACATTTGCGGGTATTGTACGATTTGAATGTTTACCTCTGACAGATCAGACTTTCGTGTTCATAGATAGATAGATAAATAATAAAGTTATTGGCGCAAATTCATAGTCAGATAGAGCCTACGATAAAAGAATTTATTCACCTACATAACCTTAAATATACTTTTTGCTATTCATAGTCACCTTATAGCCGGCTATTTAGAGTCGGCTATAAATTTCTCATATAATATTTTGACGTTTGGGTTTGTTCGTTCAAATCACTTTAAAAAAAAATACCAAAGTCGATACTAACTAATACACAGGCAAAAATGTGTTTATGAATAAAGAAAAGTTATAGCCGGCTGTAACTATTAGTCGGCTATAGGCACTATTCATGGGCAGACTATGAATTTGCGCCATTATTTCTTGAAATTCAATTAATTAAATAAAATAAAATAAATAAATAATAATAATAAAATAATAAATAATAAATAAAATAATTTTTATTACATTAATTAAACAAGACAAGCAGGTGGCTACCAACGATATCTGTGTAAGCTGCGGAGATGAGGAAGAAAGCGAATCGATCCAACATCTATTTTGCTACTGCCCCACCCTCCAAAAACGACGTAGATTCCTGGAAGACATAGCAGAGCTCGGAAATTTAAAGATAGCGGATATTCTAAGATTCACCAAGAGCATAAACTGGTATACGAGGTGGTAAAAAGAGGACTTACTCCCTAACTATGAAGGGATTCACAATGGACCTGCGGGTCTCCGAGTGGAAATGATTGCTCGAACAATCACACACCATTCCTAACCTTACTTCACCTTATTAAACAAAAAGAAATAATAGCGACATGGGTATTTCTTATAAAAAAATTGAGATAATGCCACTTCAAAGGCCGGTTTAGCGTTGTTGCAGCGTAATCGAGCGGACTCTTTTCGACGTTTTGTGACGATGGATGAAACATTGGCCCTTATTACCATACGCAGTCTACAGAGTGGCTGGAAGGCCACGAAAGCCGACCAAAGCGACCAAAAATGCTCGGCCGGGAAGGTTTTGGCTTCCGTTTTTTAGGATGCACTGCACATGGCATAATCTTCATCGATTATCTGCAGAAGGGAAGAACAGTCACAGGAGAGTATTATGCAGCGTTATTGGACAAACTAAACGACGAAATACAGAAAAAAACGGCCTCATATGCCGAAGAAAAAAGTTCTCTACCATCACACAGGGTTCCGCGTAGTATCTACCTAAATTAAGGGGGGCAATCCCTCCAGAAATTTAAAAAAATCGATTTTTTTTTCTTTCATATTTCGAAAATATAATGTATTGAGAATATAGTAACCCGACGAAAAATTAAAATATTGAATATTTACAGAATTATCGCACATATAGTCGAGCGCATATAGTACACTGCATATGGTAAAGTGAAACTTTAAACGCGATTATCTCGAATTCGTATTTTCAAAAACTGCTCGTGCTGTAACTTAAAAAGTTATTGATCGATTTGGCTTAAATTTTGTGAGGCCTTTCCCTATATCACTATCGGAAGGATAAACCTAAAGTTTTAAAGATTCCATTTAAATAAACTACTTTTTGAGGTCGAAAAAACAGTATAAAATTGTAACATTTTATTAAAGAGCGTACCTAATTTTTAATTTTATACTTTTTTTATGATTTTATAGGTTTATCCTTCCCATGCATGTTTTTTGGTAAAAAGATAAATAGAGAAAGAGTGACAACTGCAGCACTTTTGGACCTCCCGTCAAAGACACCTGAAGAGAAATTGAACTGAGCCGCCATTTTGTGAACAAAAAAAAATTGTTTTGATATTTTCATAGCTCGAAAAAATTATGTTACAACTTCAAAATGATTCAATTATTTTATTATCCCGTTTATAAGACAACTCAATGCACATTGGTTCAATCCGCATAGAAAGGTTGGTGTTTACATGAAATTATTCAAAACCGAATCCAAAATAAACGTGAGAAAATTGAGAGAGTTTAATAAACAGCTGATTGAGCTGACAGTTTGATAAAATAAAAATTAATTAATTAAAAACTACACTATTGAATTGCCTGACATTAGATGACAGATAAGAGAATGATGAGAGCGCGAGAGAGTAAAATAATTCAATGCGATTTGAAAGTGTTTATATCATATTTCAATTCGGTTTCAAATTTTCAATGCGGTTTATAAACAGGAATGATCGAATACGGATTGAGTATTTCAATTCGGTTCGAAGTGGTGTTTATATGAGCGATTTGAACCAATGCGCATCGATTCAATGCGCATTGAGTTGTCATATAAACGGGGTATATCACCTTTAAAAACACAGTTAAAAAATGAGTTATTTTAGAGCGTTCTAAAGGATTGCCCCCCTTATGTTGACAAAATTATTTTTTTGACTATTTCATGTAATTCTTATGAATTACGTATATTGTAATAAAAAAATTATATTTTAAGTTTAGTAACTTACTACTTTATATGGTAAAAAAACAAAAAAATTCAAAAATTAAGATTTCCTTAGATTTTTTTTTATAAAGTGTACATATGTACATATGTATATGGTATTCAAAATCACTACTGCTATTATTAAGTGAGTTTTCAGATAAGAAGTTCTTATCTGTTTCAATATTTCGTTGCTGAAGTAAGGGTGGAATAGTCACATATTGGTGACTCGAAAAAAAATATTTTTTTTACTTTTTAGTTTATAGCTTGTTTTTAAAAATTAATTTTTATTTTCTACTTTACAGTATTTGAATTTTTTTTACAAATTTACGTCGATACGTATATTAGCTTGGGTGGGTTTGATATGAGAAAGTTTACTCAAAATGTTTGAGATTCTACTCGCCCTTTCATTTAATACCCATGCCATAGTGGTTGTAAAGAAAAAGGTAATTCGCTATTTTGGGGCGTCTACCATATTGAATTTAGAATGACGTCACTTACCTAGTCTAATTCTGCTGGTCAATCCCTTTCATATACATACATAAGTTTGCAAAATTTCAGGATGATCAGATATCTGGAAGTGGGTGTAAAATCAATTCCCAGATTTGGCCCTCACAGAAATTGAAGTTAAGAAAGCGTCCGCCATATTGGGTTTACAACGTCATCAAATAATCCATATTGTATTGTCTGCGGACTTATACACGTGTGCAAAATTTTAGCATGATTGGATATACGGAAGTGGGTGTAAAATCTATTCCCAGATTTGGCACTCACAGAAAGTGAAGTTAATATAAAGCTTGTAAAAATCTTAAAAAGCAGTTAAATTGACTTGCAATATTTATTGGAATTATCTATTCACTCTGGTTATTTGAATCCATACCAATTTAGTTTCATTTTTTACACATAAAAATTAAAAATTAACTAAATACAAATTGATCACTAACTGTGCACTTGACCTGTGATGTAACACACTCCATTTTGGCTTAATCAAAGATGATTTCATAAAAATAAAATAAAGAGAAAATGTGGTTTACTTATCATCGAAATAATGGAAACTCGGTGCACCAAGTGTATTGCTCTCGAAGGCATCTATGTTGAGGAATAAATATAACATTGCCTAAAAAACGCTTTCATTAAAAATCCTGGGACTTTTCAGATCACGTAGTATTACAAAATATAGAAATCGAGAAATTACACCAAAATTTCAGGAGATTCAATAGTTTCAAGATTGAGTCAAAAAGCCATTTCTTACATGTTTTGCAAACGAATGATGACATGTAAATGCTCTGATCAAATGTGGAAGTTTGTTAAATATCCGACATGAAGTTATACTATAAAAGTTACGAAATGCGGTTGTACGAAAAGCAGGTATCAATTCTTGATTTAAAGAATTTCCACGCAAACTATAATTGTCGATTTGTTTGAAATTAAGATTTCCTGATTGTTTAAGGAATATTTTGTGCGCTTCGTAACAGTATAAGTTGTGGACTGGAAGAATCTTCAAATCCCTAAACAATAGAAAACGAGTATATAAATGAGGTATCCGGGAAATTTTCTTCAAAATCTGTTTTTGAAGTATTTGTTACTGAATTTGAATGGGTGAATTTTATTGAAGTTAGCTCCTCCCCAGCATATTTATCCATATTGTTATCTAGAATGAAAAATTCCATAATAGATTCTAGGAAAAGTTGGAAGAGAATTGCACAGAAAATAGAAGTTTCTAAGAGTGCCACGAAAATAAATTCTCAAATTTTGCATGTGTCTGCTAATGCCCATCTTTGAGTCAATTACAAGCCCCAAGTATTTAAATTAATTAACATTTTCAACCCAAAAACATTTATCATTGCATCTGAGACAACTACGAAAAGTCCACGCCAAAATTGTATTGCAAGTGTAATAAGAGAGTTTAAATCTAGGACAGTCAGTCGCATGAAAGTAGTCATCAACCTCAACACTGTTTTGCGCTGACAAATTAAGAAACATTGTTTTAGTTTTTGAACTTATAAACTGGGGATACTCGCGCAAACCATAATCTAAATAGATAAAGATCCAAATTTATATCAGCGATGTAAAACAGTGTCTGTGTCATAAGCGAAGCCGACATCACCCGCAAAGGCTGTCAGTGACCCTCTAAAAGGCAAACTTAACAGGGAATTAATATAAATCATAAACAGTATGGGTCCCAGAACAGCACCCTGAGGCACTCCTAGATTGAGAAACTATACTTTACTTCTGGTGTTATCAATTCTTACTCTTTGCGATCTCAGATAAGATTTTAATTGAACCACTTACATAGATAGCACTGAACAGATTTGAAAATTAACAAACAAATTACATATACAGCAGACGCTCGATATAGTGAACATCGATATAGTGAACAATCCAATATAGTGAACACACAATATTTAATACAGGCTATTCTAACTAGTGAACAAGTTTTTTCACTATTTAGAATATTTGTTTTTTTCACAGCTTGTGGTTGTTTTTAGTGCAAAAACAAAGTGCGTGTTGCTTATTTTCTTATTTTTTGATCGATATTATTTGTGACCATGTCACTTAAGCGCAGCTTAAGTTTGTTGTATTTTTGGTTTTTTAAATACATGGAATGTATTATGTTTTTTACGGAAGAGTTGTTTTTGTTAAAAATAAGATGTTCTTTCTTATAAATATTGACTTGTTTTTTAGTAATCGCAAAGAAAAATTGGAATTATATTCTATTTTCGGTGAATTGTACGTAAAAACATACACGTTTTGATAAAATTTGCTTCAAGGAGTCCACGCTCGTTACAATGAACAATCTCGCTTCAGTGAACAGGCCTGGTTTTTATTAGTTCACTTTATCGAGCGTCTACTGTATTTATCTATATACGTCTGTAAAACGAAGAGCTGATAAAAGAATTAACGTCATCCAATGCGCATATTGCAAGAAATTTAAAGAACCAACATATCGTTTTACTTAATTGCACTCTCAATCATTTACGTTAAGTTATTTTTTTATAATTACTACAGTAGTTTTATTTCTGTCAATAGAATAATCAATTTATATCAACATATTGCTATTCGCAATGCAATTCGATCGATTAGTTTGCTTTACAAATAAATTCAAACTGATAACTCGTGGTATATAGTGTAGTATAAAAACCCATCAAGTGCACGGCAACAGAATTGACATTGCTTATTGAACAAAGTAAACATGAATTATTTATTTGTACAATTTATTTAGATGTGCTAATTCCGGGCAGCTCTTATCACACGAGCATTGCAGTGCGACTTAGTTATGGTGTTAAGTGCACACTTTAGAGAGTTGTAGACGATAATTTTTTTTATTTAAACTAGAAATCACATCTGCTTCTGCTGCATCTTTAAATAAAATGTCTACTAAGTAGTTCAGGGCCGTATTAATGCTAAGCGGCGCCCGGTACTGATCACTGTTAGGTATCACGTCAGTTCTGAATAAGCAGGCTTCAGCTGTTTAATTGCTTACAAAACATTTCGCTATAAGGTTATGAGTCCCTAATCTAGATAAAATACGTCAACTTTGGCATTTACTCTATCAAAAGGGAATTTTGGAACTTAAATTCGATACCGCAGCTGAAGCTGATTAGGTACACGATGGATACACCGACATTTCCGACAACGATTATAGGGACATAACTCTCCCCGATGGCTCGGTTAAATTTCTGACTGCTTCGTTATGTCATTTGGCGTTTTTTTTTTTCCAGTTCAGAGCAGAGGTCTGAACAGAGCCTGAGCGAATTGAGCGCGCTCTGAACAAAGTGTGCTCTAAGTGCAGTCTGAGACTGAGCGCTCTGATTAATTTTTAAAACACACTTGAGCAATTAGCTGTCATATTACTTTTCAATCGTTTATAACCTAAAATTATTTGTCACCTATTTTTAACCTTAAATTAGATGTAAGCATAATCAAATTAATTATTAATATTAATTAATACAATTATTTTATTGTATTAACTAACTTCTATGCCATAACAAAAAGCCTCGTCCGTCATTTCAATGGTTTCTAATTTTTTCCTATCTGTTAAATGTTGTTTTGGCTGCACTCAGCATTTTGCTTACTGAGCTAACTTCAACTTTTGAACGTGCTTACTTTTTGACGTTCAAAACAAAGAAAGAAACGAAAATGGAAGAGCAGTCCACGGAGAAATTGCTACTTAAGTAAGTGAATCACCCCAATTCTGAAAGTCGTATTTGCGAGTCGCATACGACCGCACTCGTATTTCGTAATAGGAAATACATTACAAAATACGAGTTCGGTCGTATGCGACTTGCAAATAGGAACTACTTTCACAATTGGGCTGAATATTTTGACAGTTGTTATTACATCGACTTTCCATTGTGTTCGGGCAGTCAACCGCGTCTATATAACGAAATATCACTAAACAGCTGTTTGCACACATTAAGGAGGATAGTATCCAAATAGAACAAAAGATCCGCTTCCAAATGGTCTTGAACTTGCAGATTGGTACATAGTCAGTTAGCTTTAGCCTATATATTGAAGTATATACATTTATTTTGTTGGGTTATATAGATGTAAAGATATGTTAATGTTTGAAGGCTCATAAGCTGCAAGACTTTCGTTTATAGCATTAGCCTTACCACAGCCTTCAACCCATCTACCTTTTTTCGGTTATATTTCGCATCCAAAATTTGCCGGAGCTCTTAGACTAAAAATGACATGTGCAAAGTCGGAAGGGGTGATATATTTCTTGGACTCTGTGTTCAGACAATCAAACCAGTTTCAATACAAATATCGAAAAATAGCACTGATTTCGAAAATCTAAGAAAAAAATGTTTCGATGCGGAAACAATACTTTTTTGATAGGTACGCATCTGCAATGCAAACTTAATGCTTTGTACAAATTACACTTTGTAAAAGTTTGACGTTTCGGAACGCATTTTATACAGAGCGAACTTGCATTGACATTTCCCACAACGATAATGTCTATTAACGTTAAATTTAAAATAATTTTAAATCATTGGCTTGAATGTGTATAAAAAAAAACAGGGATGTATCCACCAACAGTAGAAATGTATCAACGATACGAACATTTTTAAAAATTCACAGAGACAGACGTATGAAAGACAATGGCCGGGTTTCAATGAATACATTTCTAAAAACAAAATTTCTATTTTACGAACTAAACTCTGTGTATCACTCCCGTATCTGTTTTTTATAAGTTTCGCGTTGGATACCTCACATATTTGCAAACGTGGTATTGCGCTTCTGCGCCTGTATAAATGAATATTCTGCGCTTAAATCTGATCCGCACCTGGTTACACTCTTTATCTTTAGCTTAAGGTTAATGAAACAGTTTTTTGGTGACAAATTGTTTGTGCAGATGTTCGAAAGCATTCACCGGCAGATTTCTGAGTTCTGCTTCAAAAAGTGAGTCAACCGTCACCTTTTGGACTAACACTAGCTTTATTTCGTTACTAAAGAGTTCATTGCACGTATACAAACACAATATACCCCATGGTAATTTCGAAACTCAGGTTCTTCATTATTCACTGTCGCTTTGTTACATACATACATACATACATACATACATAGGTATGTCTATGCGTACACAGAAAAAAGAAACAAAAACAAACAAACACACCGCACGAACGCATTTGTTGTTGTCCACCGTTTAAAATTACACAATTCGTGACGAAACAAAGCATTTTACAAAATTTGAAATTACAAACACTACGGTCCACAGTCACGAGCAACGTACAAGAGAACCACCCACCCACCTTGTGTGTACGCCAGTCTTTTTGAGGATACCCTTCAGTAAGTCCGCAAGTGGGTCTTTGCCAATCGCCCCGAAGAACAGACAATCCGTCCCTAGCTGCTTTAGTATGCGAATTGTGTTAAGAGCGGAACCACCACAGCTCACTGGTGCCATCAAGCTGAAAGAACAACAACAATAACAAAGTATAACAACGACACCCACATATGCATTTAGAGATAGGGACTCGGACTATCAACCCGAACCGATTTATCAAACAAGAACAGAACCAACAACAACAAAAACAAACACACAAAAACGTTCTGACGCACAGAACACAGTGCTTTTCTTTTGGTATATTTTTTGTTGTTGCCTGGTTCTGTTTTTTATCGGTTGGTAATCGAGGCGTAGATATACACATACCTGTCACAAACTTCTTTGGATATTTCCGTCAAAGTGTCGATATCGATTTCGCCCTTTGAATCCAACGACAATTGATGACGCTCGAGAATCTCTAAATCACTTAGTTGCACCGTTGCATCGAGTAAAACATTCCCGAACGCGACAACCTTCGGTACAGCGCTGCTCTTGGAGGACGACATTCGGTTGGCGAATTCTCCGCGAATAGTTACATAACGACATAACATACTCACCAGGTATTGCTGTATACGTCCCGTAGACATTGGAAGAAGGTGCTCATTGAACTCGCCGCGACTTGCCGATTGGGGTGCGTTTTTAAAAGTCGATTCCTTCTCTTATTCTAACTGAAACGAGTTGCGCCTTCAATGCCGACCGTCGCGTGCATTGTTTACAATTGCACTGACCACTGTGCAGTTCAGGTCGTAGTGGGTGGTTAGCGGTACTGCGGTTGATTGAAACTACTCCCGCTCTGGTGCAGTAAAGTGGAAAAAGTTTCCAAGTTTTCTGTCCAACAGTTGGAGGGGCAGTGTTGGATGGGAAAGTCTCCAATTGGAATGTGTGCAGTTGACAGAGCGAGTTGGTAGATGGCAGTAGTTTGACCTGAAAATACATTTGAGTGGGAAAGTTTTGAGACAAGAAATAGGTATTGAAGTTCTAGGCGCAGATTAAATAAGAAATGACAGATGACAGTTGGCGCAGCTGATTGAAGTAAAAATAAAGTGGTAAAAGTCATCATAAATTGTTTAGCGCGAGTGGGTTAAATTGTAAATAACAAAACTTCCGTCTGATGTAAATAAAGATCAAGTTATTGTTGCGGTAATTAATCAACGTATTTTCAAAGTGTTGTGTTGATGTCTGTCTCAATTATGACGCGGTGAGGCGACGTCATAGCTCTATTTGCATAACCAAGTAGGTAAGTCGTTAACTTATGTTTTTTTTGTACCTTGTAAGTAGATACATTTATGTGTGGATGTGTATATTAGAGACTGAAAGCAAGGTCGTTAAAAGCTATTTAACGTTACCTGTAGAGGGCGCGTCCTATCAAAACAAATTTGCTTTCTCCTTGGAATAGGTTCTGAATATTAGGTGGAGTGCGATAATAAACTAGGGGTCTAAAATGTCATCCATGCACAGGGGCGGACTACGGGGCTCTTTTGTTAGGCTCTTTATTATTAATTATTATATAAATAATCGGGGCGTTAAAGATTGTTATTTCTTGAAATACACTTTCGAAGCAGCTTGGAACCAGTCGGAACGGAACTAGCAGAACAGAATAGCTAGAACATTTTGTTTAGGGTTTTTCAATAGCTGTCTGAACTTTGATAGCTTATTGCTCTGACGTTTCTAGTGGCAACGCTTTCATTTTTTGACGTTTATGTTCTGTCGTAGTCAACATTTTAATATTGAACGCTTTACCATTCAACAACGCGTCGAAATTGTTAAAATTTATAATAAAAGTTCGTGTTCTGTTGGCCAAACTTTTCGCGAACTTCGAAATATGTATTTACGGCCTAAATGATTTTTGGTTAAACGGCTTCGTGAACAAGCAAAAATGCAGCATTTGGGGAGAGAATAATCTACAGCAGTATGAAGGCGGCGTCATTGGGCCATAGAGAATGGCCAGACCGTGACTGTTTCCTCAATTGGAAGACATATACTTAGATGGCATGTGGTTCCAACAAGACAGCGCAACGTGCCATACATCGGTCGTTACATTGGAGTTGTTGCAAGAAAAGTTCCCAGAATGCGTTATTTCCAAAATAAGCGATGTGAAATGGCTGCCAAACGATATGGATCAATCTCATCTGCCCTTCGTAGTGGTATCCCACCGTGCTTGCCACTTGGTCACTGTCACTCTTTCTTCTTCCATGATCCGTTTGATGACCGTCGCTTCTTGGTTACTAGAAGTTCTCCTTTTATAGATTCTTTGCATATCGTCTGCAAAGATATCGATGGGGACTATCGCTGCAATGACAAGGGCTGCTTCGTCCGAAATTTTTCTGAAGCCACTGATTGCCCTTAGTGCGCTCATAAATTGGGGCAGCGTATAACAGGACTGAGCTTACTACGTTGGATATTAAGTTTCTTCTAACAAATCCGGGTCCTCCGATGTTTGGCAGTATTCCAGAAAGTGCTGCCTGAGGCTTTAACGCCTTTTTGCCCGAATAGTCAATGTGAGGCTTAAACCTAAGTCTATTGTCGAGTATTTTACACAGTCTTTCAATCTGATAGTTTGACTGCCTTTTCACGTATGTATTCTACATTTTTCCGACTGATTATTATGATAGCTTCTGTTTTGTCATCTGCTTATTCTAGGCCGGCGGATATTAGCCAGTCTTTGATGAGGTTGATTGCTTCGTTCGTAGCTGACTGTATCTCGCAAATGTTCCTTGCAACAGTAACAGCGGCGATGTCGTCAGTGAATCCGATTATTTTTACTCCTGGTGGCAGTGTTAATTGCAGAACTCCGTCATACATGACAGTCCGAAGTAGAGGGCCCAGTACTGATCCTTGTGGAACTCCCGCAGAGGCTTTATAGTACTTTTCTCCTTCTTCGGTTTTATTTCTCGACCTTCGTTTGGTGAAGTAGCTGGATACAATCTTTCGCAAGTAGTTTGGCGTATCCATTCTGGCTATTGACCCTCTTATGGTGTGTCCATATATTTATATGTATTTTCTTCCAAGTATAAATAATTGGTCGGTAGGTACACATTGCCTGAAATTTTGGCCACCAGGGGGGGATAGTATCTACGGTTGTCAGACAACAACAAAATATCTACATCGGCTTTTTTTGTATAAAGCTTCGTGTTCTTAGATATACGATTTCCAGTTAAGTGCTAGATCTGAAAAGAGGAACCTTATTCAAAAATCTTTCCCAGGTGCTACGCCGACATATATGTACCTACAATCGTTTGTTTGAACAAGTTTTCTTTTCGCGGTGATCACCCGTGATGCATTGGCAGACAGATTTTTGATGTGATCCCCGGTGATACATTCGCCTCGGTATGGGACAACTTTTATTGTGATCACCAGGGATGCACTGGCGGCCAACGTATTAAATGAATCTAATTCGATTACCAGCTTTCTTAACACATTATACTAATTAGCATCTTTCACATCCACTCCGTACCGGTTATAAGTACGAGTACATGATTGAAATTCACTGCTAATGGGCTCCATTCTCCAAAAAAAAAAAAAAACGATAAACTACGACTCGACCGTACACAGTCCAAAGTTGAGATCCGCGTGGTCGGGATAAATATTTACCCGGCATTCCATTCATCAATAAAATTCCAAACAAACCGAGTTCGCATTTACTCGTTATTTGCAAGTCGATGAAAGCGCGCAACCAAACAATTCTTAAGTTTGGAAAGCACATGCTTTTAAACGCATTTAATTATCGAGCGGAACTTACCGTCAAAACGATAATGCGATCCGAATCAAACTGTGAAATCGTGATTCGAAATGAATGAGAGCTCGCAAGAATGTTGATTCAAGTGCGGTAGCCTTTTCCAAGGTAAGCTTAGGTTAGGTGCTCTGTCATAAATTAACAAGTTTTATCACAATTTATACGACAAACATTAAAAATGGTCCATTTTCACAGGAGCATAAATTAATCGCTATAAAACCAACAAACCGCGGATAACAAAGCTCATTAGGCATGAACTACTTTTGTGCGCGTCACGAGCGGAATAGTTCGTGGACTTGGTGTTTGTCTGCGAAGCAAGTGTTTTATTCCAACTTTGTTGGGTTTTCCCGCGTGCAGCTACAAGCTAGTAGTACCGGTTTTGAATTCACTTTTCGTATATCGCAATTTTGTGGAACTCGGTCACCACCGTTGGGGTTTTCATTTTTCACGCCAGCGATCGTGTGACCAGGTGTCAGTTGTCAGAGTTGTTTTTAATTTAAAAAAGTCTGACCGATAAGTGTGCACTAGTCCGATTAATTAAGCTGAAATGAGTTTGAACATGATTATATCTCATACTTCTTGTTAAACCAGCACTGGGAGGCGAGCGCGATATACTCGTACATTGTGTCACTTGCTCGAATTGTGAAACCATTTGAGTGGAACAGTTGAGAGGGCTTCCCTTTTTCTTATGTTGACTCATTCTTGGGTTATTTTGATGCACACAGACAATGCGCCACTAGCTTGGGACTTCCGTGTGACGTAGATACTGATGCTGATGTTGAGTTACTCTGAACCTGGTGATGCGGAATGGGTTCTTTCCTCAGAGTTTTTTTTTTTTTTTTTGTGATTCATCTTGAAAGACTACGCGTTCAGTGATTTTGTTTTGATTGTTGAATGACGTTAAACCTTAAATACTGAACGTACTTACATACAAACATATTATATTTGCATATGGGGTTCCACAATAAAGTTTTATCGTTCGTTCACAGGCAATGGAAGGCGATTAAAATGTGGTTAATTTAACTGCTTCATGCGTACGTATGAAATCTACACAATTTTAAGAGGAAAAGATTATTTTAAGTTTATTTCTGAAGTAGGTACTCTGTGATAAAATTATCAGAGCTTAAGCCCATACTGGTTTGAAGAATATTTTGAAAGTAATTTCTTTGAAAAAAAAAATTGGGAGAAGTGATTTTCAGCTTTACATGGGTTTTCCCGTGTAATTAAGCATCAAGAGTTATACCCAGATATTTGGCTTCACTGAGTTTTAAGTTCGATTAGGTCAACGACCACGCCACGTTGAAAACATCGGTTCTCGTTAGATCACCGAACTTAAGCAGCGTCGGGCGCGGTTAGTACTTAAGTGGGTGATCACTTTGAAACACCGCGTGTTGTTGACATAGGAGGAGGAGTAGGGCGGAGTATCGATAAATGAATCGACTCCATGTGGTTACACAATGGAGCTTCAGTGTCTAAGTGAATCCAACCAGAGTGATGGGAATAACCACCTTAACCTAACCTAACCTAACCTAACCTAGTTTTATTAGTTTGTGTGACTATCGAAGTTCGATTCTCTGTCATCAGTAGAAGTGCCTACAGTATTTTCTTCAACAGTTTATGAATGAAATATTTTAGGACCTACTACGCTCACTTACTGTACGCCGTGCTTCTGGTTGGTGTGAATTTTGACTGCTTTGCATTTTATTCGAAGGAGATACTCGCGCAAATCTAAGCACTTGCACGTTGATTTGTATGCTCGTCGCAAGTGCGTTCGTGTGGATGGCAAACTGAAGGCGACCCATAGAATCCGTTGATGCGTTGCTGTGTCGGTCGTTTTTAACTGACATCTCGATAGAATACAAATACACGCGTATTCTTATGGAATGTGGCCCATAACCAACTCATATATGAACTTCAACGTATAAAGTAGGTATATATTCTACTTTTTTAGTGCGTTGGCAGTTCACACATTCACGCATTGAAGTTTATCCGTACACATATTGAAGTTCACGCATTCACAATTTGAGAGTAAGCACATTCATTGGTGAGAGCATTAAGAGAAAATTGAGACACTGTCACCGCCGTTTACAGTCGGTTGACATTTCAAAGTTTAAATTAATTTGAAAAGAAACTCTCATCGAAGAAAATGTCATCAGCTTTCATCTCTCAACGTAGGTATGCAACAGATTGTATGGGACGGCTCTTTCCATCAAACATTAACTACAACCTCAACGTTGAACGCAATGACGCCAACGGATTCTATGGGTCAGCGATCTGCTGATGATTAATTTTTATAGGCAAATTCGAAGGCAAGTGCGAGAGTGTAGATGAATATTTCTGAAATTCTGTTAAAAGAAGGTCTCAGAAATAATTTGTGAAATCGATTGCGGGGACATAACCAGTAGCCAAAAATTGCAATGTACCTAATAGCCTTTCATGATAACTAGGTGGTTTCATCCATTCTTAAATAATTCTGAAAATTATTCCGGTTCTAAACGAATTCTCACGATATGGCTGTTGCATTGTAACACGATTCCTTGACATTCATTTTAAAACTGAAGAAAAGTACAAGGCAAATCTGTTACTGTGGATGAAGAAAATATCAACAATATTGATCGCTGATTTGCGCGAGCGTATGTACGCCGCATTAGGGTAGGTAGGTAGTTTGAAGTGGTGGCTTCGGTGGAAAGAGAACCCAAATAGCGCAAGGGGCGTCGCGTCGTTTTGATACCACAACACAACCTTAGGTGACCCGTTTATTTAAATATGTAGTTTATTTTGTTATTCTGTCATGTTTCCTCTCATATGGCACAGGGTCTCTACTATGTCTACCAATCTGCCTATTAGTATCAGACTCCTACTTTGGTAAAAATTCTTGTTTCAGCCACCGTTGCGCTAAGTTTGTGAAACATTTCTTCTGTAGGTGCCTACAAACGTCTTCTCTAATCAAATCAAATCCTGGGGCTTAGATAAGTTGTGTGTCCTCATTATGTTTCTAAAATCTGTTTTATTATCATCTCTAAAGGCTAATGTGTACATAAGTCGGAATTTAAATTTAAGTTAAGAAAATACAAGATGACAAACAAATTTCTAAAGACGTTATAATTTTATTGTGTGCTAATAGTTCGGCGATGATGATGCGAATGACTTAACATTGCTCCACGCACCATCCTCGTAATGTCGGTACTTTTTATGTACATAACACGATCAGCTTTATCTCTGGTCATTGACCTTACTAGTTATCGATATTTACATAAATTGATATTACTAAATGCCTATTGTAAGAGTGCGATGAAGGGTGCCTCGTTACTGCGTCTTCTCTTTCTTCCCCAATTCGGCTTTCATTAATTTGAAGATCGTGAGTTGGGTTCCTGAAGGTTGAAAGAGCTAAGCTGTACCTTCTTGGCCAGCCATGCCTAAGAGGGAATGAGACAACCCGCGCATCGCTTAGACTATTTCGGGTAGCTGTCAGTTGGACGTCTTATATTGTGGCCCTGTTGGTGAAATGCTTGGTGTCGAATTTGCGCGGGAGTGGAGTCTTGAGATTCATGGGTGTTCGGTGCCTAACAAATGTCCTTATCCCCATCTTAATGTTGTTGGAACCCAACACTAGTTCCCTGTAGCGTTTCACAGAGTCTTCATATAGCTTAAGCCTTACTTTATTTAATTCAAAATATTTGGAATCTTTTTCGTTAAAAAAGTTCCCGCGAACATCTTGTTTTGCTTAAGTTTAGCTTTTCTGTTCTCATTGCCATGAATTTATTTTCCAATTCATTTTAGCTGTCTAATGGGTATTTGGTCATGCATCCAAATTTATAAAGCCAGTTCTAAGCACAAGAGGTCGCTATCGCAACCGAGGAATCGTATTAAATACGACACTACGAGGTGTTCCTCTTTTTCTAACATTTATCACATACATATGTACATATATCATTGTACGGGTATTTGTATTGTTTACTCACTGCCAGACATAAACAAAGTAGAATTGCTCGTTCCACACATTACAACAGCTTTGACACTCCCATTTCACCAGCAGCAGTGGTGTTATCAATAATCCCCCAAAATGTGAGTCAATATCAGTTTTCCCCAATCTACTACACTAAACCTTTAACAAATGCAATAATCCAATGACTAAGTTAATTGTTAATTTAGACGCCAGATAGACGAAAAAACGATGATTCACAAAAGAGAGGGGATCCTCTGGCCCCACCACCACCAACAAGGTCTTTAAAAATCACGACAAACCAGAGTTTTCCCCTTGAATTTAGTCCAAGGAAGCATTTTTTTTTTAACTTTTTTATAGAGACTATTACGAAATTCAGTATAAAAGTAAAAATAAAATTAAAAGAAATGATAGCGCACACACGCAATGAAAAGGAAAGTTGCCAAAAGGCAGGTTGATTAACTTTTTTGATTTTTATTACCTACGGAAAACGGGAAAAACATTTATCACTTGTACTCGGAATTAAATTTGACAGATGGCAGTTGGCACCACTACTGCCGTTTGTTATGAGAAACACTTGGCTTCTGAGAAAACTCACGAGACTTGAGAATCGTCGTCTTCTATTTAATTGACACCATTCTCCCATCTCACCGCGGGGGGTTAGTCAAATTGGCATCGGTCCAATTGGTTTTTGTTCTTTTTCCTTATCTTTGACGTAAGAAACTTTTATTTTTTCAATGAACTAACTGAATCGAGCATTAATCAGAAGTGAATTTGGATTGATTTACTTTCTGGATGTGAATTTAGTGATTCCGTAGAAACAAAAAGACATGCAATGTGGGCGCAAACGTGTTTCTGAAAACTAAAGAGTGCTCCAGAGGAACAGCGTTTATCTAAAAATGACAGCAGTCTGATAGCTAAGTGCGTTCAGGTACCCATAGAAGATGTTATACGATCTAACGTGTTCGTGTCCGCAATCTCGCAATAATGCAATTTTTTGACAGCTTGTGTGGTTTTCAATGTCATCTTTGTGGGAATAGACACTGCGTCGTATTAGGGTCAAAACGAAAGTTGACTTAGGTTAGGTTAAGTACGAGGGCTGATGAAAATGGTAACATCTTCATCACACTTAGGTCCAAGTGGACCCATACCCATATTACTGATACCTATATTATGTTCCCACTCGTGGTATTAATGTCTAGGTTCCAATCATCCGGACGCCCTAGCGAAGTCAAATAGTCCGATGGGGATCCATCCGATAGCTCCTCGATGTGTTCGAAGAAGAATTTGCTAGGGTTCTATTTCTAAGTTGGCAGAGTAGGGCAGTGATAGAGGAAATAGGCTGTGTCCTCATGAGTCTCTTCGTGAAGTGGTATCTTAACATGTCGTGACCAGTGTAACACTCCTATCAATTCCTGTTTGTCCTGTCTTTCTGTGTTAGTTTTCTCTTTCTCGTTTTGTCGTATACTGGTCACAGTCTTCTTGACATCTCGCAGGTGGTTAGTGATTTCCACCTGTTATTTGCTGGTTGCAGGAAATAACTCCCCACTGAAATAACTCCCCACTGAAATAACTCCCCAAATGGAGAACGAAATAACTCCCCAAAATTGGGGAATAATTTCAATGTGAAATAATTCCCCAAATCGAAGGTAAAATAAGTCCCCAAAAAGGTATGAAATAAGTCCCCAAATTGATATGAAATAAGTCCCTATTTTCTGAGCATTTTTTTAAGTTCCCCCTTACTTATTTTGTTGTTGAATTTGGGGACTTATTTCACCATGAAATAACGCCCCAATTTTAAGTATGAAATAAGTCCCCAATTTATTACTTATTTCATATGAAAAAAAACCCCGCCTCCATACAAATTTTGGGGAGCTATTTCGTTTTCCATTTGGGGAGTTATTTCTTGCAGCCTTATTTGCTTCTCTAAGTGATTTATGTTCAATTTTGGCCTTAAGGTTACAGAGTAGTTAACCACACCACCTTCATGTTCAATCTCTAGGGCTGAGCCCTTTCTGGTCATTTCACCCCCGGCTTTGTTGCCTGGTACCCCGCTGTGACCAGGGACCCAGCAGAGTCTTACATTGTGCTGCGTACCGAGAACCATTAGTTCTTCGCGGCAGCAGTTTACAAGCTTAGATGTTATTTGCGTAGCAGCTAATGCTTTTATGGCCTTGTCACTACTTGGAAAACGCGATATGATTATCCAGTCCCTTGTGCCTAAACTGCAAGATGTGGATACGGACGACATGTGGTCTCAACAAGACGGTGCCATAAGCAATACATCCCGAGAAACATTTCCTGGTCGCGTGTAATTTCCCATTCCCCGGTGATCAGAATTGGACGCCCAGATCATGCGATTTAACGCCGTTCGACTTTTTTCTTTTGGGTTTTTCTGAAGTCTAAGGTTTATGTCAGCAAGTTCACGACGACACACACGATCCAAATATAAAGTGAAAACTATTAGTGATTTAATATTTAAGACATGAACTACCGCCATAAAAATGTATTTTTGTATAAGCGTTTCTTCTTAGTTTTCCGGAACCAATTTTGTCCGAGAAAATCCGAGACTATCATGCTCGTTAACTTGTTTTTTTTAAAATATTTCCAGCAAAAAAACAACAAACGGCTAAACAACTGTGTGTGAGTTGTCAAATGTGCGACCCGACATAGAGTAGAAAGTAGCTCTACCTGGGTCAAATTACGATCAAATGCGAACCAAACGCCTGAGGTCACATTTTGTGTTACACCATAAAGCCCAAATCACAATGTCGCGTTCGGGCGCTCGCGCGTTATCGACTTTACGATAATTTCTGTCCAATTTTGCAAACGAAATGCCGCTTCGGCCGCCGGGCGTTCATAGGTTGGGAATATGATTAATAATGTGTTTTGTTTCGTCAAATCTCCGAAGACTTCTCAACAAAAAGAAGATTTAAAATAGTAGTTGCTCTACTCGGGCGTTGCCCAGACGTTTACGATAGGTCTGTTCATTGAGGAAAAACCAGATCAGAACAGCACAGATTCAAGCAAAATGTCAAATCAAAGTTAGAACAGAAAAGTACAGCCCATATGTTTAGTTTTCAAGCATGTTGACATTTGTAAATTGTCATTTCAATTTAAAGTGAAATATAAGATGTTTAAAAGTGAAATCTAAGATATTAAAACAAATTACAAATGGTACAGTTTGCCCATATTTGTCATTTATTTAAATTTTTCCCATGTTTAACTTTCATAAAACAAATTAATTGCTGAAAACAAATCCAAATTATGGCAACAGCTGATTTTGACATTTGTACACTAGTCTGTTCTACCTCAAGAGGAGGTGCAAGATTTCCTGTACTTTTCTGTTCTGACAATCTCATTGAACACAAACGAGATCGGTTTCGGACAGAAATTTTTCTCACAGAACAGAAAACCTTGTACTTTTCTGTACTTTTCTGCCCAGATCAGCTTCAATGAACATTGAACAGACCTGATATCTACGATATAACGCCATTTGTTCGCATTGTTTCTACTCAATCTGTCAACGCGCGAACGGCACATTGCTGGCATAAGATTTACTGGCCAAACTACCTGTACAACACGTTATTTGCATTTTTCTTCAGGCATAGCAATTTTTTCCTTCTTGTTGTGGCTTAATCTAAGTAAATTAAACTCGCACTTAAATTCCCATAAACTTATACATGTCTCAGCACGATATCGTTAATTGACCGTCTTTCAAAAAAAAAAAACCACAAAATTACCTAACTGGTTGTAAATTTCCCACAAACACCGTCAACCGGTGAATGTACTCGTATGTTTGTTTTAATAATTCCCGCGCTAAGTTATATGACACTGACCTACACGTTCCATTTGGTGTAATAATAACAGTTTATCGCCATTTCTATTGATCTCAAGCCGCCTGACAAGTGAAAACAAAGGCAAATGCACGCTGCATTGTGTTTTTATTTTAAAATACTTGGCATCAGCATCAAAAACACTTTCAGTTTGTGCGCGTAAAATAATCAAAAAAAGAAAAACAAACAAACACTCTGACACCTGACCCAACGAATAACCAGGTGTTTTTACTGTTTACGTATACAATTAAGTACATAATGAGCGTAAATAAATTATATACTTAATTGCATAATTCGATTATTGAATCCGTTCATATAACACACTGTCATGCGTTTGACAAGTGGGTTACAAGTAAGGTGTCAGATGCATACGAGTATGTCACTGTAATCGGCATGATAACAAAGACAAATTGACATTCAATTGTTTCTTTGGTAAGAAAATTACTCATTAAAATAAAAACAGAAGCAAATTACCTTAGTTCCGATGAAATTATGTCAACTTGACAAATCCACACGAACAACGGTTTTCCACTTACAAAATAAAAATAAGCAATCACTCGTTTTTTTTTTTGGGGAACTTGAGTTTTTTCTGTTTAAAATGTGCGTTCACCGTTTCTCGAAAAATTGGTCAATGAAACATTTGGTTTCAAGTAAAATTCACTCAAAAATACATTTTTTTTAAAACGAAACAGGTCCGTGATATAATTAAAAATATTGCTGAGACACTTTCTGTGGCGAAATGATGTTTCAGGGAATTTTTTTGTTTCTTTTAAACTTTATCTTAGCCCGTGGACTATTTTTAGTAAATCAGAACTTTTTATTTCAAAAAACAAGTATTGGAAAAGGTGCTTCACATTAAGTCGGGTATTTCAGATTGTGATTCGAATGTAGCGTGTTTTTATGTAATTAGGGACTGTTTCACATTTGTTGTCGGTAATTACTGGTTATTTTATGAATTTATGTATGTTACAGAATAAATGCAATATACTATTGGAAATTACACCAATTTGTTTGCACAAAATAACCCAAATATTCCCGTTCCTAACATTGTTTCTGCGCAGTAAAATTACCATACGTAATTTGTGGATTGTTGTGTGGATTGTTTATTACTTGGGATTGGAGTTACTATAACAACGGTCACTATAAGGAGTTGGGTATGTTATGAATGCCAAATGAATTCAAAACAATGTAGAATATAGTGTACAATGTAGAATAGTTTATTACAAAAAATGTGTTACCCAACGGGCTATTCTCTTCTATATAGGGGCATCTTTTAGTCTCAAGTCTTCAGCAGTAGGTTGGAGAGGATAATAGAAGTTAAACAAAAACAAGCAATGAATCATAATCTAAAAAACATACCTTTTGTGCTGTTGACACAATAGATTGTATACCTGTGATGGGCAGATCCCTAAGACGGACAAAGTATCCTAACCAAGCTTCTATGTTCCAAATTGCATACACTTTACGTTCCCTTAGCCATACACTCACATGACCGGATGCGGACAAGCAAATCGATTAGAAATTATTTAATATAATTCTATTAGACGGACAAAAACAAAAAAAAAATCCTCCGTAGCTTCACACTGAGTTTTGTTTTTATTTTCCTTTGAATTTGAAAGAATCATACTTATGTACATAACCTACATAACATAAGTAGGTCCATTGTGTTGCCGCGTGATCCGATGGTGTTCTTGAAACCATTCCATTTTTAGAAAAGGAAAAAACGCCAGAAATATTGTTTCTGGGGCTTTTTCCAGTTCTGAAAATGAAAAAAAAGGCAAAAAAGTTTTTTTTAAAAAGAACAGGAAATTTTGGAAAGATTTCCAGAAAAATCTGGCCTTTCTTCCTAGGCAAAAAAGGTCAGACTTTTGTGTATAAAATTTTCTAGCGTGTTTTCCAAAAAAAAAAAATCTGCCGTAATTTCAGTGAGCCGCTGGGCAGCTGCTCAAGAGGGGATAAGGGGATTTATCTTCCTCCTTATCAATGCAGCTGCGACAGAAGTCATTGGCGAGGATTCTTGCGTTTTGATTAAAGATAATTTCTTTAAAAAAATTGTTTTGATCCCTTGGGCGGGCAACTCCCTTAGGCGGACACAAATGTTTTCACCGTCACTGCCCACCTAAGGGAGCTTTCACTGACTATTGACTATTATAACTTCAGAAACATACTGAAACTCCATAGTGCTATCCATGGAAACTGTCCGGCTTATTTATTCGAAATGTTTCAATTTGCCCAATCACGTAGACGTAGAGGACTAAAGCTAATTATGCCACGTTTCTTGCATACCGACACCATTGGGGAGCGATCTTACCTTGTTACTGCAATTCGATTGTGAAATAGACTTCCGCTAGAGTTGCAGAGAACAGGGTCACCAAGCGTATTTCGGAGGAGACTGCTTTCACTTCTATCGAGCTAGAATTTAGGAAACTTTTATATGTACCTACATATATACATACACACGCACACATACATATAAACAATTTTTTAAAAACTAATTTTGCTATTTCTTTACTGCTTTATTGTTGTTACTATGTTTAGGTATTTTATTTATTATTTATTAATTTATTTATTTATTTATTTACTTATTTATTTTGTATCGTAAAGAAACTTTTATATATGCACATGTACACGCACACATAAATAAAAATATCTTTTAAAAGTTAATTTTGCTATTTCCTTGCTGCTTTATTGTTGTTACTATATTTAAGTATTTTATTTATTTATTTATTTATTTTGTATTGTAAAGTAACTTTAAAAAATACAGTAAATATAAAGAGAGATACTTAATTTTAAGATAATATATCTTGTAGTTTCATGTAAAATATTTCCTATTAAAATAAATAAAATAAAATGAAATGAAACTGTATTTAGGTAGATTGAAATGTATTTAGGATTATACGAGCAATCATTTCCACTCGGAGACCCGAAGGTCCATTGTTTGGGACTAAATCCTCGTTTTTTTATAGTTTGTGCTTTTGGTGTGTCTTAGAAGTTTCGATATCTTTAAATTTTCGAGCTCTGCTATGTCTGCCAAGAATCTATGGCCTAAAGTACGGCGGCGCGGCGTCGTCCTTAAAGGGCCGGACAGTAACAGAGTAGATGTTGGATGGATTCTACGCTGCTTCTACAGATATCATAAAGGCTCCTTCATCAGCTGTTTATTAAAAAAACAGTGACTTGAGATCTTAGAAAAAGTTAAACACCGGATATAAAAAAACATTTGGAATTTAACGGCTACTCAGGTCGGGTTCCACTGTGACCGTGAGCTGAAAAATGAACCCTGTGCTTATGGACTAAACTGGAGAATGCATCTTTTTCCCAAGCTAAACTCGGTTTATGGTTGTAAGAAACATACTCGTATGTACACCTGACTATCCACCTTGTCGCGGTGTAGGGGCTTAGTACGGTCAATGACTCTCGGGTCACCCAGAGGAGATCAGAAGCTAAGGGATAGCCATCCCCGTCATACCCTCTCCCATCCACGCCTCCTCCCCCTCCCCTTCCCCTGGGCTGGATTAAGGTGTTATACGACCCGTGCCAATAATCAACCTGGCTGAGGGCCCATCGTAAATAGCTCAGTCTTTAACGGAGTATCCGGATACCTGGTGCCCTCCGGATTATAAAGCCTTACCTGCGTACTGCGGATCTCTGCGCAGGTGGACCTCTTTTCTCCGCCACTCGTGGGACCAAATGACAACTTTAAAAGAAAATATAACAAAAAAAGCTGAGGATGATGATGAGTATGCCATAGGCACCTCATCGGAAGAGGAGTTGCTTGTCTCAAGCCAAGAGACGCAAGTAAAACCCGACAACGTAGGAAGTGTCAGCAATAGCACCCCTACTTTGTCTCAACCACCAACAACCGCCAATACATCGAAAATTGGGGACACCAGCCACAGTGACCCCAAGAAAAGAAGGAAGAATTTGTCAGTCGGTGCCCTGAAAAAGAATCAGTACCAGAAGGCTGTTTTCATTCTTGGCAAGATTGCTAAAAATGAGGCGGCCGGTACGGTTCATGATCAGGACCAGGCGGACAAACTTAAATATCAGGTAATTGTTGACGAATACAACGATTACCTGAAAAATCGCGACCTAGCCAAGACAGAGGCCACAAAGCGTAACCGGTCACAGGACGAGACCGCTCGATCAAGCAAGAGGAGCAAAGTTGCCCAAACCAGGTCTAAGACAACAGCGGATGAACAAACGGCTAAAGCTACCCAACGTACCGTTAGCGAGGTCATAAGGGACGACCTCCAAGTCGCACTGGTGGATGAGCTATCGACAGGCGGCAAGGCGGTGATGAAGATTTGGAATAGCATTGAGGCCAAACTATCACAGATGGTGATAGATCATCTGCTTATCAAAAAAGACGGCCCTCTGCCCCGTTTCGACTCAGCCGAAGTCGTTAGAGGGTATAGGGTGATCAAATGTTCCGATCGGTACTCTAAAGAGTTCCTCAGCCAGTGTGTTGCCAAGATCAGCAATGCATGGGATGGCTTGAAACTCAAGCTTATCCAGGCAACAGACATACCAAAGAGACCAAAGGCCCGCATCTGGCTACCCGTTATGCCTTTAGACAATGGAACGCTCCTCCAGTGTCTTAAGATCCATAATCCGGAGATCCCGATGGACGACTGGGGAGTCATCAAGGCAGAAGAACCCCAGAAAAACAGCATGTCCTTCCTTCTCCTCATAAATGAGGAGTGCCTAGGGGCACTAGAAAGGGCAGACCACAAGCTTAGGTTTGGTATCAGGAACGCCAAACTTAAGATATTCAGATCCTCAAACCCGGGCGACGACTTAGACGAAGTCGACGACGCCAACAAACTGTTGGAAGGTATGAGCATCGAAAACGACCCCACTAATAATCAATAATGCTGAAAGTCTTGCAGATTAATCTGAAGCACTCGAAATGTGCATCAGACAACCTCCTTGTTTATCTCAGGGAGGAAAACATTGACGTCAGCATTATCCAAGAACCATGGATCAAAGATACGAATATCAAAGGTCTCAAAGACAATCTATACAATCTCTACTACGACACAAAAAATAACAACGGTAAGCCCAGAACTTGTATTCTAGCTAGGAAACATATTAAAGCCTTTCTATGTCCCAATCTTAGCTCACCAGACTTAACAGTTGTTAAATTGGATACAGGAAGGGAATGCCTGTACTTGGCCTCAGCCTACATGGCTCACAACCGACAAGCACCGCCGGAAGAGGTCTTAGCACTAACATCCTTCGTAAACAACAAAAAAGCCAATCTACTTTTGGGCTGCGATGCAAACGCCAGACACACGCTTTGGGGCAGCTCAGAGGATAACGAAAGAGGTGAGTCCATCTTTGATTTCATTATCACAAACAATCTCTCTATATGTAACACGGGTAACACTCCAACTTTTGTGTTTCCGAGTACGGATAGTTTCATTGGGTGGGAAGAAGTTATTGACATTACCCTTACCACCAACAATAACAACATAAAGGTAGAAAAATGGAGAGTATCCAACTTAAAATCTTTTTCAGACCATAATTGGATACTCTTTAATGTGAACTTCACAGTAGCGATTCCAGAACCCTTTAGAAACCCCAAAAGGACAGACTGGACCAAATTCGGCCAAGTCCTGAGATCAAAACTTGGCAATGCTCCAATAGAATTCATAGTATCACCCTCAGAATTGGATGCAAAGATTAAGACTTTCGAGAAGGCAATGAACACCGCCTACAAAGTCTCGTGTCCAGTCAGATATAGTAAAAAGTCGCTCCCACCGTGGTGGAGTAAAGACCTCTCAAACCTCAGGCGGATGACCAGAGCGATTTTCAACATTTGCTATAACCACAATTTCTGGCAGCCCTACAAAGACTGTCTTAGACTTTACAAAAAATCCATCAGGAAGGCCAAGAAGCAATCCTGGATGGACTACTGTCAATCCATTGACACCATTAAGGAGTCTGCTCGACTGAGTAAGATCCTGTCCAAAGAACACTCCTCCCCGTCTCTTCTCAAAAAGGCGGATGGTGGATGGACAGACTCAACTGCGGAATCCCTAGAGATGTTAATGAACACTCACTTTCCTGGTTGCAAAGATTACAGTACGGCAGCCCTCCGTGACTGCAGTTTTTCCGCACCATGGAACACTATCAAAACCATAGTCACCGAGGAAATAACCTTTTGGGCTATTAACAGCTTCTCCCCATATAAATCCCCTGGACTTGATGGCATTATACCCATTATGCTACAGAAGGTGCACGACCTAGCAATTCCGTGGCTAGTCCCTATTTTTAGAGGATGTTTTTTCCTCAACTATGTCCCACAGTCGTGGAGGCGTATCCGTGTGGTTTTCATCCCAAAAGTCGGCAGACGAGGTCATGAATCTGCGAAGGATTTTAGACCTATCAGCCTCACGTCTTTCGTGCTAAAAACCCTGGAACGAATCCTCGATACCCATATACGGAAGGTTCTACAAGAATCTCCTCTATCCAAATCTCAGCATGCATACCTTAAAGGTAGATCCACAGAGACAGCTCTCCACGAGGTAGTGCGTACAATAGAACACACCATCCACTATAAGGACTACACTCTAGCTACCTTCTTAGACATAGAAGGAGCCTTTAACAACGTACACACTGATTCAATTCAACAATCTCTAGCTGAACTAGGCGTAGAGGGGTTCATTGGCCAATGGATAGTATCCATGCTAAAAACCAGAATTATTCAGTCATCCCTAGGAAACAGCAATCTAACCAAATTTGTAAGCAGAGGAACGCCTCAGGGTGGTGTTATCTCGCCTCTACTATGGTTAATGGTCATGAACAAGATCTTAGTGCGTCTAGACAACGATGGGGTCAAGGCGGTAGCGTACGCGGATGATGTAGTAATTTTGGTATCAGGAAAGTTTCCCTCTGTGATAAGCGAAGTCATGGAGAATGCTTTGAAGAAAGTTAGCTCCTGGGCGGCGAGCTGCGGCCTCGGGGTTAATCCAAGCAAAACTGAAATGATACTTTTTACCACAAAAACCAAAGTACAAACTTTTGATCTTCCCAAACTAAACGGTCAGACACTCTCACTATCTTCCAGTGCTAAGTATTTGGGCATTGTCCTTGACTCTAAACTTAGCTGGAAGAAGAATATTGAGCTACGGGTCAGGAAAGCATGCATAGCCTTCTACGCCTGCAACAAAACATTCGGAAAAAACTGGGGATTGGAGCCTAAGATGACATTATGGATGTATACAGCCGTTGTACGTCCAATTCTCACATACGGTTCTTTAGTGTGGTGGCCCGCCCTAAGCAAAAAGTACAATATCAACCGAATCAGAAGAGTCCAAAGAACGGCAAGCTTAGGCATCACAGGTGCAATTAGGTCATGCCCAACTGATGCTCTCTCTGTGCTTTTGCACCTTCTGCCACTCGATCTTCATACGAAAAGCACTGCACTATGCAGTGCAGTCAGACTCAAAGAATCCAAGTGCTGGACTGCTAAGACGTATGGTCACAGTAAAATCCTGGATACACTACCAAATGGCCTGGTTGTGTCTCCTACAGATTATATTATCCCCAATCTTAACTTCAAGAAACCCTTCGCCGCAACCTTCCCAAGTAGAGAAGAATGGAAGCGAGGGAGAGTGGTGACAGGCTTTGATACAACGGTATTCACCGATGGGTCAAAGATGGACTGCGGTGTGGGTGCGGGAGTTTTCTCGGAAAAGCTCGGCATATCTAAGTCCTACCGTCTTCCAAATTTCGCTAGCGTCTTCCAAGCGGAAGTACTGGCGATCCTCGAAGCCTGTCGCAACCTAATAAATGACCCAACACCCAAACATAATATCGCTATTATTACGGATAGCCAAGCCGCAATTAAAGCCATGATTTCGGCAACCACCTCTTCGAAATTAGTAGATCGCTGCCAGGAACAGCTCAGCCGCCTGTGCAACCAGGCTAGAGTCACGCTTCTCTGGGTTCCAGGACATAGCGCCATTGATGGTAACGAGAGAGCCGACGAACTTGCCAGGCGAGGATCAGCCCTTAACAGCTCACTAGCGGAAAACGTTCATATTCCCATAGGTGCTGTTAAGGGCAATATACTCTCACACTTCTTAAAATTAGCCGGTCTCAGGTGGACCAGTCTGACAAACTGTGTCATATCCAGAAAGTTATGGCCAAATTACAACAGGTCTAAAACAAACGAACTGCTACTAAGAACACGCGTAGACATCGCTAGAGTGGTGGCAGTCAGTACAGGACACTGGCCAATAGGAGACCATGCAGCCAAACTATCGATCCCTCACAACAGTTTCTGTCGTAGCTGCAAAAATGAAAATGAAAAAGAGTCTCTAATTCACTTTCTGTGCAAATGTCCGGCTCTGGCGAGAGCCAGGCAACGCACACTGGGCAAGCTATTCTTCGACGACCTCAAAGATATATCTGGGAAAAGTATTAGAGAGCTGATCCTCTTCCTAAATTCCACAGGATGGATATAAATATCACAACTCTACCTTCTAATAAACGGGTCACCTGAGGTTGTGGTATCAAAACGGCGCCCCGCGCGCTATTTGGGTTTCCCTCCATCGAAACCACCACTTCTACCTACCTACCTACCATGTACACATAGCTACGTCCCACAATGTTGAAGTGACCGTAGAATTGTATTCACAGATTAGATGGTTTTCTTTATGAAGATTACAACCTTAAGTACCAATCTGACCAAATCGATGGCTTTAATACGTTTGGTATTAGGAATATTGGTGTCGTATACTTAATATTTATTCGAACCGAGTTCTTTTATAGGGCTGGCTTAGTGATTAGTGCATCGGCTTGCTAAGCGAGCAGACACAAGTTCGACACCTCTTGGCGACAAGAGTAATAAAAATATTCTCAACTCATCAAAGCATCTGATGAATATAAATCTCAGCACAGTTCCGTGGCCGTGGTGGTTAGTGCGTTGGACTACCACGCAATGCTGCCCGGGTTCAACTCCTGGCCGGGTCTAACACCTAAAAGAGTTTTTTTCACGGTACCACCTCTTTCGAATGCCTGACAAGCATCAAAGAGTATCATTTGTCACGATTGAGCTTCTCAACTCGCCGTTCGGAGTCGGGAAAAAACTGTAGGTCCCTTCCATTCGTGCAAAAATATAACACGCACACACAAATGGTTGCGAGAAGCAGGCCCAGGTTCACCTCGAGCTGTAGCGCCAACTAAGTAAGTAAGTACAGTTCCTATTCCGGACTCTCTTTCCCAAAGAAGTGCAGCGCTTAGTGTTGTAGCTTGTAGTTCCCAAGTTTTTATCTTGGACAATCCCCTAAGCGTACATTCAACTAAAAGAAAATCCCCCTAGTACCTATAGCATTTTATTAAAATTTATAATTGGGCCAGATAATCGCATGCAAATGCAATAAAATTTACGACCTTCACTGAATTCTAAATTTTGCATCCATACGCTACCCGAGTCCCAATGCCGTCGATGAAATCCGAGAAAAAAAACCTAGATACATACTTTTTCTCACAATTAACAAAAATTCAATGAAAAGCTCTGAATCGGTCCTCTCCGAAGAGCACATCCACTTTAAATCGTTCTCTTCAATTCACCAGGTGAAAGAGATACAAAGATACATAAATCAATGATTTCAATTTCAACGAACCTAACGCAACAACAACAATCCTCTTGCTTCCTCCATCAAAGCCAAAGGCGAAGACCCATTATTGCTGTGAAAGTGTGCATATCACTTCGCGGAATACACACTTCTCTGAGCGAATTTGAAATAATCAAAAAACTGTTTTTTTTTTCTTTTTTCAATTCTCCGTATCCACCAGCTTGATAGTCGGGGTTTTTTCATGGTAAACCCATAGTGATACCAGTTTTCGCGGGAATTTCTACTTCGGCGCAGTGGTGGTGGCCTCTCTGGCAAGCTCCACCGCACGCGATAAAGAGAGCGCCGACTATAAAAGCGCCAGCCAGCGTTCAATTTCATTCATTGTGAAATATAAATTCAAAATTGAAGCAAGTTTAGATACGTTATCGGCTTGAGCTCGCATTGAATATTAGAAACAAGCAAATAAAAAAACAAAAACACCTAAGAAACAACTGGATTATCAGTGAAAACAAGTGAATAAAAAACAATAAAAAAAAAACCGCTAAAAGCTAAAGAAAAAAAAAAACATTTATAAAGACATTCGGCCAAGTGAATCGTGTAAACTGGCTATCTGTGCTAAATTTAAATCTTTGAGATTCCCAACAAGTGCCACGTTGAAACCAACAACCCACTACTGCTCTAAGCAAAAACCACATTTAACAATCAACACGAAATTAACTACAAATATGGTTCTCGAAGAGACACAAGTTCAGAACAGCGCCAACATCGACATGGATTACCCGAACATTGGACGGACAGTGAAAAGTGCCCTCTTCAAAGCAGACACCGAATCGCGTGTCATTGTTGGATTAAGTGCCGCAATTAATATGCTGTCCAAGGTACCCGAAGAGTCCCTGTTCTGCTTCCTCGCCGAACCACAAGCTGGCGATAGTGCAACCCACATGCATGAGGTGCTCCTCGAAGCGTTCTGCTACGAGAACGACATCTATGTCATCAAAGTCGATTGTGCCGCAAAGTTGAGCCGCATCTTGGGCAAAAACACCATCGAATCGTGCTGTCTGATTCAGAAGACCTGGACCGAGCCAGAGAACGAGCATCTCAACAAGTCTGAGAATATCCTTGTGGACTACTGCGAAGCCTATTGGGATTCACCAACTCATCCCGTTGTCAAGTTACCCGTCGTGTGATGTCGAAGATAGTTATTGCAATTTTTGTAAATTTTTTTCTGGACAAAAGATAAAAGAAAAAAATCAACAAAGCCCAACCAATCAACAACTCTTAAGAGTGTGACCATAAAATCATATTTTCTTTTGGCACACAAAAGCTGTGCAGTTCAAGACGACGAAGATGCTCTAATAAACGAACGGATATCTACCGACGTTGGAGCAATCAACTCAATCTAAGACGAGGAGAGGTGTGACGGAGGAGGTGCGGCAAACTAACACAAACACACATCGGTTATCGGATGGCAGTGTGGTGCCGTACCTCGTGGTGAAATTCAGAAGTACGCCAGTTAATAGATAAAAAAAAACAAAAAACAAATTGTGTTTAACTTAATGACTTTTGCAATAATGTATCTTTTTCTATCATCACAATATTGTTTGTGTGTTTGTAGAGATGTAAGCAACTAAAAGTAATGTTCAAAAATATTTAATTGGATAACTAACAACTAACATTAACATAGAGATACTATTGCTAGTATATGTTAGATCATAAGACAAATGAATTACATAACAATAAAAAACAGAATGAAAATCTGTTAAAAGAGAAATTTTTGTTTGTTTATCTTTACCTCTTCTCTCCTTCGTTGATTTTTGCTTCACTTTGTCGATTTTTATTTATTTATTTTTTTTTTAGAGCATCTATAGGTTAGGGATGGAGGATAAAATCGTATCGTCACCTCCCCGTGGTTTCCTCTGGATAAGCTGGCTTTGGCTGGTTAACCAACGACGAGCGTGCCAAAGAAGGATGAAGATAAAGGTCAGGATTTCGTCTTTGCATCGATATTTATTTCGTGTTCCTTTACTCCGTTACATCATCTGTCTAAAAAGCTTGCCCACACATAGATTGTGGAGCAAAGAAATAAAGGGAGAACAACGTCACAGAGTTGCATTTGCATGTCTGTCAAATCGTTGATACACGAATATTGAAAATCTAAGCTAAATTCCTGCATATACAGTCTAGTGTAAAAAATTAAGACCAGTAGGATAAATGTTCACTTTTCTTCTTATTTTTCGCAGGCGAAGGTTTTGTTCTTACGTTGAAAACAGTCTTTAAATTAATGCAGCCAAATATAAGTCTACAATCTAATTACAGTGGACGTCCAATATAACGAATTATATAATGCAGAGTCCTTCGTTAAATCGAAAAATTTGTTTAATCGAACGTTGTTTTAATTAACTATTTATCCCACCAATGTATTTATTATAAGAAAAAAGAAATCAATTCACATAAACAAAATAACAGAAGTAGGGATAAATGCACAAACATGACAGACTAGTTTGTTTTTAACCAGAAATTATAAAGCGAATTATACAAAAAATTTCCGCTCGGTTATTCGTCAAACCGTTTAACGAATAACCGAGCGGAGATTTTTTGCATAATTCGTAATATAGAGTCACCAGAGGAAAAAAATTTCATTCGTTATATTAGAAATTCGTTAAATCGAGTATTCGTTAAACTGGACGTCCACTGTACTTTTTTAAGTTAGAAAAAGAATTAAAAATATATTAAAGTTGAAAGTCAATACATATTTTATAAAATTATCCTACTGGTCGTAATTTTTTGCACAAAACTGTATCTAAATCCTGATTATGACAGATGGGTCAAAATGGCGCAACACCTGAATGACGATGATGTGTTGTAGAAAGTAGAAAGAGAGTAACTCACACGGAAGGGGTGTGTCGGTTACTCTTGACGAGCCTTCAAAGGTCATTGCTTGAGTAAGCGATTCTCACTATCAGAGTTTCATAATTTTATTGACCATTTCGTACGTATACATATGTGTCAATGCCAATGCATATAGAATGGTAATATACACATGATGACATGAGAGATCGGTCATTGTCAAGGCTGTTGTTTTTTTTTTGGATTCTTAGACAATTTTTTTTTAGTAAATATGGAATTGAGAATGTATGTACATGTTATCGACGTCACTACATACGTATACACTAAGAAGGATAATAATTTGTTTCGACAGAAGCTTATAAATGGGAGGGTGTGTTTGTGTTGACCCATATTTGAATCAAAGCATACCAAACGTCTGACAAGCATTTAGATTAATATTTAGAGCCCCCCCGCACATTACAACGATTCAGTAACGGCTGATAAATAAGTTTGATATGCTACATAGCTACACGATTGCCTTCAAACTAAAATATCGTGGGGAGCTCTTAGAGTGAGCAAATTCTCAACTAGCCGCGCCGCGCCGTTTGGATACGTAGACTCCTTTACGGTTAAAGATTTTCAATTAAACACTTTATTTTATTTAATTTTATTTATTTATTTTTCAAAGCAACCTCAAACCTTGCTTAGATCTAGGATCAAACTAGGATCACAGGAAATGAGATTATCTACAGAATTGGAGAGATACTTATACGGAACTGAACCAGTACCAGTGACGTGCACGCATACATAGATTTGTAAGAATTCTACTGCTGTCCGTCTGGAAAAACCCATTGTGCGAGAGATAGTCTTGACGGTCAAATTGGGTCCCTTTCGTTACTTTTCCGATTTTTTCGAACCCACAGCGCGGTTGGCTAACTCTCAAGGGTGTCCAACCTTTTTGTTTCACTGGGTCACATTGGAAGAAAACATAGTGTTTAAATATATACATACATAGGTAGTTCTGTTCTGTTCTGTTCTGTTTCTGTTCTTTGTTACTTGGCAGCTTTAGCACGAAAACGCACAAAACACGCAAATCATTCCTCGGAAAAATGGACATGCTTCAGTAACTTTAAATATTTTCAGGCCGCATGTGGCCCGTGAGCCGCGGGGTGCACAGCCAGTCTAGAGTCTAGACCATAGAGATGGCTAAGCTTTGGTTTAAATCAACCCACTCCAATGTTTGCGACCTCTTTGTAGATGTCGACGACGACTTTTAATGGGGTTAGGGTTAAATACAGTAGAATCCGCTTAAGACGCTTTTCAATGGACCGGCAAAAAATAGTGTTTTAGACGGAAACGCGTATATTGCCGGAAAAGCTAGGAATGTTCAGAAAAAAAGTAAACATTTATTTTCGGAACTACATTTTACATTCGAGTCGGCGCGGCGTAGCTATGAGGTGTCAAAATGGAAGGCATTATTTTCAACAAGTCTGTACAGTTCTAACCTTAAAAAGCAAACAATCTGTATCGTGTGTATTTTTAGTCTGCATCACTTTGTAGACTCCAAAGTGTGCTAACTGCTAAAAGATTTCTCCACATTCTTGTGAAATAACCGGTTCTTAATATTGTTGTCAATTCTGGGTCCGATTACGAAAAGCGCTGTGAATCATATTCAATTGGTTTTTTTTTTTTTTCAAATTCGATGCGCGTCGCTTTGGATGGTAACAATAAGTGAAAACGGTAGAAAATTGTATGTATATTCGATTAGTTCCAGTGGTTTTGCTAGGACATTTGAAGAATTCTCTTTGATTTCAGAATTATTCATTTTATACATTCAGTAAAACCCCCTAATTGGGGCACTCCAGGGGACCAGGAAATGCGAACCAAATTGGAGGTGCACTGATTTGAGAGGACCTCCAAATTAGGCCAAAATTCATTTCGTTCCAATTATGGTCGCTGAATAGCATCTGAAGGCACATACATACTTACATAAATGTAAGTATATATGTTTTTTTTTACAAATGCATTTCCGATATTCCGAGGCAATCCCCTATTTTTATGCATCATGGCATATACATACATACATACACATGTTCATATGAACGTACATGCGTACATAGATACATATAATCAGCTCTGACACTTGTAATTTCGCCCTCTCGTTGCTTTTTGTCCCAATTAGGAGGTTTTACTGTATTTATTTAAGGCGGCGCTTCAGTCCACGGTGGACCAGGGCCTCAACCAACAAGCTTCTTCAGGCAGCTTGATATTTAGCTGGCTGCCTCCAGTTTTGCACGCTTAGTTGGTTGACTTGCATGTGCCTCCTCTACTGAGCCGTGCTTCGGGAGTGGACTCGAAGATTTTCCGGACCCGTGCATTGTCGACTGTCATCCCTCGGCCCCTATGACCCAACCTTCTCAATCGTTGGAACTTCACTCTTCTGGCTAAGTCGATCTCGCTGAACAGTCGTCTGCAATATAAACCAAAATGGTTTGACACCAAATAGGGTAACTTCGGGCATTATGGCGCAGGGGGCATTATGGCGCACCTTGTAAATACCACATTTCCGATTTTCTTATAGAAAATCAAACGATGAGAAAACTTGATTGAGTCTTCCTTGATGGAGAGGCATGTCAAGCTGTTGCGATTTTTTTTACAAGTGAAAACCATAATAAAAATACTCCGTTCTTGTCATCTGCATATATTTTTGACTCTTTTTCATTTGCGTATAAAACGCACGGTGTTAGTGTATACAGTGATGTGAAGTGAATTATATTGGTTTTCCTTTGGTGGCATTGCAGTAACAGTAAAAGAGAATCTGTCGTTTTGAAAGTTTTGTGCAAATGCGTCCGTCTTTTTTGTAATATGGCGCACTTACCGTAGGGGCATTATGGCGCACTCTCGCCCTTATGGAGTTCTCATATAAAGTATGCTAACAAAATTTATAGTAAGACTCTAGAACGATGACGACAGGAAGCATGTTTTAGGTGCTCCCACATGCTTAGGAGTAGAAAACGAGCAGAAACTTGTGGCTCATGTAAGAAAACTACACGCGTATGGATTCCCTCCTAACAGGAGAGAGCTATTCCATATGGACTTTGAACAGGCAGACAAATACAGGCCAAGTCACAATTTTAATAAGTCGCAAGTGGTCCCACGACTCGTGTACTTCATTCAATAACACTTGTGGTAGCTGTGGCAAATCAAACCGCAATTACAGCATCACGCCATATTGCCCAAGAGGATGCGCCATTTTGGCCTATGCATTATGGTAAAATATTGTTAACCAATTTTTTCTTTGTTTTAATCATTGAATTATTAAATTTATTTAACATACTTTTGAACTGATTTTCTTATATATTATAACTGTTTTTGATTT
Source organism: Brachyopa scutellaris (assembly GCA_949775065.1). Classification (NCBI taxonomy): domain Eukaryota; kingdom Metazoa; phylum Arthropoda; class Insecta; order Diptera; family Syrphidae; genus Brachyopa; species Brachyopa scutellaris. Next base: position 42,487,935 of record OX459115.1, read on the forward strand.
TTAATAAAAAAGCTTTTCATGTTGAAGTTATTTGAGAAACAAAAAAATTGCGCCATAATGCCCGAAGTTACCTTACTGTATTTTCCGAATCGCTAAAACAATCAAACTGCGCGCGTCTTAAAAAAAACAACATGGCGCCTAATAAGTCTACTTGGTGATAGCAATTTTGTGAAAACTTAAAACCATTGACCTAAAGTACATACACTAAAGTTTTATCTAAAACTAAGCAAGCTTAATCGGCTGTCGTCGAATTCCTTTTCCAAATTATCCGGAATACGCTTATCAAACATGTGTAGATAAATAAATAGATATTAATTTTAACCACCATTTCTTGAAACCCTCTGCTAACGAAAACAAAAGGTAATCTTATTGAGACTGCTGACTGTTTGACTATTGACAATCTTTATTCTTTTAACGCTTAACCGGCTTATCATGCAATAGTGTGCGGTCGGCCATATTCTCACAAAAACAAAATGCCTAACTTTATCGTAAAATCATTTGACAGTGTGTAATCAATCACGTTGACATCTCTGTGTCTGTGTATATAGAGATTGTGAATGATGACTTGCTTATAATCTTTTATCTTTAAAATCTTCAAATTAACACATAAAGTCGATAAATTAATTTTCAAACAAATAAAGTACACGCTTCCAATTTTATTTATTGCATTGAATATTATCTTCTGCAATAATTTTCTCGCAATTTTACTGTTTAATTGCGAAAACATAACATTTCAAAACGTATTAACTTTCTGAATAAGAAAATGATTCTCATTGTTTACTTTGGCATTCGGAATGAAGTTGGGTATGTACAATGTACTAAAAAAGAACCAGAAAAGAAGATTGTGTAGATCGTGACATTTGTATTTGTGGCAACCAAGTGTGTGTATGTAGAGTAGGCTACCGAAAGCGACAACGAAGCTGTCATTCACCGTACTGGTAGACAATAAAAATAAACTATTTTTGTGTGTTAGTGACAGTGACAGTTAAACTTAATTTTCATTCAATTTATTGTTACTGTAAATATTGCTTGTGTTAGCTTAATGAATTCCATGACAGAATGAGCTGACTTATCAGTTTTATTAAAAACGTGCTCACAGTTATAACTCGTACTGTTTGCGTGCAAAAATGTACTAGTTTTGTTTGTTTTTATAATTAAATTGCTAGCTTTGCTTTTCTACATAAAATATTTCTTTTTATACTTTCAATTCTTTTGAAAAAAAAGAAATCCCCCAAATTGAAAAAAACACACCCCCAATCGAACCGAATTTGGCCAATTTCCACAAATAGTTTTCATCTAATTTTAGATCGCCTACATATTCTGAAAATTACAATTTATCGATATTTCGATGTTGCTGAGACTCTGGTGGGTGTTGCTGAGAATTTTTTCTATTTACAGCAATCCACAAGTCAGCTAAGTAAACATTGTTGCTTTCTGACGTTGTTAGCGAGTTTCCCCCGTGTCGCGCAATGTCACTTATGTAAAGTCTTTTCATTTGTGGACTTTGATCGTTCACAACACACCCCTCCCACTGACAGAACTATAACAACAACTATAAAATAATTTAGGGGGTGAAAGAGCAATAAAGTTCGTCGGCCAATATTTACACAATCCGCGCAATTAATAAATTATTTCGACTCGGGGGAGGGCTGAAACGGAGGACTGGTTATTTCTGGTCTTATCGGGGAACCACTGCCAGACTGTCACTGAATTCTGCTATTCACGTGAATTTGTTTTACTTTTGTTTTTGTTGTCGTTCATTTCATGGCACGCAAACCGATTAAACACCGATGGCATAACGTTGTGAAACGTTTTATTCTGGGCACTTGGGGGTGTGTATGAGGGGTGTACGTAGACAGACAATATGAAGCTCGCCTGGCATATGACGTATCAAATGATGGGCAGTTGCATTGAACTTAAATGACTTCAAGTTGCTGAAATGTCAAGGGACTGTCAGTTTCATACTTAAAAAAAGTATTGAAAAGCGCCGATGGAGGTGGGAAGTAGCAAGTTCTGTTTGCTTAGATATTAAGGGATTTTGTTTGCCTTTTTAGATAAGATTAGGTATATGAGGATATAGTGAAGTTGTTAGGCCTAATGTTATACACGTGTATAAACTGTTAACTAATTAAATTAAATATTATGTTGTTTGTAGTTTGCCTGATTTTTTAATCAAAAAGATTTGTTAAGTGGTAAGTAAATCTTGTCTACTGAACTCCTATTTGTATGCTTGTCAGAGTGGATGACGTTTAAATTGTCAAATTCTTTAGAAAGATCATACGCAACCCCCGTATAAAATAACAAATACAAAATGAATAAATAACAGGAATGGAAGTGCAAAAGTTCATTGTTTTTCAAGAGAAGAAAACAAATTGGGTTTGTTTATATTTAATTTAAAAAAATGATAGCAAGCAGTGACAAGAACGTAGCACAATTTAAGCTCTTAAACCAAACTGCAAAGAATTTGTTTTTCTGCAGTCATAACAATTTAGAACAACAAACTGATTGTGTGGACAGTTTTTCTCGTGCGGGTAAGGAATTCCAGATTTTTTCATATTTGGAAGAATGGGAAAAGCAAAGATACACAGGTTTTGATATTTCAAAAGAAACAGGCCCATTATATGTGTCATTTGCCTACAAGATTTCGTCGACGAGTAGTTTATGTAATGTTCTCTCAAAAATCAAAGTCATACAAAATCTTATCTGCCATATTGTGTGAACGCCTAAAACCATTCGTCAGCAACCTGATTGGCTCCTTTCAGTGTGGTTTTCGGCCAGGAAAGTCCATTATAGAACAAATGTTCACGCTTACGCAGAGCCTAGAAAAAACCCAAGTCCAAATCGGTACTTACCATCATCGATTCCAAGGCCGCCTATGACAGCATCTGGAAAAATGAACTGTATAGAGTCTAGTTTTGGCCTCCCTGCCAAACTCATCCGTCTGTGCAGGATGACGATGGAGAAAGCTCGCTGCTCCATCAAGGTCAGTAATGACCTAAACGTGACCTTTGATGTCGAAAGAGGATTCAGACATGGTGACGCACTATCATGCGATTTCTTCAACATCATACTTGAAAAAATTGTTCGAAACTCACAAGCCTACAGACGAGTGACGATCTTTCAAAAGCCCATTCAACTGCATACGCCTAGGACATTGACATCAGTGGTAGAACACAGCAAGCTGTCCCCACTGGTGCGTTTGCGAGTATAGAAATGGAAGCGGCTGATATGGCTTTAGCTGTGAACGACGACAAACCAAAGTATATGCTGTCTACGAAAATGGACACTTAACATCGACGAATTGGACAGAACGTCACAATAGACTGTTTCAACATCTAGGTAAGGACTTTGTCTACCTCGGCTCTGCTATAACATCAAAAAAATTACATCTCGTCGGAAATCAAACGTTTCTTTGGGCTAAGATGGCCATTGAGTAATAAAGCCCTCTCCCGATCAACTAAGGAGACTTTATAAGACCTTTATCATCCCAGTCCTGCTATATGGAGCTACAGCATGGACCTTATCGAAAGCTGATGAAGTTATCCTTGGTCGCTTCGAGAGAGAATCCTTAGTAAAATATTCGGTCCCGTTTGCGTTGACGGGTTTTGGAAAAGATTTAACCAAGAACTATAAGAGCTGTACAGCGACATATACATACCTGGTCAAAAAACTATGTATTGGACGTATAAGATAGCTGAGCGAGTGGACATCAATGGTCCGGCCCGCAGAATATTCGATTCCAACCCAGAGGGCTGTGGTCGCCGTGGCCGTGGTGGTTAGTGCGTTGGACTACTAAGCACGCTACCCGGATTCAATCCCAGCAAAAACACCTAAAAGTTTTTTCACGGTGCCACCTCTTTCGAATGTCTGACAAGCAATCAAATAGTATCATTTGTCATGAGAAGCTTCTCAACTTGCCGTTCGGAGTCGGCAAAAAACTGTAGGTCCCTTCCATTTCATGGAAAAATGGTTGCGAGCTAGGCTTGGTTTTGTATAGGACTGCTGACGCCGTATATTTGTTTTTATTTTTAACCCAGACGGCCAGCGATTTCGCCTAAGGTGGCACGCACCAGTGGAAAAGGACCTCAACCAACTTGGAGTGCGCAACTGGAGGCATTTAGATAAGGACCGGACTAACTAGAGAGGTTTGTTGATTAAGGCCTTGGTCCAGCGCCACCTAAGTAATTAAGTACGTAATCCATAACAGTGATTTTTACTTCCAAGCAGTCAAAGATCTTCACTAATTGTTCTATATCAATTTACTTGTGGCTTGTTAAGGGTGTTAAAAGTTCAGCGATCTTTGTCCCTATTTCTGACTCAGACGCTTGCTATGCTTCTTCCATAATATTAATCTTTCACAAAGGATTGTGATAAAAATATATCTGTTCAACTTACAACAAAACACGCACCAAGGTACTAAGATACTTGCTCATGATTCATTCTCACCCAGCTAGGTCTGTAGAGGCCCGATCCATAAGCCTAAAATTAAGCACAGTCTTTCAAAAACGCTATGTTGCGTCGTAGCAACAATCATATACAGAGTCCTCTTACGGCTTTGAGACATAGTAGAGTAGAATAAAAAGAAAAATGTTATCTTAAAGTGTAATTTTTATTCAACAATCGTTTGACTGTGCTATCTATTAAGTATCTATGTATACACTCTACTGTCACTATCTCACTTTTACATACGTATAGCAAGATACACGCTTCAAAATTTATGATTCACCATCGCAATTGATAAAAGCAATCTAAAACGAGAATCTGGTTAAAATCGATTGATTTTAAGCCAAATTAAATGAGCAAAACATCTAAACATACTCGTGTGCGGTAATGTCAAGTCATCAAGTTTGCATTATCGAGCGCCATCTTCTATTGGTTATCGAAAGGCGGCCCTCATCTCTAGATCTCGATCTATATATGGAATTTCACAATAATTTTGATTTTTCAAAAATACACCGCTAACGGAATATATTTCAACGTTCGCGCGTGACTAAACCGTCTTCGAGACGCCCTTGACTCTTGAAATGTGGAGTAAGTAAGTAACTGTCTACCTCAACAGCATTCAATTTGCACAGCTTATCAGTGAGTTCTGGTGAATCTTATCTCGATGATAAGCAGACGTATACTTTGTATGTAATTATTTTAGGAAGAAAATAATAAAATCAACCAAATCAATTATGGCGATTCCGAAGAAGTACAATAGAAATAAATTAGCTTATCTTTATATCGAGCATTGTCACACGTTTAATTTTATTATTGTTTTGCTTTGGAAAAGAAAAAAAGTGAATCCCCCCGTAAATATTCATCGGACAAACGTACCTGAACCTGCACCGACAGGTTTAATAGACTTTGACATTAATGCTTATCGAAACATCTGTAGATAACGGCCACAATCGATGTCCCGAGTTCGATACAGGAAGACGTAATAAAAATCGTTCATTTTTGTTTGCTTTTCTATGTTGTCTCAGTTGGTAACTAAAAATTGAAATTAACTAAACACGCTTTAGATAGGTGACAGGCACCATTACTTACCTACGATAACTAAAATTTCACATCCGTCAAATTAGACAGCTGATGCTTATGTTTTTTATTTTGTAAAATCGATGACGCGGCAGCCAGTGAACTTACGATAACACATAAAAAGAAACCGGTTCTTTTTGTGTATATTTTGGGAAAACGTGTTAAAAATAGATTTCGTATGAATAACGCATTACAAGTTATGACAAATTGAATTTATTTGACATTAGTCAATCGACAATGTCGACAAGTGGACAGCGGCGGGCGCCACCCAAGCGTCGCGGATTTTACACCTTTTTTTCGATTGATAAAATATTATTTTCGATTACACAAATATGCGCAATGTGTACCTACAGATATTGTGTAGTGATCTTGTTAGAAGTAATTATAATGGATGCTCTCTTCGTTTTTTTAGGGAATTAGACATTAATTTGTTTATGATAAAACTTAAAAAAAAGATAAAAACATCTGGCAGTATTTTTCCATAAAAATATTATTATTTTCCCACTTTTTTTTGGCGGCGAAAATATATTATTCTGATTGCATACGGTAAGTAACGATAAATACATTTTGACAATTGAATCAACAGAACCGCAGACTTTGATCCTTTAGCCAAACGTTTGTTTTGGTTTCGCTAGATATGTTTGCACTGCAATTTGCATACGCATACTCGAAGAACAATAACATATCAGTTAGTGTTTTTTTTTTCGTAACAGACTCTTGGCTTTGTTTTTGGATTAATGATGTTTACGTGCACTCGACGGAATGATTTTGAAAAGTTTAAATCCTATTCCGTAGGCAACTTTTGCGTAATTGACCGGTATTATGGATATGATCGAAGAGACGGGAGTTCATTATGTGGAAACAGCATTCCGAGATTGGAGTTAAACTCTTGACTTGGAGTTTCACAGCTTTCTGGAGAAGACAGAAAACTTTGGGGAATGGGAGCCAGAGGGCTGACTCTCAGCTGAACCTCCATTTGTGTTACTACAGCTCAAGTTGTAAGCTGAAGATCAAAATAAGCAATCAAATATTTTGGAGTAATAACTGAATTGCACATATACCTACTCGTCCCTAGATTATATCAAAAAAAAGGCATCACAACTACAAGGAGCCTTCTCTCGCATCCTACCAAACATCGGTGGACCTGTACCTGGATACAACAGAAGGGTTTTACTGTACAAAGTAACAACAGCAGTCTTATTTTACGCTGCTCCCGTGTAGGCGCATGTATTAAAGACGAAGGGGACACAAAGGAAGATGTCGTCAATATGCAGACTCTGCGCCCTACGAATGATCAGCGGTTTTCGAACCATCTCAGCCGAAGCTGCCGCCTTTGATATTGTTGGGATGATCCCCATCGACATCCTCGCAGATGAAACGATAAGAATATATAACAGGAGAGTCTTGGGCCAACACGACGCGAATGAAATCAAGATGATAAAACAAGAAGAAAAGGCTGTGTCATCAGCTATGCGGCTAGCTCAGTGGAACAGCACACAAAAAAGGCAGGTAGACCTACAAGCTGATCCAATCAAGGATTGGATAAATTGAAAACATGGGGACTGCAACTACTACCTACCGCAGTTCCTCTCTGGCCACGGCGGTTACCGGGAATACTTGCACAGATTTGGACACAACACACAACAGCTCACCATCCTATCCAGAATGACAAAATGAAGAAGAAGACGCGGAACACGCATCCATAACTCGGAGAACCACTCTGACAAATCTGCCGTCGCTCCTCGACTATATGTTGCGGTCAGAAGAGAATTGGACGGCCATCTGTAGGCTGCAGATATATAATAGTATTCCAACAGGAGCTGCGGAGAAAAGGAAAGCTTCGAAAAGCAGCAGAAGCTGACACATGACGTACAGCATGATTTGGTAACCAGCCCCGCGAAGTAGTACCTAATGGCAGTCCCGCGGGGAGAATGGTTGAGGTATGTGTGAGGTGCTGAGGTTTAGTACGTAGGCGCATATCGTCTGATACTCCCAGGTCAGGATCAGGTATGTGAATCGAATCGAGTATGCTATTGTTATCTTGAGAAGATTCCCACCTCCCTGGCGCAACCAGAAAAATAAATACATAGACAGCGGTATCTCGAATTATTGACGCATGTTTCCATAAATCTTGAGGAAATCGTAGCGGTTTAGTCTCATTTTGACATTAATATGTCTAACCGCTTGATGTTTGTACTGAAAAATGTGCGCTAAAAAAGTGTTACCAGAGAAATATATACCAAATTGTATACTCAATTTATAAAATGGGCGGTAGCTCAGTGTATGGTATGTCGGCTTCTCATCTCTAGGTTCCCGGTTCGTCTCCCGGCGGGGGCATTTCTTTTTTTTTTTTTTTGTTTTTTTTTTCTATTTTGCATCGTGATGATAGAAAAGAAAGTTGTTTCCTTTGGTTTTGTTTCTTTTCTATTTTTACCTGGCTATGGCCAAGCCAACAAAACCCTGTACGGGAAGAGTGGACGAATAATAGTAACTATATATATATATTTTGTATATTTTATATTATATGTATTTATATTTATATTTTGCATGAACACAGGGCTAAAAGTATCATTAAGACTCCCGGATGCCTTCAGCCTCTTTTAGGCAGAAGTTCTAGCCATACTTAGGACTCCAGTGGTCCTGATAATGCAACGAATAGTCAGGAACTGCCGAGTAATGCTAAGGGCATTATGCAGAACCAGGTAAGACTATGTTGGGTGCCTGGTCAGTTTGTTGTTGAAAACAACGAGTTTGCCGATGAGTTGGCAAGGAAAGTAGGGAAACTGCCGATAATGGCCAAAACTAACTTCCGTGCAGCGGAGGTCTTTATCTTTTTTTTGGATATATTCTTAGCGGATAGCGATGGGCGAGTGGTGCGTACATTTTTGCGATGGCTCAGCCCCTCAACCCCTCTCAACCTAACCTAACCTTCCACAAGTCTTCACATTTATGATCTTTGATTAGCAGCTGCCTTCGTAGGGCCGGGACCCTTCAGCGTGGTGGGCGATAACAACTGAACTGAATGTAAACAAATGGTATTACATCATTAAACTAAAGCATTTATTTTTGATTGGGAAATACCAAAGAATTGGGATTTTCACCTATTTGTGTGTACACGATATGTAAGTGTGTTTTTCTGACAGAAATGATTTATCGAAATCGCAGCTATTACACCCAATCCACGAATTGAATGGTAATCGAAAATAATCGATAACAACTTAGTGGACCAGCTGACATTTACACCAGAGACATGTGCTGTCAATTAAAATACACTCTGTTCTGTCACACTTAATAATCACCGTAAGAAAAACTATTTATTTGTCGATTTCAGTCATTCATGCGAACCTTTAAGAAAACAAACAGCTCTTCTTGATTCATGTGGCGACATCCAATGACCTTTAATTTCGACATCTTTCCATATTCACTTGACAGCTGGGATGACATAAAAGTAACAAAAAAAATATCCTGCTCAATGCGAGCGAATTTCGACCTTGAAAGGCATTTTTCTACCTCTGCCGCATCCGCATATAAGAAAACAACTCCCGTTCGGGAAGAGAAATATAAGCAAAGTGTCCAGACATTTCTCAATAAATTCACTTAATTGTGATATTCACCTTAAAAGGAGCAATTTTTTTTTTGTTTATTCGTGTATAGCGAAGTTGCAGTATCTCCAGACAAAGGACAAACAACACATGAGACAAAAATAAAACCTTTGTTGTTACATAAGTTCAGTGAACAGACCTTCTGCGGTGAAATGATTGGCGGCTCCGTTTGGACGGAGCGGAGATTTTATTTTATAAAAGGAAACCTCTCATATTCCTTGAATGCAAAGGTCACACACTAGAAGCAGATAAACATGGAAACGATTCAAAAATGATTGTTAACCAGTAAAATGCTTAAGTGGAGGAGCAAATAAGATGCTGGCCATTTGGACTTTGAGAATAGATCACATTTTGGACTTTGTATTCGGATATCTAAAGATGTTTCAATTAGAATAAAAGAAGATCGTAATTGTTCTTTTAACAAGATTTCAAATTTTGCGCAAGACTACGAGGAACCTCTGAAAGGAGGTGGAATATCTATGAATTTATTTAGAGACTTAACTACATACATTAGAATGTACCAGTATGTAAATCGGTGCAGAAATAAACTCTCAGGAGGAATCACAAGCTCTTGCGGTAGCAATTTAATTATATAGATAGATAGATAGATAGGTGGATAAATATTCGAGAAACAATTTTTACGCCTTTTTTTCGAGCAAAGATGTAAACTAAAATCATCAGACCCTTCTTCACTATCTGGTGGACTGCTACAAAATTGCAAGGATCTTTCAATAAAAACGCCAAAGGGTAGAGACTAGCATGACTTGGTGCGTCGGAGGCACTAAAAAACTGATACGGAGATGCAAACTTGTGCAGTGCGAACCACTTGATGCACCGCGACTTTAAGATCTTTTGTGCCCCCTAGAAGTACTGGACGAAGGAACATCTCTCTCGTAATTATTCCTACTGGAATCGGTTAGTGAGAGGTTCGCTCACACCTAGCCCAGGTGAGAATTCCATAGGTCAAATCACTTCATCCAGACCAATTTCCCTGAGAATTCGTAGCAGAAGATTGTGTGCTATGAGTGGTGGATCCTATGATGTAATTTGGTATTTACCCAAGCACTTGAATCTTTTCTGGGTTAGTGCCCCAAAATCCAGCAGTATGTGTTCTGGAGTTTCACTGGACTCATTGCAAAATCTGAATGAGTCTTCATCTGACTGACCTAGCTTGCTGAGATGTCCTTTGTGTTTACAATGCCCCGTAAGGAACTCAGTTGGAATGCGGATTTTGTTTTTGTTCAGGTTGATGTAAGCTTTGAATCTCTTCAAATTGTAATTACCCAAAAGTTTCTTCGCTTTACCTAGACCCTGAGTATTTGTCCAGGACTTAGTCCTGTTTGTCTTCCCCAGTGATCGGAGCTCCTCTTTTATGGTGTCGGTGTGTTCTCCTACACCGCAGAAGGGTTCAGGACCCACAAAGGGTGTGGCAGCCCCTTTTCTGGCAAGTTTGCTCGACTTTTCATTACCTTCTATCCCCAGGTGTCTTGGTACCCAGTGGTGACGTTTCATTCGCCCAGTCTATTAAGTTAGTCTAGGGCTAGGCATTCCCAGACGATTCTAGAGTTCATGATCTGAGCCGCGATTGTTTTGATAGCTGCTTGCCTGTCTGACATTATTGCTATGTCGCATCTATTGTAGCGTTTATCAAGATTGAGTTGGGCACATCTGTTGATAGCACAGATCTCAGCCTGAAAAATGCTGGTGTAGCTGCCCATGGGTTCGAATAATTTAGTTCCGGGCCCAAACACTCTCGCCCCGTTCCTTCCTCAGTTCTTGAACTATCCGTGTACCATTTAGTGGTTTGAGAACTCAGCCTGTAGATTCTAGATTCTAGATTCCTTGCTCCAGTCTCTCTTGTTACTGAGTTTAATGTCGCAGTTCTTTGACCAGAATGTGAGAAGGGGAAGCTTATTAGTCATTTCAGCGTAATCCTTATGGGGATCTCTTGGTTAGACGCACGTAATTTAATTCTATACATATTTTTTTCTCATTTCCATACATTAGAAAACAATTCAAATTTGTGATTAAGATTATGTAGCTTAGAGATAAGTGAGAGCCATCTAACAATGGAATTTTTACGGTTTAGATTTATATACATAAAAATAAATTAAGTGCATCTTACGCAGTGAACCGGATGGTAATTCTAACCAAAACTTCAGACTCTTAACTCACCACCATTATTTGACTTTAACACACCGATCTTGTTTCCCAGTGGGGATGGGGACGACTCGTTGTTCAAACAATGTCATCAACGATCATGGAATAACACTCTTTATTGATAAATCAAACATTAATTTAGGCCCAGGAACAGGTTCTCACTAAACAAACTGGAATCGTATCGTATCGTATCGGAAACATGCAGTGTTTTCTATGCAGAATCACTTGCAATCGAAAAGGATGCAATACTAAATTTGTTTTTAAATCAGCAGTATGATCTAAATCAGTTATGTATATGTACCATATCACCAAAAGAACATTACATCATGAGTCGTTCGTATCATTTATTTTTAAATTATAGCTTAGCTAAATTTTGAAATATCTCGCATTTTTGGAAAATTGCTTTAGTTTTGAGCTATAGTAAAAGCACGTTAGTTCGAAATTCTTTAATTCGAAAAACTCGTTTATTCGGAAAAAACAGGCAGGAAATATTATTTCTGAAATTTGGCCCGCCTGCTGAAAAAGTTTTCCACCCCTGATCTGAATCTAAAGAGTCTAATTGTTTTAAATTTAGACTTTTTGGACATGGTAACGTAACATAGTTAATATTGCGAATATTAATAAGGAATATCTCAAGCCAATAACCCTGTTCATATAATCCAATTAGTATGTCCAACACAACACAAAACTAATATTATATAATACTCCTAGCAATAGCACACCATTTGTTTTTGTTTGGCTTTAACCTTGGCGCGGTTAGTTGCTATTGTTGTTGTTGAGTAGAGGATATCTTTTTTACCGTGTGAAGTAATGTCAAGAAGTAAAAACGTTCTGTTATATTTCCATTGGTATGTTGAATCTGTTATGACATTTAAGCCGTAAACATGTTATGAAGTCACATCGTAGAGAAATAAATAAGTTGAGCATGAGTCAATACGTCTTTTCTCAGTTTGGTTTATTTTATGCATGTACATATGTATGTAAAATGTACGAGTATGTAACAACTAGGTCGGTAAAACCAAAGTGAGAACCACAATGAACATTTGCGTAAGAAAATATACGAATAAACAGAAAATGTATGCTGTGCCTGTTCAAATGCGTTTCGGCCTTCAATGAGCCCACAAAGATGGCGCTAACAAGGAAAGATAGGCATCACTGGTTTCTAAACCCGTGTATGGTTGTCTCCTTCCTTTGCTTAAGTTACATTGTCCGTGGGTGCGAGAGACCCGGCCATCTTAAATAAGCGTACCACCGTGGTCGTGGATAGACGTCGCGTCGGCAAAGCTCTTAACTTTTTAAATTATTGTAGTATATTTTACAGTTGTTTGGAATTTAAAAAAAATTAAATAAAATACGATAAAACGATGGCAAATTCAGAAGAATACGAATTTGTTCATATTTAAATTGAATGCAAAATACCTATGCGCATTATGGTTGAACCTTAATGGTCATTGCAGGCTGCTTAAACCTCACTTTCTTTATTTGATTGGAAATGTCAAACTTCTGTTGACAAATTTGACAGATATAAAAGAGAAGGATTAGCAGATTGTGACATAAACCGTTTAGTTGCCGAACCTTCATCGACTACATTATATACCGTAACATCGGCCTGGTAAGTATGATATTTGTGCTCAATGGGCTTTCTTTTTTCAAGTACATACTAAATCTGGCTTTCATTATTTTAGTAAAGGGTGATTCATTTAGAGGTTGCTGGTTGCTCTTCAGCTCAAATACGGCAATTTTGCTTATTGACGTAGCCATTAAGCCGGAAATGGACATCGTCACTGAACCAATCTTTTGGTCGACAACTGGATCTTTTTCAAGCTTTTCCAGAGCCCAATGATTAAAATGGTGATGTTCAGATGGTTGGCCGATTTCAATTCTTGCACGAGTTGAATTTTGTATCCTTACGTAAAATACGCCAAGTTGTAACATACGACAAGCCAAGATGTTGAGAACGGCGCCGAATCGATTCATCACGGTTTACACTCTCAGCTACCGGCGCTATATTTTTTTTCAGTACGTGCTGGATGTGGTCTATTTGGTCGCGTATTTTCAAATAATGAGTTCGGAAGGCCGATTGTACATATAGACCATAAGTTGCTTTAAGCGTACGAAACACATTTCTCGTAAAACGCAGATTTTCGTTAAATAATTTGTAGACGCTGCGCTGTGCCGGGCTAAGTCTGTTCATGATGAAATGTCAAAAAATACTAAATAAAAATACCATGAAATTTTGACAGGACTCACTCGTGATTTGTCATAAAATCCTTACGAAAGAAAGTACTCCCAAATGAATCAGCCGTTACAATAAGCATTCGTGTATGTTGGTGCTTTTTATGTGCTAAATAGAGATCACAGTTTCGCCTAATTTCTAGTTAAGGTAAGGTTAAAAGAGTTATTCCAATTCAAATAAATTAACATATGACGTTGTAGGAGAGTAGACCGGTAGCATAAGAGGTGCTCTATTCTCCGTTTATTTTTCGTTTGTATTCAAAAAAAACATCGTTTGAGAAGACCCCTAGACGTTTAGCCATGATACCTATGATGTAGTGTTCTATAATAACGCTGATTAATATATTCCTGTGAGAAGCTTTCCACACAAATCGTGATATTCGTTGCCGGAACTTCTTGCGCATAAATGTTCTGTGTTGCAATCCTTAAATCAAAGATGCGCTGCAGTGGTCATTCAGTCAATAAGACAGAGAAGACCGCTGTTATAGTAAAGTTTTCCGTTTTCATATGTATTATTTCTGTAGTATAGGTACCATTTGCGGCTCTCATACGTCATACTTAACCAATCTGAACAAATGAGGTGTCAAAAGAAAGAGAATTTCTGTCAACTGATGGAAAAGAATTCCTTTTGGTTGATATATATAGGAAGTATTTGTTGTTTTAAGAGTTCATTTTGGTTGTTATATTTACTATTGATGTAAGTGGTAGTGGACAAATATGATGTTTTGTAAAAACAAACGCTTCCTATGCACGTAGATATGGTTTCCATGGTATTTCTATGAGTTGACAGATGTAAATCATATGGGAAGTTTGGATGTTGGGGGTTGGATTTTATCTTGCGAGAGTTCTCGCATAGGCACACTAGTGTTATTGAATTTTTGTCACTTTCTACAGGAAGCCTCATTTGTAGTTATTTTCTCTGACAAAGAGTATATAAATGTCTCACAGAAGATATAAAAAAACCAAGAATTCAATAATGCCACGTCCCCTTTAAAAGAAGATCTGGGGCCCTACTCTCTATTTCGTTCTGAAAGTCAATCCTATTCGAAACTGCTTTTCGTTTCGCTTTTGAACTTTGTAACACTTTTGGAAAGTAAAAAATATTACTAGATGCTTTTTCCACTTAAGGATTTTTTTTTGTCGAGTCTCGATATATTTCTTTTGAGATCTGTCAAATAAACCGAGAAAAAATGCAAGTGAAGCTCGAGAAAGGATTAATTGTGAATTTTAAAGGAAAAATTTTATATTTTTTTATTCATAATATGTACCTATTTGTATGTTTTGAATTATTGCATACGAGATGAATTTCCTTCTCCTTTGAGATTCACTGGAGTTCCTCTAATTTTAAAAGTAGCTGTTACTAAGTTTTTAGCACAAGGATGCAAACAGCATTAAGTTATATTGCAGAAGTCTGGGGTGGAATCAGCTAACGCGATAGTTGGTAGTTGATAATTAAAATCGACACTTTTAATCACTTTATCACACTTTAATTATCAAATCGACAATCGTTTTTTTGCGTTGATTTTAGGTGACATACATTTATTTCATTTTCCATAAGGATTTTGGTGCGGTCGACTTCAAATTGGTTAATATATTAAGAAAAAATGGTGTTTTGAAGATTGACATATTTTCTATAAAGCAAATTAGTTCAAGTGCATTGTTTACATCATTTGCAATTTTCCAAAACACGAGGACGAGAGTGAGGAGTGAAAATAATTATAAAAATGTCCGACTGATAAGAACAAATCTACGAAATAGAGCGAATATTTTGGAACTACCTTGAACCTTTGTATGTACGAATCTGTATGGATATCCCTTAAACTTAGTACCTACTGATAATGTTTTAGATTTTTGAAAAACTTTCGTTTAACAAAAGAAGTTCCTCCATGAATTCGGAAAGAATCGCGATTTGCTGTTTTGTTGAATTAGACCTACGAAAAACAAAATTGTTATTATTTTTAATATTATTAAGTGTTTTGAGATAGTATACATGTATTATGTACCTACTTATACATATTTGTAAACAAATTTTGTTTAATTTTTTTGAAAATGGTATTTAATTTTTGACAGACTTAGAAGTGATGCCAATAAATCAACAATTTTTTGCGATCTATTTACACAGAGCAAAGAATAGTTGATAATCAAAAACGACACCTAAATAGCTGTCACCTAAAATCAACGCAAAAAAAAAACCATTGTCGATTTGATAATCACTTTACACAGAACAAAAGTGTCGATTTTGATTATCAACTATCAACTATCGCGTTAGCCGATTCCACCCCTGTAGACGTATTTCAATAGACAAATATTGTATGCAAAATATATCAATTTCAAAATAAGCGAAACAAAACGGCAAATCTCAAATTGTTTTTGTTTTGTATGCAACCTTTGATTGAAGATTCGCTGTAAATTAAAATTATTTTGTTTAAATTATTATTATCATAAAGATTTTCTTAAAAAACTTGCATTTTCAGGTACTTTTAAATCCTTCCGTTAGCGAATTAGTTGTAAAAACAAAGTTTCCGTTTTTCAATGCTTTTGACATTAGGAAACGAGTTACCAGGTACCAAATTCGAAATAGAGAGTACAAAATATTCGTTTTCGGAAAATTTCACTTTCGAAACAAAAAAAAGAGTAGGGCCCCAGTTCTGTTTAATAGCGTTTCTGTTCGTTTTTTGTTTTAAGTAAGAATAAATCAATAACAAAATCATTACATTTATAAAAAAAATTAGATCATTAAACTTGTTTTCATTTTTCCAGAATTCATCAAAACAAAAATAAATTTATGGTCATACGGGGATGGTGAACATGGTGAGAAATTTTCGTTTGTTTACTACCATTTCGACGAGTGGTGCACTACATACTAAGTGAGTAACCTAACCTAACCCAAGTGAGCGTTCACGTTCTTTTGATGTTATTTTTAAATTTGCTATTTATAAAGTAATGGGAGTTTGGTTTTTTTTTTTGTTCATACGAAACAAATTAGAAATTTAAAATTCTAAGTATCACTACACATTCAGAGGTAAACTCGTATAATAAAGAAAAAGGCAACTTAAGTGGTTTTTTTTATTCCACATAAATGATAAACAAATGAGCTGCAGAATTAGTCATTCTACTAAATTTCTGTGTACAATGTGTCACAATGTGTGACAGTTTATGTATTTAATATTAATTTGACGTGACGTTGAGATGTACCCCGGGAATTACGTTACTGATAGCTTAAGCGAATGAATAATGTATGCAAATATTACCAGTCTTCTTGTGTCTTAAAAGTTATAAGGTAGATACACAGATATGTATATCAGTTATATTTCGAACTGGCGAAATTAAGGTTGGGATGTGGACTGTCAGATCCAATTCGATTGAGGTATTTTTTTTCAAATTCTTTTCCACACCTATTGCTATTACCTTAAAAATTAAAAAAAATATCTTGCTTTTCTTTTTTCTTGACTTAACTAGTCCATGCTCAAACGATTGTTAGTCGAACAATAACTGAAATTTGGGGTGAAATCAAAACCATTTATGACATTTCCTTCTCTTTAAATAATTTGCAATTTCTATTTTTATAAACTTGTTGTCAGTTAAAATGTCAAAATGGTAACATTGGGTGATTACAGAAACATCAAACTTTTGAACATACGTAGGTATATCGATTCTATATACCTACGGAATATTGACAGAATTTACCAATACTAGTGTGCCCGTGCGAGACCTCTCGCAAGAAGAAATCCAAACTTCCCATCCAGCATCCAAACTTCCCATATGATTTCCATCTGTCATGGAAAGCCCAGGAAATTATACGGGAAGTGTTTATTTTTTTTTGGAAATTCTCTTTCTTTTGACACCCCATTTGTTAAGGTTGGTTGAGTATGAGAGCCGCAAATGGTACCTATACTAGAGAAATAATATATTTATATGATATTTAAATCAACTTGTGGAGTTGCATCGGATACATTTGTATGTATGAAGAGATTAAAGGTTCTTAACAACTGGCAGTTGGCCCGGAACGCAGGCTCTTCGAAATAGTGAGGGATACCTAGTCCCTACATAGTCACTGAATCACAGGGAATAGAAGATGTCACTTCCAGAAGCTGCTTAATACGCATCATGTAGAGACAATCGTAGGGATAGAAGAATACCCACACCCAGTCAACAAAGATATAGTGCCCTCTCGAAGTATAGAAGAGGTCGGCGCAGCTATCAAAAGACTGAATAATAACAAGGCCTACCAGCAGAGCTATTTAAATACGGTTGTGATGTTTTGGTTCGGTGTATGCACCAGATCATGAACAATGTATGGGAGGATGAAAGCATGCCAATATGCCCATATGCTTCATTTGTCTACAAAAAATGCGATCCTGTGTTCTCCAATAACTATAGAGGGATGTAACGTTTCTGCTAAATGTCGCATATAAGATCACATTTTACTTATGGTGTTAATGTCTTAAGCTCATCAGCACGTACCAGTGTGGCTTCCGGTTAGACAGATCTTCAAAAGACTAAATTTGCACACAAATCCTCGGAAGGACCAACTAATTTTAAGTCCAGATCCACCATCTTTTCATCGACTTCAAAGACGCATTCATCGTCTTGAGCTGTTCAAAGCGATGATGGCCGAATTCGGGACCCATCAAAACTGATCCAGCTATGTCTCCTTACGCTAAGAAACACGTAAAGCAATGTTCACAATGTAGATTGGAAAAGGGATTTCTGTACTATTCCAAATATGCTTCAGATTTCGGAAAGGAGATGCACTATCATGTGACTTTTTTAATCTAGTGCTGGAATAGACAGCACGTAGGGCGGCTAACAAGACAGAGGGCCTTATTTTCAACATATGCAGAAGACATCGATATTATTGGTCGCCTCCAGTGTGCCGTCATAGAAGCATTTATGGATATTGAAGAACAGGAGAAACGAGTTGGCCTTGAAGTTAACGAGGTCAGAACCAAGTACTTGTGTTCAAAAAACAAAACATCAACTGTCCAACGCCGAGGACAAAATGTCATTGCTGACAATAGTTACTTTGAAATGGTGAAGTAGCTTACTTACCTCGGAGTAAACATCAACTCCAAGAATTACATTTTAGTGGATATTCGACGAAGAATAACCCTAGGAAACCGCTGCTACTTCGATTTGGTGAAACAACTGGGTTCAAAATTCCTAACGAAGTCGAAAATCAAGGTTTCCAAAGCTGATCCTATCAGTTCTGGTCTATGGTGCCGATGGCTGGATAATAAGCAGGGAAGCAGAGCAGATTGTGAACACTTTCGAAACAGAAAGCTGTGTCAATAGTCCGAAAAGTCAAAACATGTCCACTGCACTGGCTCGGCCACATCGAACGAATAGACAATAATGCTCCAGCTAAGAGGATCTTCGAGTCCCCGCCGCAGGTTCTAAACGCCAAAGAAGACCGACCCTCCGTTTTAAGGACCAAGCTATTGCGGATGGCAGAACACTTGGTCTGGAAAACTGGTATAAGCATGCCTAGGAGCGAAGAAGAGGATGGAAAACTGCCGTATCTCAGGCAGGAGCCCCCTAAGTTAGCAAAGACTGATCGAGAAAAAAACCAGAGAGAAATACTAGATCTGAAAATATTTAATGTGGAAAGAAACGGGCTATGTTTTGTATTTTTTTTTTAACTAGTGTTTGTGTAATTTATTTTAGATCAAATAGTTTATAGTTTATTTTTTATTTGGAAAGAATTTTGTAACATTGTTCTTCGTGCTTTTTGTTCAGTCATATTGTCGATGGTTTAATTTATTTATCTATTTATTTATTTATTTATTTATTACACACACTTTGTTTGTAACGATTTCGTTTACTTAATTTTTTTTTTTTTTGGCAAACGACGTTGTGCTTAGAGACCGTCCCAAACTATACTAAAATATATAAACTGCCTCTGCTTAAATCTAATGCACATTGCACATGGGTAGTGTTGTTCTATCTATGTTACACTACTTGATTTTAATTTAGAGAAATTCCAAATCTTGAATTAATATAAATTCATATTAGATTTTTGTTTTCGATATTTTTTTAATTCTAGATTTTTTTTTCTAGATATCGTGGTAAACCCTCGCCATGTCAACCCAAAATGTTTGAATAGGTCCTAGCAAGGGAGTGTTTAGAGGATTGCAATCCTTGGTAACAAATTGCATACCATTGTATAGTCTGTCCTGCGTATTGGAATGTTGGCAAATCTGGCTAAAACGATACTGATCCTCTGTCTATGACGTCCAATAAAAGATAAAACTCGTTTCTCTCCTTAATGTAGGCGGTAGCGTTGATTGATCCATTTGTTACAAAAGTGTCTGCTTTCAATCCGCATGAGCATAATATAGCTTACCACACAATATTTACATAAAAAATTTTCCGACTTAATTTCTTTAAATAAAAAAAAAAAATTCTGTAAAAACTTTTACTTGGAAGTTGTTTGAAATGCACTTTGTTTCGTCATTCATTAAAATACAATCGAAAAATGGCAAGCAATGCTGGTACATTTTTCTCGCTCTCGTTACTACACTCTCTTGCTTTTCAGACCTCTTCGGAATTTTTTGGACCACAAATGTCTTTAGCCCTGCATCAGTTTTGTATTTTTTGACAGGTTATGCTGAAACTCTGAACTTAATTGTTAGGGTGTTTCTTAAACTCCTTCGAACCACTAGTAATTGCGAGGCTCCTAGACAACCAGATCCGGCTGACCGTTAGACACTTAAACGTTGCTCAAATGTATTGCTGACATCATACACCGTTGATTTCGCCTTTTTTAATTTCTTTGCCACTTGATTCCGCGTTAAATAGTTTATTGTTCTCTTTCCTATTATTCAATTCGTTAAGGCTCATTTTTAATAGTCACGTGTTAATAAATCGATCAACCCCGACTTTAAAATAAGTGTGATGATTATAAGAACATGTGATCAAAAGATAGCGGTACTGCGATGTCATATTTCAGTATTGTCAAACCCCAAATGTTTCCAGATTTCGGATGCGTACAGTCCTTAAGTTCAGAAATCGAATTGATAGAATAAATATGTACCAAACTGCAGTGATTCCCATAATCCCGTACGGCCATAACCCCCTCTAATGATGAACGCCTTGTCTGTCAAATCGAAATTCCTTTATTTGAATTGAAAAATCTTATCTAAAGTAATTAACCCAACAAATAATGAACTCTAATTATCTTGAGTTCATTGATTTTATTTTTAAAACCACTAAGTACTTTATTTATGTCATAAAATTTATTAACTGTACTAATGGGTGTGTTTACTCTTAAAATCATGCAGAGTGATTAAAATGCTCGAATCAATTTGATTTTTTTTTCTATTGTCGCATATTTTTTAAAAGAGTAAAATACGAGTACGTGGCTTTTAATATTAAGTGAAATGTCTCAAGTGTCATGGGGAACATCCCTCCTGCAGATAGCTATAAATAAACATTTAAATGGCGAGGTATTATGATAGAAAATTTAAAATAGGTACCTGAAGTGGTCTTTGACTTCTTATCATCATAATTAAAATATTCTTTCGAAATTTAATACTACCGTCATACCACTCGATATTGTAAGCGACTTCAGCGACTCTTGAACTCTTAATAAAATTGAAGTAAATATTAAATGATTTATCTTAAGTGCTGCCAAATTGTGAAATTTTGTTAAAATCAATTGTAAATTGTTCTGTGTAAAAAATTAAGATCTGTAGGATAATTTAAGGAAATATTGATTTTTAACTTTGACATATTTTTAATCCTTTTTCAAACTAAAAAAGGAATAACATTGTAGACCTATATTCGGCTGGATTAATTTAAAGACTGTTTTCAACTTAAGTACAAAACCCTCATCTGGTAAAAATAACAACAAAAGTGAACAATTATCCTACTGGTCTTAATTTTTTAGACAGGACTGTATTTTCCAGATTGTTCTTATTTAGTTTTTAATTTTATCCAAATGAATCTGGCATCACTTATTATAAGACTTCATAGCAAAAAATGTTTACCTGAAAAGAAAGCTCATTCGCATACAAATAAAATAATAAACTACAATAAAATATACAACAGACATATAAGACTGCAGTAAGTTGAAGTAGAAATCGTTTGACCTTAAACGTAACTGATTTTAGTGTCATAATGATAATATTGAAGAAACTTGGTACTTACTGTTAACATAAAAATCAATAAAACACACAGGATTACGCTACACAAAACAAACTCCACCAGATGGGTTAGCGATAGCATCACATTTAACTGTTCACTAAATCTGTAGGCGAAAAAAACAACTAAATCTAAACTGACAGCTGACAGCGTTACGTTACATTACCTTATGATTTTTAAATGATACTCAATACAGTTATAAAGAGCGGCATCTATTTCTTCGTCAGTTCCTGGTGGTGTCATCACATTGCTTAAATCATTTTGCAGAATCTCAAGACATGCAATGCCAAACATAAGCCAGGTAATAAATAAATTTGTAAAGGGAACATACGTCGATAATAGGAACGGAATCACAAATGTTATTTCAATTCCAAATGTAATTTCATAATACGGACTCTGCTGTACATCAATCAATGGCATCCACAAGGGTAGGGGAAGATCTAAAAAAGAAATCAACCGATAACGGTAATAAATATAATAATATTATATATAATATATATAATAATATTTATGACATTAAGCAAGGTAATAAAAGGTACTGAAAAATAATACCGAATTTTGATTCAAATCTCAAACTTTGCACTTCATATACGTCCCTGATTTAATTGTAAATGTATTTATGGCGCCATTTTGTTGAAACCACACGTACCTATGTGATATGTAAGCAGCAGAAATGTGGACTATCATGTGACTGCCAGTAGCAAACGGTCAATAGGGAAGGGATGTAAATATATACATACATACAGTAGTGGAATGATTATGAACACCTTTTTTTTAAGAAAATTAAAATATTTAGTCAAACTTTTAAATGCACATAAAAGCGTAGTAATAAATAAAAAAATTTAGCACAAAATGTTACTTCCAAAATAGAAGTTTAAGAAAATAGGAGCAGAACATTTTAAAACGATATACATACATACATATATTGTTTCTGTACTATAGGTACAATTTGCCGCTCTCGCACTCAACCAAATTTAACAAATGAGGTGTCAAAAGAAAGAGAATTTCCTGGAGCAGGCACGAATTGCACTTTGACTTTATAAGTTTTAACAAATTAAAAAACAAATCAAAACAAATATTCTACCCAAAATGAACTCCCAAAAGAATAAACACTTCCCGTGTGATCTCCATCTGTCAACTGATGGAAATGAATTCATTTTGGTTGATATATATGGGAAGTACATATTTGTTGTTTTAAGTGTTCATTCCTTCTGGTTGATATAGTTGCTATTGATGCAAGTGGTAGTTGACAAATAAATACATATCAACCAAAATTAAGTTTGAAAAAAAAAAAAAACAAACAAATGGTTTCCATAGGATTTCCATGAATTGACAGATGCAAATCATGTGGGAAGTTTGGATGTTGGGGGTTTGATTTTCTCTTGTGAGAATTCTCGCACGGGCACACTAGCTTTAGGAAATTCGATTATGAACACATGAATGTTTTAATTTTTTTTAAATATGGCTGAAATTAAAAAAAAAAACACAGTTCATAATAACCAATGGGGCGGGCCTTCTCTATTTTCTAGCACATCTGTAAGGCGGTTTGGCATTGATATGGCTGATTGACGCCCAAGTTTCTCGGATAGCTTCTTTAGGCTGATTGACGCAGTGGAACTGTCTGCCATGTGAGTAAACCGTACTGGCAAGAGTGCCCCACAAATTTTCGATGGAGTTGAGGTCTGGATTTCGAGGCGGCCACTGCATTACCTCGATATTGTTTTGCGAAATTCATTCTTTTACGGACCTTGCGTTGTAAACTGGTGCGTCATCCTGTTGTTATATGAAATTCTCTGGAAGAAACCCCTCGGACATGCTCGCTACATTTTCTAGCACATCGATAGCCACACGATTTGTGATGTTCCCGCTGAGCAAAATGCCGCCCAAATCATAATCGAACCTCCCCCGCTATGTCTGCTTATTTTGACCACAAATCATGCCGATAATACGAAACACTAAATCGTCACTAAATTTAATAAAGCGACATAAAGCCATATTTCGGGGTATGGCCTTATGTCGCTTTATGAAAGTGACTTAAGGCCATTATGTCACCTTGAAATGGATTGTCTCCCTTACCTGATTAAATTTCAATCGGCCCATGAACCATCTTTAAAAGTTCAAAATTTATTAAGATGGAGCATGATTTTATAACAACTGTAAATATTTATTTTTTAACAAATACAATTATGTCAATTTAGGAGAAGGAAAATAATTAATCTTTAGCGCTTAGCAAAATATACCAAAGTTGTGTTCAACAGATTGAGCAGAGAATGGGTTAGTTCCTTTTGTTGTTTCATCTGATGCTCAAAATCTAAATATCTAATCTTCAAATCTAAACTTCAGGTTTTGAGCATAAGGATAAAGCATAGTGAGAAATTCGCGCAAATTTTATTTATAAAATTTCTTTTCTCAAATTCTCATGTACTAGAATTTCGCTTCTTTTCTTATTATGTACTATGTACATAGATCATGAAAAATTAAAATTTGGGAAAAAAAACGCGATTTTGTTAGTCTTATTTTCTCAAATTCTCAAAAACCAAAATTTTATAAGTTTCTTCTCCTCAATTCTCAAGTCCAGTCGAGTCCGCTTAACTGAAACGGCGATTTGTCACCAATTTGATTTCACCTAAGCGGTATTTTCACTTACATATGCGAAGCTGAATTAGTATAATTCTTTAACCGTAATAATTTTTTTCAGTTAACCGCGGTTTTTCAGTTAAGCGTAGTTTAGATAAGCGGAGTCGACTGTACTAGAATGAATGAAAAGGGTTTGGCTGCCTAATAGAAAACCAGATTTTTTTTTAAAATCTTATCTTTCCAAACATTGTGGACTTATCGCCCCATCGGGACATACATGAGTCCCTAATTCAATTTGGGTCTTATGACGTACTTAAGTCGGGCTTATGTCGCTGCTTCAATAAAGAAGTAGTGAGAAACCATATGGTCTTATGTCTCAAATCTATATGGTCTTAAGTTGTCTTTGAATAGCGACAGAAAGCCATACACTGAAATATGGTCTTCAGTCGCTTTGTGAAATGTCGCATGGTCTTTTGTCACGGCACTGATTCTGTCTTCATGTCGTACCAACTTCGCTGTGATAGGAACAGCAAAATCCCTTTAAATATCAGTAGATGTGACACCTTATGACGTCGAACGTCGAGTAAAATACGCCTCTTATCACAAACTTAAATTTTTAATCGAAAATCCAGAAATTGTTGCCAAAATGTCAAACACTAAAGTACTCGTAGATACAGAAACACATCACAGATCAAACCAAAAATAATCTAATATTTGAGATCGCCTACATTAAATTGAAAGTTTAGAAATGATCGTACATTACCTCTTTCATCCGAAAAAATGGGTGTCATAGTTGCCCCAACAGAACCAATTACTGCTAGAGTGAAGATCTTTATTGAAAACTGGTTCGCTGTTTCAGTGACACTATTGAATTTGTCCATAGCTGTGGTATCGCTTCGTTTCTGAAAGGAAAAAAAAATCATTTTTTGTACTGTAGTAAAATCATACCGGTATGTCCGTCCACCTCAGCTTCCTTAAGGAATTCCACAATGCCGTTCATGAATTCTAAAAAGACCTCTTGATACCACATCACGGAACTAATACGAACAATTGCATTGCACATAATCGCACCCATGAATGTGTTCAAAACCCAACCCTCTACGTTGCCCCAAGTTTTGAAGAGATACATGACTTGGAATACAAGCGTTACAAGCAGCGGTAGAGAATTTACAGCAGCGGCCTTCCAGATGCTTTCATACTTGATTAAACCAAAGAATTTCCAAATTTTTAAATTGATCGACATCAGTGGTAGGTCCTCAATCATTTTCGTTTTAGGAACTCGGTTTGTAACGGTTTAAAGTATCCTGATGATTTCTACAGCAATGTTACATGCTTTTATAGGGTAAATCCAACTTCGATTGGATTGTAATTGTCGTGGAACTCTAAGGTACGAGTACATCTGTGCTTATTTAATTTATTATTTAAAATGATAACTTCACTTCACGTAGCCAATTGCAATTCCCATTTTCACACACGCGAGTGTATATATATTTTTAATAGAGTCTAGTGTTTCTGGGAGTTAAACGTCAGCGGTTAGTGGTAATGACAGGTGTCTGTTAAATGGGTTCAATTGCAAATTGAATAATTATGGGAATTGTGTTTTATATTGCAATTCGCATTCTAAACGACTCTCCATAGGTGTTGTGGAAATGTGCAATTACATGATGTACAAAGTTTAATTAATTATTTAGCACTCAATTGTATTGAAATGAATTTAAGTACTCGTTGCGTAGTGCTGCGAGCGGTCACCATCCTGATTGCGTCCTCGGGCACTTGACCATCGCCATTACGACGCCCACTAGCGGCACCGTATCCTGATCGAAGCCGCAGCGACAGTAACCTCTCGGAGACGATTCATCGCAATAGCGGGGGTCCGGATACTCCACGAAGACCCCCTAACCTACATAACTAACGTAACTTAAAACTATGATGTAACACAACGACCTGGGAGAGCGCGTCATCGACCCCCTCCTCCTCACTAAGCCACCAAAATTCGGTGTATTGCTTTTTCGTATCTATTATATCCCGTTCCGCAATTGCGGTACTGAAACGAAGGAGCTCATGAGCGTTGGCGTCGGACCCGCCCTGGGTGAGCCGCTTATCGGCGGTGGCATATAAACGGGATACCATCCCTTTTCTGAACTTTAGCATCAATATAGAGAAATACCTCTGGTGGGATATTACCCGAGAGGAGAGTACTCTCATGGTACATTTCATTGGGATTATAAGCCCCGAAGATCAGACTATTGTCGCTGGTCATCGCCCTCGCAATATTATGCCTTCGAAGCGTCTTAATGAGGAAATTGTCGTTCCTCTTCAGTTGTGCCCAATCGTATAGGACCTTGTAGTGATAATTTTTTATGTACTGGGACTCTGGTGTTCTGTAAAGTCTGAGACAGGTTCAAAGACACTGCCTCTCAAACACCCAAATCTTTCCCATGTAGAAAAGCGCTACATTGAACTACACAAACGTAACAAATGACCTTCATCCTGGAGTCAAATTGACTGCTGTGAAACAGTCTTCTTGTCAGAGCAAAGGCTCTCTTAGCCCCAGCTGACCAGCATCTACATATATGTTGGTCGCGCCAGATACCGAGATATCTAACCACACTTTTCACAGCCAATGATGGTTTAATCAGGTCAGATATTACTGTGATGCTCAGACACATAAACAAACTGTGTAAAATTGTGGCAACAAATACTAACATTTTTCGTTTATATATTTTTGAAAGGACACGAAATGTTCTTTCAGCACAAGTTTTCTTGGATTGTATTAAGTCTGCAGTTAATTTAAACAAAAAAATTTAAAACATTAATTTCAGATAGTTATGACTGCTATTAAGTATTTGTGATGAATATCAATTTATGAGAATCAAAAAGAACAGCACTTTTTGATTCTCATCATGTGCGCTTAACCAAAGTATTTTTGTATCTTGCACACCCACAGCAGCCATGGAGACTATTCCTAATGTTCTTCCTATGGAACTGGAGGTCAAAAGGACTACGGGGTTTTCTGCAATCAGACTGCAGACCCTGGGTCTCTTTAAAGACGAGAGACTCACAGGACACAGAGCCATCTGGAAAAATGTTTCAGAATACTCTGGACTTGTCAGCAATCCAATTGATCTTATAGAGAAAGAATACATCTTCAAGACCGACTATGCAGTCGAAATTCCTAGATTGCCGAAATAGAAGGCATTATTTTATACACGGCTGGATCACACATTAACGGAGAATCGGGAGCTGGTGTACACTGTCCAAATCCTCCGATGAATACATCCATTCATTTAGAACTCTCGGTGACTGTTTTCCAGGCGGAAGTCTTTGCAATTCTCAGCGGCGTGGACGAACTCGTTAATGCTGATACCAGAGATACTTGCGTACTCATCTGCTCGGACAGTCAGCCAACATTAAAGGCACTTGGACAGTCAGCCAACACTAAAAGCACCCACTAACTAATTCCAAATTAGTGAGGGAATGCAAAGAAAAATTCAACACCATTGCAGGATATTGCACAGTAAATCTGCTCTGTGTACCCGGTCACAACAATATACCGGGGAACGAAAGGACGGACGAACTTGCAATAGCAGGGGCGGAAGACATAGAAAACCTCACAGTAAATACTATTTGTACAAGCAGTGAAAACTGCCTATAGCCTGTCTTTTGCTAAACGCCACGCACATATGTGGAGTCAGATCCAAACATGCAAGGCTGCCAAACTACTGATGGAAATTCCAAATCCACTGCGGGCTAGGAAAATACTGAATTTGGGCAGAGCACAGATAAAACTGTTGATTGGCTTATACATGGGACACATCAACTTAAACGAACATGCTAACCGACTGGGACTAGTGCAGCACAGCACCTGCCCGGGTTGCGAAGAAAAAGACGTAAGTGCCAAATACTTCCTCTGCGATTGTCCTGCTTTATGTTCAATAAGGCCCATCCTACCCGAGCTGACATCGCTCAGATCTATCGATTTCTCGAAAACACTGGAGTTTGCACGACACGGAGTGTTTTTCTAGTTTTTCCACTACAGACTACACTATCCCCTTTCACTAACACACACCCCAACCCTTTCTTCTCAGCACAGTTCTAGAGGGGAGCACAACGGGCCTGATCTGTGGCCTACGTGAAGAGGAGTGATCCTCACCCTCACAAACCAACCAACCATCTTGTTTATAGTTCGTATTGTGTTGTTCTTAGTTTTTTGTTGGGTGGTATGGAGTCATAGGAACAAATCGTTCTTTTAAGAATGAGAAGATAGTTCCGCAAAGAGATACGTTATACAATTTCATTCAAACGAATAAAAATAAAATAGCCGCATATTCACGAATTACAATATTTGGTGATTCGGGATTTTGTAATTCGGGATTTTGTGTTCGGGATTTCGTAATTCGAGATTTCGTTCCCAGCACCTTTTGCAGATGATCACGATACTATACTTAGGTTCGAAACACAACTCTTATACCGCGTCTCAGAGAAATATAGGCGCAAATTCACAGTCAGTCCATGAATAGCGGCTATAGCCGACTATAGTTACAACCGGCACTAAATAAAAAAGCCGGCTATAACTTTTCGTTATTCATAAACACATTTTTGCCTGTGTTTTAGTTATTATCGATTTTGTTATGTGATTTGAACGAACAAACACAAACGTCAAAATACTATAAGAGACATTTATAGCCGGCTTTAATTATTTAAAGTGACGTTTGGCTGATTTTAAATTTCGAGCTGACTATAAGTTCAAAGTCGACTTTAAGGTGACTATGAATAGCAAAAAGTATATTTTAGGTTATGTAGGTAGATAAATACTTTTATTGTCGGCTTTATCTGACTATGAATTTGCGCCATAGTATTTAACCGTTAAAACGCTTAGCACGAAATGAAAATGGCGAGTGTAAACGCCATTTTAAATTCTGTAAAGCACGCCATCTTTGTCTGAATTGTTCGCTTGTCACCTATGTTTGCAGAAAACCTGATGTTTGTATGGCTCACCGAGACGCATTATTAAATATAAAAAACGCGTCCGCAAAAGTTCTAAATAACGATAAAATCCAATACTGAACGATTCCGATGAAACGATTCAGCGTACTCTCTACGTAACGAGTAATATGTATGTTGAGTTGGCGTTAGCGTTGAAAATTATGGAGGAAATGGCCCTAAAACTAATTTAAAATAATCTATTAATAGATTTTCAATTGCCGGCACTTTGCACTGCACATTTCAAGTGCATGTTCAGTAGTGAATAATTTATTATTTAACTTCGGGGAAATTCGCTGAGTACACACTTGTATCAAGTTTAACTGAAATTACCTAGCACGTAACGAGATTGCTTTCAATTAGTCTTAACTTGTTATCAATAACCGTATTTCTGAGATATACTCGTACAAGTACGCGACTATTTGTAAAAGCAGGTGTCTGTCATTGAACTATTGCGGGAAATGTGAGATGGAAATTCCGAACGAATTCTTATCTCTGAATAAGTGGAATAGAAATTTGCATGAGGATCTAGTTTCCTGAAAGTGTTGGGGCTAATGATCACTTAAGTTTTAAATGGTTTCTCAGAGCTTTATATGTTATATTGATAGCGTTTATAAAGATGAATTGAATTGAAGATGCATGTTTAGTTATAGAATCCAAACCCAAAAGTCGGTAAGATCAGACATTCAATATGGATAAATTACTAAGATAATCCATACGACAAGGCAACAAGCTATCCGTTACTAAATGTAGCTAACTCTTAACATCGAAGTGACTGAAGAGACTTTTTTGCTTAGGGCTACGTCCAACGCAGGTTGAAGCGTTATCTAAAGCAAGAGACCAATCAACATGTCACTGAATGCTTCCTTCCTACTTATTTAGCTTCACGGGCTTCCGACCAGTCTCTGCCTAAGACACAGTCCATCCTCCTCAATCTCGACCACCTTATTTCCAGTTCATCCGACAAAGCAAAGATTCGTTATATGTCTCAAATCTAGAGGCATTGATTCGAAGATCCTCTTGGATTCAATTTGCTCTAAGTGGCTGAGTCAATGTGGTCAATATACTCACCTTTTAACAGTTCATAGAGTTCTCTCGAAAGCGTTCAGTATCTGCTGGGAACCATATTATGTACAATGTACATAGTAGTCATACCAGTGTGCTGAAGTGGCGAAGTGTAGCAAATTAAGTCCAAATAAAAACGCTTTTTCTTCCATTCATAAATAACACAATTAATTTGTATTTAATAAAAATTGAACACGAGTCTTATATTGACGCCTGATCGCTATTGCTGTAGAATGGGAAAAGAGAAAGCGCCAGGCTGGAAAAAGGCGAAGTGACAGCTCAAACAAGATGGCTGTTCCGGCGGCGAGGTATGAACGCTGTCGTGACTCTGTTAACATGTTGCATGCCACACTGGGATCAGTGTTTTGTAACGTACACATATTGTCTTTCGAGTAAGAAGTCCTGGAGCAGATCTTTTCGCTACATACCGAAATAGCAGCGTTTTTCGCTATGGTGCCATTTGTAAAGTTGATGTGAATTTGGACCTAGGTGAAGTCCTGACGAGTTATTCTAGGTAGTGGAAGGATGGTTCTTTGTACTTGGTTTTATCTTTAGAACTCATTAACCCATATGTTTTCCAACGTTACACGACACAGCTGAATAAGTTTTTCCGGGATCCCGAATGCGGCCATCATAGTGTACAGTTTAAAAGGATTATTTCTATCAAATGCGACTTTAAAGTCTTTGATCTTTTTACGATCTGCCGGACCCGGAAACTACACTGGTATACTGCATTGCATAAACGGTTTAAACGTTCACATAACGCAAACTCGATTTTTATAGGACATAGGGTTAGACCAGCGAATCGTGTTTAACACTCAAACGAATTCATGATGGTTTTATGATAATTCCAGCCATGTCTGACGGAGTAAAATATCCATATCACGAATGCTCAATGTTATTTAAAATTAATTTGGCAACATCTGTGCGCCGATAGTTTGAATTTTTGTTGAAAGTTGACAATTTGGGACTTATGTCTTGGAAACATTAGGGAATAAAAGCTAATACTTTCCAATAATCATTATAAGAATGGCAAAACAAGAAGAGTGACTTAAAATTAGATGAAATGGTAATGAGAACTCCTGGCTTTTCTGTTTTATCCACAACAATATTTATAATACGATTTAACACATACACTTGATTTTGAGCCAAAAATTTCCGAACAATGAGTGCTGTGTGACTCGGTGCATTATTGTGCAACAGAGACGAACTTTTTGGATCGCGATATTCGGGTCGAATACGAAGGATTCTGACCATCAAACGATTCAAAACTTCAAGATAATGGGTGGTGTGAATAAAAAAAAAATTGAGTGTAGAACTGTCAACTTCAATTCCCAAGTTACTTGAGATTTACCACCAAAACGGAAATAAAAATTAATAATCATATTTTGGGACGTACAAACGCGAAAAATTAAAAATTGTCCGTTTCAATGGCACATGTACTTTTTTTGTTTAGCGCATTTTGTAAATTAATTTTCATCGCTGGAATTTGGTTTTTTTTCAAACAAACATTGATAAAATTACGCGATTTTAACGAAATCTTATTCCTCCATTCAAATTTTATTTTTTTAGTCGGGTTTTCTTCAATTTCATCCATATTTTCATCGTCCGCATATGTTTAATTATTTCAAAAGTACCTCACAAGCACCCTCAACTTTCTCGAGTGTTCCCTTAATGAAATGCGACTTTATTCACACCAAAATGGAGGGAACCCTGAAATGTCAAAATGTGTGAGGGAAGTGTTTTCGTTCAACTTAACGAAAAATATTTTTATTCACCCCCCCAAATGGAGGGTTCCCTTTAAAAACTTGAGGGAACACTTACCCTCAGTTTTTATTCAGACCACCCAATATTTGGCAATAACTGTTCGACCAGTTGAAACGAATTCCTCGTGGATAATTGCTTTTCTATCAAAGAATGTGATAAGCATTGTCTTGATTTGTGAAGGAACTTTTCGTGCTTTTTTAGTTAGTTGTTAATTTTTTAACTTCCATTCCGCACTTTGACGTTTGGTTTCTAGATCGTTCTATGAAAACACCATGTTTCGCACCATGAAAACACCATGGCCGCAATGACGTCTCTGTAATGCCAGACTCTCATCAATCATCATTCAATGTGTGTGGAACAAACTTTGCATTGACCTTTGGTTTGCCCAAATCCACGTGAAGAGGGGTTCGAATTTAATTCATGTTTAAAATCACGTACTTTTTCGATCATTTCAGGTGTCCGAACTGAAATTGGCCTCCTGTGTGTTTGTCATCCTCCAGCGTCTCTCTGCCACCCCAAAGCCCAAAAAGCATTTTTGCCACTCGAAAACAACTGTTCTACTCAAGCAATCATCACGGAACACTTGTTGTATCAATCGGAATGTCTCTGATGGCGTTTTTACCAAGTTTTGCTTGGAATTTAATGATCGCTCTTTGTTCCATGTAAGGATTTCAACATCAAATGAAAATGCGTTTTGAAGAGATAATTTTTATTGTTAAACGTCAACCAAATGTCATGAAATAGATGGCGCTTTTGGTTACTGAGATATGGTGCTGGTCCTGGATATTATTTCACATACTACACACACAAACTATAGAAACACCTTGGATTGATCCTTCGAAATGAGGAACGAGCTATATTGACCGAAGTTGATCATTTGGGAAATCTTCCTCTGCATCAAGCCACATACAATAAATAAGCTTACTTGCGCTTTAGAAATGAACTTACGGAGTCTAACTACGCATCACTCTCTTCTACGTTTCACAATTTAGAGTAAAATCGCTTAAGTTAATCACAGCTGATCCACTATGACTATGTGTTGTGTTATTATAACCTATTTAGGTCAGGACACATTCTAAGAACCGCTAGAAGTTGATCTCTCAAATACATTTAGAAACAACCAACGCAGTTTCAAGATCTCAGCGAATTTCCCATTTTATGTCACTATCGGGAAAAGTTCAAAGTCTTTGCCACGTAAAAAACTACTGCGCAATGAAACACTCATACAATACAGTTATAGATAAGAAAAATCAATTCAAGGCTATACTATACACCTTTCGCGATAAGCTGAATTTTACAGTTAACAGACAAATTATGCGCTTAACAAGTCATTGCGTCGCGCCATGACAAACCGTGCTGATTATCTACTAAAGTATTTTTTTTTTTTTGCGCAAAATGCCCCCAGGCACGCGTTTATCAATATTTTTCGCCGTGATAACGCAACAAAAAAATCAAGTGTCTTCTCTCCACTTGAGGTTGTAATTTGTCATTAAAATAAAAGATAGCTAATATGACTAGATAATGCGTACACCATCTGGCGGCGAGACATTGCATCAGGCGGCGAATTTGTGAATTTTCTGATGTAATAGGTCAATGAATTTGCTTTAGAACAAATTACACTGCGTGGGTACTTGTACGAGTATATGTATATTGAAATCAGGGAAATTCTGGCCATGTACGACTATGTAGCGGTATGCGTTGAGTGATTTAATCAGTCTACAACATATTATAAGCTAGATGTGGGAATTTCCCCTTGAACGAGTTGATAATAATAATTTAACGATAAAAACGATATCCTCGACCTATTTCAGTGATTTGGTGTTCGAGATAAATTGGAGGTGCATTCAAACGTAATGCTAATGACTTTAATTCACGACTGACAGATTATTTTTTTGCTATTAAGCGAATTACAAATATCACGTTATTTATACTAAACCAACTGTTCATAGAAATGGGATACCGTAAGGTTGTATCCTGTAACCCAGTGTTTCCCAAAGTGAGGTACGCGTACCCCACGGGGGACGGGAAGGGTTCGGTGGGGGCACGTGTTGCATCGGGATTTGGCTGTGACTGGTGCAAGAAGCAGCGGACTTTTTTTGAATATAGAAAAATAATAAAAAACTTTTTGATTATAACTTTTTTTCTTATTAACGGATTTTTAAGCCGAATGCTTTATTGCTCTCATAATTTTTGTACAGACAAATGAAAGTTTCGTACACCTCTTGAAACATGTGTTTCACTAAATTCTTTAAAGCAGTTGGACACCTCTAGAGCCCTTTTTCTGCGATGATTTCATAGCAAATGTAGCACTTGGCTTTAAATGAGGCTTTTTTGTCAAAAAGTCCCCACTGCTTTGTTCTGCATTCGATTTTGTAAAACTTTGTAAAAATTTCATACCTTGCCTCATCCAAAACCTTGCTTTCACATTTCATCCTTCCTTTTGGGGAGACGTAATGATTTCCTAAATTTTTCGAATAGGTATTCGGCTTGATTTCGTTTCCAAAATCGTTCATATACATATCTTGATTGTTATCGAAGTACCTAAGTAGTATGTATCCATTTTTTATGAAAATTATAAAAGGGGTACATAGATGTCAACATTTGGGAAACACTGCTGTAACCTATACTTTTTGTGGTGGTAAAAATAAGAACCCTTAGGTGGTTTGGCATGTTATTCAAACCTAGGTTGGGTTAGGACGTAGGGTTGCCAGAAATATGTTAAAGAAGCTCGTTTACGAGCATGAACATCTCGGTCTTTCGCGGACCAAATTGGATCCAAAAAAGAGTACAAAACTAGGACCAAAACGCGTGTACAAATAGACACTCTAATATCGGTACTTCATGTCTTAAATATTAAATAACTTATGGTTCTCACTTCATATTTGCTTCGTGGGACTTCAAAAAAAAAAACCCCAAAGAAAAAAGTACAACGGCGTTAAGTCGCATGATCTGGGCGGCCAATTCTTATCACCAAAAGGGGCAATTATACACAACCAGGAAACGCCTCATGCAGTAATTGAATTGTTTCGCTGGCTATATGGCAAATGGTACCGTCTTGTTGAAACCACATGTCGTCCACATCCATATCTTGCAATCTAGGCACAAAAAACTGGATTATCATAAATGGCATAAATGGCGATAAAATCAAATCTTGTGTGAATTTTGGGACACACATAATTTTATAATTTTTTATTTGGTGAATAATGGAAAACCCGGACAATTTAGAAAAACTATCCCGGACATTCCCCGCATAGGCGAATTCGGTCGAATTCACTTTGACCAAAGTAGGTCCACTGTCTTGCCACGTGAGCCGATTCTTATCGGGGCTCTTGGACAGTTGAAGAAATATGTTGTAGGCCTGTAAAATAATATTCTTCCAGTATCTTTATCTTAAGGAGGAGAGTGCTGAGCAGGTGTACAACCGGAGATTGGGGGATTCTTCCTCATCCATGTAGCTGTGACAGAAGTCATTGGGCGAGGATAACTAATCTTCTGGCGTGTCTGCCTATTGCACAATGACCTGTCAGTACCCGAATTAGAAAACTACAAGTATCAAGGTTAGCCTGTTGCAGTGCTTGCGTGAAGGTGCTGTGCCTTATCGTTTCTATTAGTACAGGGGGTTTACTTTCTGTGGTTAAATTCCCAAGTTGTGTACCTTTTCTCGCTAGTTCGTCTGCTTCACAGTTACCTGTACTTGCAATATGACAAGGAACCCAGCACAGGGAGAGTATTCATCAAACCTAACTGAGATCTGTTAAATATCGTAAGGTGGAGAGATGCTACTACAGTTACAACTTTGAGGTAGTAAAGAACTTTGTCTACCTCGACTCTGTTATAACATCAAAAAATGACACCTCATCGGAAATCAAAGAAAGGATTACTCTTGCCAATCGCTGTTTCTTCGGGCTAAGAAGGCAATTGAGCAGTACAGCCCTTTCCCGATTGGCTAAGAAAACTCTATATAAGACTATTATCATTCCAGTCTTGCTATAAGGATCTGAAGCATGGACTTTATCGAAAGCGGATGAAAATATCCTTGGTCGCTTCGAGAGCAAAATCTTTCGTAAGATATTCGATCCCGTTTGCGTTTGCGGGTTTTGGAGGAGAGCGACATCGACCTGATCACCGCCGTATTCACCGCGACTTCTCTTTTTTCCCCGAAATTGAAACCGAAGTTGAAAGGATGCTTTTGACGACATTCCGACCAATCGACACGGGGCATTTAAATCACAATTGAATCCCTGTAACAAGTGTATTGAATCGGGAGGAGAATATTTCGAATAAAAGCACCGAAAAATAAAAAGAAATCGTGTTTTAATTATGTTTTCTAGAGCTAGCTCGGAATATTATTTGACGCACTGTTTATACATATGTCTGGTTTACTGTTTTGGGCGAAGTTTTACCATATTCTTAAGATGTGCCTTCCCAGTAACAGAGGGCCCATGGTGTGTGCGGGATGCGGGTTGCTTATTTCTACTTTTTCATTTTCTTACGTTTCCTATGGTGACATCACCGTAACATTGGTATTATGACCGATTATTATGCCTTCCATAGTACAATAGAAAGACAGTTCTTGTCTTTTACAAGTTTTGCTTTTGTGACCGATTATACATTATGTAACATTATGTACATATATCGCTTAAGGAATTGCCTCAATGTTGTTAGACTATATGGGTGTCTCTTTCCACTAAGAATCCAGCTGATGAACTTCCACGTCAAAGATAGTAGCGAAGACCTCTTTGACTAACAAATCGTGCAGTACAGCCTTCGACGCACAACAGAGGCCGTTTGTACGACATCTAACAGATATTTCCGCACAGCAACTGGATACACATGGTCATCCAATCCAGAGAGTCAAGCCACTAACAAAAACGGACGTGCTAATTGATGCAAGTCACACATTTTATAATTTGTATCAAAATATTAGTTATGCAATCATTCAGGGGGTCAAACGTCGCGTCGACACTGACTTCTATTGCGATTCAGAGTTGGACTGTCCAAAACTTCGTAGCCTGACACGCGGCTGAAGTGAAGCTTATTTTAGGTCACCCTTCAATTATAAAGTATGACAGTATCTGCGTTTTTGGTTTCGTCTCTGTCATAGTTTTTAACTGCAAATATTCTGACAATTAAAATTAGCTATTTGTCCAAATTTGGCATGTTTATTTATTTTAAAAATCATTTTAAAATTTCGAAACAAAAATGTAGTGATTTCATCTTTAACCGATGGCGTTTGACATTGATTACAGTGAGAGTCAAACATTTGTATACAGCAAGTACCTACTAGTACAGAAGTTGAATAACGCATCGGAGGGAAGGCAAATCCCTGGCGCAAATTGCTGATATCGTAAAAAAAAAGTCGCGCAACCGTTCAAAAAATGATCGAGAAATCTGACTTGCAAGGATATACAGAGACTGTGCAGCGATCTGGTCGCCCTCGCGTTATTACCGACACCGAAGTGCACAAAATAGTAAGGCAATTAAGGAAAACTCCGAAGTCCAGTGCAGTGCAAATAGCGCAAGACGTTAAATCGTCTGAAACGCCCGACCTTCGCCGGAAATCACTTAAATAGCGCTCAAACGTTTTGGGATAATTTCATCGACAATGAATGGCAAAGATTATATTACCATTTTGCAAAACAATTAACTACCCAGTGTTCAAAAATTGGGTCCAACATCGCCTTGGTCTTTCAGAAGGACAATGACCGAAAGCATACAGCAAATATCGACAAAGAATGGTTGCTGTCGTACTACTAAGCAGCTTGAATCCCCTCCACAATCTCCAGACCTTAATCCCATTGAACATCGGTGGGAAGTTTTGGACAGAAATATCAGCAAACGGCCCATAACGTCTAAACAAGGCCTTCGGACAGCGTTAACCGAAGAATTGGCAATAATCTCCCCTGACGTCACCAAACACCTTGGCGCTAATTCATACTCAGCCCCTGAATAGTGCCTATAGCCGACTTTAGTTACAACCAGCACTAAATAAAAAAGCCGGCTATAACTTTTCGTTATTCATAAACACATTTTTGCCTGTGTATTAGTTAGTATCGACTTTGGTATGTTTTTGTAAAGTGATTTGAACGAACAAACCCAAACGTCAAAATATTATATGAGAATTTTAAAGCCGACTCTAATTATTTAAAATGACGGTTGGGTCATTGTATTGTAACGAAGTACTAACGCGTAGCTTTTTTAGCCTATGTACTATATATTCTCTGTATACTAATTTTTGACCCCACATTTTTTAGATGTTTTTTTTCTTCCATCGTGAATAATTTCTGGTTTATTTCTTTTTTATAACCAAAATGTTGTGAATAATAAAAAAGTGAGCTCAGCTTTCTTGTGTTTAAAATATTTTTCTTATTACTTGTTATTTAGCGCTATTGAACTTCTTACTAGTAGGTACTGGCTGTATACACATTTTTGACTTTCACTGTACATACGTGTCAAATATCAGATCTGTGAAATTTACAATAATTAT
Source organism: Brachyopa scutellaris (assembly GCA_949775065.1). Lineage (NCBI taxonomy): Eukaryota > Metazoa > Arthropoda > Insecta > Diptera > Syrphidae > Brachyopa > Brachyopa scutellaris. The sequence continues at coordinate 42,526,476 of OX459115.1, forward strand.
AGTATACCTTATTCGATGCCAATTTTGGCGTATGTATTAACATATGTTTGTATGTACTAATTAATTTCAAATGAAACTCGTTACACTTTATATATTAAGCAACATGAGACCCCACGGGCATAGCTCGTGAGCCAACCAAATCATAAGGGGCCTTCCACAATCAACCATCGTGATCGCACGCAAACGTCAGTTTAGCCCAATTTAAGTTATCTCTTCCACCCGTTTGTCAGTGAATAATGTTTTAGCATGAATCGCTCGGGTGTTAATTGCGTATTTTACACACTTTCTTTATTTTATATAAATAAGTATATAAATGTTGCTAAATTGCTTAACTTAGCAACTAAAACATGAGACGATCAGGTTGACATGTATTCACATGAAAGTTCTTTGTAATTACTTTTGACACTGACCTAGCGACTGATTTGTATTGCCGTTAGTAATCTTTTCGGGTGTCTGTCTACGTATTTGCACATCGCGTTGTGATCATGATTATGGCCTATCAAGTTTCGACATGATTTGCGTGATAAGCAATTATTTATGGCAGCCCGTTTAATTGTTGTTCTGTTTAAAAACGTAGGTAATTTATCTAAACAAGCGTCTTACGGTAAATTGGATTTATCAGCATTTGCTATGGTGGTCACAATGCTCTTTGTTGTCAGGCTAAACACTGTGTGGTACGTGAAATATGCCACGGTGAACATGGGAAAGTCAGCCACAGAATTCGTCTTTCTCCAACTGACTCGTGATGCCAATCATGTACCGAGCGTTATACAGTTAATTTAATTTTTATTTCGGAATGCACCTACAAACGGTGTTTTGCTTTACAAAAAATTTAGACAGACTGCAAATTGGCCTCGCTATTGATAAACTCGGCGGAATGGCAATATGAAGTGAGGGTACTTAAAATTAAGCTCTGAACAGTCACTACTATCTAAAAGCGAACTTACCACGAACTAGTGAATGATTGGAAGTGTGATTGGAAGCGGCAGAGGAGGCAGCTGTCAGAAGTCTGGATGTGATTCCCTTTGTTCTGGCAGTTGAATCAACTAACAATGGCAAGCCGAAATCGGTCATCATTAACCCCACTAAACCTTTCCTGCCAAAGAGACAGTGTGCCAGGAAGTGTTAGTAAAGCGCTCTCAATGAGAGCTTAACGAAGTCGAGGTGGCTGAATTCGCTCGTTATGAATCTGTTGGTGTGTGTGTGAGAATGGCGGTCAAGATCTCTCAGCGCAGCTACAGCTACCAGCACTTAATTTTTGACCGTCTGAGAGTTCGCAGACAATTTGAGAAAACAAAAAAAAAAAAACATTTCGAGGACATAGGACAGATAGAGATAGTGACTGTGGCGGAGATTTATCTTTCCCCATCACCCCAGGCGGTAGCCTTTTAGGATGATACATAGCCCATCTGAAGCGAAAGGAGCGTGAACAAAATATAGAAAATTTGTAGTACTACATATAAAGTAGATTTCCGTAGAAAGTATAAAGTTTTACAAGTAAACTCTTGTTTTTACGCCATAATTAATGGCGGCAATAGAATCTGCTACCATTAACAGATCGTGATCCAGCACAAAAAGACGTAGGAAGCCTTTTGCGCTTTGTGCAAAACTCCAAATGGTTCTCTTGAGTAGCTGGGTAAATATCCCCAAGATCCTTGGTATCACAAGGGGCCTCTACTGGCCTAAGTGTGGCAGTCACTGTTACTTTACCTAACCTAACGGCTCGCGACCCATACCACTTTGGAACTCTCCGAAGCTATCCCTTTGCCAAAAATATAATATACATATATGTATGTATAAAAATCCTACCTAATCCTAACTGTAACGTTTTGAATTGCCATCTTTACATCCGCCATAATCAATTTCATCTTGTCATCCTCCTCTTGCATACAAATAACAAAATATAATTCGTAATTCCCCATCTGGGAAATAAAATTTAGTTGTTTCATTTAAAAGTTTTCACAATTTGGACTCTTTCTTAAAATTATTTTCTCCCCCATTGTGAATACACCGCAGCATTCCCGAAACGCAGTTGATCAGTCAGAAAATTGCAGCGAATTACCCACTACCAGTTAATTTATTTCTTCCCCACAGGCACTTAAGTGACATTTACGCACGCGCTGCGCATTTGGTATTTTGTTTTGTTAGTTTTGATAAAAAGAAATAAACTATACTCTGTTCCACAAAAATTGTCAGTATAGAGAAGGTTGCAATAGCTTTCATAAATCTGTCCCTCTTTTAAGCTCTCACTGGGTAATATTGTAGAGGGCATTTTTTCGAGTATTTTTATCTCAAAATGTCATACATCGGAAACGATTAGTTTCCGAGATATAAGCTAAAAAACCAAAACAAAACAAAAACTCACTATTCGTTTCCGCACCCAACATTTACCTCTCACAAATAAAGCCCAATTCACAATGTCGCGTTCGGGCGCGCTCGCGTTAATGGGCTTTATATCGACTTTACGATAACTTCTGTCCAACGCACAAAGTCGAAATTTGCAAAACTAAATACCGCTTCAAGCTTCAGGCGTTCATAATTTAGGAGTATGACAAATAATATGTTCTGTTTCCTCAAATCTCCTATTCACGAATTTATGATAGAAAGAAGATTTGTAAGGATTTACTTTGTAAACCAGATTGTGCGAATATCTAAGTTTAAAAAAAGACCCCACACAATTAATTTGTGTTGAAAAAAATTAATTTAGCCATTTAAATCTTTTACACATATTAAATGTTAAAAAATTCTATTTTAATCGAACAAGCCATCGAATAGTATAATGTCAACAACAGCTGTGAGTTGTCACAACCCTAGTAGAAATTAGTTCTACTCGGCCGTTGTCCAGAACTTTACGATATCTACGATATAACGCCTGAAGTCACATTTAAGAGCACCCGAGATGTTTGTATTGTTTCTACTTTATCTGTCAACGCGAGAGCGCCCGAACGCGACATTGTGAATTAAACCTTCAATATAAAGCACCATATGCGAAAAAAAATTTAAATGCATTTTAGCGATTTCTCCAGAGAAACAAGAAACCGGAAAAAAAACGAAAAAATTAGCGGCAATAGCCTCTCCTACCCAAATTTATTTATTGGTTCTCAATGCACAAAATCCCAAAGCTCTTTGACAAAAACCACAGAAAATGCTGTTTGGTTTAATTTTGTAATGGTAACACTGCTTTTATGTTCGTATTTTCCATACACACAGCGAGGGTTGATGGCGGCCACACGACCACAGTATGCCATTATCTGTGTGGCAGGCTGGTCATGGTGGGATGTATGCGCATTGAACGAAAATTACAAAAACAAAACCTGTGTAAGTCAGTGGTTTTGTTTCTATTTCAGTGGTAATTTTTCTGTTTGAGTGCCAGGAATATATGTACAGGCAGGCTCAGGCACAAGTGTTTAAGAAAAAGCTCCCCCATAAGGCCTGTACTGACAATTTTTGTGGAACAGAGTATAGTAACAAAGTGTCGGGGACAATAATAACACAGGCCTGCGAAATATAACTTTTAATTTTCCTTTTGAATGATAATGTTTTTTTATAAATTTGGGTATGCTGAATTAAAATATAGCGATGGTTTTTTTCTAGCACATCGAAATTTATTTTCATGCAAGATATCCATATTAACAGATTTTGGAACAGGCTTCATGAAAAAATTTAATATTATGAACATAAAAGTAAATGTTTAGTTATAAAACGATCAGCATTAGTTTTAAACAGGTTTTAAGAAACTAGAGAATTCAAAAAGACTTATGAAATTTTTTTCTACAGTCCTCAAACTCACTTTCAATATTTTTTTCTTGTACTTGCGCTTCGGTTTATTTCTCTTTAACATCCAACAATAGTCAGGCATTACGCTAACGTCCCAGCAGCCTTGATATCAGTTCTCCGTGACCCTAATGTCTTGATGAAATCTCTCCCCCTGTTCTTCACTTACATCATCAAGATTCCCAGAAAGAAGAAGAAGAAAATGCAGCTTCATACTCATATTACAACCCGGCTTGTTGAGGTTATTAAGCATGCTATTAACTATATTTTTTTAATCAAGGCTTGCCTGTTTCCTAAAAAATTGTTAATGACCTTTTTAAATGATTTCCAAGCGAGCTTTCCAGTCTTTTCAAAGTTAACATCTTGCATTAACTTCCTTATGTCAGGACTAACAAAAATTATTTCTTTTATCTTCTATGGAGTTGATATTAAAATAGCAATCATATAGTCTCACATAGTTTTAGAAATAATTTACTGTTGTTTTTTTTAAAGAATATGCACGTATGTAGCGGAAGTAATCTGGAGAATCAACACATTTCCTAGAATCCATTTTTTTTTTTGTTTCCTTTATTTATTTACATCTGGTCATATTGGACACCAAGTAATTTTTATTACAGAACAGGATATGATAGCTTATAAGGCCAGTGCCTTTAAACACTTTTGCTTTACAATTTTTTTTAACTAACGAATTTCAAAAAGAGAAGCCATTAGTAAAGCTTTTTTTGTTATTACCACACAACTATCATAGAAATAAGTTATTTCTTATAATATATAACAAGCGATCCTAGCTTTAAATTATGCTTCTAACCATAATAAAGAAAACAAATAGTGAGGAATTAAAATATCAACAATACCATTAATCTATATTTTTAACACAGAAATTAGAAACTAGCTTTTATAGAACTAAGAAAACTGGAAAAATATTTTTCTCAAAAAATGTAGGTACGTGATAGAATTTTTTTTTTTTCTTATATTAGTACCTAATACCTATGAAATAGAAAATAGTTTTGTCGGGGGAAAACCATCGCAGGCCTGTGTAATTATTCAGTATTTTTTATTTCACTTTTTGCATCCTTTTATTAATTTTTTTTGGTTCTCCTGTACTGGTTTTAATGGCGATCTAAACGCTCGAGACAAAAAAAAAAATGGTCCATTTTATGACTCAAATTGGTTAAAGTGCCATAAAACTAACAATCTCTTACCTGGACTCGAAATTCCTACTTGAACTTTATTCCCATATTACCCTTAAGAAATTCCATAATAAGGTTTTTCCTAATTATTTTAATTTACGGAGAACTCATACTAAGTTTATTGAAAAAAAGAGTGGATTTAAATGACTGTGACGTAGTGTATTAGGCACCCTACATCCACATGGCAACCCATTACCAAAAATCCTCCTCACGTGATTAGAAAACAGCCAGATGCCACGCCACGCCGCGCCATTCAAATTGTATTTCTAATCATCCACCATATTCGGTGTCATTTGATAAAAATCGAAAATGGCTTACGCAAAAATTCTATTTAGTACATTACACCAAATTAAACCACTCAACTCATCTACCGTGTGTACTTGTACGCAGTCACATGATTCTGATTCATTAGCCCACTCGGCCAGTTCGTTGGCACCACTCAAATGAAGCGTCAAACGACAACGATGACAAGAGTGCTTTTGCTAAAACAATGTTTATTTGTTTATTAAGGAAATACATAGTCTTCTGTGACAAGAGTGTACACTTATTTATTCTAAACTACCGGTGGGTAACGCTTGAAGTACAACATCCGATACAGCATCAGTATCATCAGACGATGATTCATCTCGTTGTTCGTTATTATCATTGTTTTTGTCTGTTGCCATTTCCAGACGTGCTAAGGCCAACTCATGGGCTAGAAAGTGTTCACGTTTAGCTTGTTCCACTTCGGGGGAATCATTTACCCGGTCGATGGTTACTAGTGGAGAGTTGGTCGGCTCAAGGTTTACGCCGGTGACAGTTGGTTGAACTGTGATGCTGGAAATCTCTTGTTTAAGGTCAGTGCGTTCGCTTTTTGGAAGGAAAGGATTATTTTTGTCGACGTTGAATTGTGGTACTATTAGCGCTGGAGCAGTCCAAGATTGGGGTTTTCCTTTCTCCGTGTTTAGGCTTAGGAATGGATTTCCGGAAGATGGCGGTGTTGGTGTTGATGAGGGGCTTGGGAATGTTGCGTCTGTGCTTAAAATGTCAATAATAGACGATGCAGTTGTTGAGGATACTGTTGTGGTTGATGGTGGCGCTTTATCTGATCCAGATAGCAGTGGTGAATTGGGAAACACTATGTCCGAGGCGGCGTCTGTTGGGTCTGGAGTAAGAAGAACATTGGTTGGTGGCGGTTGAAGAAGGATTTCGGAACCAGTTGGTGGTGTTGGATTGGGAATCAGTTGTCCCAAATTTGGTGGAGAGAGCGGGCTTCCTGGGGCGAAAATCCCTTGCGTTGGAGTTCCCGTTGCAGGTGGTGGTGGATTAGGGATAGTAACGCCTGTGCTAATTGGTGATAACGGAATGGGGAGAACACTTTCTGTGCTGATTGGTGATGATGGATCTGGATACACTAGCCCGGAGTTTGGTGGTAAAAAAGGGTTTCCAGTTCCAAGGACTCCTTGCGTTGGACTTCCCATGGCAGGTAGTGGTAGACTGGGAAAAACTTGGCCCAAGTTACCTGGTGGTGATGGATTGGGGTTAACACCTCCCATGCTGGTTGGTAGTGCTGGATTTGGGAACATAAGTCCTGTGGCAAAACTTCCTTGTATTTGTGGAAGTGGATTGGGGACAAAAACTCCTGTGCTAATTGGCGATGATGGATTTGGATACATTAGTCCTGAATTTGGTGGTAAAAATGGGTTTCCAGTGCCAAGAACTCCATGCGTTGGAGCTACCGTAACAGGTGGTAGTGGATTGGGGGCAGGAACTCCTGAGCTAATTGGTGTTAATGGATTTGGATACACTAGCCCCGAGTTTGGTGGTAAAAATGGGTTCCCATTGCCAAGAACTCCTTGCGTTGGAGCTACCGTAACAGGAGGTAGTGGATTGGGGGCAGGAACTCCTGAGCTTATTGGTGTTAGTGAATTTGGGTACACTAGCCCCGAGTTTGGTGGCAAAAATGGGTTTCCAGTGCCCAAAATCCGTTGCATTGGTGAAGTTTCACTTGGTAATACTGTCATCTGCATAGCTGCAGCAGGATCGTACAATAACACCTGCTCCTGTTCTTCAGCGATTATAACTGGTGGAGACAATGGAGATACTCCAGGATTGCCAGAAACTTGCTCCAAATTGTTTGGCGCTGATGTACTCGAACGAATGACATCCTCGACGAAAGGATTTTCATCGAACTCCTTGATTGGCTTTAGTCTGTCTTGCTTTCGATTGTCCTGCTTGTCACAAGGAACATTCACCTGTCCACATTCCTTTGCCTGATTTTCGAATTTAATGTTACGTCCAATTTCGATTAGTGGCTGTCCGTTGGCATCGACTCGAACACCCAACAATGGATTTGGTTCCAAACTGACAAGCCTCGAGATACCATTCTCATCGATGTAGCTGAAGTATCCACGACCGAATAAACTTTGTACGGGGAACTCCCCTCTTGCTGGATTGTATGACAACAGTGCGTCTCGACCGGAATAGGCAATAGCTGCGGACTTCACTGATCCAACAAGGACCAGAATCCAGCCGTAGGCACATATCGCACCCAGTGTCTTCATTCTGTGTTGAGGTATACTTGGTCTGTGATCAACTGATGACATAGGAGCACCACGTACTGTCTTTTATAGCAGACGAAGGATTCGGTATCTCATTACCGGTTGGCCTTGCCACAAAGCTATGGAATCAATAGGTCATTACATTGTTCGCAGCGATTCTATTTTTATTACTGTTATGCGGTAATGTGTAATGACCTCAACGTGATATGGATGCCTTTGCCTTCCATTGTAGGTGTAGCTATGTGGTTGATCCTGAGTTTTATGGGAAGAGAAGACAAGGGTGGATGGGCAGGTAATCTGTTTGTATTTAGCTGTCAAAAACTGGTTTCACTTTCAGACTAGAAACAGCCGCAGGGTCTGAGAAGATATTCGATTTTTGTTAAACATGTTTTTTTTTAAGTTTACTTTGCCGAAGGCGACACGGACAATGAAATTAATTTTAATTAATTAGTATCTTGGCGCCTCTTGTTAAGAGTGTTGCTGCCTCTCGTCGTGTGCTGCATGCAGTTTTCGATTCAAAGGTGTGGAGAACGTGTTTGTCATGTAACGTGTGTCAGAGTAAATCATTGGTTAATAAAGGGTTTAATACAGTCACGCTAGTAGGAGGTGGCTAGCTTGACTGACTTCGCCATGGCAAAGGTTTACGATTTATTTCTGTTCTTAAGAATGGTGTTGAGTTTATTTTTTTTCATAAATAAATTCTAGCACCGTGGGCACCGTAGCGCAAGTGGTTAGTGCGTCGGACTACTGAGCCAGCGGTCTTGGGTTCGAATCCCGCCGCAAACACCTAAAAGTTTTTCACAGTGCCCACCTCTTTCGAATGTCTGACAAGCATCAAAGAGTACGTTTTGTCACGATTGAGCTTCTCAATTCGCCGTTCGGAGTCGGCAAAAAAAAAACTGTAGGTCCCTTCCATTCGTGCAAATATATAACACGCACACACAAATGGTTGCGAGAAGCAGGCCCAGGTTCACCTCGAGCTGTAGCGCCAACTAAGTAAGTAAATAAATTCTTGCATAAAGAGTTATCTGGCAGCACTTATTTCGACGTTTACATAGCCAGTTGAAAAACGGGTGGCAATTGCAATTGTGTGTCTTGAGAGTTTCTCGGAGATTGATACTTAGGTATGTTTACCCTTATTCTAAACAAAAATAGATAGTTTTCATGTGAGATCTTTCAAATGTTGTGGTTTGTGTATATTAGCTAAAACGCAGCAATGCATTCGGGAATAAGTTGTGAATGAGTGCGAACTGTTTCAAACTAAGACTTCTTGTTTATTTGGACTACAAACCTGTCAAACTATATCACAAGCTTTCTCCTAGGCCGCCTTAATTATTTCGCCTAAAGCAGCACCTTTAGTCTCCACCTTAAAGCTACCCAAATGTCTAGAGAAAAATAATTTTTAGTTTGTAAACTAGTTGGTGTTATTTTTTGTCTGTATGCATATATACCTAGCTGAATTGTTAAATGCAGTACTGCCTGCATTGTGAGTTTCATTTTCTTTTATGGCGGTTTTTATGTGTATTGGCAAAGGATGAGTGATTCTGTACGAGTGTACATAGTTGAAAACACGTCTTATTTGGTAGTTTCATTAGGTCCTACTGCTGCTCCTCCTACGCATGCACGTATTTTTTTTTTTTGAAAATAATTCTTGCTCTTTATATGACAAATCCAGAAATGTATCTATAGGCTATCCATTTTATTATCTATAATTATTATTATTATTATTATTATTATTATTATTATTATTATTATTCATGAATTCTTAATTTAATTTAACAAAATTTGTTTGCTTAATCTACCATAACAATATAAAATTATAATTAAGAATAGGTAGTGACAATATTATTTAATAGAAATTAAATAGTGGTTATGCCACTTCATAAATCTATAAACAAATTTTTTACAATAAAAAAAAAATTTAAAAAAATTAGAAAAAAAGGGCAAAGAGATAAGAAAAGATAAAGAGCGAAAAGTATATAATAATTTAATTTGTGAATTTCAAATGAAATAGCGCAACAAAACTTTAATTTGGTCATGATCAAAAGCGAGAAGCCATTATTTAACTTGTTTAAGTAGACGAACATGGATCTAATGACTCGAATGTTTATAGGAATCTGTTAAACAACTTACAAGACACAACAGAGTAGACATTTTTAAACGACATTGAATTGCTTCGCAAAAGGTGGCTATTAGATATTGGACTTTGCAAATAGCCACCCCTCATAAAAAGACTTTAGAAACTTTAAAAAAGTACAAATGTTTTAGTGGCAGAATTTTCAATTTTCTAAATAAAACCCTAGAACGAGCCAAACGATTTGTCCCACATAATTTCCTAATGGCGCACTTTTGTAAAACGGCTAATGGCTGAAGCTTAGTTTGGTAGGTACCACCCAGCAACTTATGCTGTACTGTAATCTTGATTCAAATATTTCACAATACACCATTTTTAAAGTTTTATTATTACAGAGACGATAAAAGCTTCTCACAGCTGGTCGGAGGTTTCAAAATTGAAGAATGTTCGGACCAACTCATATTTTTGTCAATTGTAATACCTAATACCTAAATATTTAAACCGACTTTTAATATTTGCATTTTATAAAAAAAAGGGAATTTTACGTTTTATTTAGGCAAACAGTTTTATCAAAATTTTATTACGTTCAGGTGCAACTATAAAAAAAAACCTAAGCAAATATTGAATACAACCTTAAAATAATGTAAAAAAAACATAAAATAAGAATTAATTTAATATACAATTAACTTAATATATGGTTACTAGCTGACCCCCGTCGAAAACGACGAACATTTTTACAGAGCTTAATGGGCAAAAATATATTTAAGTTAAGAAAATAACTGTGTGAATTATATTTACCAATAAAAGCTCAGTGTAGTTAGAAGATTCAATGCCGACCTCTGAAGATGTGAAATGAAAGTACCGTGGTTTACAGAATGAGCGTTACTGCTTTATTATATAGTGTGATTCCACTTTTTTTCTTTAACGTATCAATTCTGTTTGGCATCGAACCAAAAAACTTTTACAGGAGATTATTAAATCTTGATACCAGATGTCTTTTGTTATACATTCCAGTTGACTAATAGATTTTGGCATTGTCTCTAAGTTTTTTGCCCATGTAATGCCAACAGATTTCTCTAGGTTTAAGATCCGCGCTATTACCAAGCAATGGAAGAGAAAGAATTCCCAAAAAGAATCGTTCTTGTTTTGTACCTTAAATGAGAGTAGGTAAATTAAAAAAAAAAGTGAGCACCGTGGTGTAGTGGTAAGTGCGTTGGACTACTACGCAATGCTGCCCAGGTTCAATCGCAGCCCGGGTCCACCACTTAAAAATTGTTTTCACGTTGCCACCTTTTTCGAATATCTGACAAGCAATCAAAGAGTATCATCTATCAATGAGCTTTTCAACTCGTCGTTCGGAGTCGGCTGTAGGTCCCTTCCATTCGTTCAAAAATAAAACACGCACGCACAAATGGTTGCGAGAAGCAGGCCCAGGTTCACCCCGAGCTGTAGCGCCATCTAAAGTAAAGTAAAACATTTTTTTTAAAAATGTTAGTTTACGGATCATACGCGGAAGAAAAAGTTACCGATTTTGCTCTTTGGGCAAGACTTGTGTCGTCCTGAAAAATCACGCTAAGTTGCTATAAAGCAGGCACAACATCGTTTTCTATAATTTTTAGGTATTCTGGGCATTCACTGAACCCCTTTTTGCCCCACATACCATAATATAAGGGGAATGCGTAAATGTAAATGAGTAAAATGCAATTATAACCTTTACTTCCTTGTTGTCGTCTGGGCCAAATAAATTGATTTTGGTCTCATCCGAAAATACACTCTTGCCCTTTCGACCTAAGTCCAATTCAGAGGTGCCCCGATTTGAGAAGTTCGCATATATGAAAAACCCGAGTGTATGCTTAAAGGGCGCAGTCAGGATGCATAGTTTGTTTTTGTCAAGGCTGATGCAAGTTCTGAATCTCTTCAGGTTGTAATTACCCAGCAGTTTCTTCGCCTGTCACCTAAAACCTAAAAGTTTTTCACAGTGCCCACCTCTTTCGAATATCTGACAAGCAATCGAAGAGTATCATCTATCAATGAGCTTTTCAACTCGTCGTTCGGAGTCGGCTGTAGGTCCCTTCCATTCGTGCAAAAATATAACACGCACACACAAATGGTTGCGAGAAGCAGGCCCAGGCTCACCTCGAGCTGTAGCGCCAACTAAGTAAGTAAGTAAGTTCTTCGCCTGTCTTAGATTCTGAGTTTACATTGCAATTTTTTACTGGCATAAAATATGTATACTAGGTATGTCCAACGACCTCCTCAACTAACGCCTTCCCACAAGTCCCGAACTCTGTATATCGGATATGAATGCATATGTTAACTAGTAAAATGAGACGGTCAGTGAAATGGTAGCCGCATCATTGTAATTCCAGACATTTCCATCTCTCCTTAAATGTATACCTACAACAAACACCAAGCAATTTGATTCAATGTTTTGCGTTTTTAGTTGCCCGCAAGCATTCCATTTAGTGGTTTGTGGTCGTTTTGCACGAATTTCATTTAAATGCCATACATGGCACGTGCGCCATTATTATCTGTCAGTTAGACCTCGATGCGAATTTGCTCTCCTAACCCTGACCAAACGGATGTGGCATCATAAAAAGTCACGTTACGGTCATTGCCACCTTGGCGCCAATCTTGCTAATTATCAAAATTGAAATATATAACAAAAGATTCATGCCGTTCATTAGTTGTCTTCCAACAGCAGAACAAAAAAAAATATGTCTGCATTCCAGAGAAAACTTTTATTCAATCAAAATTCAAAATTGGTAAAAAGAGTGAAAAGAAGAAAAAAACCAACAAAACGCCGACTCATTGACAGGTACAAAAGCGATTCGTGCACTTTGGACCCGCGACGTAACGAAATTCCACAAAATGCCAAATCACGGTAAAACTCGCACTGTCACCTTGCCAGTTGCCAACAATCGGCATCTTGGCGGCAACTCGAACTCACACACTTTCGATGAATTCGTGTTAAATTGCGGAATACTAATGAGCAGATTCGAGCTTGATCAGCTGTTACCGTTAATGGGACGGGTTTCTTCTGTCAGTTTTCAACACTGTTATGAAATTCGGAATTCCCGTTTTCTGGGTTAATGGTCTGATTATGGTATTTCATTTTAGCTGACTCTGACGCATTTCTTGGTATATTTAAAGGCCCAAGGAATTTGGTGGACGTGTTGTAAAACGAAGTTGTGGATTTTGTAAACCATCGCCGCGCCGTTTGCTGACGTGCTAATCGACGCGCAAATGAATACACCAACGAACGAACCGGATTGGAATTTTATGCGCCTTCGGAAATTCTCATTTTCTGTTGTTGATTTATTTTAGGCTTACAAAGCGGAACCGGATCATGGGCTGAATGAAAAGGTTCACACCGTGAATTGAATTACAAGTGTACTCGAACTGTATGAGATTTTAGCTCAAGCTCAAGTGGGCACTTAAGGTTGATACTCGTATACGTACATGCATAAGTACATAGTATGTGTGTGTTTATGGTTAGTGCCCTCAAGTGCTGGTGAATTTTTTTTTAATGCAAAACCTTGACTGGATGCAAATTACTCTTAGTTATCGTGTCGATAATAATTGTTTGAGGAGATGAACTCTTTCGCAATTTGTTATGTGACAGCTCTACCGCTGCCATGGAAGCCATTATGAACAAATGAACTTACGAGTATGTACGGAAGACATATTCATTGAAGGTTATTGACACCTCTAATTTATCTTGGATGTCAACTTGTAATTATCGACTGTATAGTGTCATGATGTACCATACTCCTGCAGTTGCCCAAGGGGAGTCCCAAGATTATTGAATCACGAGCTGAAAACTTTCTAAATGCCGGATAAGAGACGCTGAATGTGAGTGATTTTGGGTAAATACGTGTGCATAAGAGCTGTCATATAAGATATACAATTGAGAGCACTAGCCCCCCAGAAAGAAAGAAAGAAAGAAAGAATCCCCGATGCCAAAAAACCACACGAAATAAGGAACTCTTTGGATTTCGATATTAATTGGAAGTGTGTCTCTTACTCACACGATTAGTGTGCGAGATGCATTCTGACTAAACAAAACAAAAATAAACTTTTTCGAGGGATATTTGAAAAGTGAATTACTTTATTCTGTATTTCCAATAACGAGTATCGCATGTGGTCGAAATTCGACCATTTGTGCGAGAGAAAGGCAACTGGTTTTTACCTGACTTTTTTTTTCTAAAGGGGTTCTGACCCGCCAGTTGCGGAGGGCACCACGACCTAAAAGATCTATTGTACCAAGAACCTAGTTAAGGGGGCCAGAAGAGGCTCAATTCTTTTGATGAAGTTGAGGATCTCACAGGTGGAGACTTTACGAAGTTCAATTGAGGACCGTTTTCGCAAAACTCAACAAGCGCCAGAAAGTGAAAAATGAGATATGGGTAGCAAAATTTTTGTAATCACAAGGCGCATTGACTAAGCTAAAAAAAAATTCAGAAAACTCAACCAGTACCATACAAAAAAAATTTTCAATCGTTAATGTTTTGCAAAACTAATACTAAAAAAACTGTTGATTTTCAGGACTTAATATCTGGTAATTTCGATACTTCATTATTAGTATTTTTCCGTTCTTCAGTGATAAAGTACCATTTGTGGGCTTACCATTTTTACATTTTTAGTAATCATTTTCTTTTTTTTATTAAAACACAAAAACCCTTGTAATGCAAAATTAGCAAAATGCACTTGTTGAGTTTTGCGAAAACGGTCCTCAATTGGAGTTAGGATTTCTCTGTGGAAGTGTTGTCTCCTGAAGGCACAAAGTGCCATGGAGTCACATAGAATATGTTCCGCCGTTTCGTCGTCTTACATACAAAGACGACATTCAGTTTCCTGAATAAGACCTATTTTGTTTAGGTGATATCGAAGATGGCAATGCCCTGATAGAAATCCCACTAATCTTCTGATAACTTTTCTACTGAGGAGTGGGTTGTTTCTGGATTTATTTTGGAAGGGTTTAATGGCTCTTTAAGCCTGACGAAGACCCTGGGTATTTTCCCAATTAGAGATACACATGTTGTTTTCCCAACTTTTGATTTTTAAGTTGATAGCTGAATTTGGAATGTTACAAAATGGCTCAGGGCCAGTTCCATAAGCACCTTCATATCCAGGCACCCACCAAAAATTGACTTTGTTTCTATGGGAGGGGTCTTGGAGAGTATTGAAGCAGTTCAGGACTGATTTGGACTCAATCAGGTTTGAGCCTGGTGCTTTTATGTCTGCTTGACTATCCGTGAGTATATGGAATTTTTTTTTACCTGCCCCTCTTCACAACCTTTCCAACAAGAATTTGTTGTTTTTAAGCCATTTAAAAAAGGATTAAACTGTTTTGCCTTCGCCTATTTACATAATGATGTCCACAATTTTCGTACAGTACCGTCGAAACTGAATTTATGAATTGTACGGTTTTTTTTTTATTTTTAGGGTTCCATGTGATCAAACGAAAAATGGAATTATTTTATCAAAATCCATTCTTCTTTTTTATGTCAATGGAAAGTAAAGGGTCTTCCATTAAGAACTATACAATTTTTTTTTTAAATGTTAACGCACCCTTAAATGTTTTTTTTTGTGAACTGTCATTACTATTTTGCTTTTCAAAGTCTACCATGGCATTTATGATTCAATACTCGAACCAGCAACGTTTACATAAGGTCTGTTTGGGAACTGGTAATAGGTCCGTTCGCGTACCCTCCCAAAACAACAAAAATCCACGAAAAACAACCAAAAACCGTTCGCGTACGCGAAAATTTCGTAGTTCTTCGTAGAAGAAAGTGCTCACGAGAGAGTAAGAAATTTCCCCATGCTACGAATTTCAGTCCAATAAATTTCTTTGGGGTATATTATAAAAACTGTCAAATCTGTCAAATCACATACATTCTTCATTTTTAGGTGCTTAATGCGTTAATTTTAGGTTGTTGTAATGGCCCCACGGCCCACTCGACTCACAAATCTTGATTTGCTGCAAACTTTTGAGTCTACTACATTCTCGCTGCTTAATGTTCCGGACCTCCGGTGCCAGTGAGAGAAAGAAATTCAAAGAGTGCTGAAAATTATGCATGGCGTGGAAGGATCTCCGCCTTCAACCGTATAAGAATCGTTCACCTCATTTCAAGAAATCGCCCAGTCAATTGACCGCCTCGCTCGTGCGATTTGACACCTCTGGATTTTTTTCTTTGGGGCTACGTCATTGGCATACGCCAACAAGTCAAAGATATTGGACGTGCTCAGTGGCAATATTGAACGCAAAATTGCGTTGAAAAAGTGGTCGAAAATTGCCCGTGGTGGACACATACATAAATGAAATCGAAATCCATTCACAATGGTATAACATAAATTTTATTGGGAAATTAAAATATCTCAAATAGTTAGTGTTTTCAATGGAAAATCGTTTAGCTTGTGACTCGGTTGTCGGTTATATTAAAATAGAGTAGAGAGAGCTAAATAGAGTACGAATATTTTAGGTATGCTCTGTCACTGTCTCCTCTGCTATAGTGCATGCAACATGCTTATTGACTCTGTACTGAATACACCTAATGGTTTTGGCGTCTACGCTTCGGCCCATGTTGACGATGTTACTTTATTATCGACCGGATCGTGTCTAGCAACTGTCTGCTCCAGCTACCTCTGGACTCGATTGATGACAGGGCTTTAAGTCAATCCTCTTAAAAATGAGGTCACACTCTTCACCAGAAAAAGGAAATTGACCGGCCTGATACATCCAGTGCTAAAACTCGAAACAATACAACTCTCCAAAGAAGCCATATCCTCGATAGTAAGTTACTATAAAGAAAACCATGTCCGGCTAAAGATATCCAAGGCAATGTCAATATTCTGGTAATGCAAAGGCGAAACATGAGTTTTATGGGCCTGCAAGGCATGATAAGACTCTTCAAATCATACTCTTCGGCTATCTGGTGGAATAAACTTTCACATGAAAATGTCACTCTGTTGCTTTCACCAGATTCCAGAAAATAGTCTATCTTGCCTGCGCCTTGCTAAACCTCCTTGATATTTTTAATTTAATTTTAATTTTAATTTAATTTGAAACTAAAACTTGAGAACTAAAAGTTTAAAAACTAAGGTTGAGGGGGATGAAGGAGATCTGATTTAAGGTGGGAAGAGCTACGGTTAAAGTCGAAAACAGTAAAGTTTGAGTTGACATTCCGCAACATACGGGAGATAGGTTCATTGGAGCCATATGAGGTGCGGTTGGTGGACAGATAGAAGAAACGAGGGCATCGTTCAGGGTTAGTATTAAAGTATACAGGGTGTCTCAGTTAAGAGGTATAATCCGTTAACTGGAGATTCCTGAAGTTCTAGCGAACAAAAAATCGTACGACAGGGGGGTGGGTCTATTTTCACCCCCTCTAAGTTATAGCCCCTCAAAGTGGGGCACCTTCGATTTGGAGGTATAACCACCTTAAATGATATAACTTTTTAACTACACTTACGTGCAAAAAAATCGACCCACTAAGTGGATTTCGTTTTGGAAAAAGAATTAATAAAAAAATTAGATTAAATAAGTTTGTTAAGACCAACGTTGTTGACAAGATCGACCCTAATCTTCAGACACTTTCAATACACATTTTGATAACGTTAACTCTGTGACTTTGCTGCGTCTTTACAGTTAATCAAATCTTTGCTTATTCGAAAATTGGTTATTCTTGTTAGTTGATTGACCATTTAACTTGAGTTTGTGTGTTATTACTCTTTGTGGAAATGGATACTACGCCGTCTGAGTCCGCTCAAGTAGTGGCGTCAGCGCGTCGTGGCTAGACGTCTTCATTTAAGTCGATCAGTAGTAAGACGAGTGTACCAAAGGTTTTTGGAGACTGGAAACTTCAATAGGCGATCGGGATCAGGAAGGAATCGGGCCACATCAGAGCGAGATGACCGCTTTATGGTGTCAACATCTTTAAGAAATCGGCATCTCACTGGAGTTAAGGTGCAGCAGCAACTTCGTAACGTCCGTGGTGTAACAGTAAGTGAGTGGACTGTACGACGGAGACTTGCGGAAAGGGGATTACACCCACACAAACCTGCTAATGGTCCAAAACTAACTCCTGGTCATCGCCAAGCACGGCTTCGGTTTGCTCGTACTCACGTTGATTGGTCGCTCGAACAATGGAAGCTTGTACTGTTTTCGGATGAGAGCAAAATCAATCTTTATGGGAACGATGGATGCAGGAACGTGTACCTAAGAGAGGGAGAGCGATTTGCACATGTCTGTATTGTGGAACGAGTGGCATTTGGAGGAGGTTCAGGGACTGTTTGGGGTGGTTTTTCTTTAGAAGGAAAAACTGATCTTGTGCTTATATCCGGGCCTCGTTTAGGCACTCTGACTGCCCAACGATATATCCAGGAGGTTCTACAACAGCATGTCATGCCATACGCTGGTTTTGTAGGCGAAGGTTTCATGCTAATGCAGGATAACGCCCGGCCACATACTGCCGCAGCGGTTTTCCAGTATCTTCACGATGTCGAAATCCCTGTTATGGAGTGGCCAGCAAGGAGCCCTGATCTTAATCCCATTGAGCATCTATGGGATGTGCTTAAGAGAAGGGTCAGGACTAGACTTCAGCCCTCAGAAACCATCCAGGAACTAAAAGTGGCTATCCAAGAGGAATGGGAAGGCATACCTCAAGAATTCATCGAAAGATTGATAAGGTCAATGAAAAACAGGATGGAAGCTGTAATAAGAGCAAGGGGTGGCAATACAAGCTATTGAAGTAAGTTTTTCTTTTGTAATTTTTGTTTTCTTGCAACCACAACTTTCAAAATTAAAGAATAAAAATGTTATCTATTCTAATTTTGAGTCTGTAAAATCAATAAAAGTTCAATGAATAACCGTTACAAGCTGTCTAATGAAACCTTATTTTTTTGTCTATCAAACGGTATTAAAATTGTTTCTTTATTATTTTAAGTGTTTGATCTGTTGTATTCTAAATCAAAGTGTACGAGGTGGGTCGATAGCCACAAGAACAATTTTGTATTTTTTGAAGAGGTAATTTAGTAGCGCCTAAGGATTGTTTAATTTTATGCAGCCACAAAAAAGTTGTAGCTCCTTAAACTTAAAATTATGAAAATTTGTTGCTCTACTTTTTTACTTAAAATGCATTTTGCTCAAAACTTTTGCTCAATCATTTTTTATTTTTTTTCAAAATTTTTATCTTTAACCAATTCTCTAAAAATTATGTGAAATAACTTTTTCACGTACAATCAACAGAAGTTATAGTAAAAGCGATTTTTTGTCGCACAAAAATGATAAAAAAAACCATGCATGCGACGTATATAGGGAGGTAAATTGAAAGGGTGGTTCCAGGATAGCCCACGAAGAGCAAAACGGAGAAAGCGAAGTTGAATGCTCTCGATTCTTTTAACATGAACTCTATGCAAGAGGGACCAGGCTTGACTAGCATACTCAAGTAGTGGGCGAATGAAAGTAATGTAATCTGATCTGGTCACGTAAAGTTTAGAGAATTCTTTGGACCACCGTTTGACGAAACCAAGTGATGAGTTGACTTTTAAGATAATCGCATCAAAATGCGAACGAAAATTTAACTCCTTGTCGCACAATATGTCAAGGTCGCGAAGAGACTGAACGACGGATATAGGTTCTCTTGGATGCACAGTTAGGAAACCCCTGCCATAGAGTATTTAACATTCGCGCGTTGAGCTAGCTGCAAAAGAAGAGCTGATAACTGGAAGACATTGCAAATGAGTGTCGGGATTGATGACCAGAATTCTTGATGTTTTTAACAAATGACCTGGTTTCAATCATGCAAGAGCTATTCATAGATAATTGCTGATTTAACATGTCATAGTAGAGAAGAGGATGATATATGTACGCTTAGCCTTGCGTATATTCAAATCGATTTTGATAAAAATAAAAACCTTTCAATCGAACATACATTTATAGGTATATGTACGTTTACGTGCTCATTCACATATCACATTTTGCTTAGTTACTTTATTCGTGATTAGCTGACGGATATCATAATACCAAAAATATACATTTACGTGACATGTTATACGTTCATCAGTGAAACGATTCGGTCCTTCTTTGCCCATTCGATAAAATATTACAAAAAAAAAAAAAAAACAATTCACATACGCAGACGAAAGTGTGTATACTGCAGTTTATGTTCATGTTCGAGTTGTGCTGTTGACTTGATGGCTTCGGCCAGAAGATACAGATAATTGTGTATTAATTAAAAGCCCAGAAGATCGCTAAACAATTTCTCGAGAGCACGCTGTATGATTATTGATTATTTGTGAAGTATCAACACATCAAGTTACACTGAAAGTGATGCTGATTTTTACATGAGGCTTTGAACAGTGAACTCTCGAAAATTCGACTTTCACCGGACCAAGAAAATACTTCGAATTGTTTCTTTCTGTTTGTCTATCTATCTATCTATCTGGCTGTATGTCTGTCTGTATATCTATCTGCTTGTCTATCTATCTATTTAACTATCTATCTGTCTGTCTGTCTGTCTGTCTATCTCTCTGTCTGCCTGTCTCTGTCTACCTATCTATCTATCTGTCTGTCTATCTGCCTGTCTGTCTGTCTATCTATCTGTTTGTCTGTCTATCTATTTATCTATATATCTGTCTATCTGTCTGTGTGTTTGTCCGACAATCCATCTATCTGTCTGTCTGTCTGTCTGTCTGTCTATCTGTCTGTCTGCCTGTCTCTATCTACCTATCTATCTGTCTATCTGACTGTATGTCTATCTGTCTGCCTGTCTATCTGTCGGACTCTCTATCAATCTGTCTGTCTGTCTACATAAATTAACCAAAATTATTCATATTCACATTTCACCTGAAATTACCAAATTTTCTATGACAGATACCAAAACCACCAGTTGTTGACTAATTGTATTCTACATGTATTAAGAAAAACGTACTCTGAAAATTTTACCAAAATCGGTTAGGTAGTTTTCGAGTCTTTAAAAGACAAACAAACAAACAAACAAACATGCATACATTCATTTTTATATAATAGATTTAAAGCCATTGAATTAACGAGTTTCATTTAAAAACCAAACGAAACTCAAACCATACACAGTGCCAACATTGCCGATCTCAATGAATTGGAGTTGGAGCGTTGATTGGGATTCATAATCGCTTATGAAGAATTACAATCAAATTAATTTTAGGTGGTTTAAATTCACCGGATCATCAATAGTTTAGTACTTAAATAAAAATATATTCTGCATAGAATTATATTGTGAAAGCCGAAGTAAAGACTAAGTACATATTTAACTCAAACTCATTCTTGGCCAACATACGGGAAAGCGTTGAACAACGTCTGGGAGTTAAAATTAAAAATTAAAATGTCGGATTTGGGACGCGTTATTTCAACACAAAACCACATTACAAGAGCAGCGTTTTACCTAATAAGTAACACGACTGGTTTAGTACACGGGCGAAGCCGGGCGGGACAGCTAGATTAAAATATTTTATTGGGGAGTACAAACATGACGAGCGGAGCACGAGAGTACAGTATTTAAGAGGGTTGTACAAATACTCCCTTAACGAAAAACCCCGAAAAGCACGAATTTCCCCGGAATGCCTGGACATCGGCACTGCTCTTCTCCACTTTCTTGTCGGCGCATTTCTCAGCAATGGCAATTCCTGCAGCTTCACCTAAATTCACTGTGAACTGTTTAGCGACGCGGTCAGCAATGTATCGCTCCTGTTCAGTGAAGATACCGACTTTCTTATGAAAGCACAGAAGGAACCTGCGTACAGGCTCTTCATCGGGGAACACATATCGGTTCATCTTCTCAACTTGTTCCTCCGACAATGGATTCTCAGCTCTGCATGCCATACGAATCGCTCTGATTTCGTCAACCTCCTTGGGAACCCAGTCAGAAGCTGCAACCTTGCGGTAAACATGCGGGGTCAGCAGTTGAAGATTAAAACAAGTATTTCATCAATAGATACTTACAGTAACAACAAAGACAAGAGCAACGATGAGGACTTTCATGATGGAGCGTATTATTCGATCGACAAAATCTTACTAATGTCCACCACTGCTAGCATCGAGATATTTATACGTACACGAGATACTTACTGAACGCAGTGTCACCTCTAGTTGACAAATATTATTACCGTGTCCCCAGGTCAATTCTCCGATTGATAAGACCGCGGTGCTCAAAGATAGAACACAAGAAATCCAAAGTGCCTAGTTAACCTTTTCCGAAAAACGTTGATAAGACACCCAAAGGAGTTTGTCACGGAGAAACCAAACTAACAAAAAACTTCCGAATTCCTCAGAATTTTTAACAAAACACAGGATTATTCAAAATTAATTAAAACCAGATCGTATCAATTGGGAATAACCATGTTTTTTTCTTTCTAACAAAATAGCAAAGTCTGATAAGACACAAAAAAAAAAAAAACTCGACGAGATGTCATCATTCTTCGCCCTTATCTGGTGTTCCTAATCAAATTCTTTTGCGACTTAAAATCATTTTAGCGAAAATGCGAGAAAAGTGAGCCAACAGCGGCCTTTGCAGGGTCAATAATAAGGTCATTACATCTGTTACGACAGATCCGGCAACGCCACTGCGAGCAATAAAATATCCGAGCGCGTCCTAATAAAATAGACGTCAAGAAAGCAACGTCCGGACATTTTCTTTTCTGAAACACGATGCAGATCTTGGAACATCGACAGCAGAGAAGGAGAACACTGAAGTCAGAATAATAATTTATAATATAATTAACTTTCTTATTAACATTGTTAAAAATTGTTTCCAGGAATTTTTAAGCATAATAAATTGAACACAGTTGTAGTTCTAATTTGCTGACGAAAATCCCAGAAATCTTCTCAACAACATCCAAGTATTGACATTAATAATGATCATCTAAGGTGGATACTGATGTCATTACTTGGAATGATGGGCAGTAATGACGAAAATCCGGATTTTCTGATTAGGTCCATCGTGGATATGCTATTGTGAGCTCCTGCTCACGAGAGGATTACCACCTTTTGAACAGAGTTTTGTGGAGGGATCTGCCAACTCCGTAATCCAGGGTTGCACGCAGCCCGTGCCTATTCGACGGTTTGCAGCCAGCGGATATACCGGGTGAATTTGTACTGAGCCTCCTTGATACCGGGTCGCCTTAAGGAGTAAGCATTGCCTTACCACGCTATACGGACTCTTCTTTCCCGCGTTAGTCGTGGGAACAAATGAATACAAACAAATATGAAAACAAAATACCAACAAATATGCGGGACTTAACCGCAAGTGAGATCGCCAGCATAATGGAGCGTCGGCTCTGTGCCGAAGATCTCACTGGGGAGAAACCCAGCACCAGTGGCGGGAGGAGTTCTAGGTGGATGCATGCAACCAACCAGAAATCGGAGAACCGGAAACCAGGTCTCAAACACCGAGACAGTGGCTATTTCGAGAAAGGAAGCCGGGAGCCAGGCTCTAGTCAGCAAAATCGCCAGTAACTAAGTATTTACTAGCGGAAGCCACAGTGGAGCCCAGGAGGGAGAGAATGAGTTCAGCTCCAATCCTCGAACAATTAAGCTACACCTGCCCCGCAATTTCCGGCACCGGGCCAACTACCTGGTGGCAAAGATGACCCACTTAGGAAATGGTTAAGTGGTGTAAGAAATAGATGGTACTTACTATGCCTCGAAAAGGGCTTTGTACCTGAGGTAGCAAGACAGAAGCCGGAGGGCTAAAAACGGCTCAACCAATACAACCGTGCGAAAGAGAACATTCGAGTCCATTACTCCTTCTGCCAGTAATAAACAAAAACGCCACAGAACGGAGATAGATGCAGTAATGTTGAGGGATAAGCCCACTAAGGCAAGGGAAACTCAGGTAAGCAAAAGCTAAACCAAGGCAGTAATATGTAGTAGAGCAGATTGCGGTACTACTTAAAAAGTACCCACTGGAAATGCTTGGCGTTGAGGACTGAAGAACTGAAGAATTGGAAGGGGGTGGAGCTATCGCGTGCAGTGAGGCTGAGATTTCAAAGGCCAATACCATTACTATTTTTCTGCCAAGGTGCGCGGGACAGGACCTCAATTGCGTTCAAGATTAAGATCCGACACTCGCAAGCTTTTCAATCTGCCTAAACGAAATGGAGATTGGCAGAGCCACAAGACGGCACTCACCAATTACAATATAAAAGTAAGAAGGGCGAAAAGAGACAGCTTTAGAGGTTTCTGTGAAACAATCGCTAACACTCCAGTAGCTACTAGACTTTACAAGTCACTCTCTAAAACAGGCGGAATCTCGATGTTTTTTAAAAGCCCCGGACCATAGCTTCACGGAAAATGAAGAGCAGATGGCGTTTCTGCTCTTAGAAACCCACTTTCATAAAAGCGCGCTCTGCGTAGAAACCGTGTAACTAAACCACGTAGGGGAATTAGCTTCGGCCATCTGCTTCAAAAGTAGATTGGAATGGGCTATCAAATCCTTTCAACCGTTCAAGTGCAATTCGTCACTGCTCCAGGAAATCATCATATATATATAATTAAATCGCTAGCGCAAGAGCTTGTGATTCCTCCTGAGAGTTTATTTCTGCACCGATTTCAATGATTCTAACACTGAATCAAAGCTTATCAACTGAGCTGAGTTCATCAGTATAAACAATTTTGAAAAATTGCACCCGAGTAAAGTTATTACGAAAAAACATTATTACCTATACCTACGGGTATATGCGAGATTCGTCGCACTGGTACACTAGTTATATTTGAATCGCTAGCGCAAGAGCATGTGATTCCTCCTGAGGGTTTATTCCTGCACCGATTTCAATGATTCTTACACTGATCGAAAGCTCATCACCTGAACTTTGTTCATCAATACCAACACTTTTGAAAAAGCCCATTACGAAAAAAATATAATTACCTATATCTACGGCTATAGGGTTTCTACATGCGAGATTCCTCGCACCAGTACACTAGTTCTCTTTATTTTGACACCTCATTTGTTAAGATGGGTTAAATGTGATAGCCGCAAATGGTACCTATACTTTAATTTAGGTGGCGCTACAACTCGGGTTGAGCCTGGGCCTGCTTCTCGTAACAATTTGTGTTCGTGTGTTATATTTTTGCACGAATGGAAGGGATCTACAGTTCTTTGGCGACTCCGAACGGCGAGTTGAGAAGCTCATTGACAAATGATACTCTTTGATTGCTTGTCAGACATTCGAAAGAGGTGGCACCGTGAAAAAACTTTTAGGTGTTGGACCCGGGCTGGGATTGAACCCGGGCAGCATTGGTTAGTAGTCCAACGCACCTACCACTACACTACGGTGCTCACGGTACCTATACTACAGGAATAATATTTGTATGTATATGATACGAATTTTACATTCGAAATAGTAATGTAATACAGCTATCGCCATCTATTGGAAGTTGAGTGATTCGATACCCGATGTGTTCAATAAACGCCATCGACATATGTATTGTATATGTATAATATTTTTTATCTATACTCATGTTCTTGGAACACTGTATCAATGTGTTAGTACAGTGGAATCTTAGATAGTAATTCGAACTTCCATAATTCGAAAACCCCTAAAATCAATCAAATTCGATCGTCATTGCTTCTTTTACCTCTTTAATTCGAATTTAAGCCTATTTATTTTTACCCAACTGTTCGTTGAAATGCGTATGGAACGAAAGTATGTCATACAAACAAATGCATAAGATATGCATTTGCCTTGTGTATAGGGGTGCAGAATTGAAACTGACAGAAGAGTTTGCACTTTTTTCACTCTAAATGACGCGCCGTGATGCAAACAATGAAATTAGCGGTCATTTAACATACGCTATGTATCTACATTAGGCGTTTTTCTTTATTAGTTCAGAGCTGAGCTCTGAACAGAGCCTGGGCGAATCGAACGCACTCTGAACTAAGTGTGCTCAGAGCGCATCTGAGCACTGAGCGCTCTGATTTAATTTTGAAACACACTTGAGCACTTAGCTGTCATATGATTTTTTAATCGTTTATAACCTTAAATTGTTTTTCATCCATTTATATCCTTAAATTAAGTTTATGCATACTCAAAGTAATATTAATTAATACAATTATTAAACTGTATAAACTAACTTCTACGCCATAACAAAAATCTTCGTCCACCATTTCAATTGCTTTCGATTTTTTCCTATCTGTCAAATGTTCTTTTGGCTGCGCTCAGCATTTTACTCTAGATGACCAGTCAATTTATTCTGAGCGCATCGAGCGCGCTCAGCCCACGCTCTGAGCAAATAAAGAAACACACGTTCCACTACGTTCCACACTCTTAACACTCTGAGCTAAAAAAGAAACACGAATTTTTTTTTTCAAAACTCAGGCTCTGCTCTGCTAAAAAAGAAAAACGCCTTTTGAGAGCTCTTACTTGCAGACAGCTCCGATAAGCGGGGAATTCCCTTAAACGGACACATTTTGAGGGACAAATTTATAATTTCCCATACAAGATGCGTTCTTATAAATGGACAGTTCTCATAACCGGCCGAAAATTAGGGGACCATGTGTGCTTTAACTGTACATACATAATTATGTAGATACATATTATGTACGTGTCCCGAAAATGTTTAATAAAATTCCATCTTCGCCAATGTAGAGTCTTGTATGTTAGGGTCGGTCAAATCAATTTAAATTCAAACGTGCATTACTGCCAAATCACCGTTAACTGTAGGTACGTGGTTCATTTCAATAGAGAAGTGTGAGCCGCATGAGTCACTCTTGGGTGTTTTGTCCAAAATGATGATTGCCATCGTGCAAATCGGAGCGGATGCTAATTTCAATGGAAAGATTCCTAATTGTTTCGTTTTGCAACAACAAACCAATTATTTCAGTTTTCCTCTTTTTTTCTGTTATGACAAAAATAATTAAAACACTTAA
This sequence comes from Brachyopa scutellaris, assembly GCA_949775065.1. Taxonomy (NCBI): domain Eukaryota; kingdom Metazoa; phylum Arthropoda; class Insecta; order Diptera; family Syrphidae; genus Brachyopa; species Brachyopa scutellaris. Next base: position 42,552,958 of record OX459115.1, read on the forward strand.
AAAGCCGATTGTTTTGAACTCACAGTCGTTTGGTTAGGAAATTAATCGTGCTCCGGGTTGTTAATGCGAAATAAAGTTCTACTAAATTTTTATATTTGTTTACATTCAACTTCAAACTTCCCACCACCAACGACAAACTAACGGGACGCTGACAAATCATTCATTTACGAACTCAGCGGTATCTGTGCGGTATGGCATTGCTGAACTGAGCAGAATCGATGATAATGACCCCCACAACGTTCCCATTCCAGTTTCTCATGTAATACATGTGATCCGCCTTCCGGATGGATTTAAAATTCAGATACAATTCAAAGCACAGGCGGCACAGAGTGGAGTGGTACTAATAAAATCGCTTGCATCTGTGCTGTGGTGGCGTTGATGCATTTCCTATTCATTAAATGTGACCTTAGTGCGAAGTGAAACCTGATCCGATTGAGTGGAGATTTTAATCTGACAGCTGCACCGAGTTATGAATACTAAATTCCCACAGAGTTCGTATGACTTACGTATGACAGAACACTTGCGTGGTACTAATTGCGGTGCACAAAAAAAAAACGCTCAGTTATTAACGATCAAATGCGTGGAACCAGAAATTCAAAAAAAAAAAAAAACTACTCTTTGGGTTACGCTATCTCGCATTTTAGCTAAAATGATTTTAAGTCTCAAAAGCTTTCAATTAGAATTTTATTAGGAATACCAGATAAGGGCGGTTTTTTGACATCTCGAGGTTCAATGTCATGGTCTTGTAGACTTTGCTATTTTGTTAGAAGGAAAAAACATGGGTATTTCTAATTGATACGATCTTGTTTTAATTAAATTCGAATAATCTGTGTTTTGTTAAAAATTCTAAGGAATTCGGAAGTTTTTTGTTAGTTTGGCTTCCCCCATTTCATAGACTAGATTTGTTGGAAAGTGTTTTGGTAAGAAATGTGAAAATCCAGTGCTAGTCGGGGTGCATCCCGGGTTAAAAGAAAATTCCGCAATCAATAGGCGTGTTTTTTTTTCAAATCTACAGGCTTAGCGGAAAATGAGAAAAAAAACGCTGAACAGTGACTTGGCAGGATTATCCTAATTGACGTTTGACAGTTTCACATCGGCATTGTTTTCATTGAAAGTAAGGCCGGTAGTTATCAAGCGCTCATTAAGGCGACCTTCTGGTCTAGCGCCATTGAATTTGACGAGTTTTTAGAATCGTTTTTTTTAATGAAATAAAAGAGCAATAGTATTTAAACTTTGTAGATATATTTTACTACATTAACAATATCCAAAAATATTACAAAAAAAATAGTAATAATTTTCATTAAACAACAATTGGATTTACAGTTACCCTCTTCAAAAAAAATGTATCTTGGTGGTGTGTCGTGCTTTGGCTCTTCCAGTGATCGAAAACAAAAAAAAACAAAAAACATTTTAATCAGTATGAATGTAGTTATCACAGGAAATGAAAAAAAGAAAAAAAAATTGATAAAATGGCGCGTTGTTGAAATTTATGTTTCGAAAAAAAATACCGTTTTTCATTAACTTTTGTATGTAAAAAGTAAGAAGTATTCAACGTAGAACATTTTTTTTTAGTTCCGACGATAAGCACTGGTTTACTGAATAACATACTAAAATTTGAGGCGAATCGGTCGAGTAGTTTTTTATTTTTGTCTCACACCTTGCAGAAAAATATAGTTTCGAGATAAATGAGTTTAAACTTATTTACCACTACTGTAATATTTCTGTATGCAGAAAATAAATAGGCTGTAGAAGTCAAAATACTGGAAATATTTAACAGTATACTCTTAAAGGCCTATACTTTTGAAATATCAAATAAAAAAATCGATTTTTTGAAAAATCTAGACCAGGAGGTCCCCTTAATAAGTTGGTGGACAGAATTTTTTTTCGTCAAATTTAATTCAATTAAATAGTAAAATAAGGAACATGTTCACTTAATTCATTATAATTTTCTTTTCCTTGTCGGATAAATTAGTATTTCTTTCTTTTCTACATTTTAAAATGAACAGAAATAATTTAAATTTGAAATGACAGCAGAGTTCGGTTGATAGCTACCGGCCTTCATATTTCTCCCTCACTTTCATGTCATATTTGACATTTCGATAACTATCGACGAAAAACAGTTTGGTAGCACATTTTTCTATCCAGGCTAAACACCTTACTTACTTTGTTGGTGCTACAGCTCGAGGTGAACCTGGGCCTGCTTCTCGCAACCATTTGTGTGTGCGTGTTATATTTTTGCACGAATGGAGGGGACCTACAGTTTTTTGCCGACTCCGAACGGCGAGTTGAAAAGCTCAATCGTGACAAATGATACTCTTTGATGCTTGTCAGACATTCGAAAGAGGTGGGCACTGTGAAAAAACTTTTAGGTGTTTGCGGCGGGATTCGAACCCAAGATCGCTGGCTCAGTAGTCCGACGCACTAACCACTTGCGCTACGGTGCCAACCTAAGACTGGATAATTATCCAGGTTTCGTAAGCCTATATAGGCTTAGTTGTTAGTGTAATTAACAGGGAAACAATTTTCTAAGCCTATATAGTTTTGAAAAAAACACGCCTAATGTAGAGGTAGACTGTGAAACATTTCCTGGTTAAACTTACCAAGGAGTTTACTGATCGAGTCCCCAGTGAGGTCTGGGAATATCCTCCCTCGTTCTTGCACTTCTTGCTTGGTGTCTATGTACAAAGTGCCTGAATGTCAAGCACTAACTCATGCAGTCTTCCTACCAGTATCTAGGCTAGTGACGAACTAACAACTGACAAACTCTTTTTGGTGTCTTATCATCGTTTTTCGGAAAGGTTAACTAGGTGACAATGCATGTAGTATCTCGTGTACGTATAAATATCTCGATGCTAGCAGTCGTTGGCATTAGTAAGATTTTGTCGATCGAATAATACGCTCCCGGCTCCATCATGAAAGTTCTGATCATTGCTCTTTTCCTTGTTGCCAATGTAAGTATATCTCGATGCAATACTTTTTTTAATCTTCAAATGCTGACCCGCCTGTTTACCGCACGGTTGCAGCTTCTGACTGGGTTCCCAACGAGGTTGATGAATTCAGAGCGACTCGTATGGAATGCACAGCTGAGAACTCATTGTCAAGGAAACAAATTAGGATGATAGTCCGATATGTGTTCCCCGATGAAGAGCCCGTGCGCAAGTACATCCTGTACATTTCTAAGAAAGTCGGTATCTTCAGTGAACGTGAAGGATTCCATGCAGACCGCGTCGCTAAATACAGTGTATCAATCCCATATTCGTACACCAGCTATTAAGAATAACATTGAATTCCTGATCAAAAACGACTTGAGATATTAAGTTAAATATAGTATAGCATTTTTACTGGATATTGAACAATTGCATTCCATTTAGTTTTGACATTAGTTAACATTCGTTTTGGTTTTGAAATAGAAAAAATTAAAAAAATAGACAGAAATGAGCTCAATTTCGTATTCGTACACCGATCGATTATTCACAAAAAAATAAAAATTACTAATCTGTTACTTGTCAAAGTTGGTTTTTGCATTGAATTATTATTTTTCAAAGTGAGTCAATGAAAAAAAAGTTACTTTCTAAGGTTATTCGAGATTTCTTGGAAAACTGGGTAGAACGTAAGGTGAGATATCAAATTAACTGCGAGAACAGATAATCAGATATAACGGAAAAAGAAAATCTTATAGTTTGATATCAAGTTTGGTAGGTCGGCCAAGATCAACCATCCAAACAACCATTAATCGGTTGAAACATGAAAACCACATCGAAAATTAACCAAAAAATACATCTAGAAATGTATTAAGTGCATATGACATGAGAATAATTATACGGTAAATTCAAAAAAAACCTACATATAGTGCATCAAAACTGGCAGAAAACATTGTCGAACTTTTAATAAAGGTTTCTTAACAGAAATGCGAAGAAATTGCATCCGAAAACATGGGTACAATTGCAGAGTTATGCGTAAGAAACCTGGCAATAGTTTAATGAAGAGAAGCAAGAGATTAGAATTCACTAAACAACACCAATTTAAAGATTTCGACTTTTGAAACACAGTAGTATTTACAGACGAGTCTAAATTTAATGATTATGGGTCGGATGGCGAACAAATGGTTTGCCGAAAAACAACTACCGGATATCTTTCACATACCAAGGCGGACAGTCAAACATGATGGTGGTTCGGTAATGGTGTGGGAGTGTTTTTCCGCAGCTAGAGTGGGATGACTGCATATAATTTAAGGAATAAATGGATTATAAGCAATATATTGAGATATCGAAGCCAAATCTGGAGAAAGTGCTGTTCAAAAGGGGCTCTGGAACAATTTTACCCTTTACCAGGATAATGACCACAAACATAAAGCTTATGTGTTTCGAATGTGGCTTCTTTATCACTCTCGAAAAGTATTGGAAACACCTCCACAGTCACCATTAATTCCATAAAGAATTTGTGGGACGAGTTGGGCCGCAGAGTAAGAAAATTTGGTATAAGGATCAAAAATGATCTGAAGGAAAGGTTTATTGAAGAGTGAGTAAAAATTACCCTTTAAATTACAGAAAAATTAGCCAAACCATGCCCAGCCATCTTAAATAGGTCTTAGCTAACAACGATTTTGATTCAAAGTATTAGTTTTTAGATAAAATGTAAACAAATTGACTTAGGTATCAAAGTGTACGAATACGAAATTGACCATATTTTTCTTAATTTTATGATTTTTATGAAAAAATTTCAATACTTTATTTGAAATATTTAAATTAATTTAAGTTAATTTTTTCATTTGTATGTATTCTAACTGAAATCAATAAAAATTTGCAGTATCTGTTCAATTTGTTTGGATTTTTCCTTAAATAAATATTGCCACATCAGGTGTACGAATATGAGATTGATACACTGTAGTTCAAATTGAATTTAGACGAAGCTGAAGTGATTGCCATTGCTGATAAATGCGCCGGCAAGAATCTGGAGAAGAGCAGCGCCGATGTCTTGGCATTCCAGGGATATTCGTGCTTTTTGAAAAGCATGTTGGATTCTGTTCGGGGCTGACGAAGTGCGTACGGAGTACTACCCTCTTAAACACTGTACTCCCGTGCTCCGCTCGTCGTGATTGTACTCAATAAAATAAAATATTTTAAAATATTTAAAACAAGTAGTAATTTGAGTACCTTTGTTTCAATGAATAGTTCTTTGTTAAAATAGTAACACGATAACTTTTAATGTGCTTAGTCTATTGCACATTGGTACCGGTTCTGGAATTTATTCAAAATAACCGGAGCTCAATACGTCTTTAAGGCTTCCGGATGACTGTAGTCAGAAGTGTCTTTCAGGCAGAGGTTTGGCGGAATGGCGGTACAGACAGCGGCGGAGCTGTTAGTGACGAAGCTGATATCAGATAATGATATCACCATCTACATACATAGACAGTCAAGCAGCGCTCAAAACACTAGAATCGTATATCGTTAAATCGGCAATTGAAGAAAGTTGTCGCTCTGCGCTCAAAACCCTTAGCAGACATAACAGGGTAAAACTATGTTGGGTACCAGTACCAGGACATGAAGGAAATGAGTTCGCAGATGAGCTAGCAAGAAGGGGGGGGGGGGGGGGAGGGCACTGCCTGTAGCTTAGATGGTGCACTTAGCACCACCATCGTGCGGCATCAGGGCGAAAATAAAGAATACTGTCATTAGTATGACGGTCAATAGATGGCCAAGAATAGAGGGACATAGGGTATCGAAGGCTCTTTGACCGGCTTTAGATCACAAAAGGACCAAAGTAATCCTTGGACTGAAAAGGGCAAAAGTAGTATAGATTTACCAATTCTGGCACACAGGGAGCAGGGAGCCAGGAAGTGACGTCATCAAGAATAATAAACAAAGGGTTAAAATCATAAAAAACACGTGTTCTTATCGGGAATATCAATAAAAAAAGAGTGTTTATCGCATGCGGTCAGGAAGTGACGTCATCAAGAATAATAAACAAAATGTTGAAAATGTATGTTTGAGAATACATATAACAAAATTGTTGGTAGATCACAGATCAATTTACATACATATATATCGATGATAAATCTGACGTAATCAATACTGAGAGGGGAGCGATGGTGAGGGGGTCTACTCATCCAGATGAGATTGTTTATTTTGACTGTTGGCTGAAATGGGGAAGCGGGGGCAAAACGGAGTTTAATGCTCATCCAGAATCCAAGGTCATTGTTATGTTATCTTATATATGTGTGTGTGTATAATATGTCATTAGAATCCAAGGTCATCGAAGATCCATGTTTGTTTATTTTGTTTGGTAGCATAACTGGTGGGGTAGCGGGGGCAAGCGGGGTTTATGATCAGATTGTTTATTTTAGTCGTTGGCTGAAATGGGTAGAGGGGATAATACTCATCTAGATCAGATTGTTTATTCTGGTTGCTGATGAGAGGGGATGAACGGTTTCCAAGGTCTACTCATCCAGATCAGATAGGAGTGCTGACTACAATATTTCAAGGAAAATTATTTTGACGTAGAAATTGGTGGGGATATTCATGTTTCGTCATGTTTAAAAGTCTTGGTATCTTTATCTTTCGACCACATTTTTTTTCATGAAATTTGCTGACGGATATGAATATGTTGTTCATTTATCTTTTGTTTTCTATGGAATATACCTACGTTATTTTTGTTGTCTTTGCTGTTGCTCTCGTTCACTGACCATGATATTTTTATACAAAAATTGGTGCAGGAATATTCATGTTTCGACATGTTTAAAAGTCTTGGTCTCTTTATCTTTCGACCATTTTTTTTTAATGAAACTTGCTGTTGGACACAAATATGTTGTTTGTTTATCTTTTATTTGCTATAGGATATACCTATGTTGTTGTTGCTGTTGATATTGTCTTTACAGTTGCTCTCGGTCGCTGACTATGATATTTTTATACAAAAATTGGTGCAGGAATATTCATGTTTCGACAGGTTAAAAAGTCTTGGCTCTTTATCTTTCGACCATTTTTTTTATGAAACTTTCTGACGGACACGAATATGTTGTTTGTTTATCTTTTATTTTGTATAGGATCTACCTATGTTGTTGTTGTTGATGTTGTCTTTGCAGTTACTCTCGGTCGCTGACTATAATGTTCTTATACAAAATTTTGATGTAGAAATATAGTATTATCAATACACTATGATTTTTTTAATAGCCCTGTACACATACATGGGGACCGAGGTTGTGTTAGAAAGAGCTTTTTGTGTTCAGTACTACTACATAATACGATACTATAGACAAATACTTAAATTCATACAAAAAATGTCATCCATTATATAATTCACAGTCAATTCTTGCACTCGATATCATAAGACTCAGGTATGATATGGGAAGTTTTCAGTACGAACTTATACGTTGCGCTGAGTAGTCTACTAATAAAATCCGTTGAATATAATCGCAAAACTTTTGATTGTTCTATAAGAGCTTTATTGTTTGATTTATTGTGTGGTTTATTGTTTTTTTTAGAAAATGAAGTGTTTTATATGTGACATATGTGAAAAGGAATTTTCCTTAAATAAGAATCTAAGGAGACATGTTTTAAATGTACACTCAAAGAAACTGCGATGTGATATTTGTTATAAAACATTAAACAGAAGTGATGCTCTATTATATCATAATATAAAATATCATAATGTTCACTCAAATGAAAACATTACAACTTTAAATTTAAATGGCTCTAAAAAAATATCAGCTAAAGATAAACCAACTACTTCTTCAGTGTATTCCTCAAAGAGTATCAATACGAAAATATGTACAGATTGTGAAATAGATGTTCCAAAAGATAATTGGTCTTCACACATTAGAACGAATCTGCATAAACATAATAGTGCAAAACCATGTGAAACATGTGAAGAATTGCAAGTGGTTAAAAGCACATTTAATGACCGGATTCAGACATTAATATACGTGAACAAAAAAGAAGAAATAATAGAACCCAAAGCATTTTTAAAGGATTCTGAAAGTGTTATTTGTGAAAATTTAAAACATCTTTTAAATAAACATTCCTCTTTTAAATTTAATATGGAATTGTTTGGTGAATACATGAAAATAAATAAAAATGATGATGATATGCAAGTGTCAATAAAATCATTTCAATCAAAAATGTGTCTCGTACAGAATGAGGAAGAGTTAAAAATATTGTACGATAAAATGTGCTCGAACATTGTGGGAAAAATGGAAGAATTTCAAGAAAATGATAGTGGATGGGCATTAATAAGAATTATCCATATAGAGATAAATATGAATGAATATCGACCAATTAAAGGATCCCAATACATGGAACTTCCAAGTTTTTTATTAACTAAAAAAGCTTGTATTAATATACAAAATAATGATGAATATTGTTTTAAATGGGCGGTAATCTCAGCAATAATACCATCAAATATTAATCCACAAAGAACTTCATCCTACGGTATAAATGATATAACAGAAAAAACAATTTTGCTTAAAAATGGAGTGTCACTAAAATTTGAAGATTTAGAATTTCCCTTCAAAATAAGTGATGTCAAAAAATTTGAACAATTGAATCCGAGCATAAGTGTTAATGTTTTCGGTTACGAGGAGGAAAATAATATGATTGTCGGACCTTACTATAACACGCCTGAAGAAAAACCAGCTCATATAAATTTGTTATTATTACAAGACATGGAACGATTCCACTATGTTTGGATTAAGAATATTTCAAGGTAAGAAAGTCTAATTTATTTTCATATCTACTTTATTATAACTTTTTTTTTTTGTTTTTTTGCAGATTAATAAATACTCAAATAAGAACGGATGGACATAAGGTTTTTATCTGTAATAGCTGCCTTCAATATTTTGGTAACGAATATAATTTTAATAAACATAAGTTAGAATGTAAGAAAATTGTTACTAAGATGCCAGACCCTGAAAAGGCAATTGTAGAGTATTATAATTATGAAAGACAGTTGGATGTACCATTTGTGGTATATGCAGATTTTGAATGTATCCTTAAAGCTGTAGATACTTGCATTCCAGAATCAAACATACCATCTACTACTATAGTTCAAGAACATGTTCCTTGTGCCTTTAGCTATTTTATAAATTGTTCATTTAACAGTTCATTGAATAGGTTTCGACTTTATAAGGGCTTAGATGCATCACGAAAGTTTATTGAGGTTTTAGTACAAGATGTGCAAGATATCAATGAAAAATATTTATCTATAAACAAACCGATGAATCCTCTTACAAAAGATGAAATCATATTCCATAATGAAAGTAAATGTTGTCATATTTGTAAACAAACTTTACATGGTAGTCGTGTAGCAGATCACTGTCATCTGACAGGTAAATACAGAGGACCAGCTCATAACAAATGTAATTTAAGATTTCAGATTGCAAAGTTTATTCCAGTATTTTTTCATAATTTCTCAGGCTATGACAGTCATTTATTCATTAAAGAATTTTCAAATATTCCAGGCAATATAAATGTGATTGCAGTAAATAAGGAAAGGTATATATCATTAAGAAAGACTATCCCACTTGAATTTTATAATTCAATTGAGATTCGATTCCTAGACTCTTTTAAATTTATGGCATCTAGTTTAGATGCCTTGGCTAAGAATTTGTCAAGAGAAGATTTTAAAATTGTTAGATCGATCTTCAAGTCTAATGAAGAATTCAACTTAATGACTAAAAAGGGAGTTTTTCCCTATGAATACATAAATTCGTGGGAACGATTAAGTGAAAAAAGTCTCCCACCGCTTGATAAATTCTTTAGTTCAATTAGCAATTCTAGTTGTACTGCAGAACAACATGATTTTGCAAAGACGGTATGGCAAACATTTAAATGTGAAAGTCTATTAGATTATTTAGAGTTATATTTAAAAACAGATGTCTTATTACTAGCCGATATATTTGAGAATTTTAGAAAAGTTTGCAGAAATATCTATGGGCTGGATCCCTGTCAATATTATACAGCACCTGGTTTATCATGGGATGCTATGTTAAAAGTAACAAAGATTAGACTTGAATTACTTACTGATATAAATATGTTTACGTTTGTACAAAGAGGTATTAGGGGTGGTCTTGTACAATGCTGTTGCAGACACTCCAAAGCTAATAATAAATATATGAGTGACTTTAAAAGTGAAGTAGCTTCTGAATACTTGACGTATTTGGATGCGAATAATTTATATGGTTGGGCAATGTCTCAAAGTCTACCGTATGGTAAATTCGAATGGATAGAAACTGATAATTTCAATGTATTCAATGTATCACCAAACTCTCCATCTGGCTACATTTTAGAAGTTGACTTGGAATATCCAGATCATCTTCATGATGAGCATAGTGATTTCCCATTTTGTGCAGAAAATAAAAAAAGCCCAAACGCGAAATTTAGTAAGCTCATAGCAGACTTGAACCATAAAACAAAGTATATCATACATTATAGAAACCTTCAACAGTGTGTTAAGCACGGAATGAAAATTTTAAAAATACATAGAATTTTAAGTTTCAAGCAATCATGTTGGTTAAAACAATACATCGATTTAAATACACATCACCGTAAATTGGCTAAAAATGAATTTGAAAAGAATTTCTTTAAATTATTAAATAATGCTGTTTATGGTAAAACGATGGAAAATGTTGATAAACGAAAAGATATAAAGATAGTAACAAATTGGGAAAGTTGTGGAAAACATTTAGGTGCTCGAGCTTGGATAGCGAAACCAAACTTTCATAGTTCTACTCAATTTACAGACAATATGGTTGCAGTTCAAATGAGTCGCGTTCATGTAACTTACAACAAACCGATTTATTTAGGTTTTACTGTACTCGATTTATCAAAATGGAAGATGTATGATTTTCATTATGAATACATGAAACCAAAGTATGGTGACAATTTAACTTTAAATTATATGGATACTGATTCTTTTATATATTCTATCAAAACTGAAGATTTCTATAAAGATATACTGGATGATATTGATATGAAATTTGATACATCAGATTATCCCACTGATAATCGATATAATATTCCAAATAAAAATAAAAAGATAATCGGGATGATGAAAGATGAGATGAATGGTGAAATTATTAGAGAATTCGTTGGGCTTCGATCTAAAATGTATTCCATAGATATCGAAAAAAGAAAACAAATTAAAAAGCTAAAGGTGTTAAGAAAACAGTACTAGATGGTATGAATATTGATGATTATAGAGATTGTTTATATAAAAAGAAACTTTTCTATGGAAATATGTTTATAATTAGATCAAAGATTCATAACATATATACACAATGTATTAATAAACTAGCACTAAGTTATATAGATGATAAGAGATATATAATGGAAAATGGTGTTAATACACTTGCCTGGGGTCATAATATTATAAAAGAATAGTGTTATTATATAGGTTAGTTCAAAGATAAATACGTATAATATAGTTATAAAATAAAAAAATTAAATGTAAATTAAATATTCCAAGTTTTCAATGTCCTAGTACCGCTCTTTATAAATGATAAAAAAAAAATGTTTATAAAATAAATACTAAACAGAAGACTGTATGTTTTTATTTTCAGTCCATTTCGCTTTTGTTGTTGCTGTTCTTTTTTTCAGATATTTTTACCATACCATTCGTCTTTTATTATGAACTGCATGTTTACTGAACGAATAAAGAAATGTAATATTTGATCATCAAGATGGATTTACGAATGGAAGATCTACTTCAACGAATCTGGTACTTTTTTAAAACTATGTCGTGAATCATTTCAAACTTGATAGGCAAACTGATGTAATTTTTACTGCAAAAGTCTTAGATAAAGTTAGTCATCGTACCCTTACTCAGAAACTATCGAATATAGGATTCCATTCTACCCTGCTTAGTTGGTTTAAGCTTTGAGTGATACATACTCGTAGTTGGTAGGGTTCAATATGTTAAAATTGATGATTATCTTTCGGCTCCTTTTAGAGTTACATCTGGTATTCCTTAAGGGAGTCACCTTGCGTCATGACCAGATATACTCGATATTCTATCGTTTTATAGCACTTTCTTGTTACGGCTGCAGTCTCTGCACCAACCGAAATATAAATATCTACGGCAACTTGTAAAATCCATTCATGGAATACAATGAATTTTCAAATTATTGTGAAATTATTGCACCTTCCGAAGCAAAATGAAACTCAGTGTTTATATTTGATGATGTAGCTTGTGATAAACAAAACAACATTCGAGAATATGTTTGTATGGGATGACACAACGATGTGGATAGTTTCTACTTATGTCAATTTTATACACGCATACCAAAACATTTGTTTCGAGACAACGCAAACTACATAGTTATTTTCAAGCAAGACGAGCTAAATCTGAATCTGATCATATAAATTCCGATACGACATTCAATCAGTTTAAAGAACCGTGCACAAACTGTTGGAAAGATGCATTATTTCTAATGGTCATCAACGACCTCCCACTAGTCTTCAAATATTCTGAGTGTCTTCTTTTTGCCGATACTCTTAAATTATTTCGCTCCATTAAATCTGAATATGATTACGATTTATTATATCAAGATGTCGCCGCGGTCAATGATTGATGTGAACGGAATCACCTCCTTCTAAACGTTTCTTATTATCCTGCTTACTGCAATCCGCTATCCGCTAACTGCTATCTGTAACCGACCGGTTAGCAACCGCCCTGTTTGAAACCGACCTGTTTGGAACCGACCTGTTTGGAACCGATCTGTTTGAAACCGACCTGTTTGGAACCGACCTGTTTGGAACCGACCTGTTTGGAACCGCCCTGTTTGGACGCGCATGCCACATATTCGTATGTATGTCTGTACATATGTATATCGGTGTTTTTGTTTTGTTTATTGGATGAAGGAAGTAAAACGGGGTGTGAGTAATTAGTTGTGGCGCCATATGAGTGAGAGCGAGAGGAAAGATGTGCGAGTGGTTTATATTTGTTGGTGGAGAGGGAAACAATGGTGAGAGGGGGGTGAATGATTTCCTGGGTCTGGTTTCCTGGGTCTATTTCAGTCTACAACCAAAATAAACAAGCTGATCTGAATGAATATTACTTACAGTATACAGTCATCAGAAAAAGTATCATGGAAATAGAGAAATGCTTAGAGTGTACTGTCCAAAGAACAACATGCGATATCTTGCTCGCTTGCCCAACAATAAAGAAGAGTTATTGATTTGGACTAAATATAGAATAAGAATTTATGGGCCATTGGATTAAATTTTGATATTAGAAATATATAAACAATGGTCTTGAATACCTGATGATCATACGCTTGACCATTATCAGCCAAAACAATAACTTATTGATCATGAATATCCCACTCAGAATAAACTATCTGATCTGGATGAGTACACGTTTCAGCCAACAGCCAAAATAAACAATCTGATCTGAATGAGTACACCCAGGAAACCAGACCCAGGAAATCATTCACCCCCCTCTCACCATTGTTTCCCTCTCCACCAACAAATATAAACCACTCGCACATCTTTCCTCTCGCTCTCACTCATATGGCGCCACAACTAATTACTCACACCCCGTTTTACTTCCTTCATCCAATAAACAAAAACACCGATATACATATGTACAGACATACATACGAATATGTGGCATGCGCGTCCAAACAGGGCGGTTCCAAACAGGTCGGTTCCAAACAGGTCGGTTCCAAACAGGTCGGTTTCAAACAGATCGGTTCCAAACAGGTCGGTTCCAAACAGGTCGGTTTCAAACAGGGCGGTTGCTAACCGGTCGGTTACAGATAGCAGTTAGCGGATAGCGGATTGCAGTAAGCAGGATAATAAGAAACGTTTAGAAGGAGGTGATTCCGTTCACATCAATCATTGACCGCGGCGACATCTTGATATAATAAATCGTAATCATATTCAGATTTAATGGAGCGAAATAATTTAAGAGTATCGGCAAAAAGAAGACACTCAGAATATTTGAAGACTAGTGGGAGGTCGTTGATGACCATTAGAAATAATGCATCTTTCCAACAGTTTGTGCACGGTTCTTTAAACTGATTGAATGTCGTATCGGAATTTATATGATCAGATTCAGATTTAGCTCGTCTTGCTTGAAAATAACTATGTAGTTTGCGTTGTCTCGAAACAAATGTTTTGGTATGCGTGTATAAAATTGACATAAGTAGAAACTATCCACATCGTTGTGTCATCCCATACAAACATATTCTCGAATGTTGTTTTGTTTATCACAAGCTACATCATCAAATATAAACACTGAGTTTCATTTTGCTTCGGAAGGTGCAATAATTTCACAATAATTTGAAAATTCATTGTATTCCATGAATGGATTTTACAAGTTGCCGTAGATATTTATATTTCGGTTGGTGCAGAGACTGCAGCCGTAACAAGAAAGTGCTATAAAACGATAGAATATCGAGTATATCTGGTCATGACGCAAGGTGACTCCCTTAAGGAATACCAGATGTAACTCTAAAAGGAGCCGAAAGATAATCATCAATTTTAACATATTGAACCCTACCAACTACGAGTATGTATCACTCAAAGCTTAAACCAACTAAGCAGGGTAGAATGGAATCCTATATTCGATAGTTTCTGAGTAAGGGTACGATGACTAACTTTATCTAAGACTTTTGCAGTAAAAATTACATCAGTTTGCCTATCAAGTTTGAAATGATTCACGACATAGTTTTAAAAAAGTACCAGATTCGTTGAAGTAGATCTTCCATTCGTAAATCCATCTTGATGATCAAATATTACATTTCTTTATTCGTTCAGTAAACATGCAGTTCATAATAAAAGACGAATGGTATGGTAAAAATATCTGAAAAAAAGAACAGCAACAACAAAAGCGAAATGGACTGAAAATAAAAACATACAGTCTTCTGTTTAGTATTTATTTTATAAACATTTTTTTTTTATCATTTATAAAGAGCGGTACTAGGACATTGAAAACTTGGAATATTTAATTTACATTTAATTTTTTTATTTTATAACTATATTATACGTATTTATCTTTGAACTAACCTATATAATAACACTATTCTTTTATAATATTATGACCCCAGGCAAGTGTATTAACACCATTTTCCATTATATATCTCTTATCATCTATATAACTTAGTGCTAGTTTATTAATACATTGTGTATATATGTTATGAATCTTTGATCTAATTATAAACATATTTCCATAGAAAAGTTTCTTTTTATATAAACAATCTCTATAATCATCAATATTCATACCATCTAGTACTGTTTTCTTAACACCTTTAGCTTTTTAATTTGTTTTCTTTTTTCGATATCTATGGAATACATTTTAGATCGAAGCCCAACGAATTCTCTAATAATTTCACCATTCATCTCATCTTTCATCATCCCGATTATCTTTTTATTTTTATTTGGAATATTATATCGATTATCAGTGGGATAATCTGATGTATCAAATTTCATATCAATATCATCCAGTATATCTTTATAGAAATCTTCAGTTTTGATAGAATATATAAAAGAATCAGTATCCATATAATTTAAAGTTAAATTGTCACCATACTTTGGTTTCATGTATTCATAATGAAAATCATACATCTTCCATTTTGATAAATCGAGTACAGTAAAACCTAAATAAATCGGTTTGTTGTAAGTTACATGAACGCGACTCATTTGAACTGCAACCATATTGTCTGTAAATTGAGTAGAACTATGAAAGTTTGGTTTCGCTATCCAAGCTCGAGCACCTAAATGTTTTCCACAACTTTCCCAATTTGTTACTATCTTTATATCTTTTCGTTTATCAACATTTTCCATCGTTTTACCATAAACAGCATTATTTAATAATTTAAAGAAATTCTTTTCAAATTCATTTTTAGCCAATTTACGGTGATGTGTATTTAAATCGATGTATTGTTTTAACCAACATGATTGCTTGAAACTTAAAATTCTATGTATTTTTAAAATTTTCATTCCGTGCTTAACACACTGTTGAAGGTTTCTATAATGTATGATATACTTTGTTTTATGGTTCAAGTCTGCTATGAGCTTACTAAATTTCGCGTTTGGGCTTTTTTTATTTTCTGCACAAAATGGGAAATCACTATGCTCATCATGAAGATGATCTGGATATTCCAAGTCAACTTCTAAAATGTAGCCAGATGGAGAGTTTGGTGATACATTGAATACATTGAAATTATCAGTTTCTATCCATTCGAATTTACCATACGGTAGACTTTGAGACATTGCCCAACCATATAAATTATTCGC
Organism: Brachyopa scutellaris; assembly: GCA_949775065.1. Lineage (NCBI taxonomy): Eukaryota > Metazoa > Arthropoda > Insecta > Diptera > Syrphidae > Brachyopa > Brachyopa scutellaris. Next base: position 42,569,190 of record OX459115.1, read on the forward strand.
ATCCAAATACGTCAAGTATTCAGAAGCTACTTCACTTTTAAAGTCACTCATATATTTATTATTAGCTTTGGAGTGTCTGCAACAGCATTGTACAAGACCACCCCTAATACCTCTTTGTACAAACGTAAACATATTTATATCAGTAAGTAATTCAAGTCTAATCTTTGTTACTTTTAACATAGCATCCCATGATAAACCAGGTGCTGTATAATATTGACAGGGATCCAGCCCATAGATATTTCTGCAAACTTTTCTAAAATTCTCAAATATATCGGCTAGTAATAAGACATCTGTTTTTAAATATAACTCTAAATAATCTAATAGACTTTCACATTTAAATGTTTGCCATACCGTCTTTGCAAAATCATGTTGTTCTGCAGTACAACTAGAATTGCTAATTGAACTAAAGAATTTATCAAGCGGTGGGAGACTTTTTTCACTTAATCGTTCCCACGAATTTATGTATTCATAGGGAAAAACTCCCTTTTTAGTCATTAAGTTGAATTCTTCATTAGACTTGAAGATCGATCTAACAATTTTAAAATCTTCTCTTGACAAATTCTTAGCCAAGGCATCTAAACTAGATGCCATAAATTTAAAAGAGTCTAGGAATCGAATCTCAATTGAATTATAAAATTCAAGTGGGATAGTCTTTCTTAATGATATATACCTTTCCTTATTTACTGCAATCACATTTATATTGCCTGGAATATTTGAAAATTCTTTAATGAATAAATGACTGTCATAGCCTGAGAAATTATGAAAAAATACTGGAATAAACTTTGCAATCTGAAATCTTAAATTACATTTGTTATGAGCTGGTCCTCTGTATTTACCTGTCAGATGACAGTGATCTGCTACACGACTACCATGTAAAGTTTGTTTACAAATATGACAACATTTACTTTCATTATGGAATATGATTTCATCTTTTGTAAGAGGATTCATCGGTTTGTTTATAGATAAATATTTTTCATTGATATCTTGCACATCTTGTACTAAAACCTCAATAAACTTTCGTGATGCATCTAAGCCCTTATAAAGTCGAAACCTATTCAATGAACTGTTAAATGAACAATTTATAAAATAGCTAAAGGCACAAGGAACATGTTCTTGAACTATAGTAGTAGATGGTATGTTTGATTCTGGAATGCAAGTATCTACAGCTTTAAGGATACATTCAAAATCTGCATATACCACAAATGGTACATCCAACTGTCTTTCATAATTATAATACTCTACAATTGCCTTTTCAGGGTCTGGCATCTTAGTAACAATTTTCTTACATTCTAACTTATGTTTATTAAAATTATATTCGTTACCAAAATATTGAAGGCAGCTATTACAGATAAAAACCTTATGTCCATCCGTTCTTATTTGAGTATTTATTAATCTGCAAAAAAACAAAAAAAAAAAGTTATAATAAAGTAGATATGAAAATAAATTAGACTTTCTTACCTTGAAATATTCTTAATCCAAACATAGTGGAATCGTTCCATGTCTTGTAATAATAACAAATTTATATGAGCTGGTTTTTCTTCAGGCGTGTTATAGTAAGGTCCGACAATCATATTATTTTCCTCCTCGTAACCGAAAACATTAACACTTATGCTCGGATTCAATTGTTCAAATTTTTTGACATCACTTATTTTGAAGGGAAATTCTAAATCTTCAAATTTTAGTGACACTCCATTTTTAAGCAAAATTGTTTTTTCTGTTATATCATTTATACCGTAGGATGAAGTTCTTTGTGGATTAATATTTGATGGTATTATTGCTGAGATTACCGCCCATTTAAAACAATATTCATCATTATTTTGTATATTAATACAAGCTTTTTTAGTTAATAAAAAACTTGGAAGTTCCATGTATTGGGATCCTTTAATTGGTCGATATTCATTCATATTTATCTCTATATGGATAATTCTTATTAATGCCCATCCACTATCATTTTCTTGAAATTCTTCCATTTTTCCCACAATGTTCGAGCACATTTTATCGTACAATATTTTTAACTCTTCCTCATTCTGTACGAGACACATTTTTGATTGAAATGATTTTATTGACACTTGCATATCATCATCATTTTTATTTATTTTCATGTATTCACCAAACAATTCCATATTAAATTTAAAAGAGGAATGTTTATTTAAAAGATGTTTTAAATTTTCACAAATAACACTTTCAGAATCCTTTAAAAATGCTTTGGGTTCTATTATTTCTTCTTTTTTGTTCACGTATATTAATGTCTGAATCCGGTCATTAAATGTGCTTTTAACCACTTGCAATTCTTCACATGTTTCACATGGTTTTGCACTATTATGTTTATGCAGATTCGTTCTAATGTGTGAAGACCAATTATCTTTTGGAACATCTATTTCACAATCTGTACATATTTTCGTATTGATACTCTTTGAGGAATACACTGAAGAAGTAGTTGGTTTATCTTTAGCTGATATTTTTTTAGAGCCATTTAAATTTAAAGTTGTAATGTTTTCATTTGAGTGAACATTATGATATTTTATATTATGATATAATAGAGCATCACTTCTGTTTAATGTTTTATAACAAATATCACATCGCAGTTTCTTTGAGTGTACATTTAAAACATGTCTCCTTAGATTCTTATTTAAGGAAAATTCCTTTTCACATATGTCACATATAAAACACTTCATTTTCTAAAAAAAACAATAAACCACACAATAAATCAAACAATAAAGCTCTTATAGAACAATCAAAAGTTTTGCGATTATATTCAACGGATTTTATTAGTAGACTACTCAGCGCAACGTATAAGTTCGTACTGAAAACTTCCCATATCATACCTGAGTCTTATGATATCGAGTGCAAGAATTGACTGTGAATTATATAATGGATGACATTTTTTGTATGAATTTAAGTATTTGTCTATAGTATCGTATTATGTAGTAGTACTGAACACAAAAAGCTCTTTCTAACACAACCTCGGTCCCCATGTATGTGTACAGGGCTATTAAAAAAATCATAGTGTATTGATAATACTATATTTCTACATCAAAATTTTGTATAAGAACATTATAGTCAGCGACCGAGAGTAACTGCAAAGACAACATCAACAACAACAACATAGGTAGATCCTATACAAAATAAAAGATAAACAAACAACATATTCGTGTCCGTCAGAAAGTTTCATAAAAAAAATGGTCGAAAGATAAAGAGCCAAGACTTTTTAACCTGTCGAAACATGAATATTCCTGCACCAATTTTTGTATAAAAATATCATAGTCAGCGACCGAGAGCAACTGTAAAGACAATATCAACAGCAACAACAACATAGGTATATCCTATAGCAAATAAAAGATAAACAAACAACATATTTGTGTCCAACAGCAAGTTTCATTAAAAAAAAATGGTCGAAAGATAAAGAGACCAAGACTTTTAAACATGTCGAAACATGAATATTCCTGCACCAATTTTTGTATAAAAATATCATGGTCAGTGAACGAGAGCAACAGCAAAGACAACAAAAATAACGTAGGTATATTCCATAGAAAACAAAAGATAAATGAACAACATATTCATATCCGTCAGCAAATTTCATGAAAAAAAATGTGGTCGAAAGATAAAGATACCAAGACTTTTAAACATGACGAAACATGAATATCCCCACCAATTTCTACGTCAAAATAATTTTCCTTGAAATATTGTAGTCAGCACTCCTATCTGATCTGGATGAGTAGACCTTGGAAACCGTTCATCCCCTCTCATCAGCAACCAGAATAAACAATCTGATCTAGATGAGTATTATCCCCTCTACCCATTTCAGCCAACGACTAAAATAAACAATCTGATCATAAACCCCGCTTGCCCCCGCTACCCCACCAGTTATGCTACCAAACAAAATAAACAAACATGGATCTTCGATGACCTTGGATTCTAATGACATATTATACACACACACATATATAAGATAACATAACAATGACCTTGGATTCTGGATGAGCATTAAACTCCGTTTTGCCCCCGCTTCCCCATTTCAGCCAACAGTCAAAATAAACAATCTCATCTGGATGAGTAGACCCCCTCACCATCGCTCCCCTCTCAGTATTGATTACGTCAGATTTATCATCGATATATATGTATGTAAATTGATCTGTGATCTACCAACAATTTTGTTATATGTATTCTCAAACATACATTTTCAACATTTTGTTTATTATTCTTGATGACGTCACTTCCTGACCGCATGCGATAAACACTCTTTTTTTATTGATATTCCCGATAAGAACACGTGTTTTTTATGATTTTAACCCTTTGTTTATTATTCTTGATGACGTCACTTCCTGGCTCCCTGCTCCCTGTGTGCCAGAATTGGTAAATCTATACTACTGGCAAAGTTAAAAACTTTACTGGGAATACTTTTCTTTCTTTCCTGAGAAGAAATGCCGAAAGAATGGGACATACTAGTACAGTCAAATGAAGATACTACAATGACTTGGGTTCAGCGGAGGATGTTGAACATACATACATATGTTTGCGAATGTCATGCAATTGCTCGTTCGCGCAAAAAGGTTTAAGCTGGCAACAATCAAAACGCTCATATATAGCTTTAAGTCGCGACGCGTCGAGGTGGGCGTTTGAGATGGTTAGGGAGCACGTTATTTTCGCCAATTCAGAGCTTATATATGTTTTGGTTAGTGTGTCCTTGGGTTTTGTCGTGATTAAATTATCATTAACCGCCGAAAATGATTTCTCGAGGTTTTTGATTTTGGTTCTACTCAGTTCGCTTGTGCGGTCGATCGAGTTGATGAGATCGTCAATGCATTTGGTAATTTCATCAAGTTAAGACAGTTGACCCAAATTTTTGTTGGATGACGACGTGATATCCACTTGTCCACTTTTATTTATTCTTGCTATCAATGATGTTCCATCAATCATAAAACATAGCAACATTCTTATATTTGCCGACGATATGAAGATCAGTAAAGCAATTACAACCATAAATGATTGTAGACTTCTGCAATCAGATATTGATAGTTTCAGTACCTGGTGCTCTAAAAATGGTTTAGTCCTTAACCCACTCAAGTGTCAGTCCATGACTTTCTCTAGGAAACTGGTACCGACTATATTCAACTACTTGATATCGAATCACTCTCTCAGTCGGGTCTATAGTTTTAAGGACCTGGGTGTTTACTTTAGCCCTGAACTTGATTTTAAAGAGCATATAAACCACATTGTGAATAAATCAAATTCAATGTTAGGTTTCGTTAAAAGATGGTGTAAAGAATTTAAAAATCCTTATGTCACCCTCTCACTATTTAACAGTCTTGTCCGTCCTCACCTCGAATATGCTTCGCAAGTATGGACACCTTATCAGAAAAATCTCAATACTCGTATTGAAGCTGTCCAGCGACGCTTCATTCGATTCGCATTGAAAGGTCTTCCCTGGGACGATCCTTTTAACCTCCCCCCATATTTGCATCGGATAAAACTGTTGCAAATGCAGCCTTTGGCTCAAAGAAGGGTCAATAATGATATAATTTTTATGCATCAACTGATCTCAGGTCTGATTGATGCACCTGACTTATTATCCTGTTTAGGATTAAACTTTCGTGGGGGATCGCATCACCTGCGTAGTATAGAGGTACTGCATGTTCCTCATCACAGAACAAATTACGGGATGCATGAGCCTATTAGCCGCATGAGTAAAACCTATAACTTAAATGTAAACATTCTTGACTTTAATCTTAACAAAATTACACTTAAAAATGTCTTGCGTAATGTAGTTCCTCGAACATAAACTCTAATTATGTATATTTGTTCTTATATTTGTTTATTTATTGCTAGTGGTAGTGTTGAAATGTAGCGTAGCCTTACCACTAACACCAGCACTAAATGATGAGCCTGTTGATGCATATTTTGCCCTGGCAAATTTCTGCTTATGGCTGTTGCTTGTATTAAGCACACCATGACACAGATCTGATAGTGTTAAAAAAAAAAAAAAAAAAAAAAAAAAAAAAAAACAAGAGCTAAATTGGTCGAGTCATCGTAGCACTTAATCGAGAGAAGGATGTGCGAAATTGTAATCTTGTTGCAACAACAACAAAAACCATTCACTAAGTGGAACTCTCTCTAAGTCAAAACCCTCTCTAACTCGTACACATTCTCTCGGTTATTGGCATATTTTTCACCGCTTAAGTCGAATTTTGTTTAGCACAAAACAAAACAAAAATACATTACCCCTTCGGAATTCGTACTTGAGTATATAACTACTAACCATCAAGTACCTACACACTTCAACACCCTAAATATGTGTAGCATCGCGTGTGCCATCATCGTCAGCTCGTCGTATTCATAGCAGAGCATAGCATTCATATTCTTGGTACCTCCGTAAAAAGATTCAGCTTTTAAAAAGTTGCAACGCAACAACCAAAAAAAAAACATTGTTATTCTTTTCTTTGTGTTGTTGGTTGCATTCAAAACAGGTTTTTCAATGGATCTATAAGCTCCTTTGAGTGTCTTATCAACGTTTTTCGAAAGGGTAAACGAGACGCTTTGGATTTCTTGTTTACTTTCTTTGTGCAGCGCGGTCTTATCAAGCGCAGAATTGACCTGCGGAAACGTTATTAATACTTATCAACCATCTATTTGCGGTGGATTTGATAATGCGTATAGTATCTCGTGCACGTATAAATATCTCGATGCTAGCAGTCGTGGACATTAGTAAGATTTTGTCGACCGAATAATACGCTCCATCATGAAAGTCCTCATCGTTGCTCTTGTCCTTGTGGCCACTGTAAGTATCTATTGATGAAATAATTATTTTAATCTTTAAATGCTGACCGCCTATTTTCCACAAGGCTACCGCTTCTGACTGGATTCCCAAGAATTCTCACGAATTGTGAGCGATTCGTACGGAATGCACAGCTGAGAATCCATTGTCAGAGAAACAACTTAAGAAGATGGACGAATATGTGCTCCTCGACGAAGAGCCCGTGCGCAAAAACATCCTGTGCGTTTCTAAGAAAATCGGTTTATTCAGTGAAGATGAAGGATTCTATGTTGACCGCATTGCTAAACAGTACAATACGGGGTTAGACGAAGCTGAAAGAATTGCCATTGCTGAGAAATGTGCCGATAAGAATGTGGAGAAGAGCAGCGCTGATGTCTGGGCATTGCGGGGACTTGTCTGCTTGTTGAACAGTAAGCTTGGTCCTTTTGGAAGTGAGTAACAAGGGAGAGCTCGTATACTAACCTCTTAAGCACTGTACTACTCCCGTGCTCCGCTCGTCATGATTGTACTCCCCAATAAAATGTTTTTTGAGTGACTTTGCTTCAATGAATAGTTCTTTGTTAAAATACTAACATGATAACTCTTAAAGTGATTAGTGTATTACTACCTTAATTGAATTGGAATTCATACATGCATTAGTAAACCTACTTCCATCAGTCATATTGTTTGTGCGTTTGTGTTATACTGCGTGCGCATTTTACTCCGCTGGGGCTAAAAGGGACTTTGCTCTGACAAAAAGTCCGTTTCACAGCAGTCAGCTTGACTCCAGGGATAAGATCATTTGTTACGTTTTGCCCTAATCTGACCGATTATATCATATTGTTACTGCTGCAGTAACTTTCGATTAAAAAGAGGCCATTCTACCTTCTCCATCTCCAGATAAGCATCCCCAGACCATCATACCTTCAGTTCTGGGGGCATCCGTAGGAGGCATTCGAGCTCAGTCTTACCTTTGGTTCTCTTCGCGCAAGAATCCTCCCATCTCCAAACTTGGATTCCCCGGAAAAGATAACAACGTTCCACGTGTTTTGTGTAGGTCAACGGAATTGCTTCAAAGGCAGAACATCCAACTAACTTACCGGGAAAACGAAGGTCAGACAGCTCCAAACAAAGTGTATGTTAAAGAGAGATGGTGAGATGGTAAGAACATCACCCACAGGAGTAACACTCAAAAAAAAGATTAAAAAAATGTATGATTTGCTTTTTTTTTTAATATATAGAGTAGAACCTCGATTATCCGTGTTCCGATAATCCGTGTTTCTCGCTTATCCGTGCGTACCAGCATTTCGCTAATCCGTGTAAAATCCTCTGATTGTAACTCGATTATCCCGGCCGAGTATGTATTTTGCATGCAAAATTCGGGGAATCCGAATTTGTAACAAACAGTCTTTCCTAGTACCATGCGCTTTCGTGTTTGCTTTTGAATGTTGTTTTACCAGTTATATTTCTGTATATTTGAGAAGCAGGTTATAATATTATTGTAGTGCAACAGTTGTGTCTGTGCATATTTTAGAGGTAGGTGATATCTATTTTAATATTACGTTGTAGAGAAAGATTAAAGAACGGTGCACATGCATTAAGGCCCCGACCCATAGAATCCGACGATCCGTTGCTCCTTAATTTTCAAGTGACGGCTCGATAGAATACACACATTTTTATGGGAGATGGCCCATAACCAACGGATGCATGAACTTTGACGGATAAATATGTCTACTTTCTACTTTTTGCATCCGTCGATACTTTAGGTCTGTTTGATGTCGCCAGCCCTAGGGTACACTGACTAGTGTCAATTATTTTCGTGGTTGTCAAAAAACCCAGTGCATCGAACGCAAATACCTTGCCCTGGCAACCACGGTTGCCAGGTTGGGCTATTTGTCGCCAATTGGGCTACAAAAAGTTCTTGTCGGCGACAAAAAAAACAAGATTTTGATTTGTCAAAATTTGGGCTACTTCTATTTAACAACGGCGATTTTTGGGCTCCAGAACCAGAATTAAATCAAATCTAACTTCACCTCTATCGCCAGAGGTCACAATGAGCTTTGTAAAATAAAGAGATATTCAGCTTCCTTTCTCTTTTTCACTTATGGAATATATAGAATATTATTTGAAAGCATATGAGTTTTTTCTGTGCAAATTCGAAATCGAACTTTACCGTAATCTCACTGCAAATAATCTTTGGCTGTGCTCCTCTCACAACATTTCAAATTGGGCATAACTGGCGATTGGCGAGTACATATTAATATTTTGCTAAATCGGGTGCGTAAATTTAATAACATACGTGAATAATTCGATTGGGAAAGTACTCAAAATATCTCAAAAATACAACCCAATCTGCGAAAAACTTCCAGAATTTCAAGGTAAGAAAATATTAATTAACTTTGAACTAGGCTGGTTAATTCTGTAAGGAGTTTCCGGTAACTAAGAAAATGTTACAATTTATTTAACAATGATATGTATCAAAACCAAATTGAAAGTATAGTGGAAACATGTTTGCAGTAGCATTTTTAGAGGCTTTGGATTTTTATTTTTTTTTTTTTTTGTATTAAATTATTTGTGTATTATTTTATTAATTATATTTTTAATGAAGTCCAAGTTTTGTATTTTTGTTATTTTTCCAAATAAATACTTTAAAATAATTTTTTTTTTGTTTTAGTTCAAATATTGGATATTGTAAAAGTCATTCAAATAATTGGGTGATTTTTGGGCTACACTTTTTGGGAAATTGGCTCCTTTCTGTCAGGAAAACCTGGTAACCGTACTGGCGACTGACATTCTTTGAAAATTTAACAGAAATCAAATTTGGTTAATTTTCATATATTTTTGCACTTGTTTAGTTTGTTGTTTTATTAAACAACTTATCTGAACACAAAAAACACAAGCACAATGAGCAAAACCAACGCAATGAAAAATAATCAGCTGATTTAATGTTTTGACAGCCCTTTTTTCTTGCACTGACGAAATACTCGGGGTAAATCCAGTGAAGAACCAGTGTCGACAACGAACGCAGGGCAGCATATTCAGTGCGTTTTCAGTGTAGCACTGGCGGACATAAAACGTTTTATGTCCGCCAGTGCTACACTGAAAACGACATCAAACAAACCTAACGATGCATGCGACGGATTCTATAGGACGGCTTTTGGCGTCAAGCGTCAACGACATCGTGAACGTTCAACACAACAACGTCGACGGATTCTATGGGTCGGGGCCTTTAGTCGGGGTGCGCCTGGGGTTAAAAGAAAACTCTCCAATCATCGTAGGCTATAAAACATTTTCTGGTTAAACTGACCAAGGAGTTTACTGATCTAGTCTTCAGAGAAGTCTGGGAATTTCCTACCTCGTTCTTACACTTCTTGCTTACTGTCTGAATGTCCGTCACTATCTCATGCAGTCTTCCTATCGGTATCGGCTAGTGACAAACTGACAAACTCCTTTGAGTGTCTTATCAACGTTTTTAGAAAAGGTTAACTATAGACGCTTTGCATTTCTTGTTTACTTTCTTTGTGCAGCGCGGTCTTATCGAGTGCAGTATTGACCTATAGATCAGTCATCTATTTGCGGTAGAGTTGACAATGCGTATAGTATCTCGTGTACGTATAAATATCTCGATGCTAGCAGTCGTGGGCATAAGTAAGACTTTGTCGATCGAATAATACGCACCAATATGAAAGTCCTCATCGTTGCTCTTGTCCTTGTTGCCACTGTAAGTATCTATTGATGAAATACTTCTTTCAATCTTTAATTTCTGACCGCCTTTTTACCGCAAGGCTACAGCTTCTGACTGGGTTCCCAAGGAGATTGAAGAAAACATTGCGATTCGTACAGAATGCAGAGCTGAGAATCCATTGTCAGACGAACAATTTGAGAAGATGAACGATGAAGAGCCCGTACGCAGGTACATCCTGTGCATTTGTAAGAAACACGGTTTATTCAGTGAACATGAAGGATTCCATGCTGACCGCATTGGTAAACAGTTAAATTCGAAGTTCGACGAAGCCGAAGCGATTGCCATTGCTGATAAATGCGCCGACAAGAATGTGGAGAAGAGCAGCGCCGATGTCTGGGCATTCCGGGGACATTCGTGCTTGTTAAACAGCAAGCTCGGTTCTGTTTGAAGTGGGTACTAAGGGAGTGTTTCTATACTACCCTCTTAAACATTGTACTACTCCCGTGCTCCGCTCGTCATGATTGTACTCCCCAATAAAATTCGGCTTCAGTACTGACTTGAGTGCTCTTAGTCAACCTTTTACAAGCCTTTTTCTTACTGAGCCAGCTGAAATTATTTTTTATGTAGCTCGAAATATATCATTTTCAGGTCGCTTTGTTGTCTGTTCTAATGTTCGATACAAATTTTGCAATTGATTGTACACTAACTTCCTGATGAGCTAGAAGAGACTTGAAATTGAATTCGCTTTCTTGTCTGTCTGTTCGTTAGGGTACGGAACTCCAAACGCATAAAAAACCCTTTAGATATGCAACGTTTTCTTATAATTTTCATTTCGGCCGCTCGCGCAGTGGGGTTTCGGCGGGTGATACACAGCGCTAGCGCGCTCATACATGCTGGCCAGTGGCGATTTCTCTCAGTTGGCTAGGTTGGCAGCGCGAAGCTGAAGTGTTAAAAAATTGTTCTTTAACTTTCTAACATACCAGGAAATCGGAAACTCTAATAAACCGTAACTTTGTATCACAAATTATTCTTTTATTAATTAATGTTCCTTAAAAGTGTTTCTTCTTTCTGTTTTTTGTTAACATCCACTATGAATAAATGGGTTTTAAAAAAAAAAAAAGGATTAATCGTTCTAGCTCGATTTTCTCAAAATCCCTCTAACTTGCACTAATTTTTAAAAAATTCGACATAGGGGGATTCGCCTGTATTGTCTCCACCGAGTGCAGATTCAAGATCATGATTAATGCGTTTGTCTTTGGAAAAAAAAGGGATTGCAATGGAGTAGAAATCTTCCCCCAATGTAGAAGGAGTCCTCCCCGGCCGGCGTGCGAACATCAACAATGTTTTTTTTGCACATTCCCCAAGTTTTACCGCAATCGGATAAACGATGCGCGAACAAATAAAAGAGGAACACACAAACATTACTTTTAATATACATATACATACATATACACTGAGTCCAAAAAGTCTCCGTACAGGTATCACTTCTTACTTCACAACTCCTAAAAACATCAAAGCAAAGTGATTTCAGATAAAAGTTCCACCCTAATTTGAAGAAATACATCTGACGAAATAGTTAGTTAACAAAGAAACAATATTTTAATAAAGTAAACATACAAAAAAAAAACAATTAATATATTCAGTGCTTGAATAAAGCAAAAAAAGTCTCCGTACAGTGGTTAATTTTCTTAAAAATATAAATAAATATGAAAAACAAATACCAAATTAATACGTAGTTGGTTCGCCTCTATTATGGATGACGTCTTTTAATTGGTTTCACATGGAACGAACCAGCTTGGATGTGATGTCTTGGCCATATTTTGTCTATTCAGTCATTAAAATGGTTTTGGCTGATTTTTATTGATTAATATATAAGAATCTCATGTCACGGTGTTTGTAATCGAACTCCTCCGGAACGGCTCGACCGATTTTTACGATTTTTTTTGTGTATATTTGGTAGGCTTGAGAATTCTTATATATATATATATATATATATATATATATATATATATATATATATATATATAAATGAATGCATGTATGTTCATACATATGTATGTTCGTCTTTTCTATACTCAGAAACTAAGCAACCGATTTTGGTGCAATTTTCGGAGTACTCGTTACTCAACAACCAGTGGTTTTGGTACCTGTCATACAAAATTTCGTAATTTCAGGTGAAATGTATAGAATGCTGGCAACTTTTATTTTAAGTAATTCCACAAGTGCTCGATGGGGTTCAAATCAGATGAATGCGCTGGGTGTCTCAGCTTCCTTTGAACATTGTCACGTAACCAATCTCTTACCAAACCTGAGGTGTGTTTGGGGTCATTATCTGGTTGGAAACAGAAAATTATTGCCAGACCTTAATTTAGTTGTGCTTAAATGTAGATTTTCTCTGAGCATATTCAGAATTGCACATTTACCCATTCAGCAATCGACGGAAACGAGATTTCCCACGCCGGAGGAGACCATGCAACCCCAGACCATTTCGTATCCATATTCGTATTTTACTGCGGTCGCTAAATGTTTGATATCTATTATCTAGTATTGGGCTTTTTCCACACCATACGGCGACCATCGGATTCAAAAATGTTAAATGAATTGTCATAGCTAGATATAACCGTATCTCAAAATGAATTATCCCTGTTAATATTCTCAATAGCGTATTGCAATCTGACTTACTAGTTCTATTTCTTGATGAATGGTTTCCTGCTGCTGACCAGACCATTAAAACCATTTCCTTTCAACCAATTGCTTACACATTTCTTATTATCTATTCACAAACATTAATTTCATCACTTGTTTGAAGATTTGCAGCTACTGCACAGGCACTTGTCTTCGAAGCCTTGTTCACTACCCTCATAATTCTCTTCTTAAGCGATGGTAAATTTTTCTAGGTCGTCCAGGACCTTGGTTTATTTGTTATAGTTTTGTTTTTCTGTAATAACTGGATGACATATTGCACCCATTTTGTTAACAATTTTTGAAATTTTAGCTAGAGATTTACCTTTTTCCCTTAGATTAACAATATTTTTTAGTTGCGATAGAAATTTTATTATTTTTTTCCTCCATATTATCCAAAATGGGAAAAACACAATTGATCGTTTCCGGAAAGCAACTTTCAGTATGACTTATAATACAGAAAACACCGTAAGATACTTGGAACGGTAGCTGTACGGAGACTTTTTTGTTCTTCAGAAACGACCATACAGGACGCTTGGGTTCATAAACTTCTAGTTATAATGTGAAAGTAAATGAAATTTGGTAGAAATAAAGAAGAAAAGATTCTCTTTCATAGAAATGTTTCCTTTTTAATTTAATCACTAGTGGTTACCCGGTGCGCTTCGCCACACCCATTGAGAACAGTGTTTATGTCATAAAATGTTCTGAAATTTTTTCGAGTGACTTTTGGTGCACCGAACGATGCCATCTCGGTAAATGTTGTTCAAACAACAATATCCAACTTTTTCGACCGAGTTTAACTCAAACATTTTTTAATTCATAATGGTGGGTATTTTGAGATTCGAATGAATAGTTAATTCGTTCGATTGTGTCTATTTCTTCGAATGATTTTTTTTCGTATTTTGACATTCGTAGCTTAGCCTCATAAGCCTTTCTAAGGTTTCAAGATTCATAGCTCTGGCGCACTTTTGTATATGAAGTAAAGGCGGACATAACCTACTGGAGCACTTAAACTCTGGAACTGGTCCAGTTTACTGCAATACTAATGTTCCAGTGCAAGAAATCTCGCATTCGTTTACTGTTCAGGAATAAAATGGCTACGGTAGTTTTTCTTGACAAGCCAACACTGTATATGAACTTTTCGGTTAGATCTAGGAACTGGCCCAACAATCATCAGTTCATATCATAAAAATAACGTGATCCTTTAAGTGCTAAAAACTTACCATACGATTGAGCTGAAACTTACACAATATTTGTATTTGTGATGAAGCGAGAAGTGCACGTAAATCAAAAGTTAGCTGTTAGCTGTCACCGTGCATTGCTGTAGTAATAGTTTTGAGATTTTATTTTCAGAATCGGAACACTTAAAAACTTTTGATTTACAAACATTTCTCACTTCATAACAAATATATTGTGTACATTTCAGCTCAATCGGATGGTTTTGAAATTTTGGTGTTGCAGCGCCATCTATCGGAAAACTTGAAAACTTTTGATGTAAGACCATTTCTCACTTCATTAGAAATATATTGTGTAAGTTTCAGCTCAATCGTACGGTGAATTAAATTTTTTTGAGTTCCAGCGCCATCTACCGGAAAATTCGAAATATTTTGATGTACGAACACTTCAAACATCAAAAAAAAGTATATAGTGTAAGTTTCAGCTCAATCGGATGATTAGTTTATGAGTTCTGAGGTATCAAACGAACAGCTCACTTTTATATATAAAGATTGTATTCGGATCTCATTGAAGCATTTATTTCGGGCATGTTCTGCTGTACAGAGACGTATGGAGCGGGCATTCACACACTATAATGTCCACCCATGGCTGCACGGCTGCTGGCTGCGGTCTCCACTGATGGAAAATTGTTGGCGAACATTTCATGAACTATTTTGAGCATAGCTCAGCTATAGGATAACGGGAAAGGATGATTCATACCTCAAATGAATCAGTGGAGAATTTACTTAACTCACCTATGTATGTTTTTGTTTTTCAATCCGATAAGCTACTATTGAGCTAGGGCTGAATAATTATAATTTTCCTTACAGATATACAATTTTTTTTAATATTTTGTAAAAACCAGGGATAAAAAGTATAACAAATGTTGACCACGAACATAAGCAATCACTATGTCAAGTTTCATCAAAATCCGTCCATTAGTTTCTGCGTGATGCGCGTTCAAACAGTATAGATATCATCAATTCCTTGCCAGTTCAAAATAAAATAAAAAAAATACCGGTTTTGGCGCACACACGAGATTATCTCCACTGGTCGTTGGTAAAATCCAACAACTTTATAATAAAAGGAATTCCATTCCTATCGGCCAAGGCATTCTAAAGCTAGGAGCTAGAAGGTATTCGTAAAAATACTCTCTGCCCAGATATCAGCTTAGATCTCCGCTTCTAGGTAGCAGACAGCGAAGAAAAATATCCTAAGCCTATATTCCTGACATTTTGCAATCCAACTGTGAAAACCGGATTCAATTTCGTGCAGTAGTTTTTAAGACAAATGAAAACAAAGTCTTTGCAGTCGAAAAAAAGTTCCATTTTTATTATAGTAAAGGATACTTGATGACATAGCAGCTCTGAAAGTAGCAGGTACAACAAGCAAATACTCCGAAGATAACGTGGTTGATGAAATGAGGTTTGTGGAATAGATAAAGTAATGGTGTGCTGAATATCAAGCTTGCTTTAGCGGCAGAGCATACACAAAAAATTGTACTCACACGGAGGAAAGATGAAAGAGGATGGAATCACTTTGTTGATGCAGTCTTAGCATGATAAGAGATCCAAATGAAACGTTCAGTGTAGGTCAACGGAATTGCTTCAAATGAAGAACATCCAACTAACTTACCGGGAAAAAGGAGGTCACACAGCTCCAAACAAAGTGTATGTTGAAGAGAGATGGTGGTAAAATCTCATGCAGTCTTCGTATCGGTATCGGCTAGTGACAAACTGACAACTGGCAAGCTCCTTTGAGTGTCTTATCAACGTTTTGCGAAAAGGTTAACTAGGCGCTTTGCATTTCTTGTTTACTTTCTTTGTGCAGCGCGGTCTTATCAAGCGCAGAATTGACCTGGGGACACGTTATTAATATTTATCAGCCATCTATTTGCGGTAGAGTTGACAATGCGTACAGTATCTCGTGTACGTATAAATATCTCGATGCTAGCAGTCGTTGGCATAGTAAGATTTTGTCGATCGGATAATACGCTCCATCATGAAAGTCCTCATCGTTGCTCTTGTCCTTGTTGTCACTGTAAGTATCTGTTGATGAAATAATTCTTTTAATCTTTAAATGCTGACCGCCTATTTTCCACAAGGTTGCAGCTTCTCACTGGACTCCCAAGAATTCTGACGAACTGCAAGCGATTCGTACGGAATGCACAGCTGAGAATCCATTGTCAGAGAAACAACTTAAGAAGATGGACAAATATGTGCTCCTCGACGAAGAGCCCGTGCGCAAGTACATCCTGTGCAATTCTAAGAAAGTCGGGTTATTCAGTGAAGATGAAGGATTCCATGTTGACCGCATCGCTAAACAGTACAATACGGGGTTAGAAGAAGCTGAAAGGATTGCCATTGCTGAGAAATGTGCCGACAAGAATGTGGAGAAGAGCAGCGCTGATGTCTGGGCATTGCGGGGACTTGTCTGCTTGTTGAACAGTAAGCTTGGTCCTCTTGGAAGTGAGTAATAAGGGAGAGTTCGTATACTAACCTCTTAAGCACTGTACTACTCCCGTGATCCGCTCGTCATGATTGTACTCTCCAATAAAATATTTTTTGAGTGCCTTTGCTTCAATGAATAGTTCTTTGTTAAAATACTAACACGATAACTCTTAAAGTGATTAGTGTATTACCACCTTAATTGAATTGGAATTCATACATGCATTAGTAAACCCAGTTCCATGAGTCATATTGTTTGTGCGTTTGTGTTATACTGCGTGCGCATTTTATTCCGCTTGGGCTAAAAGGGACTTTGCTCTGACAAGAAGTCCGTTTCACAGCAATCAGCTTGACTCCAGGGATAAGATCATTTGTTACGTTTTGCCCTAATCCGACCGATCATATCATATGGTTACTGCTACAGTAACTTTCGATTAAAAAGAGGCCATTCTACCTTCTCCATCTCCAGATAAGCATCCCCAGACCGTCATACCTTCAGTTCTGGGGGCATCCGTAGGAAGCATTCGAGCTCAGTCTTACCTTTGGTTCTCTTCGCGCAAGAATCCTCCCATCTCCAAACTTGGATTCCCCGGAAAAGATAACAACGTTCCACGTGTTTTGTGTAGGTCAACGGAATTGCTTCAAAGGCAGAACATCCAACTAACTTACCGGGAAAACGAAGGTCAGACAGCTTCAAGCAAAGTGTATGTTGAAGAGAGATGGTGAGATGGTAAGAACATCACCCACAGGAGTAACACTCAAAAAAAAGATTAAAAAAATGTATGATTTGCTTTTTTTTTTAATATATAGAATAGAACCTCGATTATCCGTGTTCCGATAATCCGTGTTTCTCGCTTATCCGTGCGTACCAGCATTTCGCTAATCCGTGTAAAATCCTCTGATTGTAACTCGATTATCCCGGCCGAGTATGTATTTTGCAGTACCATGCGCTTTCGTGTTTGCTTTTGAATGTTGTTTTACCAGTTATATTTCTGTATATTTGAGAAGCAGGTTATAATATTATTGTAGTGCAACAGTTGTGTCTGTGCATATTTTAGAGGTAGGTGATATCTATTTTAATATTACGTTGTAGAGAAAGATTAAAGAACGGTGCACATGCATTAAGGCCCCGACCCATAGAATCCGACGATCCGTTGCTCCTTAATTTTCAAGTGACGGCTCGATAGAATACACACATTTTTATGGGAGATGGCCCATAACCAACGGATGCATGAACTTTGACGGATAAATAGGTCTACTTTCTACTTTTTGCATCCGTCGATACTTTAGGTCTGTTTGATGTCGCCAGCCCTAGGGTACACTGACTAGTGTCAATTATTTTCGTGGTTGTCAAAAAACCCAGTGCAACCCCCATTTCATCGAACGCAAATACCTTGCCCTGGCAACTGACATTCTTTGAAAATTTAACAGAAATCAAATTTGGTTAATTTTCATATATTTTTGCACTTGATTAGTTTGTTGTTTTATTAAACAACTTATCTGAACACAAAAAACACAAGCACAATGAGCAAAACCAACGCAATGAAAAATAATCAGCTGATTTAATGTTTTGACAGCCCCTTTTTTCTTGCACTGACTCCAGTGAAGAACCAGTGTCGACAACGAACGCAGGGCAGCATATTCAGTGCGTTTTCAGTGCACCCTAGTGCGTCCTAGGGCTGACATCAAACAAACCTTTTGTCAGTTAACACATTCACGCATTCAAATTCACACATTCACATACTGAAGTTCACGCATTCACAAATTGAGAGTATGCATATGCAGAGTATGGAAGCATAGAGAAAATGTAGAGAAACTGTCATCGCCGTTGACATTCGTTTGACAACAGGTTTGTTTGATGTCAGCCCTAGGACGCACTAAGGTGCACTGGAAATGCACTGATGCGTTTTATGTCCGCCAGTGCTACACTGAAAACGACATCAAACAAACCTAACGATGCATGCGACGGATTCTATAGGACGGCTTTTGGCGTCATGCGTCAACGACAACGTGAACGTTCAACACAACAACGTCGACGGATTCTATGGGTCGGGGCCTTTAGTCGGGGTGCGCCTGGGGTTAAAAGAAAACTCTCCAATCATCGTAGGCTATAAAACATTTTCTGGTTAAACTGACCAAGGAGTTTACTGATCTAGTCTTCAGAGAAGTCTGGGAATTTCCTACCTCGTTCTTACACTTCTTGCTTACTGTCTGAATGTCCGTCACTATCTCATGCAGTCTTCCTATCGGTATCGGCTAGTGACAAACTGACAAACTCCTTTGAGTGTCTTATCAACGTTTTTAGAAAAGGTTAACTATAGACGCTTTGCATTTCTTGTTTACTTTCTTTGTGCAGCGCGGTCTTACCGAGTGCAGTATTGACCTTTAGATCAGTCATCTATTTGCGGTAGAGTTGACAATGCGTACAGTATCTCGTGTACGTATAAATATCTCGATGCTAGCAGTCGTGGGCATAAGTAAGACTTTGTCGATCGAATAATACGCTCCATCATGAAAGGCCTCATCGTTGCTCTTGTCCTTGTTGCCACTGTAAGTATCTATTGATGAAATAATTCTTTAAATGCTGACCGCCCATTTACCGCAAGGCTACAGCTTCTGACTGGGTTCCCAAGAAGGATGACGAAATCGACGCGATTCGTACGGAATGCATAGCTGAGAGTCCATTGTCAGAGGAACAATTGGAGAAAATGAACAAATTAGAGCTCCCCGATGAAGAGCCCGTGCGCAGGTACATCCTGTGCGTTTGGAAGAAACACGGTATTTTCAGTGAACATGAAGGATTCCATACTGACCGCATCGCTAAACAGTATATATCGAAGATTGAAGAAGGCCAAGCGATTGCCATTCTTAAGAAATGCGCCGACAAGAATGTGGAGAAGAGCAGCGACGATGTCTGGGCATTTCGGGGGCTTTTGTGCTTGTTGAACAGCAAGCTCGGTTCTGTTTGAAGTGGGTACTAAGGAAGTGTTTCTATACTACCCTCTTAAACATTGTACTACTCCCGTGCTCCGCTCGTCATGATTGTACTCCCCAATAAAATTCGGCTTCAGTACTGACTTGAGTGCTCTAAGTCAACCTTTTGCGAGCCTTTTTCTCACTGAACCAGCTGGAATTTTTTTTTTGTGTAGCTCGAAATAAATCATTTTATTACGTTTTAATTAGGTCGCTTTGTTGTCTATCCTATTGTTCGATACAAATTTTGGAATTGATTGTACACTAACTTCCTGATGAGCTAGAAGAGACTTGAAATTGAATTCGTTTTCTTGTCTGTCTGTTCGCTAGGGTACGGAACTCCAAACGCACAAAAAACCCTTTAGATATGCAACGTTTTCTTGTAACTTTTATTTTTGTGATTACCTATATTATGTAAGTTCGTATGTTCATACATACATTACATAATTATGTATTTATGAATGTGCATTTGCCTACCAACCACCACCACCGTCAACTTCAAAATGTTCTTCAAGTTGGATAGGTACATCAACATTATTCTTCTTTCATTAGGTGGCGCTACAGTTCGGGGTGAACCAGGGCCTACTTCTCGAAACAATCTATATGTGTGTGTTATTATTTTTGCACGAATAGCTTGGTAAATTTGTAGACTAAACATAACAACTTCCTTATATTAATCGGACGATACAAATATCAGTAAAATCATTATAACCATAAATTACTATAGAGCGTCTGCTATGAGATATTGATAGCTTTAGTATCAGATGCAGTAAAAATGGTTAAGTCCTTATCCTATCAAGTGTCAGCACATGATATTTCCCACGAAAAAAGTACCGAGGGTTCAAGTAATTCATATCGAATCTTTCTCTCTGTTGGGGCAATGGTTTTAAAGACCTCGGTATTTATCTAGTTTCTCCCGAAATTTAAATAAAGCAAAAGCATAGGTATAAACCACATTATGAGTACATCATAATCAATGCTACGTTTTGTGATGATAGTATAAGCAATGTAAATGTCATTGTGTCACTCTTTTCCTCTTTAATAATCTGGTCCGTCCTCCGCTCGAATATGCAAAATATGGACACCCTACGATAAGAATCACAATACTCTTATTGAAACCGTCCAGCGAAGCTTCATTCTTTTCGCAGTAAATGAGCTTCTCTGGGACGACCCTTTTCCATATATTCGCAATATATGTTGGTTCAGTGCCAAAAGAGAAAATGACATATAGTGTAAAAAAATCTGGACCCAATAGGTGGCGCTGGAGTCAAGTAAGTAAATATATATGTATATACATATATAGAAATTAATGTATGTATGTATGTATGTATGTCTATAAAAGACTCGGAAACCACCCAACCGATTTTGGTAAAATGTTCAGAGTACGTGTTTCTTAATATAGAATACAACAAAGCATCAGTGCGGTTAGTCAACAACTGGTGGTTTTGGTACCTGTCATACAAAATTTCGCAATTTCAGGGGAAGTGTTAATATCAATTAATATAGGCAGACAGATATATAGACAGACAGACAGACAGACAGACAGACAAACAGACAGACAGACAGACAGAGGGACAGATAGACAGACAGAGAGACAACAGACAGACAGACAGACAGACAGACAGAGAGACAGCAGACAGATAGATAGATAGACAGACGGACAGACAGATATATAGATAGATAGATACACTGCTGGTCAAAGAAATAGGTGTGTGGAGTTTTTTTTTATAAACTAATTTTTTCTAATATTTTCTTTAATTATTTGTAGTTATTTACATGGATAATACCTAGTACAATAATTATACTAACTGAATAAATTTAGTAAACTAAATGTTTTCAAAATAAGGAAATATAAAATGTATGCTCCAAAAACAGCTTATGGTAACTTTTGGGATTGGTCAACAAAATAGGTGCGTCCTCCTAAAATGTCAATAATTATGGTTTTTTTTAATTTTTTTTTTATATCCAGTTTTTCGTTGTTCCTTACTCTACCGTTGAGTCTACCAATATTCGACATGTGAGCAAAGGTATGGGATCCACTCTTTTATTACTGCTTCATATAAATGGTCTGTTTGCCAATTACTGGTCACCTAATTTTCCCTTGAGTTCATCCCACAAGTTCTCAATAGGATTGAGATCTGGAGATTGCCCTGGCCATGGGTTGACCGACACATTTCGATCTCGAAACCAATTCTTCACAGGACCTGACGTATGTTTCGGATCGTTGTCCTGTTGATAGTGCCATTGGAGAGGTATGTTTTCCTCGGCAAATAGAAGCATAACATTTTCCACAATGTCCCTATATCCATATGTATTATTTATACGAAATATAGGGCTGATACCATGCTATGAAAAACAGGCCCATATCACGATATTTCCCCCTCTGAGCTTGATGTCCTAATACTACATCCAGAATCCGAAGAGAACTAATTTATTTTCGTCTCGTCACTCCAAAGAATATTGAGCCACTTTTTCAATCCTTTAAATCCGTTCCAACTTTTATGATTTGTGGCAAACTCATTTCGGAACCTTATGTTATTAACTCTTATCAGTGGAACTTTCCTGGCGACTCTTCCTGTGATATTTGAATTCTGTAGTCTTTTTTGGATTGTACGTGCACTTATTCCGTTGGCAGTTTCTGCACTTATAGTTCTTGACGTCTTTGTCCGCCGAGCAGCGGGCTTTTCGTCCCATATTAAAAGACTACGGAAAAAAATACGATTGGTAAAAGATAATAAAATGATTAAACCATATCATCCCAGTGTTCCATTAATGGAACGGTATCTATTTTATTTTCTACAAATATCTCTTGAACGCGTCCATTATTTATTTTTGCATTCTGGCATCACTAATAATATTTGCTGTCAAAATAATTTACCGTTGGTTTGATTTCGAGAAATGTAGGTCTATTTAATGTGTGTTAAATTTTAAGAAATCAAAAAAAAAAATTTCTCACCGCAAAGTCTAAGTACTTTTATAATCAATTTTGACTAATATCTTCCATGTTACATTGGTTTACTTGACTGAATAAAGTGTATTGAAATATGTAGTCAAATTTTATTTTTTTTTTTCACAAAAACAGTGTCATATTGTCCTACTGTTCAATTAAAGGAACGGTTCTAAAAACCGTTATCCAAAAATGTATTTTATATTTTTTATACATAAATATGTTCATAGTGTCATAAATATGAGTCGGTAAGAGTTTTTCTCAAATCGAACAACATTAAAGGTGTTTGGGATAGTATGGGTTAAAAACAACTCACCTCAAACGAAAATACCTTCTATGAAAAACTATTTGAATAAACTCCGATATATTATTTTTATGGCCAACTTCCAAAACGCATAAAATATTCTTGCACCACAAATAAATGAACCGCTCAACAGTACACTCCAAGTTTGCAATACGCTTGCCGTCATTGTAACGGAAACAACAGTCTCTTGCATAAAATGTAAATTCGGTGCAATTTTTGATAGCTTATCAACTATTATCCAGCAACAAATGCCCAAAAGTAAAATGTAAACTTTTCTTTTTCTCATTTAGAAGTTTTTTATTGAAATACATTGATTTTTTTTTATCCATTTTATAGATATAATTCAATCAGAATCGATTGCAAGAAACCGCAATAAAATCCGTTCAGTAGTTTTTTTTGTTTTTGCGGCACATACACACATACTTTTTTTAGACTTCATTTTATAAAAGTAGTGAAGTTAGGAATCAGATAGTTTTTCGAATTAAGAAATTTGCTTTAAAATGGCATTCAATCGTTAGCGCATATTTTTGCAAATTTTAATATAAATGCATATTTTTGCTTATTGAACATTTTTTAACAATAAATGCTTATTTTTCGTGCAAACATATTTAAAAAAAATACAATTTAAACACTTAAAAAATTGATTTCACCGAAATGCAAACGAACCTTAAAAATTGTATCTTTCACCGGGAAAAACAATGCTATTGATAACTTGGCAGCACTAAAAACCATTCCAGCTGTCCCATATTCCAGCTGAATTGCAATGTAATTTTGGGCTTACATTTCAAGATTCAAATTGTAAACAGCTAGCTATCTATAGGCAAGGCAGCAGATCGGATACCAATGAAATTGTGTTTATTTGAAATGGTTAGAACATACATTTTCGATATTTTATTGTCTAAAGGCAAAATAAATCATTTTATGTGAAACCTTTATTGCTGCCGACATCCCTTTAGAAAAACTTAAAAACACATAGGGTAAACCAGCCTATTGTTGGCACCCTTCCAATGATTGGCATGTGGACTTTAAAACAATGTTAAACCGGTACTCTTTTAGGATTTGACTTTATCTTATATTTTATAATTTTTCTTTGAATATATTTAGTCTATATGACAGCACTTTTTTATTTCATTTTCTTGTCTTATAGGTATTCAAAAAAAACATAAAAACAAATGTCCCAATTCCTTCCCGCCTTTTTTGTCATAAAAGTTAACAGTTTCATAAGCTTGATAGCGCAAAATAAGAGCCTGTTTCTGAGCTAAGGGTTGATAAATTAAGTGTCTTAAAGATTATTCTGGTTAATAAAACATTAAGTTTAAGGTTATTATTGTTTAAAATTAATAAAAATATTGCCTTTATAGTTTAATTAATGGTGCTAATAATGGGTAAGAGAAATTGACAGCTTTCCTAATGTTGGCATCGTGCCAATCATTGGTGGTAGTGCCAATTACCCGGTTATTGGCACTTGCCAATCATTGGGTTATAATGCCAATAACTGGCACAAATTACAGTGTCCATCATAGGTAAATTAAAAACAGGCTTTTTGCTGTACCTCTTCTTATTTGTTTACACCTCACTTCGTTATTTAGGTGGGTATCTATAACTACAATTATAATTCTAAGATGCCAAATATTCGGAATGAAGGCAATTAGGACGGTTATGGCAAAAAAATAAAACGTCTAAAACGTATGGTGTCCGTAGTCGACGCTACAATTAAGTAATATATAAATATAGGATCATCCAGCAAGAGGTATAAATTTCTCACTACTTTTTAACCGTCAATTTTCAACTATTATTGCGATGACTTTTGATAAGTAAAATCTAGGAGGAGGATATACACTTGCACAATGTGTTGAAAAAGTGAAAATGCAAATGGTGAAAATATCGCGGAATCGTTTCACAAAGTTCGTACTGCTTTTGGTCATCATCATAAACGCCTCTGACAGTTTATAGCTGCGAAGACCCCAACTCGTAATCGTCCGGTAAGGTCAGCTGAAAATATCGCCGCCGTAGCTGAGAGTGTGACTGAAGATCACAGGAATTGGGCCTATCCACAACCACATTGCACCGTATTTTGCAAAAAGGTCTTAGCCTACATGGTTATAAGGTCCAGTTAACACAAGAATTGAAGTCAGCAGACCACGCGCATCGCCGTACTTTCGCTATTGATTTAAAATGCCACCTTGTTGGATGACTCTATACAAGTAATATATGTACCTATGTATTTAATTTTAAATTATATTAATTTGTTTTATGATTTGGTATGCCCAAATAACTAAAATGCCGTAATAATATGCCAAAATATCTGTGTGCCAAGGATTGGAACATAGAGGGCCAATGACTGGAAAGCAGTGCCAGTAATTGGTGAAAATTGACTTTTCTGTTATTTTCTTGTTTTTTGTTTAT
Source organism: Brachyopa scutellaris (assembly GCA_949775065.1). NCBI lineage: Eukaryota > Metazoa > Arthropoda > Insecta > Diptera > Syrphidae > Brachyopa > Brachyopa scutellaris. The sequence goes on from OX459115.1 coordinate 42,594,600, forward strand.
GATTTAAAAGAAATTGTATGTTTTTTTGGTTTTTTATTGTTTAAAATACCTTAACGAATGTAAATAAATTATGTTGAAACTGTTGGGGTGTTTCATTTATTTTATAAATTGCAGTAAAACCGTGAGTTTGCTTAAAGTGCCAATCATTGGGTGGTTCACCCTATTTGAGAGATTTTTTTCAAAAAGTACACAAAAGAAAGTGTACCCAACGAATATACAATTAGAAAGAACTATATTAGTAAAGTGTTTACTCGCGTTTTCGATGAGATTAAATTAAATCTAAAAGATAATTTTTTATGGGTTTCCATTGATGAAACCATTGATGTACATGGTCGATTTGTTGCTAATGTAGTTGTTGGTGTCTTGCATCAAGATGAGGAAATAAGCAAAAAGAAATACTTAGCCAATTTTATTGAGTGGGACAAAACAAACAACGCTACAATCGCTCGAGCTTTTGACGAATCTGTAAACTTATTTGGAGAACATATCGACAAAAATCAAATCCTTTTGTTTTTAATGGTGAAAGCAGCTCGTACATTGAAAATATTTTATCCAAAAACCATTCATGTCACCTGTCTCTCATGGACCTCACCGAGTCGCGGGGAAGAAATCAGATCCAACTTCAAAGATGTTGACACACTAGTGTCAAAGGGCGGAAAATGTTTTTAAAGAAAAATATCCGGAAATTCCTCTTCCAGTGCAGTGTTGTATTTTGCCAAATATGTGCTGGATGAGATAACAGCTCTGAAAGTAGCAGGTACAACAACCGAAGAAGATGAGATAAGGTTTGTGGAATAGATAAAGTAATGGTGTGCTGAATATTTATCTTGCTTTAGCGGCAGATCATAGACTAAAAATTGTACCCTCACGGAGGAAAGATGAAAGAGGATGTAATCACTTTGTTGATGCAGTCTTAGCATGATACGAGATCCAAATGAAACGTTCAGTGTAGGTCAACGGAATTGCCGGAAAAAAGAAGGTCACACAGTTCCAAACAAAGTGTATGTTGAAGAGAGTTGGTGGTAAAAGAATATCACCAACATAAAGTGGCTGAATGTCAAGCACTATCTCAGGCAGTCTTCGTATCGGTATCGGCGAGTGACAAACTGACAACTGGCAAGCTCCTTTGATTGTCTTATCAACGTTTTTCGAAAGGGTTAACGAGACGCTTTGGATTTCTTTTTTACTTGCTTTGTGCAGCGCGGTCTTATCAAGTGCAGAATTGACCTGGGGACACGTTATTAATATTTATCAGTCATCTATTTGCGGTAGAGTTGACAATGCGTATAGTATCTCGTGTACGTATAAATATCTCGATGCTAGCAGTCGTGGGCATAAGTAAGATTTTGTCGATCGAATAATACACTCCATCATGAAAGTCCTTATTGTTGCTCTTGTCTTTGTTGCCGCTGTAAGTATCTATTGATGAAATACTTGTTTTAATCTTCAAATGCTGACCGCCTATTTACCCCAAGGCTACAGCTACTGACTGGGTTCCCAAGAAGATTGACGAAATGAAAGCGATTCGTACGGAATGCACAGCTGAGAATCCATTGTCAGAGAAACAACTTAAGAAGATGGACGAATATGTGCTCCTCGACGAAGAGCCCGTGCGCAAGAACATCCTGTGCGTTTCCAAGAAAGTCGGTTTATTCAGTGAAGATGAAGGATTCCATGTTGACCGCATCGCTAAACAGTACAATTCGGGGTTAGACGAAGCTGAAGCGATTGGCATTGCTGAGAAATGCGCCGACAAGAATGCGGATAAGAGCAGCGCCGATGTTTGGGCATTCCGGGGAATTTCGTGCTTGTTAAACAGTAAGCTCGGTCCTTTTGGAAGTGAGTAATAAGGGAGTGTTTGTATACTACCCTCTCAAACACTGTACTACTCCCGTGCTCCGCTCGTCATGATTGTACTCCCCAATAAAATATTTTTTGAGTACCTTTGCTTCAATGAATAATTCTTTGTTAAGATTCTAACAAGATAACGCTTAGTTTGATAGGGGGTCGCTAAGTTGTTTTATGTGCTCAAGGGGGTCGTTATTCTGAAAAGATTGAAAAACACTGTGCTAGAAAAAACGTCAACATATATAAACCTGAAGAGCTACTTGAATTATGATGCAGTACAAAGATGAAAGCGTATTTCCATTTAAAACTCTGCTCACAATGCAGTTTCCATGATCTTTCAATAAATTAAAATTAATACTTTCGTACTTGAGGGCTACAATGGGTCAAGAAAGATTATGCTACCTAGCTTTGCTTAGTGTAGAGCGAGGAGAAACGGAAAGTGTTTACACATGGTAAAAATACAAGATATTTGAATTAGAAATAGGGGCTCATCTAAGAAATTTAATGAAGTTTTGATTTTTAAATACATATTAATAATTTATATTTCAACAATTAAATGACATACAAAAAATACTTAATTCCAATCAAAAACTACAATTAAAACAGCAAAAGCTAAACAGGGATACAAATTTCACTGTCAAGAAAGTGTTTACACATTTATTTTGCACTGTATGCATCGTTTTATACCGGTAACGCTTTAGGGGTAATTTTGTATTTTTGGTTTTGTGACAAATAAAGGAATTTGAAAGCAAATCGATTTAGTGATAGTTCTGGTATTAAAGGTTCTTAAAGTGTTTCAATATATACGTTTCAATATGCCTGGCAAAAGAATATCACTTCACGTGAAGCAATTGGTTTACTGAAACCGTTACAAGGCCAAAAATGTTCAGGAGGTAGTGTTTGGTCTATGCAGAAAACCCATTAACAACATCATTAATCGAGCAGAACATGAAAATCGTTAAGAGAATATTGTTCCAAAAGGTAGTCCAAAAAAGCTCTGGGACAGAAATGAACGCTGTTTGTTAAAAAAAAAAATATCTCAAAATATACAAAAACGCTTATCGTTCGCCACAGAGTACAATATTCACTCAGAAGAATATTAGGATGATGTAATATTTTACGACGAATCGAAAATAATGCTTTATTACAAGGAAGGACCCAACCGAGTATGGCCTAAGCCTTTAAAAGCACTGTTCAATCGGAATATCATTCTAACGGTGAAATTCGGAGAATTTTCTGTGGGGTACGGGCGTGCATATCTAGCAAAGACGTTGGAGATTTAGTCTTTATTGATAAAACCATGGACACTAGTAAATACCTGAGCATTTTGCAAAATCATTTGCCGAGTAGGGCCAATAATTTTGGTTTTAATGATGGTGATGTAAGCAGAAAACCAAAATTAAATTTTATCAAGACAACGACCCAAAGCATAAGGAGCTCACGGTCAGGACGTGGCTACTTTACAACTCCAGCACAGTGGTAGATACACCAGCATAGACCCCAGATTGAAAATTTATCGGTACATTTAAGTAAAAAAGTGGAAAAAAGAAACCCCAAGAACTGAACCTAACTTGTTCAGTGCGTTAAAGAATGGACCAATATTCCTTCCAATTATGACCTCAAAAAACTAATGGGATCGATGAAAAGAAGGTTAAAGGCAGTCATTGATGCTAAAGATGGTCACACCAAATACTTAGCAAACATTTTGCAGTCTCTAAATTTTAAGAATCCTTAAGTTTATATGGTAATACTTATGTACATATATAGATGTGTAAACACTTTCTTGACAGTAATTTTTGTGTCCCTTTTTAGTTTTCGTTATTTTTATTGCTGTTTTAAAGTATAATTAAGTATTATTTCTTTGCTATTTGATTCAATAATAATGAATTATCATAAATTAAAAAGCAAAAGTTTAACAAAGTTAATAGAAGTGCCTCTATTTACAAATAAAAAATAGAAGTTGTTGTTTTTTACCTTGTGTAAACACTTTCTTGACAAACTGTACATACATAAATTGTTTTGGAGAAGAACGCGACGAACGGTTTTTAATGACAACGGTTTCTCGATAATCGTAGAAACTTTTAAAATTATCTTTGGGACGCTGACCTTTGAATTGGACTTAGTTTTGCGGAAAATAATTCGTTCATCTTGTGTCGATAAGATCTTTTGCTTCTATTTCGAGCTGTATTGTATTTTCCGCAAAGAATTACCTTCACAATTGAATCTAACGACAAGTTTTTTGGTGAAATGTCTGCCTGTATCCTTTTGTTTTCCATGCTCTTAAAATAAATTGACTTATGCATTTCTCACATACAAAATCGCACTACTAATGATCAATAAGATCCTTCCCTACATTTTCTATATTTTAAAATAACGTTAAATATCGATTTATTCGTGTCCCATGCCATTTTCATACGCGTTTTCATGCATGTACGCTCAATTTTGTGTGCTGAAATTCAGTGATTTTCACCTTTTTATGTGTATAAATAATTAAATAATACACTTTTGTCTGGTTTTGTTTCTGATTATTACTACAAAAATATGTGTTATATGAATACTGTAAATAAATTATTTAGAAAAAAATTTCTTGATATTGAAAAAAGGAAAAATGTGTTTAGATGATAGGTGTACGCTCAATTTTGAGAGCAACTGTATCTATCTATCTATTACTAAGGGTATTAGCATTTTCTGGATAGTCAGACGACCTTGCAATCTTTGATATCAGTGTCATCCACTTCTAAGACCACCTCCTCCTGCCCCCCATCACTTATAGAGATGGCCAAGCAGTTTAATATTCACCTTTGATGGCTGCCGGGCACAGAAACATTCCAGGGAATTGCAAAGCTGACGAGCTCGCTAAACTAGGAACAACAAAACCTAATCTACCCGATAAGAAGAATATAGGTATGCCGTATGCCACTCGCTACTTACAAGCTAAAATACAAACTTGACACAGGCAATAAAACCAACTCTAGATGGGAAGGTGGAACTACCTACCAAACAGATCTGACCTAGACTAGATCTAAACCGCTCTAACTACCTTTAGACTTAAAGGCAAGCATACAACTAGGTTTGGCATCATTTCTAATAACTTCTGTGGAAGTTGCAGAGACGAAGAAGAGGAAGAGAGCCCAACACATCTTCTCTGTTCAGGCCCAGCTCTTTCGCGTAGTAGAAAACTACACATAGGAAAATACTTCTTTGACGATCTCAGTGACCTAGCACAAAGACGTGGGAAGCCTTTTCGTCCTATACAAAGCTACAAATGATTCTCATGAGTAGCGGGGTTAAATATCCCCAAAATCATTGGTATCATAATGGGCCTCTATTGGCCTAAGTACTTGTTACCGGTACCCGCTGCTACCTAACCTAACCTAAAGGCGTGACTAAGTTCCCAAATTTCCCAAAGGCACGTTCTGAACAGAATATACCCATCCCATGTGACTTTCTACAATCCGATACAATGTAGTTCAATTCATTTCCCATTTATGATGCATTAAACCCCCTTGCAATGGATTGTAGATCCCAGATTCGCTCCCGTTAAAGAAAAACTTGAAAAAGCAGATAAAACCGAAGTATTCACTTGTCCAGAGGAAAGTACCCAGTTTTGTTGTATAGGCATACCAACTACAATGTCTGTTGATCAACATAACATATTGACACAGTCTGCGGCAGTCGCAAACCTTTTTCTTTCCAATTGTTACGAAATAATAATAACAAAAAAAAAAATTCAATGCAACCATTTTTTCCCAAACCAGAATGGGAATCCCAAGTGCCAAGCACTCAAAGTACCCGTTGCCCCTTTGTGGTTTGTTGTTGTGTTGATAGCCGTATGTCGTATACTTGATAATAAAATAAGCTCTCGTCGCCATCTCCGTCGTTAAATTGGAATTCCCCCCTTTCAAGCGAACACATTAAAGCAATAAGTAAAGAAAAACAAAAAAAAAGTGGAAACTGTCAATAAAATCCGAGACAAAACAACAAACATCAGCGGCAGCAGCAGCGGCATTGGCACGGACGACACCAACAACAAAACGAATCCGATTTTCGCCCAAAATGCACGCACACCCGTCCAAGGTTGATATTTTATATTTTAGATTTAAAGTTAAACACGCCCGCCTTCATGTGCAAGGGAAACCATTGCATTTTGTCCTCTTAGTCTTCTTCGATGCGCACGGGGAACCCCCTCCTAAGACTCTACACAACACGGTGACAGTGGCACTTTCAAAATGTTATTGACCACCTCTTAAGCACGCTGAAATGAGTAAACAAAAACACGTGACGTAGGTAACGTTCAAAAAAGAAAAGAGAAACCATATGAACGTGATTAAAACGTCAACAGAGTAAATCAATTAAAAAGCACTGTTGTTCTCTCAAGCTGAGACTCTTATAGCTTCTTATGAGACCAATTAAAGAGCGTTGGAACGCGATTAGTATAAATCAATTAATAGCATCGCCATCTGCTGACTGGCGGGCTCCTATGTACATTCTACATACATACGTCTTATTGCGTACGTAAACGTACAAAGGTGAGTAATGCAATATGCGAGTGTGTCAATACATGGAGTAGAGTTGCCAGGTGACTTGTACTCTGCTCCAATCGTATTTTCCGTATAGGCCTTATTGGGGAGCTTTTTTTTAAGCACTGGTGCCTGTTCATGTCTTCACGGCACTCAATAAGAAAAATAGCCACTGAAATGAAAACCACACCACTGACTTACACATGTTTTGTTTTGGTAATTTCGCATGCACACCGCGTCTCCTCGCCTGTTGCTAAGTTTTTTTTTCAAACTTTTCTTAGCTCTAAGATTGTAAATTTAATAAAATTAAAAAGTAAAAGTTAGGTTAAGTTAAAAGACATAGTAGGTATTGGTATTAAGTTTAGCTTAGAGTGCCCGTGTGGGGCCAGTAAGTTAGAGTAAGATAGTTCAGTTAGTTAAGCTAGTTTTAAGCACTTTTGTCTAGCATTTAAGATATAATTAAATTTGGAAATAAAAATGCATTGAAAATGAAAAAATGAAAATGACCGCATCTCCACGAGCTATTGCACATAGCAAGATTGCATAGCCAGCTATAAAAATGAACTCTCAAATTTGTGTGTGGGCAAATTATAGCTTGATATTTCATTCACAATGTCGACTTGTCAGCACTTCTACAATTCCACAAACATGGAAACTGCCGAAAATTGTTTATTAATTTAATTATCTCTTCTTGTGACATCTTCCAGTCGGCCGTAACTATTTTTTTCTTGTTCAAACGCAACGAACGCAACTAATTTCACTCAAATGTCAAAAATTAGCAACATATCTATAGCTTGCTAAATATCCTGCTATGGATAGCTTGCTATCTCAATTATCTTGCTATTTGCCGTCTCCATTAGCTATTTTTATAGCATGCTAATTGTCTTGCTATAAATTTTAGCTCGTGGAGACCGGGTGTCATGACCAGACCAGTCTGACTCACAATCGATGGCAGAATGATCGTGTGGCCGCCATCAACGATCAACCCTCGCTGGGTGTATGGAAAATATGTATGTACATCAAAACAGTGTTACGAATATTAAGTTAAAGCAAATCGCTACTGCCTTTTCTGAGGTTTTTGTCAAAGAACTTTGGGATTTTGTACTTTGAGAACCAATAAATGAATTTGAGGTATGTTTTTCTGTGGAAACAGTAAAAATGCAGTTAAACAATTTTTCCGTTTTTGTGTTTTGTGCTTTATAATGAGGTTTATTTGTGGGAGATAAATGTTGGGTGCGGAAACGAATAGTGAGTAGTTCTTTTCGTGTTTAGCTTATATCTCGTAAACTAATCTTTTCCGATGTATAACACTCGAAAAAATGTCTTCTAAATATTACTTAAATTTCATCAAAATCGAGGTGGTGTCCACTTTATACACATTTATTTTTATTTCGTTCAACAAATCGTGTTGTTTCTAAATCAGCAGATGGTGTTGCTCACCGATTTTCGGTGATTTGCCATGCTTACTTAACTTAACGGGCTCCCGACCCGTGAAGAGTCTCTGCCTGAGACACGGCAGCCTTCCACTCTCTTCGAGCCCAGGCAGGCTGCTTCCAGTTGTTTAGACCAAACGCACTGGCATGGCGGTAGCTTGGTCCTTAAACCGGAGGTTCGGTCTTCCTTGTCGTCTCGAATCTGGGCGCTGTGATTCGAAGATCCTCTTGCCAGAGCAGTGTTGTCCATTCGCTCGATGTGGCCGAGCCCGTGTAGTCGACGTGTGTTGGCTTTTCGGACTACATCCACATCTTGGTACATCTCATAGAGTTCGCGGTTGTATCTTCTTCTCCATTCGCCCTCTTCGCATACGGGACCGAATATCCGACGAAGAATTTTTCTCTCGAAAGTGTTCAAAATCTGCTCTGCTTTCCTGCTCATCGTCCAACACTCGGGTCCATACAGCAGAACTGGCAGGATCAATGTTTTGTAGAGCATGCAGTTCGTCTTCCGAGTAAGGAGTTTTGAACCCATTTGATTTGCCAAAGTCTTCGTCGAATCACCACTAAGGTGTTATTCGTGGAGTTGATATTTAATCCGAGGTAGGTAAACTCCTTGGGCACCCTAGCGTAAGTGGTTAGTGCGTCGGACTACTGAGCCAGCGGTCTTGGGTTCGAATCCCGCCGCAAACACCTAAAAAGTTTTTCACAGTACCCACCTCTTCCGAATGCCTGACAAGCATTCAAGAGTATCATTTGTAATGAAAAGCCTCTCAACTCGCCGTTCGGAGTCGGCAAAAAACTGTACGTCCCTTCCATTCGTGCAAAAATATTACGCACACACACAAATGGTTGCGGGGAGCTAGGCTTGGTTCTACCTAGGACTGCTGAAGCCAAATATTTATTTATTTATTTTTGGGTAAACTCCTTAACCACTTCGAAGTTACTGCTACCAACAGTGACGTTTTGTCCTAGGCGGTGGACAGATGTTTCTTTGTTCGTTGACAACATGTACTTGATATTGTCCTCATTCACTTCAAGGCCAACTCGTTTCGCCTGTTCTTCAATTGCCGTAAAAGCCTCTAACACGACACGCTGGGAGCGACCGATGATGTTGATGTCATCTTCGTATCCCAGTAGCTGGACAGATTTGTGAAAGATAGTGCCTTCCGTGTTCACACCTGCCCTGCGCACTATCTGTTCCAGCACAAGGTTGAAGAAATCACACGATAGCGCATCTCCTTGCCGAAATCCGCTGCATATTTGGAATAGTTCGGAAGATTTGTCATGCATACTATGGTAACCCAGTGTAAACTTAAAAGAGGGACAGATTTATGCAAGCTATTGCAACAAGGCTGAGAGACGTACTATCTTCCCTCTACTGCCAATTCGGTTGGGACAGAGTACAGTTATCATTGATTTGTCGGGGAAAGGTGAAGTTGCTTGATGGGTGATGCGTAAGGTTGAGTACATAAGTAAGCTGTAATTTTTCTTGGCACCAATATTTAATTGTGTGCCTTCGGTTTGTCAAAACGTCTATGGTTTGGATGAATCTGCAGGTCAATCTGCCCTTCGTAGTGGTCTCTCACCGAGCTTGCTAAATGGGGGTTATTGAAGTTACTCTTTCTTCTTCCTTGATTCTTTTGATGATTGTCGCTTTTTAGTAACTAGAAGTTCTCCTATTGTAGACTCTTTACATCTCCTCACCAAGGATATCGATGGGGAGCATCCCTGCCACTGAAGCCACAGTGGCCAAGTCGATATGTTGACGATAACTTTCTCCTTGTTTCCTTTGTCGCTAGGACTTCCGCACAAACTGGGGCAGCATATAACAGGTCTGAGCATACTACCTTGGATATTAAGTTTCTTCAAACATATCCGAGTCCGCCGATGTTTGGCAGTATTCCAGAAAGTGCTGCCTGAAACTTTGACGACTTTTCGGCCGAATAGTCGATGTGAGGCTTAAAGCTAAGTCTCTTTCGATCTAATAGTTTGACTTCCTACCCCTGTGTCCGCATATTCTACATTTTTCCGGCTGATTGTTAGGAAAGCTTCCGTTTTGTAATATGCTAATGCTAGACTGGCGGATATAAGACAATCTTTGATGAGGTTGATTGCTCCGTTTGTGGCTGACTGTATATCGTAATTGTCGTCGCGTCGGCGAATCCGATTAGTTTTACTCCTGGTGGCAGTGTTAATCGCCAATATCCCGGGAATTTTTTCGATTGCAATTGTAACTCCAGACAGACTCCATTCCGATATTTATTTAAACATTTGTTTCTTTTTTTAGGTACTCACAAATACCACAACGTATAGTAGAAAATACACAAATATCCCGAACTCATCTCACACCTGAAATTGCTTTACGGCTTATAACACCCGAATGCCGTTTATTCCACGAACCAATAACAGAAGAAAGTGCAAAATTTTTCGAAAATGATCCATTCTGGGGCTTCTATTGGCCTGGCGGACAGGCGTTAAGCAGGTATGTCTTCCTATTTTGGTCCATTTAGATGCAACTCACTAAGGCTAACTTGTATTCCTCAGATTCATCCTGGACAATCCCAACTTGGTGAAATCGAAGAAAGTGCTCGACATTGGCAGTGGCTGTGGAGCATCCTCTATAGCAGCGATAATGGCTAAAGCTAAATCCGCAGTAGCAAACGATATCGACTCAGGTAAGATAAAATCAAATATGCATTTGTATATAAAAAAAAAAATTAATTGGAGATGCCGGGGATCGAACCCGGGGCCTTTCACATGCAAAGCGAACGCTCTACCACTGAGCTACATCCCCTTCATGTCGACCGTCTGCTAAAAGTTGGTTTTTTCTCTTTAATTTCAGCGGCTGCCATTGCTGTGCAAATAAATGCGAATTTAAATGCCGTTAAATTAGATACAAGCGAATTGAATTTAATTGGGAATTCCAACGTTGAAGAGGACGTGATTTTACTTGGAGATGTTTTCTACGATACTCAGTTTGCGGAGACTCTTTTGCCATGGTTACATGAGCTCCACAGACAGGGGAAGGAGATTTACGTTGGCGATCCTGGTAGGCATGGATTGACGGAGAACCGATTGAAATTCATGAAGAAACTGGCAACGTACGAGCTAACTGAAAACTGTTGCATCGAAAATAATGGCTTCAAAAATGTTCATGTTTGGAAATTCATGTAAAATAAAATGTTACTTCTTAGAGATCGATTTGGTGGGCGATACCAAAATCTAGCTACATGGGTATTCAGTTTTTTTTTTGCAATTTGTTTATATGTACGTATGTACAGCGGTGGCAAGCTAATTAGCACACTCATTGATTTTTTTCTTTCTGGCGACAAAATGCGTTGAGAAAGTTCATTAACGCATTCCAAATACAAATATTTAGTTTTATTTGAACACATTAGGCGTGTTTTTTTTTTAAGCCTATATAGAATAAACATGTTTCAGCAACATGTTTTCAATATAAAAAAAAACAAAACCTTAGCCTGGATAATTATCGAGGTTATTTTTTGTGTTATTTTCCTCCACTTATCAGCCACATTGAATTAAGAGTATTTTGAACAACAAATTTAATTTTTTTAAAAGAGGAAATGACGTTTGAACGCGCGAAAATGTGTAGTTTACCTTTATGCTACTCAAAATGAATACAATTGTTTCCTCTTTCATTGAAAACAATGTCAAAAAATCGTTGCGAGAAATAAATCGTTGCGAGAAAGAATGGTCCGGGCCATTAATTTTCTCGTTGCGAGAAAGAATGGTTTCTCGCAGTAAAGGTGCGAGAATTTTGACAGTTTACGCTACGATAATTTTTCTCGCAACGATTTTGGTTCTAGGAATAAGGGGCTTTAGGGAGATTCGAAAAAAATTAGCTCAGATCACAGAATTGGATTTTTTCAGTAAAAACTTACTTGAAAGCTTGGGTGTGCTAATTAAAATGCCCCTGGAGAACACAAACACTTACGGTAAATCTTATATAGCACGGAATCGTATTGCAAAACGATATATTTTTTTCTCGATTAAGTTTTGTCATTGATGCACGTATTAAACTCTTAAGCATTTGTTCGCTTATAAGTAAAAGCAATTGCAAAAAAAAAACATGTTTGAATTTTCGTAGGAGTGTGCTAATTAGCTTGCCAGCGCTGTATATCAATAGGACCGTTGAAAAAACACTAATTGATCCAGAAATGAAAATTTACTTGCGGAGAATGTGAATTCACTAATAAGGATCAAACGACGAGCCGTGCCTACTGTATAAGTTGTTAGAAGGTCAAGGTCCTGATGTGCTTTTGGTTAGAGAAACTAAGCTAACCCAGAAACCTAAGGTGCGGCACAATTGATTTATCATTTGGTTTTTTTTCCCCGGAAGCATGTGTCGTGTGCATCGCTCTCTGTAGTGGTTGTACATGGTCGCACTCTATTCACCTGAAGCTAGGCAACCTACTTTATTTATTTCAGAGCTCGAGACACTTTTTAGATTTCCTTATGGCCGGAGATCTAAACGGCAAACATAGAGACCGATTAAATAGCGTCTAAAATTTATTATGACTATTGGAAGTACATGCATTCCAGTCTTTTATAGCATCCTAAGAGCGGATTATATCTAGATGTCCTGTTTTTCGATGTGCGGTTACATCTGATCAACTTGAACCGACAAAGTTGAAAGTGTTTGTTCATGCATATCCCTACAATTACAGTAGGACACGCTTCTCCAGATCCAGAGTTATGATATGACAATAGCACTCTCTCTACTCTCTCCTCAAACTCGCTCTAACCATGACCCCTCTCTAACGAGGTGATTGACAGATTACCCAAACCAATGCAATGGACAAGATAAACGATGCCAGTACGATACTTCGACATCAACAAAACTGACAACGTTTTGTAGGCATACATACATAATTTTGCAACGCAACAATTAATACATTGTACCAACAGAAAATTAGACTGCCATCGGGAACTAGTGCCAAGATCCCGGGGCAATACGATATTCACTTTTTCAGAAGTCAGAAGAGCTGTATGGTTACGCAGATGAAATTAACATCGCCGCGTCGCGTCGATAGGACGAAACAAGCCATCGCTGGCATCTTCGTAAAAATTCACCCCTATCATTAAATCCGACGGATCTGAGATTCCCTTCACTCATTCGGTTCACATTCACCTATCGTCGTGATCATTAAATCCGCCGGATACACTACTATATCTACATCTCGTTTTATGTTTTCGAAATCAGCTGTTTTCTGATTTTCGAATTTTCGTGAACCATTCCCTCCGGCGGATTTAATGATAGGGGTGATTGAATCAGAAGCTGATAAACGAGGACCGACCACCGACGTCTTGGTCAAAACCTTACGTTGTACAAGTGTACCATCGAAGTAGTGAAGGAATTTGTCCCGCTAGGCGACATCATCGGGGCAGAGATGACGTTGGTTTAACCATTTCTCTGCGCTGACGACACACGGAGAAGTGGAAGGTGACTGACCTCAACCAATTTGGTGTACGCCACTGAAGAGATTTGTTGATTTGAGGTCCTGCAACTATAGCTTCGCCAAAATAAGTGTAAATCAACTAATTCGTGCAAACGGGAATGGGCACCTAATGTGCTCAACTCGATTCAATTAACCAGGAATTTGTTGGTCAAATTAAAAACAAAGAATTTCTTTTAATTTTTATTGTAATATAATTTATTTACAACAGAGAAAATACCAAAAATTGAAGAAATATTTTTTTAATGTAAGAGAAAACGCACATTAAGAACATTCCGTTACATACATACATAATAAACTTAATAATTTAAAAAAAAAAACCATTAAATAATAATAAAATAGAATGCGAACAATATTAGTACTTGGGCATTTCCGAGTAACGCGGCGGTGTTTGCCATATGGCACTGGAATTACGTTTTAAGTAACGTGAATCGATATTCGGGAAGATGGCCTTCAAGTCGGGCGTCATCGGTTGCACCGAAAAGAAGCTGTCGATGATATCGGATGGGAGGTGCGCCTGACTGTTTATGTGGTCGGCACGAACAGAACTTTTACTCCAAAGAGGCGGCGTAGGCCTCTTGTAAGAGGTTTTGCCTTCTTCGTCTGTGGAATCATCACTGTGAAGCATGTTAAAATTGTATTTATGTTGCTTAGGTGGCGGAGGCATTTTCATCTTTGGCATCAGATGATCGAGTAGTTCACGTTCTTGTCGCGCTGCTTCGGCGGCATCCATTTTAGTCTTGGTTTGTTTCAGTTCACGTTCTTCTTGGAGTTTCAGATTGCGATTGATTTCCTCTAGCTCGCGTTTCTTTTGTTCGATCTCAAGGGCCTTCTTGCGGTTTTTCTCTTCGCGTTCTTTCATCATTTTCTTTAGACGCTCTGCACGTTCTTTGTCTTTTGCTTCGCGTATCTGGGCAGCTTGCTGGTGTTTCAGCTCGCGTTTCTTTTTGCGCTCATCAGCCAGTTGCTGAAAGGAAATTGAATTTTAAAAACAGATGCGGTGAATTTGAGGGAATTTTGGGTTACCTGTAGTTTATTGAAGCCCTTCTTCAGATCGTCTTCACTGTTCTCACGTGACAGAGACTGCGATGAGGTGGAACTGCTGTATTTGAGATTCGATGCTTGCTTGCTCGTTGGGAATGCCATTATCTTGGATGCACTGTTGGGCAATTTCTTCGCATTGTTAGCTGTTGGAGTGACGTTTGACTGTTGTGTTGGGGTGAGGAATCTCCCTAAGAGTGGCGCGTGTGGCTTACCAATCAAAGGTGTTGTTACTGTGCTGGCTTTGATATCCCTGATGCTCTGTAAGAAAAATGGTTTGCAATGGAAATGTAATGGGATACACAAAAGTTGCGCTTCAACACTTACTGGTAACTCGAGTTCCAAGTTCTCCTTGGTCTTCTTCGACGTAGTCTTCAGTCGAGTTTGGTGTGTAGCTGCTTGAGCGTGATGTTCGAATGCCTCTACCTTTTTTTTAACTGGACTCTGCACGCACGGACTAAAAAATGTATTATTATATCAAACAGTTTTCCGGTACATCTACGACTACGTACTTGAATAACTCATTGGGCTTCGATTTGGACCTCAAGACCTTTGCTGACATTGGCGGTGGTGGAGGGGGTAGCGGCTTCGTTATCAGTTTCACTAAAGGTTTATCGAAGGAATCATCCTCAGTCATGATGCTGTCGTTCGCCGGTGGATCTCTCACATCAAATGTGGCATCGCCAAGGCTTCCATTGGGTTTGTTGACCGTGTCCTTAGAAATCGTAACCGTTGCATCGGGGTTGTTCTCCATTATGAATGTGGTTTGAGGTGCCGGCATGGCGAACGTGCTATTTGCAACAAAAGTGGAGTCACACGCAGTCACCATTGTGACATTGTTTGTTACAGCAGTTTCATCTTTGATGTTGGCAACTGCTGGTACGGCAGCTGCTTCTAAAGGTATAGACGACGGGGATAGACGTTTGCCATCATTGACTTCTTGCTCTTTAATGACATCCTGAGCAATATTTTCAACTGCGTCTTCGTAGACAGAATCAGGTCTTGGCTTACTTGTACTGCCGCTACGAGTGCGGGTAGAAACTGGCGACGGAACAGCTGGCTCTATACTTAAACGTTCTTCCTTAATGGGACGGTGTTTGAATTGCTTCTTTCGGCCACGTTTGCGACGTACTGTAGTAGCTGTTGTGTTTTCCGTACTTATTGTATATTCCTCTATGGACGACGTTATTTCGTGGTTATGAGTAGCAGTTGCCAATTCTGTGACTTTAACTGGTGAATTTTCACGCTTTTCGACGCCAGAAAGGCTAGACTTCTCCTTTTTAACCTTGACCACAATGTTCTGAGTTACAGGTTCCTCAGTCTTCGATTCTGTAAGAGAAGCTATATTAACACTCCAGTTGGTTCTGTTAAAAAGTGTGAACTCACTTTTCTTTGCGACCACACTGGAAGATGAAGAGACATCCTCATCTGATATCTCTACCAGAGGACTCTCCTTATCGGCTAGAACTACAAGGGAATCATCCACCTAAACGGAATATTGAATAAAATCACAGTGAAAGTAAAATAATCCCTCTAATACCTTTTTAATGCTGGAAACTGAATCACTGGCAGCTGGTGTTGGTGGTACAGCTTCATTCTGTGATTTGTTGGATTTATTTGATTTTTTGGAATTCACTTGCGACGGGCGTTGCTCATTTTCTTTTTTAATTTTTCTTGTGCTTTCATTGGGATTATCGGGGCGCCTCATCTTCGAATTAATCGAAGGTTCTTTCTGTGGAATAAGAAAATTCTGCATAAATAACATGCAACATTCACGGCAAATAACTTCCACTTACTAGACAATTCTCGGTTTTAAGTTTTGCAGCACGCATTGGACGCGCGAATACATGTTCAGGCTCTGGCAGCTTTTGTTGTTTAACTTCCACAGGTACGGAAGGAATGGTCTCGTTGACCACTATGTCTGACTCACTAAGAACACTCTTTGAGCCGAGTCCTGATGTAACATCACATTCGCCTATAATTTCATCAATAACTAAAATTGAATCGAAAAAAAATCGAATTCTTCAATCTCACCCTCATCGACAACTGCGGATAAACGCTTTGGACGTTTTTTCAACTGTTGTGGAGATGCAGCAGTAGCAACGGCAACCGACTGCGAAATGGGTGGCTTTGTCCCAAGGAATATTGAGTCTAATCCTATTTTGATTTCCTGTTACAATGAAAAATAACACAAATTATTTAAAAATCACTAAATTACCACAATTTCTTTTACTTTGACTTCATTTTGCCATTTAGATTCGTAAGACTTTGCACGATTTATTATTTGTTCTAAGTTTTGCGAAAGTTCTTCCATTTTGTTTTGAACAAATGAACAACAATAATAATTAATTTAAATAAACAAACTTTAAACACACGACGAGTGTTAAAACTAAAATTATTGCAAGGAAAATTAATAA
Organism: Brachyopa scutellaris; assembly: GCA_949775065.1. NCBI lineage: Eukaryota > Metazoa > Arthropoda > Insecta > Diptera > Syrphidae > Brachyopa > Brachyopa scutellaris. The sequence goes on from OX459115.1 coordinate 42,611,339, forward strand.
AATGACGAAAACTTTAGCATCAACAGGATGCAAGGAAGCCAACCGAACAACGAAGCAAATTATAAACTTTTTCAAATTTTCATCCAACTGACGCGGGAATATGAATTCTAATGCTATCTCCCTTTTCCCAGCGATATTTACTGAAAACGGGAATTGGAAAGTGGATTGCATTTAAATGGAATGTGGTACAGGCATGTAATGGCATGACTACACTAAAGAAGTTAAATATTTTCAGGTAATATAATAAGGGGGGTACACACGATACGACCGATCTGACGGACCTGGTCGGATGGATGTCTGACAGACCGATGTCGTTAGCGTACACATTGTCCGACATGTTGTCCGACCTCACTTTGCAAGTGGATTTGAAAGATGTCCGACGTACTGAGAGCAGCACTTATGATTGATAAAATTTTAAAGAAAAAATCTAAGAGAGAAAAGAAAGAAAAAGGAATCGAATTTGGGAATGGATGCAAAAGCTAAGAAAGTTTTTTTTATATTAATTTGCTTACAAAATTACAAGATTGAATTCTCCAGACGATCAGAATTTTTTATATTTCCATTTTTTTTGTTTTCTCCAAAATTCAAAATTTCCATATACAGCCATTATTAATTCTCCGCTAACAACCACACCGCTTGAAATACATTTCAGAAATGAAAATTGCTCTAGGTCGGACGGATAAGTGTACACATTATCAGATATGTCCGTCCGACCACCAAAATATCAAAAAACTTTGAAAACCATCCGACATGTCCGTCCGGCGGTCGTTTCGAGCGTACACACACGTCAGACTTGGCCGGACAGACCAAGTCCGTCAGATCGGTCGTATCGTGTGTACCCCCCTATAGATCCGTTTGGTAATCAGTAAATTCGTATGAGTTCCAGTTTCTTAACTCAAGAAAGTAATAACGAAGAAGGCAACGAGAGAGAAAAAAAAGTTATCTCCATTGAAAAACTTGCGAAATTTGACGACACAAATTTCACAAAGAAGTAAACTGCATGTTCTGTCAGTATAATTTCGTTGAAATTGTTGTTGTTTCCTTCTGACGTTTCTTTATCGTAAGTTTCCATCTCCATAAGAGAATTTCCTTCAATTTTTTCAATTTTGACAGTTGTATCACATCTTGCTGCAAGAAATTAACAAACAGACATATGACTGATGCACTTAAATCGTGTCTACGAAAATACCATAATGTATTTCGTATAAAAAAAGTGGGGATTTCAAATCAATTACATACATATTTAATTTAGAGTATGGTTACACGGCGTCTCCACGAGACATTTATTCATGTCTGCGCTAATGTCGGGATTGGAAAATGTCTAGTGGAGGTGGAGACCTCAACCGGGGGCCTGTTTCACAGATCATATAACACACATTTCATACAACATAAATTTTCATCATATATCATGTATTGGAAGTGCTGTGTGATAATTTTTGTTGTTGTATGAAATGTATGATTTTGACATTTTCGTTGTTAGTGTTCAATGACTACTTTTAGCAAAAATCTATCAAAAACAAATAGAAATAAAAGTGAAATAAAGTAGCCTTTGGAAAAGGAAGGTAAAATAAAACGAAAGTATTTTATCGGATGGTTATAATTTGTAAGATGAAGATGGTGGAGATATTGCAGTAAAAAATACAAAGTTACTCTCCTAAACTTTTCTTCATCGCTTTATTGACAAGCCCAGAAGTCAATGCCAATGAAACAATTTTTTCCCCCGCATAACCTCTGTTGGTGGCCGTGGAAAAAACGCAACTTTAAGTATTTTCTATTTTATTTTAAGTAACAAATGAACATTAATAGTTAAACATGTAATTTTAAGATTAACTGATAAACCATAAAAGGCAAAAAATGAATGTAAAAAAGGAAAAAAGAAAGAAACTAAAATTAAATTCTATTACTCCATCTTCTGCCACCAACTGCTTGATTTAAAATTCGTTTGACATCTCAATATTGTCTCGTTCACCACGAATGGCTGCGTTCAGAAAATGATCATCAGCAACAGGCAGCGTTCAGAAATTATCATATTATTAAGCGTCAGCAACATTTCCCCCCTCCGGTGAATCAGCCGCTTCTGCTGTTGATTCACCAACCTTCGACCTACTGACATCCAAGACCGCCAACTTCGCTACGGGTCTCTCGTACACACCGGTTGCTGTCCTCACGGTAGCTCTTCTTACTTGGCCATCATGGGCCCGGATGACTCCAACTACTAAGCCTTTTGGCCAAGAACCTCTTGGCAGATTTTCATCGACGATTATGACGATGTCTCCTTCTTCAACGTTCTTAACACTCTGGAACCATTTCGTCCTCCGTGTCAATGTTGGTAGGTACTCACGTACCCACCGCTTCCAAAACAAGTCGGTCAGCTGCTGGCACTTTCTCCACTCCTTGCGCAGAATTAGGTCCTTATCGCAGAAAGCTCCTGGTGACTTGCTTCCGTTTGATGACCCCAACAGAAAATGGTTTGGTGTCATCGCTTCCACATCATCACAATCCACTGATACATGTGTGAGTGGTCGTGAATTGATGATACCTTCTATCTCTATCAGCATCGACTGCAGGGACTCATCCGTCAACCTCTGATTCCGCATTACTTCTTTCAAAACGTTTTTAACTGACCCGACGAGTCGCTCCCAAACACCTCCCATATGAGGTGCCGCGGGGGGGTTGAAATACCATCTAGTTTCTGAGGTTGTGAATCTCTCCTGGATCCTGTTTTGGTCGATTTGGTGAAATGCCTCCCTGAGTTCTCGTTCTGCTCCTTTCAGGTTACTACCGTTGTCGGAGTAAATCTCTCTTGGTACCCCTCGCCTTGCCATAAAGTTTCTGATACACATGATGCAAGAGTCGGTCGATAGTGTATGCGCCACCTCTAAATGAACAGCTCTCACCGTCAAGCAGGTGAAAAGCACTCCCCAACGTTTCACTGACCGCCTACCAACACTGGTCACAATCGGACCGAAGTAGTCCACCCCGACATAGCTGAATGGTCGAGTATACGCTGCAAGCCTAGCCTCTGGTAGTGGCGCCATCTCGGGCACTGCTGGTTCAGCTCGAATAATACGACACCGCTGGCATTTTCGACGAACTAATTTTACAAGAGGACGTAGGCCAGAGATCCAAAACCTTTGCTTCACTTCATTGACTACTGTTTCCTGGCACTTATGGTGAAATATGAGATGGTACATCCTTACAATCAGATATGATATATGATGATCCCTCGGTAATATGATTGGACGTTTGGTGCACTCGTCGATACACCAGGCGCTGTCGATTCTTCCTCTCATACGCAAGACTCTATGCTTATCTATATATAGAGACAATTTATATAGACAATTACCTTTTGACAGTGTTTTTCCATTAGATAATATTGCAATTTCGTCGCCATATTTCTCCGATTGCACCATCTGAAATAGCAACAGCTCAGCTCGTTGAAGTTCATTCATCGTCAGCACACCAACAACCGTAGAGATTCCTCGTACCTTTGCCTTCAAGTTATTAACGTATCGCAGCACCCATGCCACAGCGCGGTGCAAACGTGTCCATGATGAAAACCGGTCTACGTTCAACAAGGGCTCCTCCGTCAAAGGGAAATGTATCGCCAGAAGATACTTTGAGCGCAACTCTTCTTTGTAGCATTCAGTCTCCTCCGGTGCTGGCCATGTAGTTTCGTACTGGTAGAGAAAGTCTGGACCTACGAACCATCGAGCACCTTTATTGAAAGAAGGCACCTTTGCCCACTTTGTCGCCTCGTCGGCCACGTTCAACTTAGTTGGGATCCAATTCCAATCATCCAATCTCGTCTTCTGCAATATCTCCGCCACACGAAACATCACAAATGGCTTAAATTTCTTCGCATCAGAGCGCAACCAGCATATGACGTTCTTCGAATCGGTCCACATGTACTTCCGCTCAATAGTCAACCTATTTGCATGTGCTTTTGCTAATGAATTCGCCAGCCTAGATCCCATCAAAGCAGCCTGCAGCTCTAACCTTGGAATTGATATAGGTCTTAACGGTGCTACTTTACTTTTAGCACAAACAAGTGCACACCCGAAGCGGCCGTCTTCCATGAAGCGAAAATAAGCCACAGCAGCCATCGCGTCCTCGCTAGCATCGGTAAAGATGTGAAGTTGCACCTTTGCTCGCTTGCTAAATCCTTCAGGAAAGTAGCACCTCGGAATTTGCACCTCTTCCACCTTTGTCAGTAGCCTGCGCCAGCTCTCCCATCTTTCATGAAGTTCCGGGGGTAATTCGTCATCCCATCCTATTGCAGACTTCCATGCTTCCTGCTGCAACACCTTCAGTTTGACCAAGTAAAAGGCGAGAAAACCCAACGGGTCGAAGACGGACATGAGTACTCGAAGCAGCTCTCTCTTCGTTGGAATCCGGATCCCTCTCATAATGTCTTCCTGCATCTTTACGAACTGCAGCGAGAATCCAAGAATGTCTTCACTGGTGTTCCACCAAAGTCCCAAGACCTTCGTCGTGCATTTGTCTTCTATTAGGTTCTCCAGCATCTTATTTGCATTGCCGTCAGGTTCTTCCATTGCTCGCAGAACGTCCTTTGAGTTAGACAACCAGTTGCGAATATTAAACCCAGCTTTTGCGTGGACGAACTTCACGTCCTTCGCCAACTGGATTGCTTCCTCGATTGTTTCGACACTGTCTAACAAGTCGTCCACGTAATGGTGATTAATGATGGTGTCGGCAGCTCTTGGAAAGGTTTCAGCAAAGTCCCTTGCGTTGATGTTCTTAACATGCTGCGCAATACTTGGCGAACATGAAGCACCAAATGTTAGAACCATCATTACGTAGACTTCTGGTTGCCGGCTAGAAACACCATCCCGCCACAAAAAACGTTGACAATGCTGATCCTTTTCGCACACTTTAACTCGGTGGAACATTTCCTGAATATCTGCTGCTATCGCAATCCGATTAATTCGAAAGGCATAAAGAACATCTGTGAGAACTTTTAATTCGTCCGGACCCTTTAGAAGAACACTGTTTAAAGAAAACCCCTGTGTCGTAGCCGCTGCGTCCCATACCATTCGGATTTTTTCAGGCTTGTTCTGATTCCTCACTAAGAAAGTGGGCAAATACCAAACCCTTGGATGTTGTGTGTCGAGCTCTCGTTGATCCAGCTTACGAGCGTACCCCTTATCCACGAGATTCTTTATTTGATCGTTGACCACCCTCAATAGAGAAGGATCTCTCACAAACTTTTTCTCAAGGCACCTTAGCCTTTTGAGGGCCATTGGAAAACTATCCGGCATGGTGATATTGTCGTACCGCCACAACAATCCGCATACGAAAGCATCTTCTTGCCTGTGTACTGTTTCTTCCAAGATCTTCTTCGCGCGAACGTCCTCCGCTGTCTCACAACAAGCACTCTCGATCCCTTGCTCCTCTAACGTGTAATGTCGACGCAACAACTCCTCCAAATCCTGATCGCATTTGCAGGCTTTGATGTGATATACGCCACCATCCTTTACTCCATTCGCCTCGCCGCCACTCAAACACCAACCTAGTCTGGTTTTGATTGCGATTGGGTCGTTCCACTTTCCTTCCTTAGTCTGCAAGGCTAAAGTCAGCTTCTGGTTGTTCAGCCCTATCAGGATCCCACACTTTGCCTTCACGAACGTGGCCAATGGTACACCGCTCAAATGTGGATACTGACGCTGCACCTCCTCAGCTAGAACAGTCTGCCTCGGCAATGCCAAACGCTGCACTGTACGAACATCTTGAAGCCGGTACCTTCTATCGCGATCGTTTGTAGCAGCAGAAATCTCCATCGGTACAACCATAGATGACCCCTCATAGCGAACGGTGTCTGCAGTCCATTTAAGACATAATGGTTTGGCTGTTCCCTCGATGCCCAAAGATTTCACTATGTTCTGTTCCACAAGTGTCAGAGAAGAGCCGGTATCTAAAAATGCGTACGTTTCTAATGACTTTCCATCGCCATGAAGTACCACTGGTATAATCCTAAACACTGTATTTCCTCCATCACACCTTTGATGAGCGTTGCACGGTTTCACTGGGGCCGATGAGTTCGACTGCAACAATACATGTACAGAACCCTTCGCAGTACTTCGACATTTAAATCGTTTTCGATGTCCAAGACAACTCTCACATATGCCCTTGTCCTTCACCAGTTCACATCTTTTTGCAATTGGAAGTGTTTTGAACTTACCACAATCCAACAGCTTGTGATCTTCTTCACAAATGAAACAGCCGTTCCCCTTTGGTTGTGTTGTCTCAGACATTTGCATTTCAGTGTGAGCATGCAATCCCGCTTGTCTCTTTTCGTTTTTATTCTCAAATGTAGAAAACGTCATCACCGAACTAGCTGCTTCTGCCATCTTGTAGAGCCATTCGCCAAAGCGCACTAAATTCGGTTCCGTTGTACCACGATGCAACGCCCAGTTCATTCGAATAGACGCTGGTAGCTTCTCCACAAGCTCCTGGAGTAGAACGGGGTTATTGAGGTGGCTCGTCAGCCCAGATGCCTCCATTGTTGCATACAAATTGCGCACCGACAGTGCATAGTTTACCAAAGTGTCTAGCCGATCAGCTTTCAGTGGGGGCTCTGACCGAATCCTAGACAATTGCATTTGCACAATGTACTCAGGACGCCCAAATCGCATACGGAGAGTAGAAATCACCTCATCTACCATAGATGGAAGTAGTAGACGTGCCCTAACTGTTTCCAACGCATTACCTTTCAATGCCCTTTGAAGACGCCACAAATTCTCCTCTTTGCTGAAGCCGCACATTCGTGTACTATTCTCAAAACTGCTGATGAATAATGGCCAGTCTTCTGGCCGCCCGGAGAAAAATGGCAACTCTTTGGATACTACCTGACGCGCCGAGATCTGATTCCTACTCAAGCCAAACTCAGGAACTTCAGCAACACATTCTAGAGGCCGATGCTGAGTGTGAACCACAGGATTTGTCTTGAGATCAATTGGAGCATTTTCAACACTCACTTGATCCACCCACGCCGATGTCCTGCGCCTCTCCGAACAGCTTTCTTCAATACAGTCGTCAGCTTCTTGTGCCAACAATTCGTATCGCTTTATGATATACTCCTTTTCCTTTTGTTGTTGTTCGACTATAAGCCGCATATCCAACTTCTTCTGCTCTTCAAGGCACTTCAGCTCCAATTCCAATCGTTTCTTGCTTTTGCCTGATGATGCAACACTCAGATTTGTTACTGAATGTGCCGTCACGCCAACGCTTTGATGATCACCTAGTCCTACGTGTGACAACCTATCGCCCATATTATCGACAGCTGCCACATTTCCACGAACCGTTTCATTAAGCCCAGCACACGTAACACACTCGAAGCTTCTATCTGCAACTGATGCATCCACTCCCACGCAGCTGTAATGATACCACCTGTGGCACACATCACATTGCACCATATCATCAATGCTGTTCGGTTTATTGCATTTGGCACAATCGCAATTCTTCGTCTGATTTGGATTGGACATTCTGCCTTTTTTCTTTGACGCCTTCCCCAATATATATATGTAATATAATTGCCAAGAAAAGGCAGCTCTAAAAGAATTTAATTTTAGAAATGTTGGTGGCCGTGGAAAAAACGCAACTTTAAGTATTTTCTATTTTATTTTAAGTAACAAATGAACATTAATAGTTAAACATGTAATTTTAAGATTAACTGATAAACCATAAAAGGCAAAAAATGAATGTAAAAAAGGAAAAAAGAAAGAAACTAAAATTAAATTCTATTACTCCATCTTCTGCCACCAACTGCTTGATTTAAAATTCGTTTGACATCTCAATATTGTCTCGTTCACCACGAATGGCTGCGTTCAGAAAATGATCATCAGCAACAGGCAGCGTTCAGAAATTATCATATTATTAAGCGTCAGCAACAACCTCATAAAAAGCAATTTTTTTATTGTGCTTTTATTTTCAGAGCTGAGCTCTGAGCAGAGTCTGAGCGAATCGAGTGCATTCTGAACTAAGGCTGAAAACACACCGGAGCAGTCAAAACGTTTTTGATTCGGAACGCAAGAAAACGTTTTATATTTCAACACACACCAACCGAAACAGGTTGTAACAAAACAAATCATTTTAATTTGGGACTTTTCGATAGTAATTTTGTTAGCATGGCTTTTATCTTTGTTATTATGTATAAAACTATATAGGCTTAGAAAATGTTTTCCATGTTAATTACACTAACAACTAAGCCTATATAGGCTTAGGTGCTTAGACTGGATAGAAAAATGTGCTACCAAACTGTTTTTCGTCGATAGTTATCGAAATGTCAAATATGACACAAAAGTGAGGGAGAAATATGAAGGCCGGTAGCTATCAACCGAACTCTGCTGTCATTTCAAATTTAAATTATTTCTGTTCATCTGTAGAAAAGAAAGAAATACGAATTTATCCGACAAGGAAAAGAAAATTATAATGAATTAAGTGAACATGTTCCTTATTTTACTATTTAATTGAATTAAATTTGACGAAAAAAAATTCTATCCACTGACTTTTTAATGAGCGCTTGATAACTACCGGCCTTACTTTCAATGAAAACAATGCTAGGCGTGTTTTATTTTTAAACTATATAGGCTTAGAAATTTTTTTTCATGTTAATTACACTAACAACTAAGCCTATATAGGCTTACGAAACCTGGATAATTATCCAGTCTTAGGTGCTTAGCCTGGATAGAAAAATGTGCTACCAAACTGCTTTTCGTCGATAGTTATCGAAATTTCTATCGAAATGTCAAATATGACGTAAAAGTGAGGGAAAAATATGAAGGCCGGTAGCTATCAACCGAACTCTGCTGTCATTTCAAATTCAAATTATTTTTGTTCATTTTAAAATGGGTAGAAAAGAAAGAAATACGAATTTATCCGACAAGGAAAAGAAAATTATAATGAATTAAGTGAACATATTCCTTATTTTACTATTTAATTGAATTAAATTTGACGAAAAAAAATTCTATCCACCAACTTATTAATGAGCGCTTGATAACTACCGGCCTTACTGTCAATGAAAACAATGCCGATGTGAAACTGTCAAACGTCAATTAGCATAGTCCTGCCAAGTCACTGTTCAGCGTTTTTTTTCTCATTTTCCGTTAAGCCTATATAGATTTGAAAAAAACACGCCTACTGTTGAACGTCAACTAGCATAGTCCTGCCAAGTCACTGTTCAGCGTTTTTTTTTCTCATTTTTCGCTAAGCCTATATAGATTTGAAAAAAAACACGCCTAATAATAATAATTTCTCTTCATCTACGTCAATTCACCCATTCTCAACGAAAACTTTAAAATAAATTAAACGCCAGTGCTAAAAACAACAACAATGTAATTTTGTTTCTGAAAAACAAGTGTCCAGCTATCGACAACAAAACACGTTTTTCTTTCTCGGAATATAAAAAAAATGTGTGTATACCGAAGTCACAACATACTGGAGGATGGTTGACTCGCACGACCATGTAACTTAAAACCTGCATGATCATAGAATAAACCAAAAACAGAACAAGTGGAGTCATCTACACAAAAGAAGAGAACTAAACTCGATGTATACCATATTCTACATCTGTATATTTCTCTTGTCTGTGACTGAGCTCTCTGATTTAATTTTGAAACACACTTGAGCACTTAGCTGTCATATGATTTTTCAATCGAGCCCGCTCAGCCGACGCTCTGAACACTTTGAGCTAAAAAAGAAACACGAACATTTTTTTTACAACTCAGGCTCTGCTCTGAACTAAAAAAAGAAAAACGCCTATAATTTGTCTACTTTTACCAGTGATGTAGGACCCTTATAGTCACTCTTTTATTTCTATATCCCGCTAGGGCTCGCTGTCTGTGGAATGAATTTCCTTCTTGCCACAAAACTGGTGACAGTTGACGTTTTTCGTGTGTCAAAAAATAAACATTTCGACAAGAAATTGAAGACTGTTGAAGTTGCAAAGGTTTCAAATTTTGAACTTCTAACAAAAGAGGGTTTAAAACAAATAAATTTTAAATATGCACTTTTTTCTCAATACAAGAAGAAAGCAATCAAATTGAAATTCACTTTAAATTAAATTGAAATTGTTTATAAAATCCGCTGTAAACGACGACAGATAATTCCTGAAATTTACTGATTACGAGTGTCAAAAAAAAAGGAAGAAGAAGAAGCAACATTTCATTTCATTCTGAAAACCTAAATTTTAATCGCGAATTTCTTTTTAAACCCGAAATGTGTAATTACTTCATACTACTGAAACTGGAGTTTTGCAGGTGCGAGTAATACGTACCACGTAAAACATAAAAAACAATAACTGCCGTAATAGAAAAAACAGAAAAGCCTACCTAAAAAAAAACAATGCAGTCCAATATACGGATGGTGCATTAAAATCAATAAAAACCAATTGAGTTCAGTAAACCACCATACGAACGTTGGTGGCCCAGATACCAACAACGACTGCAGCCGTAGGCTTAAAAATTGTGCACAGCACTGAAGATTCAAAGAAAATTCTCACCATCGTGACATGCCGACGTCGTCGGAAATCGTTAAGATTTAGCAAACTCACAAAAATGAACAAAATATTGTTGTTACTCATCATAGCCAGTGGATTTCTAGTTATTTTCTATGCTAATTCAGAGTTCTTTAGTCGCAAGTCGCTCTTTGCGCTCTTTCAAGGTTACGAAAACAAAGCCGACAGTCAAGATGAGTTGGTGGCTGAACCATTGGTGCTGCAAAAGAACGCCTCACATTTCAACGCCGGCTCGAATCGTGTTAAATATGTTAGTTGGCGGCAAAACGATACAACCCTCTATCATCATCCGCACCCGTATGCTGCCGCCTCCACACTATTAGAGCACAACATATTCGTTATTTACACTAAGGAGAACTATCAGCTGCAGAAGAAGTTCGAACTTTTCGCTCGTAGCCTTTTAAAGTACAGCAGCATCAAGCTGCATTTGCACATCATAACGGACAGTAAGAGCGAGTCATCCGCCGAAGAGATACTAAAACAACAGATTCGACACTACCGCAAGTCTATGTTCTACACGTTGTACGATGTGCACGAATGTGCGGAGAAAATCACCGATATTGTGCACGCAATGATGCCGTTCTTTAGTTCGAACCCGGGCTCCTACTACAGTGATGCACTGTTCTATTTGTCGCTGGGTCTACATCGTATCGTAGATCCGCAAATGGAACGGGCAATTCTGATCGATTGTGATGTTGTCTTCCGTACTGATGTTCGTCTATTGTTCGATGAGTTCGAGCGATTTTCACCGGAGAACCTTTTTGGACTGGCGCCAGAGCTGACGCCCGTCTATCGACACATTCTCTATCGCTATCGTGCCAACTATCCAAATACGAATTTTGGTAGTCCCTATTATCCGAGTTCGGCAGCACTTGGAGGAGGCATCACAACGAACAAACATAAACACAAGCATATCAAACACGGTTATCCAGGCTTGAATTCTGGTGTTGTAATGCTACACCTGCGACGGATTCGACACTCGACGCTATATCAGGAGAACCTCAAGGAGGTATACGTTCGCAAGATGGCTAACAAGTATTCGTTCAAGGGTCATCTGGGAGATCAAGACTTTTACACAATGCTCGGCTACGAGTTTCCGAGTCTAATCTATCGACTGGACTGCGTTTGGAATCGACAGCTATGCACCTGGTGGAAGGATCACGGATATAGTGATGTGTTCGATACGTATTTTCACTGTGAGGGTAAGATTAGATTGTATCATGGCAATTGCAATACACGAGTGCCCGAATAGACACGAGAGAGCAGGTGTGATGGTGCATTGGGAGTTGGGACATTAGTGATGATAATGGTGTCTTGTATTTTAGATCGATTTTAGACCACTCTTAATTTGTTTTTCTGTATTTCTATGTAATCGAACGTATTTTTATATAGCTTGGTTATAAAATATATTTTGATAGGCAATCGGTGGTAGTGGTGAAAATGGTGGCCAACTCTACTGACTATAAACACCATGTTCTTTTACAGCCATGTATTTAGGTCGATAGACTGATGTCGTTCATGCGAGTTATAAAATAATATTCTACGATGACCAGCTTTGTGTATCCTACGAGTTGACATTTTGTAGTAATCCATTTTGTTTAGAAAACGTACGTACATACATACGATTAACCTTTTATCTAATTTATTTTTTCAAACTGTAAAGGCCTGCTTCATGGAGTATTGCTGTACGGGGTTCTCGTTCGATTATATGCTCGTTTTATTTAAACAACTGATCTACATCCCAGTTTGTAGCTCCCTCCCATCATGTCGAAAGATGTTGCTTAAAATCAAACATTAGAAATTCATTCCTCAAAATGACCGACTTGTTCAATATCCAATTGAATTGCATAAGGGCGCAGAGCCCTGGCATACAATTCTGCAGAAACAAAATTAATTTCGTAATTTGTAAAATGAAATCGTTTGCTTGGTTGTTAATTGTGCCTAATGTACCTACACTCTAGCCCGTTCAGAAAACCGTAAATATTAACCGAAAAATCGAAACTGCTTGATTTCCAACTACTGGTTTAAATTGTGAACTATATCACCAAATTAACTTACATACCTATACGGGAGGTAGGCGCATCCCACTCCACATTTACAGGTTTCACATCTATTTCAAATCAAACTACATATGTACCAAAAATTTCGCATATTGCTTGGGCGTGCCTCTTGTCATTCCATGGAATATGTGGGTCAGTGAAATATGACCGCGTGAATTTAAACCGTGATCAAAAAATGAAACTAGACCGCGCGGTGTTATTTCATTTCACTTTCGCGGCCATATATCATTTTTAAAATTAATTTTTGAACGCCGTACAGAATCATCCGTAGAATAGCAGTGGCTTATACAAATCAAATAAAACCACAAGTTCTACTATTTCCACCATTACCACAAATTACCAATATTGAAACTTATACATAGCCACCAATCGAAAAATCAGAAACTCTACGACTAATAAACTCTTATATGTAATATTCATTTAATCGATTTGTAACGAATTTACAGCTTCTTTCTATTCTATAATTTTTTTTTAGAAGATAGAATTTCATTCTTCTCGGACAGTTGCCGGAAGGTACCTATCCCTAGTGAATACTCGGGATTAGGCTCTGTGGAAACCTCCTGCTACTGTTCGTGGGGAGAAAAATAAATGAAAAAATTAGTATTTTAAATACTTTATATATAAAATAAAAAATATATTATTAAGTTCCCAATATTAGATAAAACTTTAAAAAAGAATAGAAAACACACGCACTCAAACTATAGTAAAAGAAATCAATATTAAATTCTAAACTTTTTTTTTTTTTTTTTTTTTGTTTTTTCCCAGTCTTATTGCACTTACGTATTTTAAGTATGTCTTTTCACATATTCAGTACATTTTCTTTTAAATGATCTAAAATTATAGTCATTTTTTATTTCACTTGGAAGCGCGTTAAATAAGTTAAATCCCTTGTAGATGATCGTATTCTGCGCAGCTGATGAGTTTTGTCTTCTCAACCTAAGGTCACTTGCATTCCGAAGTTGGTAGGGTTGAACATCACCAACATGCCTGACTTCATTTATAAGGTATCTTGGCGCAGCCCCATGTTTTATTTTAAAAACAGCCAACAGTGTATTCAGCTCCAACCTCTGTTTAACGTTAAGCCACATAAGGGCATCTAGCATGTACCTTACTGAAGTAAATCTGTTGCACCTCAGGATGCTCCTCATAGCTTTGTTTTGCAGTTTTTGTAGCCTTTCTACCTGCCCCTGGTTGCAGCATGAGAATAGAATTGAGGAACAAAATTCAAAATGCGGTTTGATGATGGTATTATAGACTGTAACAGCTGTTATGTAGTCCATTCTTCTTCGGATCTTTTTAAAAAACCCTACTTTTTTACCAATTTTTTTGCAGATGTAATCTACATGGTCGTGCATTTTTAATTTCTTATCGATGATCATTCCGAGATATTTTATGCTCTTAACGTTTTCGATCGCTTTTCCGTTGATTTCGATATTTGTTGTGCCATTCAAGTTTATCTCCATTAGCTTCGTTTTCTGCTCATTGAGTTTTAGCTTGTTCATTTTCAGCCATGAGGTCAATTTATTTATGTCAGCCATTAGTTTACGTTTGCATTCTTCTTCGTCTGTTCCTTCTGCATATATCAAAGTGTCGTCAGCGTAAAGTACTATTTTACAGAATTTTATTATTTCTGGCATATCATTTATGTATATTATAAATAGTAGCGCCCCTAGTATCGACCCTTGTGGCACTCCTTGTTCCACATCGATAAAGCCTGAAACGCTATTATTGACTTTCGTCCGTTGTGTTCTATGTGTGAGGAACGATCTGAACCAACCGAGCTCCTCATCATGTATACCATACATGTAAAGTTTTGCCAAAAGAATTTCTCTATCGATTGTTTCGAATGCCCGTTTGAAATCTAAAAAGAGTGCCATTGTTTTTTTACGATTCCCACCACCTTTCCATTCATTCAATACATGGTTTACTGCTGCTTCACAGGAGTAATTCTTTCTAAACCCAGATTGATATATTGACAGTATGTTGTTGTCTTCGGCGTACTCCATCAGTTGTTGTTTTACCACCATCTCTAAAACTTTCTCAATCGTTCTCAGCGTATTTATCGGTCGAAATTCTTCACTTTTGTTGGTTTTCGCTACTTTTTCGACTGGTGTCACCATTGAATCCTTCCATGGGCTTGGAAATTCTCCTGTTCGAAGTGATGTGTTCACTAGTTGATGTATTGTTTGTCCTAATATATTCCAGTTATCCGTAAGTATTTGCGGACTTATTCTTTCGAAATCCGCCTTGTTTTTAAGATTCTGACATATTGATTTAAGTTCATCTATTGTTATTGGACGGAATTTGAATCTGCTTTCTGTCTGTTTTATGTAGTTAACATATTCAGTGTCTTCGATTGAGTCACCAATTTCTTTTACACTTTTTATAAAGTACTCATTGAATTTGTTCGCAATAGACGCCTGATCTTCATGATCTTCACCATCAAATAACACATTTTTAATTTTGTTCTTCTGTTGTTTTAGCACTAGATGTTTTATTTGATTCCACATCTCCTTCTGACCATTCGCATTCCTAATTTGGTTGTTTACGTAGTGGTTTTTAGCGTTATTGATTTCGACTTTATATTGGTTCCTTATTATTTTGTATTCCTGCCATTGCTCTCTGCTGTTGCTAAATTTTGCTAATTGGTACTTCTCGATTTTCTTTGCTTTTAGATCTCTGAGTGTGTTATTAAACCATAACTTTGTCTTATTGCCCGTCCTTATCTTTTTCTTTGCAATATTGTTATTGACTGTAGTTCTCAAATTCATATTCATTTTGTTTGCGTTTCCGTTTATATCATGGGTTGTGTCATAAGCTGTATCCAACTGCATCAGATCTCTAGAAAATTTATCTTTCTTGTATCTAAATACATCGATTTCAGTGCTCTCATCTGCTATCCTATTACCATCAGCATTTATTGTAATTTCTAGATTTTCATGGTCCGATATCTTATCATCAGTGTTTACTTGCACCTCTACATTATCTATGTTTGTAATTACATAATCAATTATAGTTTTCGTGCTTTCAGTTATTCTCGAGTACTCTTCCGTTTTTTGAGTAAGGCAGTTATCGTTAAGTATTCTTTCTATTTCCAGCTTATACAGATGATTTTGACACCAGTCAATGTTGAAGTCTCCTGCAACCAATATATTGCATGGTGTTTCTGTTAAACTCTCCATATATTCTTTAAAAAAATCACAAAATTCCCTTTCTGAGCTACTGGGCGATCTGTAAACTGCAATTACTATCATATCAAGGTCTTTATATTTACATTTGCACTCTAGGAACCACATTTTGTAGTCGATCGCCTTTTTTACTGTATTTGTAATACTCCAGTGATCCTTGAAGTAGATTGTAGTGCCACCAGTCCGCGTTGAATTGGAAGGACACGATATATCTTTATACCCTTCAATCTTTATTTCATTTTCCTCTGTATTTTGTGTTATGTGTGTCTCCGACAAAATAATAAATTCGTATCCCCTATTTTCCGCCAGTATTTCCAAATCCTCGAAGTTGTTGGTTAAGCCTTGTATGTTAATGTATATACCTTTAATTTTAGTGGATTGCTAGTACCCAATTCTTTTCTTTTTGGTTTCAAGTTTATTTAAATATACAGGGCACATTCTGCTAAGTGTCATGTGGTTTTCATCGAGTCCCAGATTTAACTTTTTGTTAGCACGCATACAATTTATGCACTTGATTATTGCTACCTTGTCGCATTCGCTTGTTTTATGGTTGTCCAGGCATTTTAGACATATCTCGTCATTTTTTTGCAGTCTGTTGACTTGTGGTTAAAACCCTTGCACTTAAAGCATCTCAAAACGTCCACTCCATCAAATACTTTACACCGCTCCCACCCTATGCTGACTTTTTCCTTTTCTATTACTTTTGGGAATGACTCCGCATCTATTTCGATTATTGCGTTGTAACTTATTGCATTATTTTTTTTGTTTTCGTAATATCTTAATAATTTAAGTTCGCTGTTTGAGATTTCCTTATTCTGTTTTTTTAATTTTCCAATGATTTCATTTTCATTATTTTTGAATCTCATATTTGTCACCAGAATTGTTGGCTTTATTTTTTTTGGAACTCGAATTTCATATTTTTCTCCCATATTCTCCTCAATCGCACTTTTTATTTTATTCCTTTCATTCGCGTCTTCACTTTCTATTATAATTATCCCACTATGTGTGTTTTCAATATTAGAAATTTTAAGATTTCTTGGATCTACCTTTTCATTTAGATCCTCCCTTGTTTTATTACATTTTTGCTTCTCTTTCGGTTTTATAAGTAGTGGCAACTCTTTCCGTAACGCTGGTAGTATTTTTTCTTGGCACCTGTCATTTGCATTTTTGGCAATCTCTGCAAATGACATTTGACTTCCCGCCATCGTTTGTTTACCATCTACAATTTTCTTTACTTCACTACACACATTAGCATTGTTTTTCTTCAGTTCCTTACATATGTTTTCACCTTCTTTCTTGAAACTCTCAGCCACATTACACATTTTTTTCATTTCCGCAATACCTTTCTCGCATATGTCTTGACTCAATTTCATTTCATCTAATCTTTGTGTATATCTTTTCTCGATTGCTTCTAGAAGTTGTTTTATTTCGCCTTCATTTTGTCTCAGTGAATTCTCGAATTGTTCCTTGTACGCCTTCAAGTATTGTGTATTTTTTACAACGCTTTCCTGTATTTCTTTAATCGCCTCATCGACGTTTTTCATGTATAGCATACATTCATCACACATGAACCTTAAATTACTGCTTGCTCCCAGAGCGTTACTGGAAAATTCGTCGAAACCTGAGCATTTTATGTTGCAATGAAATACTCTGCTGCATACACCCTCACACCCTACACCCGTCTCGCCTCTGATTGGCAATCTGCACTTGTCGCACTTGGACATCTGGAATTTTTGTCTTTTGTTTTTGTTATTATTTCTACTTACTTTGTTTAGATTCAGTGCAAGAGCGCTGTCTAGCACAAAATTTTTAATTAAAAATTTAATTCACTAAAAAAATAAATTAAATTTAATTACTGCTCAAAAATTTAGTTCACCTTTCCTCTTAAACGTCAAACGTCTCACGTCTCGTAAATTATTTATCTATTTCTAACGGGAAAACAAAAACAATGTTAAACTAAAGCTTATTTCGTTGTAAAGAGAAAAAGAAAAAAAGAAAAACTCTGGTCCCCATGTACTCGTATAAGCTAAACACACATAATGTTCAATGATATAATCTTTTATGTGTAATCGAACTTAGTTATGATCTCTAATGCGTATTTTACATATTCATACAAATATATATCTTTAATTATAAGGAACGTATACATACCTACATTCAACATTTATAAAATATATAATAAATATATTTTTCCAAACCTTCAAATCTTTTTTGTGCAAATGCAATTCTTCTGTAGAACCTATACATCTAAACCTACATACATATATAATATCGATATATGACTTATTTTCTTAGATATAGGCTAGCTAGGGCTATTTTTAAATAAATTTAAAAAAAATATAACAAAATTTTGGTAGAAAATTTGTATAAAAACAAAAATGTAAACAATGAATCTTAATTTTACGTGCAATTTTGTATTACTAAGTTGTTTTAAAAATATATTTGAATTTTCTCATTTATTAGAAATTAATATGTTACATTTTTCTATTTTGTTTTTGTTTTTTTAAATAAATTTTACACCATATCGCTTGCAATTAAGGTAGCCATAAATAAATATTAAAAAAACAAAAGTCTCTCCATTGTAATGCTTAACACGAATTAGTGTAAGGTTTCAATCAAAACAACAATAGATACATATGTACATATGTATGAAGTTTAGCACGATTTAAGAGATTTATTTACTTTTTTTTATTTTGAAATTTGTTTTAAATGCAATAAAGTCTTACAAGTCTCTCTATCAGTAATAAGAAAACATTCCAATAGAAATACTATAAATATATTAGTTGCGGCATATTGCATATACTATATACGTACATACATACATTCATATACATACATACATATATAAAAAAAAGTAAAATAGACTATTAATTTACGAACAAACAAATTCTTTCTTTATCATGAATTTATATTCTCAAGCTAAATTATTAATCTCCTATTACCGATTGTTACATTGTTACATGTACAATAAAACAGAAACGAAATATATAGCTCATTATATAAACAGAATTAAAATTGTTTTCTTTTTATCTAATGGAACTTATTTAGGGAGCGAAAAGTAACAGGGGTAAAATTGAACAGCTAACAAATAAAGGGTTCCGTTGTAAATGAAGAGTCGCGTAAAAGAGAAAAAATATTCGTCTTTTCCAAAGCAAACGAAGGAGTCTTCTTCCATTTTAAATTGATCGTCAGTGGAAAAAGTTGTGGGTGGGGTCCACTAAATTCAGAGATTTGTAACTTTTTTTTTTGTATCTTTGGTATTCCTAATCACACTCAAGAGATATAGTGCCAATTGTTTTCGACCCGGCGGGACTCATTGTACATTTTTTGGTATATCTCAAGATTCTTCACCAAGACATACATATGGAAAAAACCGATTGGGTGGGACGATCAAACAGACGATGAGCAGTTTATCCGTTGGTGCCAGTGGGTTCATTTATTGGACCACATCGAGAAGATTACACCCGGTCTCCACGAGCTAAAATTTATAACAAGATAATTAGCATGCTATAAAAATAGTTAATGGAGACGGCAAATAGCAAGCTCTCCATAGCAGGATTTTTAGCAAGCTGGCTAATTTTTGACATTTGGGTGAAATTGGTTGCGTTCGTTGCGTTTGAATAAGAAAAAAATAATTATGGCCGACTGGAAGATGTCACAAGAAGAGATAATTAAATGAATAAACAATTTTCGGCAGTTTCCATGTTTGTGAAATTATAGAAGTGCAGGAGTACAAGCGTTGGACAAAAAATGAAATATCAAGCTATAATTTGCCCACACACATATTTGACAGTTCTCTTTTTTATAGCTTGCTATGAAATCCTGCTATTTGTAATAGCACGTGAAGATGCGGTGTTAAGATCCCAAGGCCTTATTTAATGGAACTAAGGTTTTCAAATGGTGTCGCTACCGAACTGGACAGTTGCGTTGATGCTAGAAAAATGCATTTGCAGCCGTGGCATATTTCGCTGGCAGAATGAAGTGCAGATTGGTGGGGGCAAAAACAAAAGTTGCATCCATAAAATTAGTTTCAATATTGTTAAATACCACTCAATTGCGATCTCCAGAAAGGTGTTCTGGACGGACTCGAGAACGGTGCTGTAGTGGATCCGAGTGTATCATCAATTCTTAGCCTTTCGCGTTGGTGAAATTTTGGTGTCATCTCACGTAGATGAGTGGCCCACCATTTCTGCATCTTGCAGAAAGCTACTGTCAAAGAAACAACAAAGACAGCACCACCACTAAAGAGGAAATTCGACCACATTTGTTCATACACCGACGTCTACGCAAATGAAATAGGAATAATTATGAGTCAGAGGAGTGTTCCCGACGAACAACAAACCGTTGCGAAAAGCAGTCACATCTACAAGCTCTCACCCTACCTGAACAAAGACAAGGTGTTACGTTCTTATGGACGAATTGATGCAGCGTCTGAAGTAGCACGAGATGTCAAACGACCAGTCCAACTACCTCGTGAGCATTACATAAAGAAGCTTATAAATTATAATGCAACAAGTACATACATAAACAATTCCATCACATGCACTTTGAAACTGTTGTCAACGAACTTCGGCAGAAATTTTTGATTCCTCATATGCAAGGTGCTGTCATAGCGGAAATCAAAGGCTGCCAGCGATGCAAGAACGAACGTGCTATTCCACAACCGCCCAAATTGGAAGTTTACCACCTGCTAGGCTTGCAACTTGCCCAATGTAAGTCGTGATCGGAAAAAGCACTGAAAAAGTTGGGAGTCTTAATAACTTGTATGACAACACGAGCGGTATAAAACGTTTTGTTGCTCCGCGCGGAATTCCGCTCCAATTTCACATCAGTGACAATGGAACGAACTTCCACGGAGCTGACCACGAAATTAAAAAGGCTATGCTACGACAGTCCGATATCGCCCAGAAATTCTATAGTCCAGCTACGAAATGGTGTTTTAACCCACCTGCAGCGCCACATAAGTTTTGAAACAAGTCATGCCAATATACGCAATCCATCCGACGAACTTCATAGTATGTTGCTGGAAGTTGAGAACCACTAGAAAGAGAATCAGATGAAATCATTTCTTTTTGGGAACATCTGATGGACTCAAACCTGATAGCAATAGAACTAAGGATGGAGTTCTTCTAAGAACATAATTGATGAAATCCCAACAGTTTGCGGATCGATTCTGGAAGCAGTGGCTGAGGGAGTGTCTTCTCACAACCATTTGTGGGTGCGTGTTATATTTTTGCACGAATGGAGGAGACCTACAGTTTTTTGCAGATTCCGAACGGCGAGTTGAGAAGCTCCTCATGACAAACGATACTCTTTAAATCCTTATCAGACATTAGAAAGAGGTGGCACCGTGAAAAAACGTTTAGGTGTTTGCTGGAATTGAGCCCGGGCAGCATTGCGTAGTAGTCTAACGCACTTACCACTACACCACGGTTTCTCACGGCTACTCGCCCCAAAAACTCAAAGTTTTTACTAGTTTAAGTCGATTGCTGAACCTTTGCACGAACTTCCGTCGCTGCCTTCCGTTTACAAGTTGTTGCAATGAGTTTTTTTTGCATTACGTCCCAATTTTTAGCCTTCCAGGACATTGTTTTGATGACTCCTGGTATCAGCATATTGCTAAATGGCACGATGAACAAAATTTTTGGATTTCTTCATCTAAACGAATCGACAGTCGATGAGCTAAAGAAAAAAAAATATATCGTCCTTTGTTGGGCGCCAGTATTTGATGGGTTTGATTCGATTAGCTTGCGCTTAAGAAGCAACCACACTAGTTGGTACGATGTAAGTGAGAATACTGGGTGAGTTCAAAAACGCTCAAATACATGGATAGAATTAGGCTTTTGTGATAAAATAAAAAGTATCCAAACGATACACCGTCGAATCGACTATGTCTCCGGCATCTGGGGCCCTACCTTGTATTGCGATTCTAAAGTCAAATCATTCGAATTCGCAAGATTGTTACTCTGTAATTCGAATTGCAAATCAAAATTTACGAAAATAGAACAAACTTTCGTTGCCAACTTCAATATATTTTCTTTTCGCAAATCTAGTACAGTGTATCAATCTCATATTCGTACACCAGCTATTAAGAAAAACATTGAATTCCTGATCAAAAACGACTTGAGATATTAATTTAAATATAGTATAGCATTTTTACTGGATATTGAACAATTGCATTCAATTGACATTAGTTAACATTCCCTTTGGTTTTGAAATAGATAAAAGTAAAAAAATAGACAAAAAGGAGCTCAATTTCGTATTCGTACACCGATCGTTTATTCACAAAAAAATAAAAATTACTAATCTGTTCCTTGTAAAAGTTGTTTTTTGCATTGAATTATTATTTTTCAAAGTGAAATAATGAAAAAAAAAGTTACTTTGTAAGGTTATTCGAAATTTCTTGGAAAAATGGGTAGAATTTAAGGTGAGATATCAAATTAACTGCGGGAACAGATAATCAGATATAACGGAGCAGGAAAATCTTATAGTGTGATATCAAGTTTGGTAGGTCGGCCAAGATCAACCATCCAAACAACCATTAATCGGTTGAAACATGAAAACCACATCGAAAATTAACCAAAAAATACATCTAGAAATGTATTAAGTGCATATGACATGAGAATAATTATACGGTAAATTCAAAAAAAACCTACATATAGTGCATCAAAACTGGCAGAAAACATTGTCGAACTTTTAATAAAGGTTTCTGAACAGAAATGCGAAGAAATTGCATCCGAAAACATGGGTACAATTGCAGAGTTATGCGTAAGAAACCTGGCAATAGCTTAATGAACAGAAGCAAGAGATTAGAATTCACTTAACAACACCAATTTAAAGATTTCGACTTTTGAAACACAGTAGTATTTACAGACGAGTCTAAATTTAATGATTATGGGTCGGATGGCGAACAAATGGTTTACCGAAAAACAACTACCGGATATCTTCCACATACCAAGGCGGACAGTCAAACATGATGATGGTTCGGTAATGGTGTGTGAGTGTTTTTCCGCGGCTAGAGTGGGATGACCGCATATAATTTAACGAATAAATGGACTATAAGCAATATATTGAGATATCTAAGCCAAATCTGAAGAAAAGTGCTGTTCAAAAGGGGCTCTGGAACAATTTTACCCTTTACCAGCATAATGACCCCAAACATAAAGCTTATCTATTTTGAATGTGGCTTCTTTATCACTCTCGAAAAGTGTTGGAAACACTTCCACAGTCATCGGATATTAATGCCGTAAAGAATTTGTGGGACGAGTTGGGCCACAGAGTAAGAAAATTTGGTATAAGGTACAAAAATGATCTCAAAGAAAGGCTTATTGAAGAATGGGTAAAAATTACCCTTGAAATTACAGAAATATTAGCCATGCCCAGCCATCTTTAATAGGTCTTAGCTAACAAAGACTTTGATTCAAAGTATTAGTTTTTAGATAAAATGTGAACATATTGACTTAATATCAAAGTGTACGAATACGAAATTGACCATATTTTTCTTAATATTATGTTTTTTATGAAAAAATTTCAATACTTTATTTGAAATATTTGAATTAATTGAAGTTAATTTTTTCATTTTAATGTGTTCTTACTGAAATCAATAAAATTTTGCAGTATTTATTCAATTTGTTTGGATTTTTCCTTAAATAAATATTACCACATCAGGTGTACGAATATGAGATTGATACACTATACATACTCTGTATTGCTAAACGAAATGTCAAAGTAATTCTGTCCATTACATTATTATTTAACATTCACCAAATCTATTATATAAAAATTAATGTGTGAATGTTCGAACCTATACGAGGGCGCATCGCTCATCCGATTGCGATGAAACTTTGGGGAGGTGTTGTGCGCATATCAGAATAGATGATAGGCTAGGTGGCGCTGAAGTCAAGTTATTAACAACTTCTATATTTATTTATTTATTTATTTATTTTTTTTTAATGTATGTACATATGTATGCATATGTTTGTCTTTTATAGACTCGGAAACTACCCTACCGATTTTGGTAACATTTTCAGAATAAGTGTTTCTTAATATAGAATACAACATAGCAATAGTGCGGCTACTCAAATACTGGTGGTTTTGGTAACTGTCATACTAAAAGTCGTAATTTCAGGTGAAAAGTGAATATGAATCATTTTGGTCAATTAAAATAGATAGATAGACAGACAGACAGACAGACAGACAGATAGATTGACAGACAGACAGACAGGCAGACAGACAGACAAACAAAGATATAGACAGACAAAGAGGCAGACAGACAGGCAGACAGACAGATAGATAGACAATCAGACAGATAGACAGACAGGCAGACAGACAGACAGATAGATAGATAGATAGACAGACAGACAAAAAATGGAAATTGAAGTTGAAAAATAGAACAACAGTGATTACATCCTACTATGTACTTCCTTTCTATCGTACCCGAATAACTAAGTGCGCGCGCATATTTTGAAAAGGTAGGTGGAGCGAAGCGCACCGGGTTCAGCTAGTACAAACAATTTACACCACAAAAATTCTTTTGATTTAATTTTTTGTTGACATTTGACATACGAAACTCGAACGATATACGCAGAGATTGAGAGAAAAGTTGGCAACAGAGTCGTTCGATTCTGTTTTCTTATACAGTGCCAACTCAAATCAGAATCGGAAAGAATATTCGCATCCATTTGACTTTAGAATCGCAATACAAGGTAGGGCCCCTGGTTAGGTGTTCTTCGTCATGTACTACGTTTCTATTGCATAGTGTGCAGACGTCTGATTCTTTGATGCCAATCTTTTTCAGGTGTGTTGCCAGGCAGACTCAGGTCCATGTGGACCCATTATAACTATAGTGTGTTCCCACCCGTGCCGTTAGTGTCTGGGTTCCAACCATCAGGAAGCCCTAGCAAATTCAAACAGGTCCAAGGGTGATCCATCGGATAGCTCGTCGATGTCTTCGAAGAAGAATTTGCCAAGAGCTCTACTTCTCAGTTGGCAGAGGTTAGGGCTGTGTCCTCATGAGCCTTTTCGTCACCGCTTCGCGGCAACATGTTATTTGCGTAGCAGCTATTGCTTTTATGGTCGGAAAAACCCACGAGAAGGGTTTTTCGAAATCCAAGTATGGGACAGTGTAGTCTGAATTGATGTCACCGATAAGGCAATTGCCAAGTATCTTGGTGTCCATATGCATTCGACCTCCAGTGCTTGGACTGTCTTAACCTGAGCGCTTTTTGGTGCGGTCTCCTGTATATAGAGATCCAGAGGCATAATGTTAAGAATTGCTTAAAATTCTGCTGTTTGCGCTGTTCTCACCACGCTGGTTGTTCCAACGCATGCTATTCTCTGTACTTTGTTTAAATCCTTAAGGTTGCTGGTTTTGGCCACAGCGTGCCACCAGACCAATCCTCCGCATGTTAATATGGGTCTGACTATCGCAGAGTACATCCAATGTTATTTGTGGCTTGTATCCCCAAAAAATCTACTGTATAGAAAGCAACCGATGCCTTCCCTTTCTTTTGTGCTCATCTTTCAGTTAAGCCTCCTGTCGAGTATGAGGCATTCATTCAATCGTCATTGAAAGCTGGTATCGATCTTTTATTAGTGGACAACACTAGTTATGTTCTCTAAGGGGTTGACCGCCAGTCTAATTGTTTCGTTCAAGCGTTTAGCGTGTCCAAGGCTCTCTGAAACTGCACTAGTTCGCTAACAGTGGTTCGGTATTTTCCCGTAGCAAGTAGCACCACATTGTCTGCAAATGCTATTCCTTTTATACCACTGTAGCTAAGTTTCATTAGTAGTGCATTGATTACGATGATCCAAAGAAGGGGCGATATAACTCCTCCTTGCGGGGTGCCTCTGGATGCGATCACTTTTTGACAGGTTCCCCCGAGTTCAGCGATTATGTACCTTCTGCTAAGAAGGCTAACTATAAGTTTTATAACAGTGCTTTCAACATGATTATCTTCCGCTTTTCTGATAGCATGTGTCTCGACATTATTAAAAGCACCCATATAAAACGCAAGCAACAATATAAAACGTTTTATACAAAGCAAGAGTATAAAACGCACATCAAACTGGCTGCGCGAATCTAAGTCCAGGTCCACTCCGGACTGTAGAGTCATCAAAAGTAAGTTATTATTCGGAAGAATGTTTTCGCATTTATTGCGAGTTAACGTGAAGCATAATCTTACGCCTCATCTCAGCTGTATAGTGTATACGTAGATTTGACACCTCTTCATGGCTCATTCGTAAGTAAATTGTATTTGCTTGATTTAGGATAAATATGTTGGAGTATGTTTTATTCTTTTCATGTTTATTGATGTTTGTTTTTTTTTGTTATTATTTTTTATTTATTTAGAAAAATACTTATCACTAAGCCAGATGAACTAGTTAAGTAACATGTTTACTCACATATCGAGGGAAGTGACTTCCTTTTACTGCCTATGTTAAGTGGCTATGATTGGATTGTGTAAAAAGTCGATTCTGTTGTTGTGTATATTGAAGTTACAGTTGAAGAGTATATTTTTTAATTAGTATTAAAAGCTTTGTACAGGGAAGAACAAGTTCAACAATTTCTTTTTTCTTTGCATGTAATAATAAAAAAAACCGAAAAACTAAAACAAGGCACATAATTATTGAATAAACGGAAAAAGAAAACAATAAGCAAAGCAATTTTTGGCAAATAAAAAAACCAAAGTACGCGGCTCGAAAGAAAAAGAAATGTATAAATAGAGACGCTGAACATGAACAATCTTAAGCGATGATTGAATTATTCGTTGAGTTGACAATTGAGTTGCCACCATTGACCAGCGTTGTACTCTTGTAATCATCGTCGTCCTCTTCGTCTTGTTCGTCCAGTGTTTCTAGTTTCTGGTTCTTCATTCGGAGTTCGAAAACCTCACTGATGGCCTCGCGGAAACAAAGGAAATTATAATCGATGACTCCCTGTCTGCTGAAGTTATCTTCACGTAGAATACAAACCAGAGCTAAAAATTTGTTAACCTCTCGCAGGTAGAGTATCGTGCTGTTATTCAATTTAATTAGACTAGAACTTTTATTATCGAACGCAGTTTCTTCGGAGCTGTAAGGACAGAGAAACTGAAACGAGCGACTAAAAGCATTTTTTGTTTTGAACATACCTATAAATGCTCGATAGGTCAATAACCACATCGATCATGTCGCAGCATAGCTCATAGCTCTGCATGTCGACCGGTGAACAATCGGTAGCAATGTATATTTTTGATACCACATCGAAGAGAAATGCCTTTTCAATGCCAGAGTTCTACAAGGATTACATACAAATACTTTCTGTACAAGTTACCATTGAAGTAACTTACCGAAATAAGAATGTTTAAGAGGTTCTCTAGTGTCGGCAATTGGGGTATCAGTTTTTGGACCACCTTTGAGAACGCCTCAAAAATCGAATGATCATATATAGAGGTAAGGTGGAAGCTTAAGTGAATTTGATTCAAACCAGCATCGCTGAGGTCATCAGAGGCCTTCTGATGAATGTCGCGTTGTGATTCCATTTTTGAATCATCGCTGATTCCATCGACCTAAAAAAGATTTGTTTCATTAGATACGTTAAAATACAAGTTATTTTGAGATAAAATAAAGATAATTATGGGCTTGAAAACCGCCAAGCGAAAGATTCATAGTATTACTCTTATCGGAACAAAGTGATCACACACGTAAGATTTGGTATAGTTAACTGGAATAATCGTCTTTTAGCCTTCCAAGTCGACTTCGAGGCGTTTGTTGCCAATAACCTAATAAGACACGGCACAGCGCCTGGTCCAATGTACGGGTTGGACTAGATATTTCGGCAGACAATATATTTGATCATTCTCGAAGTGGCACAGCGTGATCTGGTTTAATACGGACGAATTCTTCTCATTAGTACAACTATAGGGTCATCCAACAAGAGGTGTAATTTTTTGTTGAACTGTCAACATCCAACTCGCATTGCGATGACCTTTGATATATAAAAACTAGGAGGTTATTAAATATGGATGGATGATAGCTTTTAGTCATCATCAAATACTTTCTTACCAGTGATAGAATAAAGTGAACGATAAAGCGAACACCAAATCTGATATGATTAGTAGCGAATAAACTCGCTAGGAACGCAGCAAAGATCATACGAAGCTGATCAAAAAAATGGAAACAAAGTGCGCGATGAATATAAAAAAAATACTGTTCACTATGAATCGCTATTTAAGGTAGTTTGTTTTTGATTTTAGTGTTTGAGATCAAAGTGTCAAAAAATATCGGCAGATCAATCCACTACACGATCAGGGCATTGCCAAACTATTTGAATGCTCCCCGAAAATGTTGTTCAATGCTTTATAGAAAAATGAGGACCGGAAAACAGAGAACTCAAGCCGAAAATAACACAGAGGGTCAAAAGAAGGCTTGTTCGAAGGTGTAAGATGAATCTTTTTATGTCCTCTAGGGAGCGTCAAGCTTATCTCGGATTGGAAATGAGCCCTTTAACGATCTGTCGTATTCTTCGGAATGCAAATCTCCCAATCCGATCACCAAGAAAAGTAAATCTCAGAATGGTATTTGGCTCGCAAATAGGGACCAGTTGGCCGATGATCACCTTCGATCGAAAAAACAATGGAGGAACATCTATTCAGTGACGAAACGAAGATAAATATCTTCGGCTAAGATGGAAGAAATTTTGTGCGTCGCCCAAAATGTCCAGCATGCACCCCCAAATACTCTAAGCCAACCGGAGGAGGTAGTTTATTGCTATTTTTCTTATAGATGACAAGCTTATGAAGGAGATGTACATTATGTTGACATATCGGAAAACGTATTACGGTCATGGGCCATGGAGACAATCAAACTTCAGCGGCGTTTTTAGTAGGAAAACGATAAAAAAAACTCTGACAAAATAACAAAGCTGTGGCTTTCGTTAATAAAGATTGATATTCTGAAATGGCCAGCCAAGTCTCCGTATATTGATTCGATAAGATCTAACCCAAAAAATAAGGACGATATTTGAAGAATTGTGCAAGAGTTTTGGGTGGCAATTTCAATGGCCAAATGCCAAAAACTCGGGGACTCCATGCCAAGTGGGGTCAACAAATTATAAAAAAAGAAAAAAAATTGCTTTTCACTAATATTAATAAAATCGTAAATTCCGAATTTTACTGTATTTATTTATTTATTTATTTTTAAAAATCACAAAGAATTGCTTTTGTTTCCTGTTACATAAATTGTTTCTATTTTTTGGATCAGCCTAGTTTTAACATTTATGTAAGTACAAAACTTTCTTAAAATTCTTTGCATGCTGAATTTCTTTACTTTTTATGTGCTTTGAATATTGGGTATATGTGTATGATCATTTCAACATTGCTTTGATTTTAAATAATGTGATATGATTCGTACTACTAACAGTTGAGTGAAAAAGTTGCATGTGTTTCTATTTTTTTGATCATAGCTGGTGTAGATCATGCTTATAGGGTTCAGTTGACACAAGAATTGAATCCCGGCGACCCGTACGAAGCCATTCCTTCGCTATTGATTTAAAATTACATCTCTTGTTGGATGACCCTATATTGCGCCTAAATTGTCAGCCCAGTTAAACTTCTTATTTGGATTCTTCTTTGACTTTGACACGTTTGCACCTGATTTATTAACTTATTTTCAAAACTTGCCAACTGTTTTTTTTTTTTTTTGCACGAAAACAGCCGAAGTCTAGTCAATGGAGAAATAGTTCACACTTGAAGAGATAGGAGCAGGGAATACAACTTTGTGACGATCATGTCTTGGGAGTACTACCGATGCATATCTCTGCTCTATAATAGCAAAATTCAATTCTGAACCACACAATTGGCACATACGAATGTATGAATGAGGTTTCTGGTCCAGCGATTAATGTTTTGTCCGGTCTCTAACCTCTGATTGATTGCAATGTGAAAGTATGCAATTCTGATAAGAATCTAAATAAAAACATTGTTTTGTAGTTGTGACTAATGTCCGATTATCGTTTCTAGAGTGTTATCGCATTTTGAATCGTCAACAGTCTTTTAACACGTTACTAGAAACTCAAATAACAAACCAAAGTGCACATATGCATAATTTCCCACCAACTAATTAATTGTTTGATAACACGTTCACCACTATCAAATAAATGAACTCACACAGAAATTATCGCTCACCTTGTGAATAAAAACCTCAAATTTTATTCGTGGATTCACTTTATATGCTTTGATTACAGTGTTCTTGAATTTAGTTAGCGCCTCATTGTAATCATCTTTTGCGTCGATAACAAATACCAATGCCCCACATCCACCGAATATCATATCAGAGTCAAAGGTCGGATCAATGAAATCAATTTGGCCAGGGAAATCCCAAATTTGAAATTGAACAAAACTGCTATTGTTAATGTCGTCCTTTACAATCTTACTGGTCGACTCGAGAAAGAGCGTCTCGTTGGGTGACATTTTATGAAATACCACCTTCTGAATGGAACTTTTTCCCGAACGTCGCAGCCCCATCAAAAGGATACGTGGTTTCGATTCACTAACACTTTGATTATCAGTGTCCTGTTCGAAGGCTCCATACCCAAAGTCTTTTGGAAATGAATCCACATGGTAGCCCATTTGCTCCTCTTCGTCTTGGTAGCTCTATAAATTAAAGGAATTTTATTTAAATTCAATCCACTCTTTGTTATCAATCGCATATATTTAACAGTAAATGTGGGTGTCGGCGTACAACGCATTTCTAACAAACACCTACCATTTTGAGTTTCCAATGACACGTTGATTATATATGAAATTAATCATCCAATAAGTAGTTCGACACGTAATAAAAATTTAAGTTTATCGTTTTATTTCGGTTTTTAATTAGTTTTATTTAACAAATAAGCCACTTCGTAGCTTTCACAACAAATCAGCTGATTAAGTGAAATGTCAAGTTTTATGAAAGTGACAAAAGTGAGTTCGCTGTAAAAAGAAAAAGGACCTAGGGGAGTTGTTAGAGATTTATGGTATGGTAACATTAAAAGATATTTTTTTACTTGTTTAACATTTTAATTGTAAAATTAAATTGAAATCGGACCGGTTAGAAGGCAGGTAAATATTGAGAAATTGCAATGGCTTTGGATATACTCTTCCAGGCTTGTGCATTGATAGAATTGCAGAATTCCGGAACCGAAATGTAAGGATTCACTCTGTCACTGATCTTTTAAGCGAGGTACACACCATCATACAAGAGTGTCACTCAAAGCTGATATAATTTTTGTATAATGAAATGAGCGTACAGTTTTGTATGACACTCAAATCATCGTTGTTGTTGTTGTTTTTCGATCCTCCCTACTTGTGTTTGCTTTTTGGATGACGAAAATTGTATACACACAATCGAAGAAAAACAAAGATGGCCCCTGAAAAAAATGGTCACTCAGTAGTAAAAAATTTCGTAAGCATCATTTTTGAGTGTCACCCCGAATTTCGAGCGCACACATTATCAGTTTTGCGTGATATCACTCAAAACTGACATTCTTGTAGGATGGTGTGTACCTCGCTTTAGTTGTCTTTGACATTAAACATTGAGTACAGAATTTTTTATAATCTCTGGGTAGTCTCGAATTAATTGCTACTTAAAACATTTTCATCAAGATCGATAAAGAGCTGAGATGTTTTGGAATTGGGGATCTTCTGTGAACAATCCTACTGTACCTACTCACTGAACTCAAGAATCAAAAAAATACCAATTCGCTGCTTATTTGACATTTGATATAAAATTACAAATAACCCGGTAATTGACGAATTGTTTTGCACGTTTCGCCATTAATTTCGTCTATGACATCACATTTGACAATAAAACGGTGGAGAAAGAGAGATAAAACATGTTACCCTCCCTTACTCTACTGTGGCAGATTAATCTCTTTATGACGACATCAGCCAGTTTAATTTTTGATGGGGAACTAAAAAAATGTTGATTTGCTTGTGATTTCTTTACCTACTAAAATTTTCTTTTGTAGGTATTGGAATTGATTGAATTAGTGTCGCAAATAAGAATAAATTCCTCCGTGCTTTGTTTTATATTATATCCCGAACAAGAAATAAACTTAATAGAAATGTATCTGAATTAAAGGTCATTCTAAGCTGCAATTCAGTTTTATTTTATTTTCAAATAAACATGACTAATGAGACCGAGAATCCAGGCAATCGAGACAAAAATGAGAAGAAAAATTGGTTCCATTCACTTTCCCGTCGAAGAAAATCATCAACGTCCACGACATCAAACTCTGCATCGCAAAGACTACAAAATAATGTTTCTAGTGGTGCAGCAGAGGCAAGAACAGACGCGGCACCATCATCACTGACATGTAGATCCAGCCAAGAAACTTCGGGTGAAGATGGTAGAAACAACGCACCCGCTGGCAAGGAACGGAAACGCAAAGATGATCGTAAAAATGTTTTCCAGAGATTCAAGAAGCGAATGAGTATTCATTTTTCGATGCGGCAAAAGAAAACTAGCACAGCGATGACGTCTTCCAACTCAAATAGTCAGCCTGCTGATGGTGTTGTTTGTTCTTCAAATGAACTATTACCAGTGCCGACGAACACAAACCTTGATCCACCTGAAATGATACCTTTTACGCATCACTATCGAAGGTTTGTTGCCAAGAAATGGTTAGAGAATGGCTCGCGCCCTAATCGTGTCATGTATACAGCCTGTTCCGAAATGTTAACGTAAGTTGACTTGAACACTCATAATCGAATGAGTCAACGAGTGATGAAATATGTACCTTCAAAATCAGTGTTTATTTATTTATTTTTATTTTTTTAATTTCTCACAGACAAGTTTGGTATTGGGGAGAGATATCTCGTCAGGATGCACAGAGCCAACTCAAGGACAAACCAATTGGATCGTTTTTGATAAGAGATTCAGAGACAGGCGGATCGTCCACATGCTGGTATACGCTTAGTTTTCGAATTCAAAATTGCACGCTGCACTATCGTCTGGAGCATCGTTCCAACTACTGGCACTTTGAAGAACTACAATATGAATCAATTGTAGAGATGATTGAGGACATTTTGGATCGATGCACAAAACATCACTTCGTTTGCTACGTAAGGGTATCGAATGAGCTGCAGCCTCCAATACCAGTTGTGATGAAGTACCCCGTCAGTCGGTACATTAAGATGATGAAACTACAGGATCTCTGTCGTCGTGTTATACAGCGACATGTATCAGTGGACGATATTAAAGAACTTCAAATTCCAGTCAAACTGCAAGAGTATTTGGGTGAAAAGCGCGAATTGGTATTTTAAATTTCTTAAATTTGTTTTCCATTTGTTTACTTAACTTTGCCTTTCGTTTTAAGTTATATCTGCAGGTATATCTGAAGCTGTTCTTCATTATTATGAGAACATGCTGGATTGAAGCATTCTCTTTTATTTAAGAGTTAGTTTCGCGATTTTGTTTTTAGGTTAAGTTTTGTTAATATTTTTTATGTATTCTAAGGCTTCAGACTGTTACTGCGGATTTACTTCACCACATCACATTTATTATACGATTTTATTAAATAGCGTAGCTAAATAACAATTCCAAGGCATTCACTACTGTTTTGCTCACAGAAAGAATCGAATATAAATTAGAATAATCATTTCGTCTGCAGTGTGTCTTAAAATGAACAGATCCAAACGATTTTATCTGCGATGATGACTTCACCTTTGTTTAGTTCACATAAATCTTTGTTATTTGTTTTTTTTTAACAAGCCCTGATTCTATCAGAAAATCGACAATCCCGAGCTTCCTTTAAGGCTCGTAGCCTGCACCACGACTGGCTTAAGGCTTTTTTATTTACTCAAAGCGTGTATGTACGTCCTTGCACCTGTTCCGCTGGCTTTAATCGATGGTTGGGCTTGATAAGCCGGACACGGATATCTGTAACTTACCACCTCAATATGATAAGGGTTCAGAAGCAGTTCGGAATAAGATTGGTTCTCAACTAAAAGTAGATAAAGTTAGATATAATGGAAAGTGTCTGAGTAAAATTCTATTTTCATTTTTTACAAAAATAATTCTGAATGAACGGTAGAAATATAATTATATATATAAACTTATTATGTAGTTCTTATAATATACTGAAAAGAACTTAAACAGTACGTTATCAACGACGCGATGAAGCCTAGGTAGGCGCTGTGCGCTTTTCTTATTAATTTAGATCTTGACTACGTACAATATATACGTTCCAAAATAAGCTTTATTATTTAAAAAGCCAGAAATTAACCCCGTTTTCGAATGATTGTTTTTAAATCAGTAAATTTTGGTGGATTGACCGCCCTAACACGCATTATAAGTCTACTTAGTAGTTAAGTCAAAAGCTTAAGATTTGCTTATTTTATTATAACAAATAGACATCTCCAATTATCTTCTGTTTCAAGATTGGATAAACACACTACTTTCACTGATTGAAGATGGAAGAACTTAACGACTAAATCCGGAGATGTTACTTTCTTACGGCACCCGCTAAATTAAAAAAAACGTCGGGAACAATGTTAAAAAAGGGTGATTTTGGCTTGAAGGAACAAGTAAGTTTCTAAAGGAGAACAAAGGCGGACTCTTCTGATGTCCATTTTGTATATGGAAAAGTCGGTTAGTGGATTTTTCGTTATAAGGCCAGGGGCGAGCTCCTTGATTAAAGCAAGCGAGTGAACACTTGCCCATGGCTTGCAAAAATATAATACACAACGCAAATTAGGTCAGTAGTAACTACATAACATAACGCGGGCATAACGGACAGTTTATTAGAAATTGTACGGAAAGGAATAAATCTTTTTTACCAGCCGTTCCTCGTTCCTTGCTTTATATGTATGTCCCCTCTAGTTCTAAAAACTTCTACAGTACGACCTCAATAAAAACAACTTATAGAAACTTGGGCAGTTGCGTTAATTGAGGTTGTTGCAATAACCGATTCAAAAAGTTTAGAATATCAAAGAAAACATTTACTTTAATTGTTAGACAAGTTCAATTCATTTTAAAAATACGAAACACCACTAAAAAAATGTGAAATTTTAAGCTGAGTCTTTTTTGATGCCAAGTTTGTTTCCACTGCTGAACACGCACACACACACACAAATGGTTGCGAGAAGCAGGCATCGAAGGCAAGTGTTGAGTGCTTGAATTACAGCCTCAGCTTTAACTCTTGGCCGCGGGGATTCCTCAACAGGATTTTCGTCATCGCTTTCGATTTCTTTGGCTTCAGAATTTCAGATTGGTTCCAGATCGTGTTCATTTTTGGCAATACAAATGTTTATTTCTTCAATACAGTCAACCGTTGGTTCTTTAAAGCGTACAAGTGTTTAATTTGGCATGAGCTTATAAAATATGCCAGTCTCGTCCTCGTTGTATATTTGATCTGGTGATAAACCCAGCTCTAATTTTGTTTTCGAATTTTACTAAAAAATTGTCTAACAAATTCTTATTTGACAGCTTTTCTCCGCAAGTTTTTAGAAAACGAATTTCATTCCGTCTTTAAAAATTCTACCAGCCGTTGAAGGATCCAGGCTTTTCTTTGATAATGCTGTGCAGTTTACATGCTTGTGCTTTTATGACTTCGATGGAAACTGACACATTTAATTTTCGTTGATTTAAGAACCAATTATACAACGCTTCTTCCATGCGTGGAAGCTCACATGTTCTCAAAGTTACTCGCTTTCCCGGTCCCCAGATTCATTCTTTAGCAACGAATTGTGTTAGCGCACCTCCTCTTAGTTCTTGTTTATCTTGTATTTATCAAAGAGTGACTTAGCCCATGCACCCTTATTTAATCCTTCCAAAATTTGAATTTTCTGCTCAATAGGAAGATTAGGTACTTTTTTCACCAAAGCCATAACTACCAAATAACATTGCAATCTGAACGCTACCGACTAAATAGAAAATAGTACAATACATGCTACGGTGTAGTAAACAAGTAAATGATTCTGAAAAAAAGCTGTAAAATAACTGCTCAGGTAAGGAAAAAGTAGAGAAAAAGAAAGACACAAACTGCAAACGAAAGTTTTACGGGTTTTTTTTTTTTAAATGCTGCGTTTAACGAGGAGTGACCCGTATCGGGGATTGCTTTTAGCGAGTTCATACTGTAGTCACATTAATAAGTCTGAACAGAACAATCA
This sequence comes from Brachyopa scutellaris, assembly GCA_949775065.1. Classification (NCBI taxonomy): domain Eukaryota; kingdom Metazoa; phylum Arthropoda; class Insecta; order Diptera; family Syrphidae; genus Brachyopa; species Brachyopa scutellaris. The sequence goes on from OX459115.1 coordinate 42,647,253, forward strand.
CGTTAAAATTTATTTCTGATAAATGCAAATGGTGTCCTTTAACGGTAAGCATCGTGGTGTAGTGTTAAGTGAATTGGATTCGAATTTCTGACAAGAAATCAAAGAGTAACATTTAACTCGCCGTTCGGAGTCGGCAAAATACTGTAGGTCCCACACACAACGCGCACACTAATGGTTGCGAGAAGCAGGCCCTGGTTCACCCAGAGCTGTAGCGCTACATAAAGAAGAAAGAACAGCAGCCAATATTGTTTCTTAGTCACAATTGTGTCTAGATAAAAATCCATCTTGTTATAAACATGGCTGAATTCCAAAACGCGGTTTATCCGCAGTACTGCAAAGTCAAGCGTTCCATATCGTCAATATACATATAGCAGTGATGCAATGTATCGCGTTCTAAAACGCATCATAAAAGCAACCACTGCGCAAACAACGCATCATAGTTTATTTTGATGCGTTGTGATTGGAGGATTTTATTTTCTTATTCCGCCAAACCAAAACCAAAATAAAAAAAACATCACCATATTTTAAGCTTAGTTATTTGGATATTTTTTTAAACATTTTCAGAAAACATTGACAGAATTTCTTAGACATATTTATTGATGAAATGACCGTTCCAAAAAGTCAAAGATTTTAAAGCATCGTGATGCATCGCAAAATGAAAGCATCGTAACATCGCATAACAATTGCATTGATACGCATTTTTTTTTTTATGTTTTGGAACTCGGCCCAGATTTCAACATTATTGTTGTTCTTTTTTTTTGACCACTTGCGAAGTCAAGATCAGCGTTGTGCTGAAGTACGCAATTGTGTAATTCGGCTCAAGTATTTCTGATTTGGCTCAGTGCTTCGAGCCAAAGAGAAATGGCTCACATTTGGCTCATTTGGCTCAAAACTTTGTTCTCTTGTAAAAAAACTGTTAAAAAGCAATAAAAACGAAATCAGGAAATAAGAATTCACTCTTTATAACATTGAGACAAATAAACTCAACCGCCTGAAATATGAAGTATATTCACTTATGAGTTTTAAAGAGCCTTTAAAAAGATCAACAAGATCATGTGGGAATTTTGAACAACCTATAGATGAAATAAGGAAATGGTAGCCGTAGTGTTTCTTTCCTTGGTTATTTGTTTTCGTCTTTATTTATGTATATGCTATGTTATGTTTATTTGTTGTTAGCGAATCTGAATCGAATGTTTGAATTTTCGCGAACCGTAACAAGATGATATCGCATTTCGCCAAATCTGTGACGTCAAAAGCGAATGTAATTTTTGCGATTTCCAAGCTGTAATACCAAATGATCGCAGTCGTCCTTAAGCACTCTAAAAAAAATGAAATTGTGAAATGCTGTTGCTGTGTTCGTGTTTATAAAGAAACCAATTTTTTTTTTTTTGGGCTGCAATTCCCCCCGCTCATTCTATTCAGATTTTCAGTAAATTTATTAATTTGGCTCAACCTGGTGTGAAATGGCTCGGAAAATGGCTCAAGTCCAACATTTATCCGGAACAACGCTGGTCAAGATCACCTCTATTAACTTCACAATACATTCTTTCGTTGCAAAATAAATAGCTTCATTTTTATATTTTTAAGAGAATATTACCGCTGAACTAAACAATTAAACATGAACCACGAATTACTTTATGTATGTTAATTAAAAAAAATCGAATTGCGCTTTTCTATTCATCATATTGACACTCGTCAGTGATGTCGATTATTTGTTAAAGTTGGCAGACAAGTTGCTAATCCGTTAGAGATTCATACTTCTACGAATTTTGCAAATTAAAAAAACTGCATTACTTCAGCCGGAAGGATATTCAAATTCAACCAAATATTATATTTTTCTTTAGAAATAAAATAAGTATTAAAAGCAAATAAAATATTGATTCATAGAATATAAAAAAAAGAAGTATATTGCAATTTTGCTAAATTTAGATTAATAACACAAAAGAAAAAAAAATCAGCATATAGCAAATACTTTAAAAGATTTATTGAATAGTTAAAAACTAAATTATATATTATTGTTTTTACATTGAAATCGAGAAAGAAATACGCACAATTTAAAGTATTTAAGAAAACCTATGTGAATTAAAAGAAAACTTTTACAACTATTTAAGCAAAGTTAACTATTTTGATACTGAGACAACAAAATAAATTAAATTTTCGTCTGCAAGTCGCTTGCAGCTTGCATGTTTAAAATTTGTAACTTTTAAGAAATAAAAAAAACGTTTAAAAAAAGGAAATCACACAGAAAAAACCAACTATAAGCAAATTTCGATCAATTTTAGTACGTATTTAGAATGTATAAATATCAGAGAAAAATTATATTAAAAGTGTGAATACAGAAGCGTCTTTGTTGTTATAAAATTGCAATATTATACAAGAAATAAATAAATATAAAATACTATATTATATATATATTTAAAAGAAAAGCCAAATATTACCACAATCTATAGTTGTTTTATTTTAAAATAAAAACAAATACCTCTTAAGCGAAGATTAGATCAAAAATCGTATGCAGAGCACATGAGCTCTTGCGAAGAAAAGCTTCTTGCGCATTATGTAAATCATATCTACGCTTCTATCGGGCTTTATCCCACCAGAGGCATTTCTCCATGTTGATGCTAAAGGGTAAGTTCAAAAAAGGGATGGTACATATTCCGCTATTGTACCACCGCCACCGCGGTGCGCGAGATAAGCGGCTCATCCACGGGGGTTTCGACGCTAATGCTCAGGAGCTCCCTCGTTTCAGTACCGCTATTGCGGACCGGGATTTAATAGATACGGAAAAGCAATACCCCCAATCAGGTGGCTTATTGAAGAGGAAGTTACCTCCACCTATTGAGGAGGATGAAGGCGCTCTCCGAGGTTGGTGCGTTACGCTTGTAACTTATTTACTTAGGTGGTGCTACAGTCGGGGTAGACCAAGGCCTCAACCAAGAGGATGGCTGCTGTGGAAATAGGATAGGCACTGACTGGCTTTAACTTGACAAAGCCCAGTGTTGTAACTGTTACTACATATCAATTGTGGTTATGTTACCTCCAAGTGGTAGTGATCGGATACTGGTCGCTGCCCACCCGGGCTGGGCTTGCTGAACTTATAAGCGCGATTGCTGATCAAGAGAAAATAGCAGCACTATCCGCCGTATTCTGCATTCCACTTTTATTGAATTCAACCACCAAAAGTGATATTAGGTGCTCTGAATTCTAAACGAAATTATGAATTGTTGATTGTACAGTCCGATTCACTTGATTAGACGCACACATTTTTTTTCCTTAAATCTTGATTCTTTTCCCCAAATTTGGATCAATAAGCAAACAATTGCATTCAGCAGAATGGTTTGTAATTTCTCTGTAAAATGACATAAAAAAAAATTTGGTGAGAGACACCTAACGGTACTTTTGCACTCTTTTTTCTCAATCATGTCAAAATAACAGCATTTTTTCGGTTCACTTGATTAGACGCACGGACATATTTAGTTAACAGACAAAGAGTAATGGAGCAAACTGCAGTGAAATATTCATTGGTAATTAGAGGAAGTATTTGTCCTTTATTTAGGAAAGAAATGGACAAAAACAAACTGTTAACCTTAGAGGAAAGAGCAAAAATAGATGCTTACCATTCGGAAGGTCTTTCAAACCGCGAAATAGCCCGTGAAATAGAGCGATGTGAAAACGCTGTGCGAAATTACATTAATAATCGCGATTCCTATGGGAGCAATTACAAAGAAAGAATTTAAACAGTGTTAACACCTCAAGACAAGCGGAAAACTCAGAGGTCAGCATCCAATTAGGCTCACTCTACAAACAACATCAGGACATTAGCTGTGGTTACTGCCAGCAAATCAACTGTTCGTCGCCCAATTATGAGTCCTCAATACTTAGAGCTAAGAAAGCTAATAAAAAAACCACTGCTTAATCCTGCAACTAAGCAACAGCGACTACAATTTGCAAAGATAAGATGACTCCGAATGTGCAAACTACAGGTGTTTAAAATTACTGGGGCAAAGTTGTCTTATTGGATGAAAATAAATTCAATTTGGACGGACCAGACGGTTATGGTTTTTGTTCTTTCGAATACCATCCAAATTGAATTTATTTTCATCCAAAAAGACAATTTTGCCCCAGTCATTTTAAACACCTGTAGTTTGCACATTCGGAGTCATCTTGGTGAATCTGCTCTGGGTACCTGGCCATAGGGACATACCGGGCAACGAAAGAGCAGACGACCTAGCAAGACCAGGAGCTGAAGAGGTAGGAAATCCCACAGTTACCACCATAAGCAGTGAAAACCACGTATAGTCTTTCTTTTGCAAAACGCCGTTCGCAAATGTGGAGTCAAATCCAAACATGGAAGGCTGGCAAAGACATGATAGAAAACCCGAAACCCCAACGGGCTAAGAAAGTACTAAATCTAGCCAGAGCACAAATAAAACTGATGATTGGCTTGTACACGGGCCACATCAACTTGAACAAACACGCGAACAGATTGGGACTAGTGCAACATAGCATCTGCCCGGGTTGTTAAGAAGAGGACTAAAGTATCGCTCACTTCCTCTGCGATTGCCCTGCTTTATGTGAAATAAGTCACAGATACCTGGGAGGACATATCTTACCTAGGCTGAAATCGCTTAGAGATCCATCGATCAACAGAGCGTTTTTCGTAAATTCACTTACACCTTTTTTGACATTTCCATTCCGACTCAATATCAAAACTTACAAGCCTCCAAACCCCTTTTTTCTCGGATCAGCTCCTGAGGGGAACACAACGGGCCCGATTCGAGGCCTACGTGAAGAGGAAGATTGTTTTCCTCACCATCACAACCCAACCAACCAAGGGGTGAAGGTGAATGTATGTATCCAGCGAAATATTTAATCTCCAGAATTCCTTATTTTTCCAAAAAGAGCATTTTCTTCTTCTTTCTGCGAATTGTGCAGTTTAGTGTTTAGTCCACTTCGAACGCAACTTGAATTGCAAAATGTTTCATCTCGCCCAAAACTTTGCTGACTGTGGATCTGAAATCTGAAAATGGATAAGAGCAAAATCCTTTCCCACTGACCTTTGGTAATATCTTTCAGCCTCGTGGTTTTCACCAATCATATAAAACAAAATAGAATCCATTTTTATTAATAAATTTTTTTTTTTTTTAATTTCTAATTCACTTTCACAAAACAAAAACCAAGAACTGAAAATCTCAAATAATTTTGAAATTATCTTACAACAACTGCTTTGACATTTCAGACAAATGCACTCGAAGTGGATTCCAAAAATTCGGATTCACTCGGAATGCAGAACACTGAATTCCATTTTGAGTGAATTCCAAATTCGATTTCAATCCACCTTCACTCGAAATGCAAAATAAACACGTCAACGGACGAATTGCCTCGATGGAACCAACGGTGGCGTTCAAATTTCCAGAACGGGAACAACATCTTATCTCAGCTACTTTGACATATTGGGAGCCCAGGTCGATAAGCATTTCCATGTACTAGTAAGGGTCTTGAAAAAGAGTTGGTGGCGGAATAGCCCCTAATGGGCCAACGGCAGCACTCACTTCCCCGTAGCGGGTTACTGACACCGGTTTACATGGCCCCTTGTGCCAGGAGAATAATAGGATCTACGTAACTGCGTAAAAAAAAATCATTGTTTCGAAACAACCAATAGCCTCGGAAGAGGATGGATCTACTGTTGACAACCATGCTAAACGAAATAAGGTTACTTCTGTAACATCCTCGTTTAAGTTAGGTTAGTTATATAGGTAAAGTTTAGCTAGGAGGTCTTCCTAGAGTAGCCGGGCCTGCTGTTATTAGGCAACGTCTCCGAGAGGTGACCTACGTCCTCGATCAGGTCTCTGTGTCGCGAGCGAGCGTCGTAATTGCGATGACCAATTGGTGACCACCCTGATTACAGTTATTTTAGGCTAAGCAGCTTAGGGTATTTTTTTTTAGCAATGCTAAATTTTTATAGTTTTAAGAATCATAAAAACGGAGAAACTATCCAAGTTTTCCAAACTTTTCTTGGAATCAAATATGTGTTAAATTAAAATTATCTTAGTCGTAGTATAAATAGTTTAAGGGCGGGGGTTAGGGGAATGAAAAGTCTCGCGTAATACGAAATCACGCGAAGCGAAGAATGAATTTCATGCAATTTGGGATATTGCGATCCGACGACCTGGAAAAAATCGAAAATAGTCCCAATTTTAAAAATTACAAACACTAGCATCAAAGAGTATCGCCCGATATCTATTTTACCATTTTTGTCAAAAGTCTTTGAAAAATTAATAAGCTGGCAAATGTTAAACCACCTAAATAATTTCAACTTGCTCGCGGTTTGTCAATCAGGCTTTAGAGCAAAGCACAGTTGTACAACTGCAATTTTAAATTTAGTAGAAGACTTACGTATAAACATGGATAAAGATTATGTTACATCACTGGTGCTCTTGGACTTCTCCAAACCCTTCGATACAGTTCCACACAGGCGGCTTTTAAAGAAAATGAAGATCTTTTTCAATTTCGAAGACACGGCTTTAAAGCTCGTGGAAAATTATCTAGTCGGCAGAAGCTCTGCCGTGTCTGTTGGTGGAAAATTTTCGAATTTTGAAGCAATCAATGCGGGTGTTCCTCAAGGATCAATCCTCGGACCTTTGTTTTTCACCCTATTTAATAATGACCTGCCCCGAGTATTAAAGCACTGCACAGTTCAGATGTATGCTGACGATGTACAAATTCATCTGAGCTATCCTCTGGGTTTGGTTGAAGATGCAACAGAACGTATAAATGAAGATTTATTACTGATTGGTAAATGGTCAAAAAGAAACGGACTTAAGTTAAACAGCAAGAAAAGTCAAGCAATAGTTGTGTCTAGAAGAGTCATCGACACATCGCATTTCCCTAGAATACAGGTTGCCGGTGATGAGGAACTGTACTATAAATCAGTTAAAAACCTCGGTGTCATTTTTAATCAAACACTTACCTGGAATGACCATATTACGTACACAGTGGGAAAAGTCTATGGTGGACTGTGAACTCTTTATCTTTCAGCGACGTGTCTTCCAACTAAGATTAAAATGATGCTGATAGAATCACTTTTGCTACCAATTCTTTTTTACGCTCAACCCGTTTTCTATGATCTGGATAGTGACAGTAAACGAAAGTTTAATGTTGCATTCAACAACGTTGTACGATTTGTATACAACCTGCGAAGATATGATCATGTCTCTGAATATACGGTCAGTGTCTTCAATATGCCATTAGAAAAGTACCTTGACTTTAAAATCCTTATGTTTTTATTCGACTTAAAATTAAATAAAAGTCCATAATATCTCTTTCAGAGACTACAAAGCGCTCATTCGGTCAGAAATAGTGTTTTTATTCTACCGCATTTTAGATATTACGCCACACGCAAACAATTTTTTGTCTATGCTACACGACTATGGAACTCACTTCCCTCCAGTGTTAGGAGACTGAACGGTAGGGGTAGCTTCGAAAAGGATGTTAAAAGATATTTTGCAATTTAGCATTCAATAAATGAATAATATATGTAATTTTGAAAATAAAGCTTTTTAAAGAAGAAATATTAGTTTTTAGGGCTTAACTTATTGATATTAATTATTTACATATGTTTAACAAATAGATTTGTATTCTTATATGCACATACATTTATGTAACTATAGTATTAATTTAAAAGACAATCAGTCTTACTATGCTATAATGATGTTAATAAATAAATAAAAAAAAAAAAAAAAAAAAAAGAATACTTCTTTATAGACCTTCAAGATATTTCCTCAACGAATATCAATAAAATACGGAAATTCATCCAACTCTCAAAATGGTTCCGGGAGTTTCGATAAGAGTCGGCTCATGTGGCAACACTATGGACCTACTTTGGTCTAAGTGAATCATACCGAATACGGTGGATAGCCACCCAACTTAACCTAACCTAACCTAGTTGAAACTTGAAACATAACATCCGAGTTTCCTCTCACTACGCCGATCTGTCTGTCTCTCGTTCTAGTTCTTCATGTGTTCGCGCTGTGTGTAAACCTTATAAGGGTAATCAAATCACCTTTAGCGTGTGCAAATTATATAAAAAAAAAATTTTAAAAAATATATTATTGCTCAGACAATTGAATGATTAAAATTTGGAACTTAATTGTTACGCGCACCTATTTCTTTGACTAGCTGTTTATGAACATTATGTAGATGAATAGTGGTGTTATGCCTTCTGAAACAAGAGCGGTACTGGTGGAATTAAATGTTGATGCGTCAGCCCTTGCTCATCCCATTTATTTAAGATAAAGGAGTAACAAAATAAAATATCTCCAAACCTCCGGTTTCATACCCAAAATTTGGGTTAATTTCCACAAGACATCAAAAATGTGTACACAACCCTAAGCATAAAGGCGAAAACGAATTAAAAAGATACATATGATTTAAACTGTGACTGCACATTACCTTCACTGATATCTCACACTGAGTTATGAAACAACTACGTGCAAAAAATGCATAAAAGTGATACAAAAATCATAACGAAAATAAAAAGCACGCTCTATCCCCTTTTTTGCCCCCAAATACCTAGCATAAGCAAATCTGAGAAAAAAAAAAACCAAAAATTAATTCAAATTGCTTTAATCATCTTCAAATGATAATAATAATTCGAATTGCGTGCAAAGGAAAACCAGAAGAAAAGTGGTCTCCAAAGACAAGATAAAGCTTTGGTGCTCTTAAATATTCACCGCCGCGCCATCCAAAATTCAAGTCATTCTCTTCTTAGTCGTCTCTTCGTAGTCGAAATCAAGTACAGCTTTAAATACCCCACTCGAATACCACCCGAGGTGCGTCGTTGTCCATAAAGAAACAGAAAAACAAAAAAGACACTCGTACTTTCTGCGAATCGTGGAAGTGGCACCGAAATGGGGCCTCAAAGCACCTACTCTATCTTACTGGCTGGCCGAATGCAGCCAAACCACTGTTAACCGTCACAGTGGAACATTCGTTCAGGACAGACAGTTCAACTCTTAACCATCGTCGTCGTCCGTTCCGTGGATAGTTCGGACAAGTGTGCGCGATTTTAATTCAATTTTCTTAAGAAAAAAATAAAACGATCTTAACGGTTTTTTATGTGAAATTTCAAGAAAGAGGCTAATATGGTCGTTAATTAAAGAGAAAAAAAAAAGAAAAGTGCAACAAGTTCGATTTAATTTCTGTGCAAAATAAAAAATAAAAATAAAAAAGTCTCACTTAGCCGAAACAGGAAATCGGTTTTGGTGATTGTCGAATCCAGTGATTTAAGTGTAAACGGAGCATGCGAACAGGTCTACAACAACACAACACAATTTGGAGATAACGATTTTGCCAACAAAAATCCACAGTTTCACTTGGAAAGGAAAACACAAGCAAATACAAAAACAAAAAGAGGTTCGATTCGATTTAATTTTAGCTCGCCAATTTACTTTTTAAATACATACCACCACTCCTTGTGCAAAACTTAAAACCGGATGTCACATAAAACATACGATTATATATTTGGTATAACGGTTTATATTAATCGAGTCTTCGTTGAATTTTCATGTTTACACTTGCTAGCGTTCTTGTATCTCATTTGGCTGCAATGGAAAACTTGACTTTTTGCACAAAACGCAACGCGTACTTATTGGGTCATGGAGGTTGTGTTTTTTCATTTTTTGTACCACAAATCATGCTACATTCTTATACTCGTAATTTGGCATTTATTTTATGTGGCATAGGATGAGGTGTCAAATGAAATGTCACATAGAACAAGAATCGATTAACGGCATTAGTTAAGTTTTGACGTTTGGACTTGAAATGATTGACGTTAATGATGATTAGATATGGATACACCGTTTTATTTTTTGTTTTATTAATTCCTGGAAAGTCACCGATGACAGATCAAAAGAAGTCATCACTGTCACTATAACTTTGTTACATCACGTTCATGACACATTTATGTGATTTGTTTGACAGTCACGGTTGCGATTGGTGGCAGCGGCGGCAGTTGGAAATTTTTGTGATTCAAAATTTTGCTGCGCAACTAATCGCTTCAGTTGTCATCGTGTTGCGATTTATGCACAATGCGGTAGTTATTTTATAATGCTTCAACGGATTTCGTTAAACATAATCATAAATTTCGCGGAAGTAGTGCATAAACGCTTATAGTCGTCAGCCGTTTAAGTTTTTGATGTAAACATGTCCATATTGGAAGTTTTAAAAATAGATTCAAGTCTATAGATATAAATTGATTCTATTTTAATTGTTATCCCAAAATAATTTCTTATAATTAGTTCCATAATGGATTTCGTAATGAGCTTTGGATCCGTAATTGAGCGTTGTACGAATTTGTTTTTAGAACTATTATCCTCGTAGCGGCGGTATTTTGAAGTTAGACCAGGCATAGGTTTGAAGGCTGTTTGTGTCATTAATCTTTATAATACGTGGACGATGGCATCTTGGTATTTAGTCTTAATTACGTGAATATAATTGGTGAGATAAGCATTGCAGATGGTTGTAGTTTCCACCTCTTTCGAAGGTCGCCGATAGCAACTACGCATTGGAAAGCACTCAGCAAATGAATCAAAATAAATCATTGATACGTATTTTGCTATTTAAGTTTTGAGATATGGCAACATCAGTATGAATATGTCAAATCTGACATTGTCATCGTAAAGTTTGATATTTTAAAAGGTAATCGTACACAGAACGTTTTGTCATACGAGTGCTATTTGTGTTGTTTACAGGTACATACTTGAAACATTCATCCTGGTAAAAAATGATATAGTAGTGAACATTTTCGTGCGATGATTTTCTATGACTTTGGACGTAGATCAAACCAATAACAGTGTACCGATTAACTCGCTTCGACTTTTGGTAATGAAGCCACCGTGTTTTGCTGGTTTTTTGCATTCAATTGTGGTCGCACTTCGCAACAGGACGAATTTTGTGAAGGTCGTCAAAAATCGGTTGTTGTGCAGGAAAAAATCGATGCTGTGCGTAAACTGATGTTGAAAGATCGCCATGTGACATACCGTGAGATTGAGGTTTGCTTGAGCATTAGTTCCACTTGCATACATTCAATATTGCATGAACATTTGGCGTCAAAAAGATTTCTTCGCGTTGGATACCGCATAGTTTGACAATCGTTTAAAAAAAGGCTCTTGTCGATTGGTGGAAAGAAGTGTTGAGAAAATTCAATCGCGGTGCTTCAAAAGACATCTAGAAGATCGCGACGGATCATGGACCTATGCATATGAACCCGAAACTAAGCAACAATCGACACTTCGAAGCAAATCTTCTTTCTTTCGGTGGCGCTACAGCTCGGGGTGAACCTGGCCCTTCTTCTCGCAACCATTTGTGTGTGCGTGTCTTATTTTTGCACGAATGGAAGGGACCTACAGTTTTTTGCTGACTCCGAACGGCGAGTTGAGAAGCTCAATCGTGACAAATGATATTCTTTGATGATTGTCAGACAACCGTGAAAAACTTCTTTTTTTTTTATGTTGGACCCGGGCTGAGATTAAACCCGAGCAGCAGTAGCCCAATGCACTAACCACCACGGCCACGGTGACCGAAGCAAATGGTCGCCTGTTTTTTCGGAAAAATTGGACATGTCGCCGCCGTGCGGTCAATTCTGAATGGTACACCACCATTTGTTTGCCAGAATTGTTCGGAAAAATAAGGAAAATTAATCGCAGAAGACGAATCATTTTCCACCACGGCAATGCAAGCTCTAAGAAATCGGCTCAAACAAGTGAATTTTCGAGCATTCAAAACATCGAATCATCCACATCCACCGTACAGTTCTGATTTGGCATCCAATGATGTCTTCTTATTCCCGCAGATAAAAAAATATGCGAGGCCAAGGTTTTTCAACACCTGTACTATAGCGGTTGATGAACGGTTCAAATCACATGTCTTGGACGTAACTCAATCGGAGGGAAAGTGTTTCGAAAATTGGCTCAAAACGCATGCAAAAGTGTATTGAACTTTAGGGAGAATATTTCGAAATCAATTGTCGTAAACTCCAGCCAATCCTCCCACTGAGTAGAATATATATGTATATAAAATAAAAACCCAACAGTTCGGGATCAATAAATTATTCAAATTAACTTTTACATTTATATATATATTTACTTTTTAGCGGACAAGGATTTCTGTCTTTATCTCGCTTTTTCTTTATTTTCTTTAAAATGTCCCATTCTGCTGTCAAAAAAGAGCGGCAACGCCATCTTGTTTCAATGTCAAATCTTCTCTCGGGCTCTGTCCGTTCATAGTCGCTCGTGTGTTCAGGACAACAATAAAGCCATTTTCGATTATAAACATTTATTTTTACTTGTATATCGCAATACGTAAGTAGCAACCCTCGTACTACTACGTATTTCAAGTTTTTTTCGGGTATTCCGGAACAATCTTTGAGTAACTCGTGGAAAATTCGAGTGCTTTCACTGCAAATAGGCCTTCACTGTTACCACCTACTCGGGTATGGAAAATGATTTCCCTTTTGAATAGAGCGCGCCAACAGCATTTGGCGTGGAATATTCTGAGATTCAACGTTTGACTGAAAGTTCTTTTTTACGAACTCGACTGTCTGAAAGTACTCAGTTACCATGTCAGCTTTCTACTATCCAAGATTACTGTTAGACATTTAACGTCTCTTAACGTGAGAAACATTATCACGTTTTCACTTTCGAGTAAATAACACTAATGCTTTTTTATTTGGATGGATGGTTAGCCTATCAACATTATGCAACATATAAGCCGCAAAAGCTAAAGGGAAACATAGTTTACATTTAAATCCATCCACTCACCCCTGTAATGACACGAAGAAGAAGCGACAGGTTCATTGGACATTTGAATAGATCATATCTACCTTCTATAGACATTAAAAGAAGCACAACGTTAGTTCGGCAATAGTTTAAAGAGCTTCTGTAGACATTTCAAGACACTCTTCGTACACAGCTTACACAGCCTTTAACCTCAAAATTATGGCTTAAGTAGGGCATCCATGGTTAGATCGTGCTGACATGCTTGACTTCGCCCCCAAAATATGAAATATTGCTTGTTTTCATTAAACCGTCTGACAGACCGTCGAACAGACTATCCAACAATGCCATCTACTGTCAGGTGTTCAATAGATTTGTCGGACTGTGTATGGGGGGCTATTACAGTTTCTTACCTGTATAGCGCCATCTACTGGCAGTCTGTTGATTTCTTTGAATTAGGCCCAATTTACCAGCTTTCCAGTTCTATCGACTTTTAAAAACGCTGTAGTGCTGCCAACTACTAAATATGAGTTGTGAGTAATAATAATAATGCTTAAAATAATGAAATCCTTCTACAGTCGACTTTTTTGTCTCTGTTTGGTTGCCATTAACCCTCCAGTGGGCGCGCGGTATTTCGTAACACGAGAGGGTTATGTCCGCCTTTGCACACATCAGTTAATTTTAGGAATCTATTGAAACGGACGGGCCAAAAAAAATTATATCTAGGTAGTTACAACATTTAAGAAACGGTGGTCTACGATCGTAGACTGCGCGCCCAATGGACGGCTAAGCACTGCAACAGGATAATGAAAGATTGCGTAATCTTGATACGTGTAACTTGGCTCCAGTTAAATCGGCGTAAGATAAACAGCTTGTTCAAAATTAGAAGCTTACATATCAGCACCTATTAGCTGGCGTCAAGTCACTGTTCAAAAAGTAAAGAATCCGGCGTATACAATCCGTCGACGTCGTTGCGTTGAAGGTTACGTTAATGCATTGCCGGAAAGAGGATTTCCATAAGATCCGTCGCATAACTACGTTGACAGATGACCGATTTCTCTACATTCTCCCAATGCCTACTCTCGATTTGTGAATGCGTGAACTTCAATGCGTGAATTGCCAACGGATCAACGGACTAAAAAAAGTAGAAAATAAACCTACTTTATCCGTCTAAGTTCTATCTAGCTGTCAAGTAAAAACGGCACAGCGATAGATCAACGGATTCTATGGGTCGGGGTCTTCAACATAATCTCCCTTAACTTCAACACACTTGGTCCAGCGTTTCTCTAACATCAGTATTCCTTCCCGGAAGTGAGAGTCTGGAAGGCTGTGAAAATATTCATCTATGGCCCTCTCAACCTCTTCATTGGATGCGAAGCGCTTTCCAGAAACAAATTTCTTCAAGTTTAGGAACAGATAGAAGTCTGAGGTTGCCAAATCAGGAGAATAGTGGTGATGGTCGAGCCAATCGTACTCCGACACCCGCAGTTCTCCCATTCGCATTGTCCTGGCGAAAGATAATTTTCAAGCCAGGCCTCTTCTCGCGAATATTGGCATCCAGCTGGTCAAGAAGGTTGGAGTGATATTCGCCTGTAATTGTTTTGCCCTTTTTAAGGTAATCAATTAACAGGATCTATTTCGCATCCCAAAACACGCTGGCCATGACTTTTTTGGCAGATGCGATCGACTTCGCTTTCTTTGGCACTGAACCACCGGCTTCCATCCACTGCTTCGATCACTGTTTTGTTTCTGGCGTATAGTACTGGACCCATGCGTCATCCATGATGACAAATCGCCGCACAAAATCGGTCCAAAACGAAGAATTTTATGAACGCACGATATCCAAGTTTATCTATTTTACCGAAAAACACGCAAGACGTCTTGCAAAAATTCGTGTAAACAAACCGATTGACAGAACAAGTTGAAACTTGCCATACATATTGGGTCTGTTTGGTAAGACGCTACTTTTCGTAATATTCTATGTAAATTACATAGAATCACTTGAATCTGTGTTTGTTAACTCGAAAAAATCACAGTACATCGCAAGCAGAGAGCGAAATGAGAGCGTACAAAATATAGAGCGATGAAAGTTTATGCAACACCTTTTCCTCAGGGTGGGCTGTTCAACTCTGTCAAACCAGGCCATCTGACAGTTTGTGAAATGTCATAATGTTAGTGCAAAACAAAAACAAATTGACAGGTTTGACCAAGTGTTGTTTCAAATGCGTTTGGTAGCTTCTGTTCTAGTTTTTTATCTTTCAGAGGATTTCTCTCTCTTTGAGAGGATTTTATTATTTGACAGGTGTCAATTTCTTGTGCCCAAAAAGATGCCAAACAGACCTATTAAAGGCAGGAAACATAATTTTTGGCGAATTGGAACGCCATCTCTGCGACAGGCCGAGAACTTTTCACATTACCCTCGTAAATTCCTATAAATTCGTTTCTCTTTCTAAAACGTCAGACTGATTAACGAAAAAAAAAAACCTGCAGAGTTGCCAACGGTTGGTTGAAGAAGAGAGGGAGTGTGGTAACTTTTTTTCTAAAATATTTTAGCGCATTTAAATTTATCCCTTTAAAGTTTTGAAAATTAAGTTAGGGTACTGAATGAACTGGTCTAGAGCGGAATAAAAGGTTCTGATGCGTCGTAGAGGATCAATGCGATAATCTGACGTCGAGGAAATCGTTGATCTGTACATCTCCTAGCTCAGGGATGGCGAACTTTTTAAGGGCCTCGTGCCATTTTAAAAAAAAATAAATAATTTGAAGTGCCTTTGACGAGCCATCATACAGTCTTGATATAGTTTTCTAGTGACTACTAGGAACAAAAATAAATAATTTTACACTGCGCGGCTTTTATTTGTAAACATATTAATCAATTTTTGAAACCGACAGTATTTAATTCATTTTAATAAAAGAAACAAATTTCAGATTAATAAAAAAACAGAGAAAGCAACAAAAATAAAAAACAACGAACGAACTATTTAAGTGTGGCTTTTGTTGTTGCAAATTCGAGGCTAAGTAGTTTACATCAGGGCTGTATTTCGTCACTTTATGCAAAATGCAGGCTGAGCTGGAATCATCTGACAAACGGTTTTTAAACGAATATTTTACGCATAGGTAGACGAAAATATTGTCAAGATAGCAAACGCCAACTTTTTCAAGCAGCTATGTACATGTGTCAGGAATTGAATTCCAAGTTTCCATTAATTTGGAATTGGCATTCTTTGTCGTATTGCCTCACAGTCTTTCTAGCTCGGTTGATTCCAACTCTTTCCTTGTTTCGACGAATTTTTGAGTCCATATCGAACTAGACCGGAATTCGTTAAGCTGCATTTTCATTTCTTCAATTTCCAGGACAAGTTTAGCTTTTCAAAGGATGTCATATCGGGGTACACAATAAACTTAAGCGTTTCCGATAACCCTTTAAATTGAAAAAATCTCAATTGGTGACGTGCCCATAATATTTCGTCGCGTGCCTTTGGTTCGCCAAGCCTGAAAACCTAGCTCATAGCTCCTAGCTTTTATTACAAACAACAAATGTCCCAAAAAAAACATGTATACATACTTAGAAAACCAGAAATAAAAAAAATCGGTCAGTTCATCCAGTCTTCCGTAGACATGCCTAAATTGTAATTAGTTGTTATAGTATAAAGATATTAAATCACGCTTGAAATTCGTAAACAACAGCGAACAGCAAATTAGGGCCAATTAAAACGATTACAACAAATTAAATTTAGCCATTGCTGCTTTAAGGTTTAGGGCTCCATCATATATGTATATCAAATGTCTGGTTTAATGACTTCTGTTTCGCCTCTGTGCTAATGGTCTAAAATTACGTTTCTCTGTATTTTTTCTTAATTACCAAAATCTCTGAATGGTACTTACTCGCCAGCGTAACACCATTCTGAGAGTAAAAAAAAATATCCATAAATATAGTCTATGAGTTTATGAGTTAATTAAAAAAACAAAATTGCAATAAAATTCGTAACTTAATTAAAACTTAAGAGAAAACAAAATCTTCCACAAGAAATATATGGAGCATCCTCAATTACAGTATCGGGTTACGAACTGATCAACAACAGACGTTTGGTCACGTAAGGCCTACACTTAAGGTCTTACGTCTCTCAGCTTTGAGTTTTAAATCATTCGGTTTTGGAATTTTAATTTTGCGCGCCTTTATAGTATTTGGAAGTGCCAGCAGCCATATAAAACATGACTATACTCGTAGATACTCGTACAAAATAAAAAAGAATTGCCCAGGTGCCAAATAATGTTTATAAATTACGAATATAATTCCACGTTGAATATAAATTGAAAAAATAGAAATCATCATTTTATTAGTCGTTGTACGATGTACATACATTTTCCTACGTTTACGTTCGGATTTCGGATTTGGAATATGCACGGAGCGTGTCCGTACAATGGCGTACGAGCGTTTGGGTACATACACTGCACCGCGGCGCGCCACCTACCCATCACACAGATACATTTTGTACTCGTATTGGAAGTTTTACTTTCAATTTAGATTTTTTTTGAAATATCATAGCTAAAGCAACAAGGTTTTTGGCGACGCTACTTTCGCAAAGGGTACGTGTATCCCACATATGTACATAATACGGTAAATTATTACATCGAACCAGCAATAAAAGATACTACAGCTGACTGCTTTGGTTGGTAGTCAAGTGAAAACGAATTGTGTATCTGTGCGCTAACTATCCGAGCACGTTCAACAAAAATTAAACTCTTTCATAAACATTTTGTTAAATGCAGTTTAAAATATAAAAAAGAAACCAATCAAAGAGATATTAGTTTGATTCGAGGCGATAAGAAACCACCCTATTAATATTGAATTTTTTTTTGTGCTGGTAGGTCGAAACCTTGCATAGGCACCAATGGTCCGACGGCCATTGCTAGTGCCGGACTCTTACTGGCTAAAAGCACCTTCATACGAGCAGACCGATCTATGTCCTCCGCGGGACCGCCGTAAGGCATTACTTCGCGGCGGTCGGGTTATCTTATCTTACTCTATTCCATAGTATTATTCCTACTATTCACTTTGCGTTCACTAGGCGCCTAAGTGTGGTTACAGAGTGGAGCGTAGGGTGAGCAACGAGCAAAGAGCAAAAATCGCTCGAGCAAAGAGCAAAGAGCAACGATGTAGGCTAGCATAGGAGCATAGAGCAAAGAGCAAAGAGCAAACGGCAAAAGTGATGATAGCTGAGAAATCAAACATATTTTAAATCGGTGCTATGATCTCGAAATCGCTGGTTTGCTCGCTTATCGACGCTTTGCTCTATCTTCGAAAAACGCCGCACCCTGTGCGCTACGCTTTATTTGAATGTGTTTGATTTAATCGCTTTGCTCTTTGCTCGTTGCTGACTCTACGCTCCGCTCTGTAACCACACTAAGGTCGCTGTGTATGTGTACCGCTGCGTTACTTACAATGGTCCAGTTATCGTGGTTTTGGAGCATGTAAGATACGATATTATCGGGAGTGGGCCACTCTCCAAATTGATCTCATAAGGCGACCCTCTCGGCTTTGTATCGTGGACAGTGAAAAAACACGTGATGGACAGTTTGGGTTCGCTCCACGATTGCGTTTGAACAGGTGTTTTCTAAAACAGCCATGTTCCGTCAAAAACTGAGTTAGCTAAAAGTTCGTTTCCCTTTGTTTCCGTCTAATCCATACAGCGATCGATGGTACGAGATGATCGATGGTACGAGACGATCGATGGTACGAGACGATGCGTCCATCTTGCTTTTATGGATCCATTCTATTGATGTTGCCGAGTTTCCTTTTCGCGATGTCTATCCGGCCATTTCTGATTCGCTCACTTTTTAGTATGTCTTTATCTTTACGAGTATGTCGATAGGTAGCATTGCAGATACGACGAGTATAGCATCGTGAGAAATAGTTCGATACGCATTGGCAATCCTTAGTGCGCTAAAGCGGTGGACGGACTTGATTCCCCACACGTAAGACCTCGCTTTCGCGGCACTAGACCGTATTTCTGCTGCGTACCTGAATATGAGAGATTGTAGCTCTTGCAAGAAGAAGTCTGTATAGTCTTTTTTGGGCCTCCGATATTATTCCTTAGTGTTGAAAGTGCACTTTTATTTTTCGAAAATTTTTCGGACACATAATCTAGGCGATGCGTGAAATTCACACGAGCATCAATAATCACTACCAGGTACTTAACAGACGGTTGAGAAACTAATTCGTGCCCTCCGACTCCGACAAGCATTGTTTCCATTTTATGATCGGTTTGGTAAACCAGCGCTTGATAACCACCGACGCGATGTACAGTTTCAGTTGTATCGTTACTGTGGAGTTGAACTTCTTTTACGGTTTTTGCCAAAACCACCACCGCGATGTCGTCCGCAAAGCCAATAATCGACGCTTCGCTTGGTATCGGTAGGCGTAGAAGTTCATCATATACATAACGCTCCACAGCAGCGGTACGCAATGCTGCCCGGGTTCAATCCCAGTTATTTCGCGTTATTTCCGCTCGACTCCATTCTCTGTTTTCGACCGATCTGTGTACCATTGTTGGGCATCGCTCCTGTCTTTGTTCGCGAATAATGTTTCGTAGCTTCTTACGAGGCTTATTTCTAAGGACATGTGATCACTAGCACTTTCTATAGCTAGATATACCTTGTTTAGTATACTCAGATGTCCCTTTAGGTTCCCGTGTTTGAATTTATAGATTCTATGAAGAGCAAGAGCTTGTTAAGTTGCTTCTTCCTGTATTGCTAAGTGAAGTGGTGCTTAGTAGAGCTACCAGACCTGCAGTTGGCACTGCCCTTGTTACGCTCAAACATGCTAGTCTCTGAATTTTGTCTAGCCTGTTAATGACGGTTTTATGGTTAGTTATATTTCACCATACCACTGCCCCATAGAGCCCGTAATGACCTGAGCATTGTGCGGCAGCTCCTGACTAGTGCCAATTTGATAGTGCACGATTCCAGCGCCTTAAGCGCAGCCTGGCGTGGAGAAGTTTGATAGAATAAATTTCACAAATAAAAAAAACAAAACAGAAATTTTAAACATGATAACTGTAACACTACACCATGTTTACTGTAAGATCGTTCTGCCACTCAATTAGTCTCTGAGCGAAAAGAAATAGACGCGCATTTCAGGGAGCAGTGAACTTTCTCAAACTCATTGTACTACTACTACTCGTGTATGGGAGCGATATTGCTATTTCTGCCATTGAAATACAATCGTAGCTTGTGTGCTGTTTTATTACGAGCTGCTTCTTTCATACTTGCACCGGTAACTTAATCTCCTGCTCATGTGGAGAGAGACATCCAGTTTGTTGTCACCAACTAGAATCCCATTCAGAGGTGTAGGATGGAAGACAACCTGTTGTAGCACATCCATAAAGTGTTCTATGATGATTTGTAGGATAAAGCAGTGCCAGCATAAAGTTTCAGTATGATTAGACCAATAAAAGGTCAAACCACTACTTTTATAAAAGGAAGTCTAAAAAAAGTATGTATGTATGTGCCGCAAAAACAAAAAAACTACTGAACGGATTTGAATGCGGTTTTTTGCAATCGATGCTGGTTGGATTAAAGCTATAAAATTGATAAAAAAAAAATCAATATATTTCAAGAAAAAACTTCTCAATGGGAAAAAGAAAAGTTTATATTTTACTTTTGGGCATTCGCATCGGTGTATCTTAGTTCTTAAATAACGTATTAAAATAAAATTTACATATTTATTCAGATTATTTCACAACAAAGATTTTGATATATATATATCTTCTGTGAAAAAAGTAATAACATAAAGAAATATTGTTTGTATGCTTTCGCGACAACGATCAGTGGAGACCATTTGACCGTCAATGCACCAGCGGCAGAGGGTATGCATGTATGCGATACATGCGTGTAGTAGATGCAGGGCTTGGAACAGATACAGCGCAGCGAAGGACGAAAATCCGCAAACACAGCAAATACAAAAAGGTGTCTTTTGAAAGTTGGACATTTTTTTATTAAACTAAAATTAAATCATTTGATTACAAATGTTTTGATTATTAAATGTACATATTCTACATAAACACTTTTTCAATCTTATTCATTATATTGAATTTATCACGAATTCGTCTTTCCTCAATTTGACCACTGCGATCTTCGGTTTTCTTTGTTTAGAAACCAAAATGCAACACGCACTACGTAGTGCCTATTATTATTTCCTTGTTTCACAAATCACAATAAATAATAATAAATTATTTTAGTTTTCGTTTATCTGTCAAGCACAAGGCGAGACTCGTTTGAAATTCGGAAATTTTGTGGGAAAAAGTCGACTCTACCACGGCGTCTCCACGAGACATTATTCATGTCGGACACATCTGGCAAGCACAAACACAAGATGGCGGAACGAACGTCAAATTTTGTGTGGTGGGCATTTCATGTCTTGTCTTTTCATATCACTTCTCTTGAAAACTTCAACGAAATTGAAAATTTACACCAAAGTGACAGCTCAAGTCCAGACATAGATGTCGGGCCGAAAATTCAGACATAGATGGCGGGGTAGAAAACCTGTCTGGCTGATTGTGGTATCCACTAGACATTTTCCTAGCCAGACATGAGCTCAGACATGAATAATGTCTCGTGTAGACCCCATGTAATATCATACATAGTTCGGTTTAAAAATAGAATCGGAAACAACTTTCGAATAGAATCAAAATTAGAATCGAGTTACATAGTTTGGCCCCAGGTTAAGTCTAAAAGTAGGTCCGTTCGCTTACGCTCCCAAAAGTACGAAAATCTACGAAAACTAACGAAAAGTAATGAAAACCCGTTCGCGTACGCAAAAATTTCGTAGTTTTTCATAAAAGTAAGTATTCACGAGAGAGTAAGAAAATTCCCCATGCTACGAATTTTACCACAAGAAATTTCTTTGGGGTAGTAGGTATATGAAAACTGTCAAATCACATACATTTTTAATTTTTTGGTGCATAATGCGTTTGTTTACTTTTTTGTAATTTTCCTGTCTTTGAGAGAATTTTACCCCCACTCTTCGAAAATTGACAGATAACACATATTTAGTGCAAAAAGTACGCGAATGGACCTAGTATCTTCATTGCTCCTTTATATTTACTTACAACCTGGCAACACTGCAATCAGCTCTTTCGCTTTTGCTTCCAGTTCAAGAAGCATTACCTTAAGGAAATAAGATACTATACTTAAGAGGCTTAAGTAGTACGCCTTATTTCTTGCATTTCTTTTATGCGAATGACTGTGATATTGCAACTCCGCCGCTAAGTGTGACATAGCACACAAGTCTCTGCCTTTTTCGTTGTCTTCGTCTCCACATGACTCGCACATGGTCTAATAACGACTTTCTTTTCTGTTTTTTGCAATTCCAAAGCCAAAAGTCAGTTCTTGTGAAAAGGACTACTTCTTCTTTTAGTACTGCACTGCCATTCGTGTTCTTTGCGGTAAACTCGTTTATTTCGCAGAAATGGTAATGACTAGTTTTGTCCAACACTCAGTGGAGCCCATGTTTCTGTGGGTAATTCGCTATTAAGTGGGCAGTTTAGAATATTTAAATCTCTACACGCAAACACATCTCAACAAATCTAATGAGCTACACCAAGCATTTGACAATGACAATGAAAAGCAGCAAACTGATCATTTTATCTGCATAGTTTATCATAGCGATAAACCCAACACATACCCTATAACAAAGTGTTTCAACTTCAACAAACAAAAAATAAATAATTAATTAAATTGAATTTTACAACCTGAACTGCCGGAACACAGTTTGTTGCGATATTGCAAGAAAAACCATGCGCGCACGTAAATTGAGGAAATGTTTACAATCCGTATCTGTTCTCTTTCATCAATAATAATAATTGAATGATAATAAAATTACAAAATTTTAATTAGCATGTGCTGTGTATCGCTTCATTAAATGCGGTCCATACAAAGTATGATCACTCCACTCGAAGACTAAAAAGAAGTAAGTTGGCCAACTTCTTCTTAGCTGAAAAGTGGTGAAAGAAAGCAGTCTTACCGCTCTACCGGATTCCTTTAGAGTTTGAGGATCCTTAATAAACGTTCGCTTTTTTTTTTTTTTTTTTGATTATATAACTTTCATTTCAATGTCGAAACCATCGGTGCTGTGTGGTGGTTCCAATGGTCTTTCGGTGGAACCCCGCTTCATCGGTCGTTCGAGTGAAAGTGTTCTCATTTTCTTGGCGTTTTGCACAAAATTTACGAAAATGAGGAAAAACACACAACGAAAAACGAGTAACAAAAGAAAATAAATAAAAAAACATAAATGTATCTCATAGTGATTCGATACTTGGTTAAAGTTACAGATACATATGCATATGTGTTTAATTTGAGGAGGAGACGAGAGGCGATATATATTTTTTTTTCGTGTTTCGTTGTCGCATCGAATTGCGCGAAAATAAAAGACGAAACAAACTTTCTATGCAAATCTTTGGGTTGACTTTGGATCTTTAACCGAATGACATTTTTTGAGTGAAGTAAGCAAACTAGGGAGAGAAAAATTGTTATAATATAAACACGAGTATGTATGTTTGTATATTGCTAGCGGCTTTTGAAGACAGCTGTGACATGTGGCTTTTGACAAGAAGGTGCAAACTGTGGTTATACAAATTAATGACTATACTGTCTGTTTGTTTCGGTATCAAGAGATTACGGGTTAGCGCTTTCATTTACGAAAGTGGGGGCATAGTTGAGCTATGAATCGACGTTATAATTTGGCAATTAAGGACAAGGGAAGCGAATTATGTAAGGGGTTTCCATTTCGTTTTTTCGATTGAAAACGAAAGAGTTGAGTAGCGAACTGCTTCCATTTTGCTCATCATTTCCACATTTCTTTTCCAAAATGCTGGCACATGCGAATATTAAACACTAGGCCCAGGATGTTTTCCAGTCACATTTTACCCGCGTGTATGACTAGCTTATACAATTTATCCAAATTAGTTGAAAATTAGACAGCGCTTCCTGGTCTTCTATTAAAAAATCGGACACGTAGCAGACAGACTTCGTTCGCTGTATAAAGAGAAAAAAAAAATAGAAATTAAAATATCTAAGCATTTTAAAGCAATGTTGCCCAGCTTAAAGCAAATTTTATTACCACTTGTCACATATTTTCTTCTATTGGCATTTAACCACGAGGCGTTAATAGCTTCTTATACGAAATCAATCTAATGGAAAATTTTTTGGGTCTTCCTGAAAATTCACAGATGCTTATGAAACTCTGTAGTGAGTGAGGAGATATCGGCTGCACATGCTTTTTATCGACTTTGAGGAGGCCCGCCCCGTGCTATATCAGATAAGTTTGTCACAGGCATTCATAGCGTATTTCAGCAAGACTGGTTGGCCGACTAAGGAGCAACGGGTGGCTGCCTGTATGCGCCAGGACTATCAGGAGGTCCATTGTGATTCAAAACCAAAGATTATTATGAATATAATTGTTACTCAGATTGTCAAAACGTTCGAAGATTCTTACAATTTTTTTTATCAAAAATGCTCTGATGACTCGTATGTTGATCTCTGGACCTTTTCCATATTTTCCTGAGACAAGGCAGTAGGCTGTTACCCTGTAAATAAGATTCGGTATAATGAAGAACATTAAACGGTGGATCAATATGAATAGATTAATATATTCTTTTAAAAAGGACCAAACATTTAGTCACCTAAGTGTTTGTTGTAACCTCCGATATTTTCGACCTCGGTGGCCTGGCTCATGTAAAGAACATTGACACAGGCCGACTGGCTCTACCCAAAGGCAAGTTCTAAGAATAATATCAAAGAACATTGACATGGATAATAGTATTGACCCGATGTATGACAGCAAGAGAAGAACTATCGAGTATACCAGAGATTCCCCTGGGTTATTGTACACTATTAGATCTGTGTCGTGGTGTGCTGAATACAAGCAACAACCACAAGCAGATATTTTCCAGGGCAAAATATGCATCAACAGGCTCATCATTTAGTGCTGGCGTCAGTGGTTAGGCTACGCTACATACAACACTACCACAAGCAATACATAAACAAATATACATTATTAGTGTTTATGTGTGAGGAACTACATTACGCAATACATTTTTTAATGTAATCTTGTTAAGATTTAAGTCAAGAAAGTTTACTTTTGAATTATAGATTTTACTCATGCTGTTAATAGGCTCATGCATTCCGTAATTTGTTCTATGATGAGGTACATGCAGTAACCCTATACTACGCAGGTAATGCGATCTCCAATGAAAGTTTAATCCTATACAGGATAATAAGTCAGGTGCATCAATCAGACCTGAGATCATTTGATGCATAGATATGATATCATTGTTGACCCTTCTTTGAGCCAAAGGCTGCATTTGCAACAGTTTTATCCGATGCAAATATGGAGAGAGGTTAAAAGGATCGTCCCAGGGAAGACCTGCAAAGAATGCGAAACGAATGAAGCGTCGCTGGACGGTTTCAATACGAGTATTGAGATTTTTCTGATAAGGTGTCCATACTTGAGGTGATGACGGACAAGACCGTTAAATAGTGAGAGAGCGACATAAGGATTGTTAAATTCTTTACACCATCTTTTAACGAAACCTAACTTTGAGTTTGATTTATTCACAATGTGATTTATATGCTCTTTAAAATCAAGTTTAGGGCTAAAATAACACCCAGGTCCTTAAAACTATATCCTCAACAGAGCGATATCAAGTAGTTGAATATAGTCGGTACCCGTTTCCAAGAACATGGCATGTACTGTCATACATATACATACATATAGAATAAGCAAAGGAGGATATGAGGATCTAAGCGCCACCGTCTATGTCCTTTAAGCCAACGACCGGCAGCAAACTGTTTTTAACGTTGCGAGCATTTTGGGTAAAACTAGCCTATTCGGAACGGTGCAGGAAAATTACTTCACGGACATTTAGGTACTTCACATGGGAATTAACTTCACCCCAATTGAGAAATAAATGCACTCTTTTGATATGAAGCTATTTCTCACTGAAAGTAGGAAATAAGTTAACCAGAAATTTTGTGAAATTATTTCTCATCAATGAAATGGGCACTATTTGCTAAATTTAAGAATCGTATATAAAGACACTGGCATGTATCCAAACTCCTGTCTACTCCTGTTAATTAGGATTGGAATCAAAATCCTGTTTAAGTATGGAGGCAAACCAATTCTAGCCTTAGCTTAATTGACTAGGGAAATCCCTTCTACTCAAAGGGTCATTAAAAGTATTATAGTAGGACTGCACATGCAGGTCGTCAAGTGAGATAGACGTATTGAGTTAATTTCACTTAATGTATCTATCTAGTTGGAAATGGACGCTTGGCGAGGTCGTGCAGTACAGTGTAGTTTAGTGAGTCCTTTAACTACCTGTGTAAGGGGACTTTAGGTTTACACTCCCTATCCAACAGTGGCCGCAAGCATGGGGTTGCAGAAGGGCAGCATGCATATCCCACTGTCCACTTCCATCCTCATCTATATTTAGGGGTGATTTTTTTTAATCTATTGTGTACTATTTTTTGTAAGCCTAAAATAAATTTAAATTTCACTTCCATTGTATTGCCTGCCAAATCGTGAACATCATCATGAATAACGAAATTTTTCACGGTAATACATATTGCAAGAGTGAATCGCTCAAGAAAATAATTTAGAATTCTCCAATAAAGTGAAATTATTGTCCACCTTTAATGAGAAATAACTTTACATTAAAAGTGAAACTAATTCCCACTAAGAAGTGGAATTATTTCCCATTTTCAGTGAAAAAAAAACGAATTTATTTCCCGTGAAATTATTTTCCTGCACAATATGGTACAGCGCAGTATGAAACTATCAGGAACTCTTCACTATCAAAGGATATTTTACAATTATCGTAGAACACAAATACAAACACCCTATTTCTCAGCGCGTTAAACTGTTAACCCAACACACACGACTTGCGATCAGTCTGCAAAGTCATAAACCTGTTTGTTTACTTCTTGGCCTAGGAGTGTTCTTATGAATGAACCACGAACAGTTAAGTGTTTTTTTGTTTTGTTTTTATTATTATTTACTTTCACGTCATTGCCGATAGACGTAACGTTACCGAACCGGCTTTACATAATCAATTCAAGACCGATATTCATCTGTTCGCCGGCCAAGTGGAAACAATATTAAAAGTAAACGGATTAAATCCCATAACCACATTTAAATAAATTATAATAATCAATTAGTACCTAAGCGTAAGATACTTTCTATGCAAACCGCGCTCTTAAAAACTATAACCCCGTCCATCGAGCAGCACGTGAAGTTAATTGCTTTTGTACCAGACTGTTGAACACGCCCTCGACCACGTCAATTTTGTATTTTATTTTTTATTTTTTTTGCCAACAGGGTCTATCCGAGTATATAGAATGTTCTCCTAAAAATGCATGCTCCAAGTATTTATGTAAATTTGACAGCAGCCGTCAGGAGAATACAGACAGTAGTGGCGTACGTGCAAATTTATTGAACTTTTTTCTCGTACTTTGTACATAGCGCTCGTAGTTTTGAATGTTAGTGGAACTGTTGGACACATTTATTATGCCATATGAGATGGCCAATAAACAAAAAAAAAAATAAATATTCTCCAATAAAAATGCCATCAATGAATAGAAAACATTTAAATTGTTTGACGTCAGAGCGCGTCTTCTGAATAAGGCGTATTAATGGAGCATAACATTGTTGCTTTGTTCTTATCAAAGTTGGACACGTAATAGTGATAGAATGCCACGCAGATGGGATTGGAATTTGGAAGGAGTACTTAATAATTAGCATTTGATTGGCAACAGTGGTTCAGGAATTTAGTAATTCAGGACACAACCACGACATGAAACATTAAGCCTTCATATTCGGAGTTTCGGATTATTTGAATTCATTTCCTAAAATCTTGACGCCTCCCTAATCGTTCCATGTATCAAGTTTGCTTTGGATAGACTGCATTTTGCCGAATGTTGCAAATCAAATCCATATTGCTTTTGGATTTGTTTTCGTTCTCATTGTCAAAGGCGAATATGTCAACAACAACATATCAGATGTGAATTTGGGCAAAAATTTCGCAGCTATCCGGAAATGACAGTGCATGCAAACTATTTATGAGAGTTAGTGGGCTCAATTCGAACAGATGAGTTAAGACCCTGGTATGTTGTTTGACCTGAATAAGCAACTAATTCGCAGTATCAAGAACCATGAAGCATTCAAAAGAGGAGATGCAGCTGAGGGTCCTCCAATCTGAATCTCCCCTTCCGCCTCTCTGATCACTGTTGTGTGCGTTTCAAACGGAAATTATGGCGATTCTAGCAGCTAACTTACTTACTTTATTGAAACGAAATCAATCAATACAATTAGTGTTTTTACAAAATAGTAGTGCTTAATTATTTTGTCTGGACAATTTTAACTTTATAGCTACAAATTTTATAAGTGTATGCTTGCTCCCAGCGTACATATTCAACGATCCTTCTTTGGGCACTTAAAACTAAAATAATGACTAGAACAAAAGGAAAAGCAGATAATATCAACATAATCAATAATAGGATAATACTAATCCTGTATTACACGATAGTTGTTTATGTAATGTGAGTTATAGCTGTTTAAGTTTACTATTCTCTCATACCTCAAACCTCAGCCCTTGATCCGCTTAATGTGGTATCATGTACCGATATATAAACAATAGCAGATCAAAGACTGTGGTATTTTAACGCGGTGGTCTGTGAAATTTGAGAAGTGTTATGCGCAGATTATCTCTTAAAAATGTACAGTAAGGTTCCCATCTTCAATTGGACTTATAAAGGATATTGACACCGCGTTTGATATATCGAATGGTAAAAGATGGTAATGGTTATCTACATTGTCGTTAATATTTGAGTCCATCAAAGATTTAACAATTGTATTAGGATGGTTACCTATAGGTACTTTCTAATCTTTTGAACAAAAGGTCGATTTGGTAGATCATAAAGGGTATAAGGCTCGTTTCTTCGAATAATGTTTTATTCGAAAACCATTTTTTATCGGGCTTTCAGAATTTACCGCAGCAAAACCTTAATATTTTACGTTCGAAAATCTGTTGCTCTTGGGCTACAGTGGGTGAGATTGTGAACCACGTGCAAAACCCGTAGATGAGGATTGGTCTTATGAGTGTTTTGTACATTAATATTTTTGTTTTTGCGGGCAATTGCTGGGAGTGCAGAGGAAGCGGTTTCAAAATGGCTATAACCATTTTAGCTTTTTTCAAAACCTCTCTTGCATGTTTATTGAAGAAAAATCTATTATGATAATGTATCCCTAGATATTTTAATAGGGGAATATCATTTCCGTTTATTTCTAGCTTAAGCATTTTAGTTTCTTTCACTGCGAGATAATGTCCTTTCCCAATTGCATTTCTGAAATATGTTATGCCACATTTAGCCGTATTGATTTCCAGACCCCACTTGTCGAAATATTTCATCAGTGTTGGTAGTTTTTCCTTAATTTGTTAAGTGCGTTAAGTGGCCTTGTATCGCTGGCCAGTATGATGGTATCATCTGCGTATAGAATGGCGTCGGGCTCGTTTAGCAATAGGGTTTGAGAAGGGAAATCATGGATATAAATATTGAATAAGGTTGGACCAAGAATTGAACCTTGCGCTACCCCTGATTTAACTGAGAAAGAGTTCGACTGCCCGGAGCCTATAGAGATGGCACTGCACCTGTTATTCAGGAAACTATATATAACCCGGGCGAGCCACTGTGGACAATTAAGCCTTATTAGCTTGAATATTAGGCCTCTATGCCATATAGAATCGAAGGCTTTTTCGAGATCTATGTCTAGGGTTACGATTTAAGCAGCTTTGTACTTGATCAAGGGGAACGTAGCATCCACTAACTATATGAGCATATTTTCGAGTTATCAGGCGGCTAAAAATTCCGGGAATCAGTCTCATCTACTTCGAAAACCACCTCCAACTGTCGTTCATCTCTTATAGATATTCACCTGTACTGCGGGTGCCGGAGCACAGAGACATTCCAAGGAATTATAAAGTGGATGAACTCGCTAAACTAGGAACAACACTTCCTATTCTACCGGAAAAGAAGAATGTAGATATGCCCCTTGATACTAACAAGCTATCCCTCAGACTTGACACAGTCAATAAAATCAATGTTAGATGGGAAGGTGGACCTACTTCCATTGCCACCAGACAGATCTGGCCTAGGCTGGATCTTAATCGCTCTAACTACCTTCTGTCCCTAAAAAGACTACATATATGCACGATTATTGGTATTCATTACAGGGCCCTGTCTTATAGTCAAGTATGCAACTAGGTTTGAGGGCCTTTTAAACGACTTCTGTTGCAGAGACGAGGAAGAGGAAGAAAGCCCAGCACATCTCCTCTGTTCATCCCCAGTTCTTTCGTGTAGAAGAGCACTACACCTATGTAGGTGAATACTTCTTCACCCAACTCAGTAACCTATAGCACAAAAAGATGTTGGATGCCTATCTCGCTCTATACAAAGCTCAAAATGGTTCTCATGAGTAGCGGAGATACAAATCCCCAAGATCCTTGGTATCACAAACGGCCTCTATAGGTGTACTCGAATTGCTGGCAGCCACTGCTACCTAACCCAATCTAACCTAGGGACCCCAGAGCGCACCTGGAATACAGTCCAAGTTTCCAAAAATATTTTGACCAATCTCTCTCAATCAAAAATGGAATGCAGTATTCTATTTGGCAGTATCACTGGACGCTTACAAATTCCATATCACTCTTGCAGATTAAGACAACTCTCGAGTTATAACTGAAATGAACCAGAGCTTATTCAAACACTGGAACACCTACTGTGCGTCTGTCCAGCACTGGGTCTGATATGATGCACAGATTATTTGGACAGTTCCATTTCAACTTGTCAATCAGAAATCTTCTGTCTATGAATATAGCAACAACCATAAAAAATCAACTCTGAACACTTCTGATAGACCTTCTAGAAAATAGCAATTTAACCAAATCCATAAATAGGAAAACGCCACTCGAAGGTGTTATCTCATTTCTTTTATAGTTAATGGTTGTGAATAAGATCAAAGATAGGGTCAAGGCGTTTGCACACGATGATGAAGTAGTCATGGGTATGGCTAGCTGCGGCCTAGCAAAACCTAAATTAAGCTCTTTTTCACCAAAACCAAATTCCCAAAATGAACAGCCAAACACTCTTACTATCCTCCACTAATCATCTGGGGATTGTTTATGACTTAAACCTTAACAGGAAGATGGATATCTAACAACGGATCAAGAAAGCATGCCATTGCCTTCTACGCCTGAAACCAGTGTTTTGGTTCAAACCATCCGGACAACCTGGCAAACTTAAGCAGACCCGATGGTGATCGATCCGATGGCTCGTCGATCTGTTCGAACAAAAATTTGCCCAGGGTTCTATTTCTAAGTTGGCAGAGGTTTGGGCAGTGACAGAGAAAATGGGTCGTGTCCTCATGAGCCTCTTCATCACCGCATCCCCTGCATAAGTCATTATCGATGAGCTAAGGATTGACAGCTATTTCCTATCTTTTTGTAGGAGTTTCCTGGTTTTTGCTTTATCGTATTTCGGCCACAGTTTTCTTGATATTTCACAGGTGATTAGTGATCTCCACCTGGCATTAGCTTCAGTTAATGATTTTTGTTCAATTTTGGCCTTAATATTACAGAGCGGAGGTTTAACCGTACCATCTGCTTGCTCTCTGTCTACGGCTGAGCCTTTTCTGGCCAGTTCATCTGCTGCTTCATTACCTGGTATCCCGCTGTGACCAAAGACCCAGCAGAGTTTTAAGGTGTGCTGCGTGTCAAGAACCTTAAGTTCTTCGCTGCAAGACTTTACAAGCTTAGATATTACTTGCGTAACAGCTATTGTTTTTATGGCCGCCTGGCTGTCAATGTAAATTGTGATATCTTCCCGGGATAGGGTCATCATTGTAACCAATATTTGGCGGCCTTTTTCACTGCTAGAATATCGTCTTGGAAAACGCTGCCGTGGTCTGGGAATGGTATGGAGCTGTTTATTCTTAGTTCCTCTGAGAAGCAACCCAATCCTAAACATATTTCCATTTTTGACCCATCGCCGGTGGCCCACGAGAAGGGTCTTTCGAAACCCATTTCCATCTAATCCAAGACTGTACCTAGTCTGAGTTGACATTACCACTAAGATAGTTGTTAAGTATCTTGGTGTGTCCATGTGCATTCGGTTTCCAGTACTTCGACTAGCTTATTCTGAGAGCGCTCTTTGCTGCGGCCTCCTGCATGTAAAGATCTAGATCCCGCTGTTGGCTTTCTTCTCATCGCGCTGGTTGTTCCAGTGCATGCTATTCTCTGAACTTTGCTAAGCTTAAAAAATTAAAGATTTTCTTTCGTTTTAAAACACCCAATGAAACGTACAAGTGGCTTCGCTAAAAAAACCGCAATACCACAAACCTGCTCTGCAGCTATTGCATAATTCTTCTTGAACATCATTATGTAAATAGACGAAGGCAAAACTGTCTAACCCCTTTTTAACTGCGTTAAACTCAACATATTCGCTTGGTTTTTATTTCGTTGGAAAGGTTGTGAAGAGGGGCAGTGCAGTGTGTAATTTTTTTCCCAACATATTTTGTCTAAGCTAGAAAAAAATCAGGTGCGATTCACTCGCACAATTGGTCGAATTTCACACCACAGGCGATACTAGTATCCATAAATAGGCGGAAATAACTCAACAAACTTAAAGTCTTCTACACTGGATTTCAAAAATAAACGCTTAATATAGTTGACAGCTTGTGAGTAATTAAACATTTCTTAATCCCTTCTGGATTGCAATGAGTGGAACAAGAGAAAAATTCAACAAATGTACTTCTTTCTTAAAATGTGAACATACGATTATTAGTATCACCCGCGACCTTCTTGAGCCGACGACGCCGACGTCAAGCTAATTTCTTACTTAATTTCAATGAAACCTTAAACTCCAAACTTAAAGAGTTACTCATCAAGTTTATAGGCTTTTAAAAATATATTTAATATACAAATTGTACGTTTGATGACTATTAGCCACGATCTTATACTTTCGAAATGAGTTAATAAAAATTCCCCAAATGTTTAAATTTTAGGTCATTGGAATAAAATAATTCGCAAGATGCTATAACGAGTTCATGGTCATAAACTTTGTGTGTAATTACTAATAACGTGCACATTAGTTTCTATAAACTGTATTATTATCTTCAATTAAGGGGTAACAACCTGTTCTTTAACAATACATATTTCAGAGTAAAAGAAAACGAAGAAACAAATTACAGCGTGCGCTACACATTGGATTTAATAATAAATCTTTAACGATTGAGCGAATTTATACGATTTCAAGACATGACATTCGTGCTTTTCATGGCTGAGAGGAGGAATGTCAAAATGTTTCTTCGTTTTTTGTTTTTTGGTTGGGAATGATTGTCATTATTTTATTTACTTTTCCTTGCTTTACTTTGATGATGTTACAGTATGGTGTAGGCTTAGATCTTAACTGGCAAGTGACAAGGCGCAGATCGATGTAAAACTAACTGGCGGAAAATTATAGCAAACCAACTATAAACTCCACGTTAAATATTTGAAACTAGCTGACCCGTGCTCGCCTTGCTTCGCCTGCCAGCAAGTTTCAAGAGCAAATAAATAATATATTTCTATACTACCTACATAAAGGCTATCCCAAAACTTACGCAGGAAGTAATTTTGATAGAAAACACAGGTTTTTATTTTTTTTATGGATTCATGAAGTATAATACAGTATATCGGAAATATGGCTTCCACGGATATGCTGTGTTTTTATCGAAATTTTCCATTACCGCTCAGCATTAAAGGGTTTATACAGCGCTCGTTTTACTAAACGCATGATCTGGGCGGCCAATTTTGATCAGCAAAACGGGAAATCACACGACCCGTTTGAATTATTGCTCGGGCTGTATGGTATGAGAAACCCTCTTGTTAAAACCACATTTCCTCCACATCCATATCTTGCAATTAAGGTACAGAAAACTCCATTATCATGTCGCGATAGCGAGCATCATTCACTGTTACTGTCTGACCAGCCGCATTTTCAAAGAAGAATGGTCCAATAATGCCTCCAGCCCAAAACGCGCACCATGCAGTGACATGTTGTGGATGCGCTTGTTTCTCTACAATCATTCATGGATTTTCTGAACCCAAATTCGACAATTTTGATGGTTAACAAAGCCATCAAGATGAAAATGCGCCTCATCGCTGAAGATGTTTTTTTTGAAAAATCTGTCAAACGTTCATTATTTGAAAAATGTTGCGGGTACCTTTACGCACAGCACGCGCCTTATTACTTGGGCATCGCGTTTGGTAGTGCGATGAATGACCTTTAATATCTGTGAATTATTTTCATTTTTTATTATCTCCTGTGGCCATGTGGGCACGCCGGGGAAGGTTTCTGAAAAAAGAGGTGAAATTTGTATGTAAGCGATAATCTCTGAATCTACATATCTACTGAACCGATTCTAGAAACCTTCCCCCGCGTTCTGCCAACAACTTGCCAAAGTTTGATCAAAATTAGATGAACGATGCGCGAACGCATAAAAGAGGAACACACAAACTTTAATTTGTATATATGCTTATAGATTGCCTACCTTCCCTTATAACTGGTGTAACGGAGGCTGTCAGGCGCCCTGCCCAATTTCAAGCCAACGCCGCCCTCGTCCGGTGTACTTCCTTGCATTTGTTTTTTTTTCACCCCGCCGCCTGAAAGTACAGACGAGAAGTGTACGTCCCCGGCAAAGTCGGCTGCTCACATATTTAGCCACGCGCCAACATTCTTGCGGTTCAGCATCGAAAAACAATTTTTTTGTTCGAACCCTTTTTCTCTACGTAGCGGTAAGGCGATACCCCGTTCTGGTAACTTTCCATGGCCTGATCTCGCCACCAGATATGTATCGCTGTCCGCATATGCATATAATTCTTTTTTTTTCTTTCTCCCATCCCGGTCCCAAACTCCTTTGACCTGGGATCGAGGGGGGAAACGTCGTACGACGGGGCAAGGAGCAGGTATAGGCAAACTAACTGCCTACGTGGCGTACGTGACCACGCAATGGTTACCCTTACCACCGTGTAGATTCTCTCGCCGGCACACACACAGTTGCCTGGTAAACAAGAAAAGAAAAAAAAACTTGAAAGCAAACGAGAGGTAGTTTTTTTCACGTCGTAGGCATACCCACAGCAGCCCCACGATACGAAAGAAAAAAAAAGATAACGAGAAAGCAAACGAGAGGTAGTTTTTTTTCTACGTCGTAGGCATACCCACAGCAGCGCAACGATACGAAAGAAAAAAAAAGATAACGAGAAAGCAAACGAGAGGTAGTTTTTTTTTCTACGTCGTAGGCATACCCACAGCAGCGCAACGATACGAAAAGGAAAAAAAATAACGAGAAAGCAAACGAGAGAGAGATTTTTTTTTTTCGTCACCGACACACACACGGCAGCCTAGTAAAACGATATTGAAAAAGGGGAGAGTTTTTTTTGGATTTTTGATGGTATGGAGGAGCCGCGTCGACTTTAAGTGTGATGGAGGATTTTAAAATTGGTTTTTAGCAGAGTAGACTGGACAGTCACACGGAGAGGTCGGCTGGTAGCGAAGTCGCGATCGGGAAATTCCACCGAGTGGAAAATTTTAAAGTTCTTCTTTGTTTAAAGTTTTAAAGTTCATTTTCGGTTGCAATAGTTTGTTAATTCCATATTGGAATACAAAAAAAAAACCGCGTGCCACAGCCCGAATGGTGTTCAACCTCCCCGAGAAAAAAAAAGAACGACGATACATTTTTTTTGTGAGTGCATCCTCTCGGTATCGACCCGCTCCCACGTATCCTGGTCCCCCGTACCATAAGAAAAATTCCGGGAAAGTTCTCCGGACCACCTGCGCGACTCGAGAAATGATCGGTTAGTCCCCAAAGCAACTTCAGTGCTCCGATAAGACCGAATAAAAAGAAAAAAAAAAAAACCCAAATAAAATAAAGCCAATTGATCTCTAATCTCCCCCCCCGTGCCGCCACCACGTGTCAAGTGATCTGGCGTGCCTGTGACTCCCCCACCTGATGTGCAATTCAACCACGCAAGCAATAAGCGCGTGTGCAGTGACCTGGTGAAAAAGTGCATCTCTGGCCCCACTATATCTTTTGCCACCCTCCTTTCCTTCTGACCTGGCGTCATTGTCATCGAAATCCGATTGGTGAACCCAAAGCCTGGACGTAGGCCACCGAGTGGCGGCAGCGGACACGACACCAGATCCCCTTACCACGGTGCTATTTTAGCCTCCAGGGGACTAGGATAAGGTTACGTACATCCCCCTCTGGGACAATCTCTTTCGTGCAATTTATTTTGGGTCTCTCGTAGATTGAAGTGTTGCTTAAATTCTTTCTTTTCGTATTTAATAATTTTTTTTTGTTTCACTCGCGTTTAAGTCGCCTAAGCTTTGTATTCTCGGACTAGTTAGTCACATTTTAGATTTATACCGAAAGCGGCCAAATCGCCGTATTTTGTGCTTTTGTATAAGTAATTATTATATTTTTTTTTCTTCGACAATGTCCGTGTGGCCTAAATGGTCTAATTATCTGATTAATTAAGTTCCCTAAATGCGGTACATCCGGTTGTAAGTCAAGACGTATCGATAAGATTTACATACCTTTCGAGATTATTTTTTTTTGTTTGTGACGCGTCTCGTACGTGGTCTTATTGATTTTTTTAGTAATTACGTGCGGCTTATCCGTTCCTGGTACTAATTTGTTTTTCTTCATTTAAAAGGCGGTGAATAACGCCTGAACCCTATCGATACTTCTTGATCCACGCACCTGGCGTTTAAGGTAGTAGATTATTAGTATTTTCTTTAATGCGGTATAGCCGTCTATTTCTTTTCCTAATTAATAAAATTTTTGTTTGTTTTAAATTTTCTTTCGCAAGAATAAACCATTAAGTACGGTTACGATTCTTTTTTTTGTTGAATTGATATAATTTTTTTTGTTGAATAATTATCGCGCCACTTGCGCTGTTGCATTTGAATTTGAGGACCGCTTCCCACGGTTCTTTATGTTAAGGTAAAGGGTGCGAAGCCTACTTGAATTTTCCGTAGTTTCCTTATATCTTTCCTTTACTAGATGTATCTAGGTACCCCCTTCGGCAGGCCTGGCGACGCGGGATGAACAAGGTAAGACTTTTAGTTTGTTTTTCTTTAATTATTTTTATGAGTCACTGCATCTTCTCGCGCCCGATACCTAAAGTTAGTTTTAGTTTGTTGTCCTCGGACCGTAGGTTACTTTTATAATACGCTTAAGTCTAAGAAAGATTAATTTGAAATAAACATGTATTGCTAAATTTAAAATTAGAGTCTCTTTTTAATGGCCTTGGCTGGTCGACCCCCAGAAGGGTGATTCCGTTTCTTTTTTTTGGGTGCAAGTCTTTAATTCAGTTTCAGCAGGGACTGCACAAGGCAGGGGGGGTAATGACCCGCTAGGGAGAATTACATCTTCTCTCCCACAGGCAATGGTAGGCTACAGAGTATAGACTTTAGATTTCGTAAATTTTTTTTTCTCTTTCGATAATTTGCTTATATAAACGCGTGCAATTCTTTGTGTAGTGGTGCGCTTGGGATCCACGGAAGCAAGACCCCACCCCAATCCGACGAGCTTCAGCCGAAGACCGAACCAGGCACGCAACCCGCTTCTTAGTGGCCCAAATTTACTTTCCCAGGTCCCTCGTCCTAGTCCCTCAATTTACCTCCCTTCAATCCCTTTCCTCCAAGTTTTAAACCCATCTCTTCGAAGATGATTCCCCCTTCCCACTCCCCGATGTATAATCACTGATGTAGCACACACCACCATTACATAAATGGCGCCCAACGTGGGGCCCGAAAGATTTTCTTTCGGGACTACCCTAAATAACTTAAAGTTTTTTTTGTCAAGTTAAATTTTTTTTTGTTCAAGTAATGAATTGTTTATGGCAATAAACTACACCCCTTGCTTATAACTTCAGTAGTTTCGGTACTTTATACACCTGAGACAGGAGGATTGAGTCAGCCCCCCCCAGGAATCGCGTTTGCCTCTCAACCAACGGACGGATGTGGACGACCCATGGCATATCCGTCGGAATCGCGTCCGAACCCGATTTGAGTTCGAGACGACCAGGGTGATGTCATGCGGAATTGCGTTCGCACCTGTACCCGAGACAAGTCAGAGACGACCAGGGTCACTCCCCTCGGAATAGCGTTTCTTGACAAAGTCCAATGGGTTGAGGAAACCACCTGGGGTCACTGACGCAAGCGTCCTGGCCACCTTTATCTGTTATTGCTATCTACAACAATTACTCAGAATTTTATTAGCTTCCATACACTTATTTTACCTGCGGCGAAATGATTGGGTCAAGTTTTTTTGGAAATGCGTCCTCTGGAAACCACAGGATGGG
The DNA here is from genome assembly GCA_949775065.1 of Brachyopa scutellaris. Taxonomy (NCBI): domain Eukaryota; kingdom Metazoa; phylum Arthropoda; class Insecta; order Diptera; family Syrphidae; genus Brachyopa; species Brachyopa scutellaris. The sequence goes on from OX459115.1 coordinate 42,685,483, forward strand.
TAGAGACGACCAAGGGTATACTCTTTGGAAGTGCGTCTCCATCTTGACTCTAGAACGGTAAGAGACGACCAGGGAAACTTTCCTTGGAATTGCGTTTCCCTCCCGAACACTGGAATGGTTGAAGACGCCCAAAATCTATGATTCAATCTGTCTAACTGCATATACCATTTTTTTTACATAGTTCGAAGTATTAGATGGATGGTCCTGGAATTGCGTTACTCTGAGACTTATTTGCTCAATCTAACGACCGAAACATCCGAATACCTCCCATTTGAACAACCAATCATAAATTTGCTATATATATATTTTTTTTTTCTCGCTGCCATTGCCTCACCCTCTGGGGAACCCCATTCGACCAAGGCCATTGAAATTGAGACTCGAACATTCATGATTTTTTTTTCTCCTTTAACCCATATTGCATTTATATTATCAGCTCCTATATAGAACTTACATATATAGAAGTTGCTAAAAGTTATATACAAATTACAAGTTAATCTAATACTATCTCAAATATTTTGCTAGGTTATCCTATACCAAGTATTATAGATACTCTTACTGAATTTAATTTTTCTCCTCCCCTTGCCCTTGGGGTTATCTTTCGATTTTTTTTGATATATTGATGTACAGATCCATTATCTATCAGTGTGAAGCGTCTAACCAAGAATAGACGCCCATGATTATCCTCTTTGGCATAATTTTCCTTTCGCTTTGTACCTTGACCTTCTTCTGTCGATCCGCGATGGCGGTAAGACATAGTTCAGACAATCTGGACCAACTCGGACTCGAGCCAATTAATCCAACGTGTACCATTTGCCAAGAGCGGTTTGCTCACGGGGCAGAAACCGAGACCACCGACTGTTTGCACATATTTCATAAGTCCTGCTTGAGTCATTGGCTGAACGCTTCGTGCTCTTGTCCAGTTTGTCGTAAAGATCTTAGCTCCTCCGGTCTGTTAAGTAGGCAAGTCGATCCTCCGTCAGTGTCCCAGCAGAGAAGCAAGGGAGCGGTGCCAAAAGGGCGTCGTCCAGCGACTCGTTCGACCACCTCCCACAATTCTGATAATTGGAGAAACCAAGACCCCAGTATTCTGGAGAGTCGACTTTCCTCCGGCAATCAGTCCGAGCCTAAACGACCGCCTTCTTCGGCCGTTCGTACCCAAGATCCAGTTACTTCGAAATCTCGCTCCAATCTAGACCTTCCGCTACACAGTGCTTCGTTTCAATACGAAGGCAATATTCGTCAAGTGGTAAGAGAAGAATTGGAGGTAGAAATGAACAGGAATCGAGAAGGGATAACGCAAACCATCGAAACCCTGTTTCAGCGGTGTTTCAACCAGTACGCCGCTCCCGTAAACCGTGTCCCAGCAAACACCCCCATGACGGATCATACTGGTTGGGAGCAACAGAACTATATGCCCCCGCCTCAACCTTTGCACTCAGTCCCAGCTAGGCCGCGTAACGACCCTGCCGCTTCTGCGGATTCTCCGGGTCATAATAAAGTTCCAGGTATCCTACTCAGCTGGAATGTGAAATTCGACGGGTCGAAAGATAGCATCCGGGCCGAGGAATTTTTATATAGAATACATGCCCTAACGTTGCACACGTTAAATGGTGACTTCGTGGCTCTGTGTAACAACATTCACGTTCTGTTTTCGGGAAAGGCTAAAGATTGGTACTGGCACTACCACAAGAGGGTCCATTCCATCGAGTGGACCGCCCTCGGTGAAGCGTTGCGCTTTATGTACTCTGACTCTCGCTCTGATTTCGAAATTATCGAACTGGTTCGAAATCGCAAACAACGCGACCGTGAATCTTTTGACGATTACTTAGATGCCATGGTTTCCATAACAGATCGGCTGATGGAACCCCTGTCAGATAGACAGTTTCTAGAAATACTAACTCGTAATCTCAAACCCGATTTGAGATACGAGCTACTTCATTTGCGTGTAGGCAGTATCGCCGAACTTCGGAGAGCATGTCACAGGCATGAGTACTTTATGCAGGAACTTCACAGAGGGACTCCAGCCCGGCCTAACCCAACCAGACGATTTGTGTCTGAAGTAGCGTTCGATCTCCCGCAAGAAGAAGAGATCTCCGAATTAACTCCTCCTAGAAAAGCGCTATTGTGCTGGAACTGCACGTCAGTGGGTCACAGCTATCACGATTGTGAAGAGCCGAGGCGCGTGTTCTGTTACGGATGCGGGGCTCTAAATACATACAAGCCAAAATGTCCGAAATGTTCACCGTCGGTAAACTCGAAAGCGGATGCGGCCACCAACACCCGACCGCATCCCCAAGCGAGAAACTAACTACGACCCAAGACCGCGAAGTGCAAACCGAAGAAGGCTACGGCCCAACGCAAACACCAACTCAACCCATTCCAACTCCTCGTGGTATTGACCCTACGAAACCATTCTATCAAAGACTTCTCGAATACAACCACCTCCGCTCAACCCTGTCAGGCCTTAAACAGCCAATCGCTTCTCTTTCTTTTCGAAAACCCAAGCGATCCACCAATCGGATGCGCCTCTTCTGGGCCAAGGTGCGAAGGAACCGTAACCACCTCTTATGCGCGGGCCTCCAAGGAGATACCCTAGATATTCGTCCGTATGCGGTTGTTGAAATACTGGGGAAATCGGTCAAGGGTCTGCTTGATTCAGGCGCGACGATCAGCTGTTTTGGAGCTAACGCCGCGAACGAAATCTTGTCATCAGGACTTTCTTTACAAAAATACCATGCTTTTGTCCGGACCGCCGAAGGTCGTTTACAAACAGTTCGGGGTAGTATTTGTCTGGACGTCTCGTTCCGCAATATCACCAAGCCACTGACCCTATTTGTCGTTCCCTCGCTCCACCAAGATCTCTATCTAGGGGTAGATTTTTGGAGAAGCTTTAACCTCGCGCCAGACTTAATATCGGGAATTGACACCCCGATTGCGTCCGAGGCCCCGATGCACGATCTCACCACTTATCAGCAAGAACAGTTACAAAACACCAAAGCCCTTTTCCCATCGTTCGAAAAGCAGGGTTTGGGCAAGACTTCGCTCTTGGAGCACCTTATCGACGTCGGATCGGAAAAAGCGGTGAAGCAACGCCACTACCCCGTATCACCTGCCATAGAGTCACTGATGTTCACTGAAATCGATCGGATGCTCGCCATGGGAGTGATAGAGGAATCCACCAGTTCCTGGAGTTCGCCGGTCGTGCTTATTCGCAAACCGGGGAAAGTGCGATTTTGCATAGATTTTCGGAAGGTCAATGCCCTTTCTGTAAAAGACGCCTATCCACTGCCGCACATTGATGGCATACTAAGTCGCTTACCTCGAGCGGAATTTATTTCTAGTATCGACTTAAAGGACGCCTTTTGGCAAATACCCTTAGAAGTAAGTTCCCGCGAGAAAACAGCGTTCACAGTCCCGAATCGGCCATTATACCAATTCACGGTCATGCCATTTGGGCTGTGTAATGCTCCGCAAACAATGTGTAGGCTCATGGATAGGGTCATCCCCAGTCACCTCCGCGAAATGGTATTCGTCTATCTCGACGATTTACTAGTGATCTCTAAGGATTTTGAATCTCATATATGTGCTCTACAGGAAGTGGCGGGGCACATCCGAAAGGCGGGTTTAACGATAAACATTCCTAAGAGTAAGTTTTGCCTAAAGGCGGTAAAGTACCTTGGTCACATCGTGGGCTACGGATCCATTCAAACTGATCCGGATAAGATAGCAGCGATTGTCAATTTTCCTCCACCTAAATCGGTTAGACAGCTACGTCGTTTTCTAGGCATGGCCGGCTGGTACCGAAAGTTCATCCTTAACTTTGCGACACTAACCACCCCCTTAACCAACCTTCTGAAGAAAAGTCGGTCATTTGATTGGAACACAGAAGCTCAGGAAGCCTTCGAGTTGCTTAAAGTAAAGCTCACTTCCGCTCCGGTATTAAACACGCCCGACTTTAGGCGACCGTTCGTTGTTCAATGCGATGCCAGTCAGTACGGCGTGGGGAGCGTATTAGCCCAGTTAGACGAAGAAGGAGTAGAACACCCGATTGCTTACATGAGCCAAAAATTAAACAAAGCCCAAAAGAACTATTCGGTAACCGAACAGGAGTGCCTGGCAGCGGTGCTGTCAATCAAGAAATTCAGGCCGTATATCGAGGGACATGAGTTTACTGTTATAACGGATCACGCGAGTCTTCAATGGTTGATGAGGCAGAAAGACCTTTCGGGCAGATTGGCGAGGTGGGCCCTGAAACTACAGGGATTTGATTTTTGCATAAAACACCGCAAGGGCGTTTGTAACGTCGTACCCGATTGTTTGTCCCGGAAGGACACCGAAGACCTAAGCGCTCTGGGAGAGATAGCACCTATGGTGAACCTTCAGTCTCCGCTTTTCTCCTCATATGAGTACAAGGCTCTGAAGACCCAAATCTTGGACAGCCAAGCCAAACTCCCCGATCTAAAAGTCGCCGACGGGTTTGTGTATAAACGCACTAGGCATTCCACGGGATCTCCAGTGACCGACAGCGAGACCTGGAAACTTTGGGTTCCGTCAGGGTTAAGAACGGAAATTCTACAAAATGCTCACAATCCTCCTACTTCGGCTCATTGCGGAATAGGAAAGCTACTTGAAAAGTTGAGACGTTATCTCTTTTGGCCCTCAATGGTAAAAGATGTACGAAATTATGTGTCGGCGTGTGAGACCTGTAAGTCCACCAAAAGCCCCAATGTAATCCTAAGACCTCCGATGGGGCAACCGGTCATCTCCTCTCGGCCATTCCAAAAGCTCTATATCGATTTATTGGGACCATACCCTCGATCGAAATCAGGAAACATTGGTATCCTTATAGTTCTAGACCACCTGTCGAAGTACGTTTTCCTAAAAGCCCTGAGGAGATGTACCACCAAACCCATCATGGACTTTCTCGAAAAGGACGTTTTCCACGCCTTCGGCGTTCCAGAGACCATTATCAGCGATAATGGGGTACAGTTCAAGTCCGTGGAGTTCAAAAACTTTCTTTCCACCTACGGGGTGAACCACATGGTAACGGCAGTATACTCCCCGCAATCCAATTCCTCAGAACGTGTTAATCGATCGGTGATCGCAGCCATGCGGGCGTATATTGAAAAGGACCAAAACGAATGGGATGTGCACCTAAGTAGTATAACGTGTTCATTGAGAACCACGTTGCACAGCTCCATCGGTTGCAGCCCATACTACGTACTCTACGGACAAAATATGATACAACACGGTGCGGACTACGCTCTGCTGAAAAACCTTCAGATGTTGAATGGAGAAGACGTGCCGATACTAAGTGTCGAAACCCAATCCAAAATACGCGATCAAGTCCGGAAAAACATTCAGGCCGCTTTCCAAAAGAATGCTACCAGGTACAACACCAGATCAAAGGTCATCCGTTTCAAGGTAGGCGACGAAGTATACCGGAGGAATTTCGCCCAGAGCAATTTTGGAAAAGGCTTCAGCGCCAAGCTCGCACCAGTTTTTGTGAAAGCCCGAATACGCTCAGTACAAGGTTCCTCGTACTATGTTCTGGAAGATCTATCGGGCAAAGCTTTGGGAACATATCATGCTAAAGATATACGGCGCTAGCCAACCTCTCCCAGCTTAGGCTTTCGCAATATCCAGCTACACCTAACCTGTTTTGTAACGGAGGCTGTCAGGCGCCCTGCCCAATTTCAAGCCAACGCCGCCCTCGTCCGGTGTACTTCCTTGCATTTGTTTTTTTTTCACCCCGCCGCCTGAAAGTACAGACGACAAGTGTACGTCCCCGGCAAAGTCGGCTGCTCACATATTTAGCCACGCGCCAACATTCTTGCGGTTCAGCATCGAAAAACAATTTTTTTGTTCGAACCCTTTTTCTCTACGTAGCGGTAAGGCGATACCCCGTTCTGGTAACTTTCCATGGCCTGATCTCGCCACCAGATATGTATCGCTGTCCGCATATGCATATAATTCTTTTTTTTTCTTTCTCCCATCCCGGTCCCAAACTCCTTTGACCTGGGATCGAGGGGGGAAACGTCGTACGACGGGGCAAGGAGCAGGTATAGGCAAACTAACTGCCTACGTGGCGTACGTGACCACGCAATGGTTACCCTTACCACCGTGTAGATTCTCTCGCCGGCACACACACAGTTGCCTGGTAAACAAGAAAAGAAAAAAAAACTTGAAAGCAAACGAGAGGTAGTTTTTTTCACGTCGTAGGCATACCCACAGCAGCCCCACGATACGAAAGAAAAAAAAAGATAACGAGAAAGCAAACGAGAGGTAGTTTTTTTTCTACGTCGTAGGCATACCCACAGCAGCGCAACGATACGAAAAGGAAAAAAAATAACGAGAAAGCAAACGAGAGAGAGATTTTTTTTTTTCGTCACCGACACACACACGGCAGCCTAGTAAAACGATATTGAAAAAGGGGAGAGTTTTTTTTGGATTTTTGATGGTATGGAGGAGCCGCGTCGACTTTAAGTGTGATGGAGGATTTTAAAATTGGTTTTTAGCAGAGTAGACTGGACAGTCACACGGAGAGGTCGGCTGGTAGCGAAGTCGCGATCGGGAAATTCCACCGAGTGGAAAATTTTAAAGTTCTTCTTTGTTTAAAGTTTTAAAGTTCATTTTCGGTTGCAATAGTTTGTTAATTCCATATTGGAATACAAAAAAAAAACCGCGTGCCACAGCCCGAATGGTGTTCAACCTCCCCGAGAAAAAAAAAGAACGACGATACATTTTTTTTGTGAGTGCATCCTCTCGGTATCGACCCGCTCCCACGTATCCTGGTCCCCCGTACCATAAGAAAAATTCCGGGAAAGTTCTCCGGACCACCTGCGCGACTCGAGAAATGATCGGTTAGTCCCCAAAGCAACTTCAGTGCTCCGATAAGACCGAATAAAAAGAAAAAAAAAAAAAACCCAAATAAAATAAAGCCAATTGATCTCTAATCTCCCCCCCCGTGCCGCCACCACGTGTCAAGTGATCTGGCGTGCCTGTGACTCCCCCACCTGATGTGCAATTCAACCACGCAAGCAATAAGCGCGTGTGCAGTGACCTGGTGAAAAAGTGCATCTCTGGCCCCACTATATCTTTTGCCACCCTCCTTTCCTTCTGACCTGGCGTCATTGTCATCGAAATCCGATTGGTGAACCCAAAGCCTGGACGTAGGCCACCGAGTGGCGGCAGCGGACACGACACCAGATCCCCTTACCACGGTGCTATTTTAGCCTCCAGGGGACTAGGATAAGGTTACGTACATCCCCCTCTGGGACAATCTCTTTCGTGCAATTTATTTTGGGTCTCTCGTAGATTGAAGTGTTGCTTAAATTCTTTCTTTTCGTATTTAATAATTTTTTTTTGTTTCACTCGCGTTTAAGTCGCCTAAGCTTTGTATTCTCGGACTAGTTAGTCACATTTTAGATTTATACCGAAAGCGGCCAAATCGCCGTATTTTGTGCTTTTGTATAAGTAATTATTATATTTTTTTTTCTTCGACAATGTCCGTGTGGCCTAAATGGTCTAATTATCTGATTAATTAAGTTCCCTAAATGCGGTACATCCGGTTGTAAGTCAAGACGTATCGATAAGATTTACATACCTTTCGAGATTATTTTTTTTTGTTTGTGACGCGTCTCGTACGTGGTCTTATTGATTTTTTTAGTAATTACGTGCGGCTTATCCGTTCCTGGTACTAATTTGTTTTTCTTCATTTAAAAGGCGGTGAATAACGCCTGAACCCTATCGATACTTCTTGATCCACGCACCTGGCGTTTAAGGTAGTAGATTATTAGTATTTTCTTTAATGCGGTATAGCCGTCTATTTCTTTTCCTAATTAATAAAATTTTTGTTTGTTTTAAATTTTCTTTCGCAAGAATAAACCATTAAGTACGGTTACGATTCTTTTTTTTGTTGAATTGATATAATTTTTTTTGTTGAATAATTATCGCGCCACTTGCGCTGTTGCATTTGAATTTGAGGACCGCTTCCCACGGTTCTTTATGTTAAGGTAAAGGGTGCGAAGCCTACTTGAATTTTCCGTAGTTTCCTTATATCTTTCCTTTACTAGATGTATCTAGGTACCCCCTTCGGCAGGCCTGGCGACGCGGGATGAACAAGGTAAGACTTTTAGTTTGTTTTTCTTTAATTATTTTTATGAGTCACTGCATCTTCTCGCGCCCGATACCTAAAGTTAGTTTTAGTTTGTTGTCCTCGGACCGTAGGTTACTTTTATAATACGCTTAAGTCTAAGAAAGATTAATTTGAAATAAACATGTATTGCTAAATTTAAAATTAGAGTCTCTTTTTAATGGCCTTGGCTGGTCGACCCCCAGAAGGGTGATTCCGTTTCTTTTTTTTGGGTGCAAGTCTTTAATTCAGTTTCAGCGGGGACTGCACAAGGCAGGGGGGGTAATGACCCGCTAGGGAGAATTACATCTTCTCTCCCACAGGCAATGGTAGGCTACAGAGTATAGACTTTAGATTTCGTAATTTTTTTTTTCTCTTTCGATAATTTGCTTATATAAACGCGTGCAATTCTTTGTGTAGTGGTGCGCTTGGGATCCACGGAAGCAAGACCCCACCCCAATCCGACGAGCTTCAGCCGAAGACCGAACCAGGCACGCAACCCGCTTCTTAGTGGCCCAAATTTACTTTCCCAGGTCCCTCGTCCTAGTCCCTCAATTTACCTCCCTTCAATCCCTTTCCTCCAAGTTTTAAACCCATCTCTTCGAAGATGATTCCCCCTTCCCACTCCCCGATGTATAATCACTGATGTAGCACACACCACCATTACACTGGGTTGTGAAAACACTTTTACTCACCATCACAAAGCTACCGCCATAAAACATGTCTATTTCGTATTTCTGTACCCATTCTCTATGTTATATCGGCTACCCAATCACTCAGATGTGCAAAAAAAAATTCTATTCAAAACATACTTTGTCTGAACTCAATCGGCCAAGTCGTTCTGATAAATTTATCGAAAACACCCAAACAAACAGAAGTTCATTTTTGTATGATCGTGAATAAAGATCTATGTATGCACACAACTCACCATTCACCAAAGTTTCATCACCATCGGTCCATCGGATGAGCGTTGAGCGATGATCGCCAAACCGATAACACAAAACCAAAACACGATTCACTCAGCCAGCGTTGCCGCTTGGGATTAAAATTCAGTTTTTCGAAAAATTGCATTTTTTCATACAAATACAAGTGCTTTTTTGCTTTTGGACCCCTTTTTGCACGCTTTTTGAAGTGTGCTCGCGGCAACGCTGCTTGTAGGTGGCACAATAGACCTTAAAATCGCGGTGCATCTCACCCTTCAGTAATCATATGTACATACTTATATATTATTTCTGTAGTATAGGTACCATTTGCGGCTCTCACACTTAACCAATCTTAACAAATGAGGTGCCAAAAGAAAGAGAATTTCCTGGAGCAGTGAAGAATTGCACTTTCACTAAATAAGTTTTAACAAATTAAAACAAATCGATCAAAACAAATATTCTACCCAAAATGAACTCCCAAAAGAATAAACACTTCCCGTAGGATTTCCATGGGATTTCCATGAGTTGACATCATATGGGAAGTTTGGATGCTAGGGGTTGGATTTTCTCTTCCGAGAGTTCTCGCACGGCACACTAATAGTAGTAATTATAATAGGGTCTTCTAAGGGCCCCTGACACCTTATTTTTAATTTCTTCGAGGTTTTCGACCACTCAACTTTGCACTGCTAAATCAATGCAATTAACTCTTATGCTTTTAAAAATTATGAAAACCGCAAATGAAGCCCAAGTATGTATTTATTACAAATTTCCTAAAAAAACAAATCTGCCGCAATAGCTCGTGTCACGAATCCTCGATATCAGTTTAAAGTGTATAAAGTGCACTTTCCTATAGAGTAGAGTTTTTTTTTGTTTGTTTTTATGCCAAAAAAAAAACAAAGTTGCAACAAATTTGTAAAGCGACCTCAATACGTGCTACGCATGCGTTACGTCGTTTATATGAAGCTTGTAAGTGCCTTGGCCATTATACAGCGTGACATCAATTGTCATTTTGTTGTTGCAGTATTACAATCAGTTTTGTAATGGTATTTTTTTCATTTTTAATTCAATTTCATAATCCAACTCATTAATTGAAAATTCACACTTATACGTAGGTACAATGTGTGAGCGGCTTCTTTCCAGGTTTGGTAATTCTTCTACTAAGTGACTCTAATGATCGGTTTTACCAAATCTTGATGCACCTCATCCGAGCTTTATTCCCTAATTACAACCAGTTACCTTTGATTGCATAATGGTGCTCCACTGAACAAATACCGTCAGATAGTGCGTCAGAAAAGAAAAAAAAACAACAACAGACAATCATCTGCAACAAACTCGTTAATAAAAAATGTTTAATAATTTGTTTTCCTCTTCTTTGTCATTCCTCATTCGCGGTTTGTTTTCTTTTGATTTTCTATTTTATTACTCTGATCAGCACATTAAACATGTAGGTACCGTACCGTACTGTCTGTCCGCATTGCTATTGTTAAATATTGATCAACAAAGAGGCTTTTCTTCCGGATATCATTGTCCGTTGTGTGTGATCCCCGAATGGGGAGTAAAAGTAACTCGTATCACTGAATCGTTTATGGTCCGTAAGTTGTACGAGCTTTGCTATAGTTATAGATACATAGATACATAACCTTATGAGATATTAGTGCCGCCACTGTTCAGGCTTCGTGAAAGTGGCATAGTTACTCCATTACGAAGAAGTGAGATATTTCACTGCGCGATTCAAAAAAGAAGATCGTTTATATTTATTTTTGGCCAAAATGATTGTTTTGATGGATGTGCGTCAAAGTTAATTGTTTATTGTGAACAAACACAGTGTGTGCCTGTGTGTGCGTCTAGTCTTGTGGTCTTTACAGAGAAGTAGCAAAAATAGAAAAAAAAACAATACAACATCGCATCGTGCCGACTCTTTTCATGATCTATGAGTATGATTACCTTGAACTTGACAATGAGCTGGAAGACAGAAGACTTAAGAAATTACCCACTGATGGCATAGTCAGCTAAAATAAATAATTAAAGTGAACAGGAATTTAATGGACGAAGATGTGAAGATATTTATTTTTTTTTGTTTCATTTTCTTTTTGTTTGGTTTTGTGAACCAAGTGTTTACATTTGTTTTTTTTTTTCGAACTGGAAACAATTGTCATAATTGACTTAACGATTAGGGTTTTTTTTTTGTTGACCGTTTAAGGCAAACATACGATATAATGGAAAGAAGTACGCTCGCCTTGGGCAGAATGTACTTATGCGTAAAGGAGCAGAGGTATTTTAGTATTCTTAATCATATGCTTCAAGTATGATGCGAGGATTAAAAATTCAGAGAGCACATCAAATACAAATAACTTAAGGTTCTTCACAGGAAACGTGCAGTAGACGAAGCGCACTATCAGTGTAAATGTGTTTTAACGAATTTTTAACCTAAATGTTATAAAACGAGCAAAAAAGCTGATAAAACTCATTCCACAAAACAAATGATAGCTGCTCACTGCGGGAAGTGGGACTGTATGATTCCGCTCCTAGATTTTTATATCAAATACAGCATCAATATTCCCATCCGACAGTAATGGGTAGATAATATCTGTCTTAATGACGAATCTGTACTGGAGATGGATCTAATACAAGTGATGGTATAGGAGCGCGTGTCTTCTCAGGCCAGCTTTGTTTTAACTTGTCTTTTAGACTTCCAAACAACTATAGTGTCTTCCAGGCAGAGGTAATAGCTATTCGAAAAGCCGATGAAGTCGATGTAATATCGCGGCATTGTCTGTTACACCTAGTCTAATCAAGCAGCTTTAAAGTACTCGGATCACCAACTTTAAGATCAGAATTGATAAAGTACTGCGCGCATCTCTCAACGAAATATCGAGCAGATGTATGCTCACCCTGGTCATAGCGACATACCAGGTAACTGTGAAGCAGACGTGCTAGCCAGAAAAGGTACAAAACTGAGGAATTCTATCACAACAAGTGAACCCTCTGTACCAATAGAAACGATAAGGCACAACATCTTCGTACAAGCACTGCAAGAGGCTAATGAAAGATGGCGTTACCTTGATGCATGTAGTTATAAAGCTATAAAGACTTGGCTTCAGCCAACTCGGCGCAAAACGTACAGAATCTTAAAAATCAGCAGAGCTCATATCGGCATTTTAGTTGGGGTATTGACAGGTCATTGCGCAATAGGCAGACACGCCAGCAGATTGGAAATCCTCGCCAATGACTTCTATCACAGCTGCATGGATGAGGAGGCGGAGGAGGAATCCCCCTATCACCTGCTATGCAGCTGCCCAGCACTCTCCTCCTTAAGAAACAAGCTTCTGGGAGAATATTACTTTATAGACCGACAAGATATTTCCAAGATATCATATCATACTATATAATAAAGCAGTAACGCTCATTCTGTAAACACGGCTGTATCTCGGGCTGGAGCCTAAACGGCTAGGCGGATTTGTTTGAAACTTTATATCTGGGGTCTGTGGGACTATACCACGAGGCCAATTTAAAATTTTCATTCTAGGCCCAAAGCTTAAATTTGTTTCTATGCAAAAGGGCTTGGAGAGTATTGAAGCAGTTCGGGACTAGTGATTTTATAGCTGCTTGACTATCCGCGAGCAGCGTTGCCACGATCAAAATTCAAAAAAGCGTCCAAGAAAGGGGTCCAGAAGCAAAAAAGGGGTCCCATTTATATTTGCATGAAAAAATGCAATTTTTCGAAAAACTGTATTGTATTGCTGAACCTAAAATAAAATAAATATTGAGAAAAAAAAACAAAGACAAAAATAAGCATGTGTACGAGTTTTTGGTAAGGAAATTCTGACTAACAAAAATACTTTGCTGATTTTATCACTGGTTTAACAAAATGGGTGTGTTTAAAGAGTGAAGTACTATGTTCTGAAAGTGAAAGAGACATGAAATGAAAATAAATTGAAATAAGGGTCCTATATTTTTAAAATGCGTCAAAATGCAGTTTTTTGTGTGCGTGTTATTTGTTTACACGAATGGAAGAGACCTTCAGTTTTCTGCCGACTCCGAACGGCGAGTTGAGAAGCTCAATCGTGACAAATGATACTCTTTGATGCTTGTCAGACATTCGAAAGAGGTGGCACCGTGAAAAAGCTCTTTTTAGGTACCACGCAGCATTGCGTGGTAGTCCAACGCACTAACCACCACGGCCACGGCTATGAATAAGATCAGTTTATTCCGATCAACTTTGAAATTCTGTAGGATTTTCATCTATACATAGTATAAAAGGAAGTCCCCACAATGTGTCTTTCTGTATGTACAGGATAATCTCGAGAAGCACTAAACGGATTTGGATGCGGTTTTCACTATTATGATTTGCATTTCCTGGCCGAATTAATGAGTGTACTCAGACTACTCCATTACTTATAGGAGCTGAGAATTTGAGATCGAAGTGGCAGAAAATCAAAATTTCTGTCATTAAACATCCCTAACTAAACAATGGCTTATTGGATTTAAAACCAAAAAAAAATTTGATTGTAGTAAATTCCTTTAAGATTCATTTGAGGTATAAATCATCCTTCTGCGTTATCCTGGACCTGAGCTATGCTCGAAACAATTCATGAAATCATCGCCAACAATTTTCCATCAGCGGAGACCGAAGGCAACAGCCATGTAGCAGTGGGTGACGTCATAGTGTGTGTGTATGTGGCACATGTGAATTTCTGCGTATTAAATGAAATAGCATTCTATTAATGCATTGTGCCCCTACTACGATAAATATGATTGAAAAGCAAATTCAAATTTTAAAAAAGTGCATGGGCAATGCCGGGAGGCAACAGCTATACCTTCGTATGTATATATGTATGTATGTACTCTAGAAATGCATTCGAAGAAAATAATTTGTTGTCTCTTAAAAGTTGCAGGTGGGCGAAGAAAGGCGACCACGGGTCAGCTAGCTTATCATAAGACATTGATAAGTTATTAAATCTCTTAATAATAGAGATGAAAATACACATCCAAAACATAGAAAATAATGGGTCCCAATATGGAACGCTGAGGAACTCTGGGGAAAGTTATGTTTGATAAATATATAGTTACTAACGTTTAAGTCTGCCAGTTTCTGACGATAAATTTAATATTTAAAAAGTATTTTATTCCTGCAAGGCTACAGTATCTGAATTTCGTTATCAATTGATTTGGGCTGTTCAAAAGAGTACCACGAATTGTCTGCTCAGATTCGGAACGTCCATTTCTTTCCTCATTGCTCGTTAGTTCCCCTCTCGTCGGATCAAACCAAGCAAATAATTTGCATAGTCATTATGTACAAACAAATAAGCTGGTCACTTGAATCGAACGCTTTTTGTTTGTTAGTCTTTTGTTTTATCCAAGTGCGATCGCTATTTGCTACCATTTCAATTGTCGGGTCGGCAATAAATTTTAAGAAACTAACCGCCCAATATCAATGCCAACAGTGATAGTGAAAAGACTGTGTTTGAAAAGTAAATTACCGTGATAAAAGCCAATACCGCTGTCTACACCAACGTGTTTCTAAGACCAGCTTATGTGTTTTTTTTATTGATTTCAATTAAACACATTTCGCATAGAAACAAACCAATACTTAGTCAGTAAAAGCAGCAATTACATATTGCAACATGGAATAGCTAGAAACTTCTTTGGACAAAACTGCAAGAAATTCTAGACCGCAATCCAAACCAGGCTAGAGGTCAGACTGCTATAATTGCATTTTCCAACTCATACGATACGAGTACCCCCTTCGCCGCCAGAGGGAATTGCCAACGAACTGAAACGAGTTTTGTCATTTTAAAGATCTAATCACAATTTACTCGCTTGACTTGCTGTGTTTACCCAATTTAATGGCAAATTGCGATGGCGATGGTGATGGCGACTAATTATCCAAAAAATACAAATTCAAAATAATTATAATGTTATGGTAGAAAGGGAACTCACCACAACTCATTTAACAAAATCGTCCAATCTCCTTGTCTTATCAGATAGAGGAAATCAGAATGAATAAATTCTGATGACACCATTCGAAATGTATATATTTAAAAATGTCAATTACGGTGTGTCGAAATTCATACTCGTACGTGACCATACTTAAATTTCGAACATAATCTTTGGTCTGATCCGATGCTTGGTCTTTTGCGCGAGGCAATTATAAATCCGATTATGTTCATCTATTGCCGGTTCGAGCCAATCAGGTAGTTCATAATTTAATTATTATTTTTTGACCATTTCAAAACAAAGTCACATTAGTTTTGATTATTTTTTTACGTTGGCATTCTATTGTGAACGCTTATCATTGGCGGTAGTTACAAAGATTGATTTGTATTTATAACGTGTAGAAATTTTGAATTTAAGTCGCGCCCGTTGCTATTACCTTGAATACTACCTATTTATGTAAATTCAATTTAATTTATTAATTTAATTGTTTATTTATTTTTTATGATTTTTTTTTTTTGTTTTTTAGAATGACGCCACTAAGTAGTGCGGGACTATTGCTGCTACTTTGTGTTGGCGGGACATTTGCAGCGGATATCCTAATGGTGACAATGGGTGGAACGAAATCGCATAAAATTCCATTTTGGGAGCTGGCTAAAGGTCTTATTTCGAGGTATGTAACAAGTAATACTAATAATGCGATCTTGGCACATTTATTTGACCGATTAATTCGCAACTGTCATTTTTTGACATGCTGACAGGATAGTGATTGTATTTAAATTCAAAGCGATACCTTTTGCTTACGTATGTATAGGAGTCACGATTTTGAGTCGAACCTTATCGATAATGGTTCACGGGTTAACGTTTTGTTTATACTCAAAAAAAAAAATAAAAAATATATATTGAATACAAATAAAAACCAAAGACAGTGAAGGGCATTTCAGATTGACTCGTTATTTTCTATTAAAATTTATAGCTGGCGAACTAAAACATGACAAGTCGAAGTAACGAATAAAACTTTTATATGATTTTAACTTGGAATTTTGAATTAGTTTGATCATAATTAAAGCAGCCCATACACAATTCAGTTCAATTGTCAATTTACAACTAAATTGATATTCGGCCACACACTTGACTGTACCAACTGAGTTGAAAGACTTGGTATGAACTGCCACAAATATCTAGAATTTTCTTTATGCGTGCGTTTAAAGTCATCTTACTGTACGTCAACCGTCAAATCGATCAAATGACTGCCCCACACACTGGTTGATTTTGATTTGATGTTACTCAGTTTACAATCGAGTTGAAGTGTGTACGGTGCGCTTAAGAGGGAAGCACACTGCGCTGTATTTGAGGTTGAAATCTCAAAAAAAAAACACCAGACGGTTTTTTTTCACGATACTTCCAGGCTCTAGGGATTACCTGACAAATACATATACACTAGTGTGCGTGTGCCCATGCCAGAACTCTCGCAAGAGAAGATCCAACCGCTAAAATCCAAACTTACCATCGAACATTCAAATTTCCCATATGATTTAAATCTATCAACTCATGGAAATCCCATGGAAACCATAGGTAGGTTAACTCGATACGCTTTTTCCAACGATTTTCCAACCTTTTTAACCCTTCCAAAAAATATGATTTCTCAAACCCTATAAAATTTGTTTGTTTGAATTTGTTGCATCGGCAATCTCCTCATTCCATGAAAATCTTTTTCCACCGAACCATTTTTTTCAAATAAGTAAACAAGAAATAATCAATAGGAGCTGAACGATCGCGACTATTTTCTGCGATCGGCTAGCGAGAAACTTAGGCCACTTGCGCAATTATTTCCCAAAAAAGAGCGAAAACGACTACGACGATATCGAGGAAACAATTCTTAACTTTCTCGCTTGCAGGAATGCGACGAACGAAAAACGACAAGTCTACTCAATAAAACACGATAGTCAGGAGTCAGCTTGTAGACCGATGCAAAAGAAGAGTATTCTACTTTATTTCTCATGTTTATGTAGACAGATTGGCACTTAAGATTTGGTACAAATTGAAAATGAAAAATATGGTGAACCTTGGCACATAGGCGCCTGCTTTAAAAAAGTACTAAGTTACAGTGGCTTGCAAATTTATTTACAAATTATGTGGTTCGAAGTTTTTATCTATGACCCAACAGGAGCCAAATCTAGACAATAGGGTGGATGAGAAGGCCGTTCATAGCGCAATTCAGGAAATTTTACTGTTGCTACTGCGGTGAATGAGCCGGTGCATTATCGTGATGAAAGAGCACTTTTTTCTTTCTTCATTAAATCACTGTCCGGTAATCGTTTTTCCCTTTTCCAAGTAGTTAATGAAGATTACGCCGTGAGAGTCCCAGAAAACCATTGCCCTGACTTTTCCGGCCGACGAACCCGTTTTTGCCTTTTTGGTTCACGCCTAAAGAACTTCACTGTTTTAATCGTTCTTTCATTTCTGGCGTGTAGTGGTGTATCCAAAATTCATCAACTGTCCCGAACCGCCGTAAAAATTCACTTGAATTACGCTTGAAGAGTTCCAAATTCTGCTTTGAAAACGTCACCCGAATGCGTTTTTGATCAATCGTCGGCAAACGCGGCAAGCATCTTTCCGATAATTTTTTCATGCCCAAATGGACATGCGGTTTCGAATGATGCTATCATTTGAAATGGCTACTGTCTCAGCTATCTCACGAACCTTGACTTGCAATCGTCCAACACAATGCCGTGGATTTTTTGACAATTTCTTCCATTGTGACGTCATTTGGACGTCCTGGCCGCTCAATGTCTTTTAAGCTCGTACGAAATTCAATAAACCGCTTTTGTAATATCTGCGAGGGAGCAGAGTCTATTTTCAGTCTCCTTAGTGGTTCTACCGCGCAAAAAGTAGTGTTTTATCAAAACACGAAACTCACTTTTTTCCATTTTGAGCAAATAACACAAACCAAAGTTATTTCGACCACTGTAAAAAAATCAATGTGCAATCAAAGAGTATCATTTGCCATGAGACGCTTCTTAACTCGCCGTTCGGAGTCGGCAAAAAATTGTAGGTCCCTTCCAATAACACGCACACACAAATGGTTGGGAGAAGATAGCCTTGGTTCTGTATAGGACTGCTGACGCTGTATATATATATATTTTTTTTATGGCATCTTTTGGCTGCATCTCGTCTCGGCCATGTTTTTAATTTTTCGGTCGCTGAGTTGTCCATTAAAGGTATGCTCTGCTTATTTCTGTCATAGAATTCGTTTGTGTTTTTAATCCATTATTTTACTGGAGCACATTCCGATAGTTTTTAATTCAATTTGACCAAAGTATTCGCATAATCTTTCTCAGGCAGTGGTCTTGGTACGACCACGACGTTACATGATTTTGAAGCTACCCGTAATTTGGGGACCCGATCCGCAAGGACCCAATATGTTCTGAATCAATGTGGTAAAAAGACTCCACGTCTGCACCAACAGATCTCTCTTCAAAGTCAGGGGTAGCGAAACGGTGGTTCCGATCTGCCAATGATGTTGAAAGATTCGAAATGTTTTCTTTCATGTCTTCGAGAGAAACGACATACGTATGTCACCTGCATACTCAATCTCCTTTAGGTCCATAGGATGCGTTATTGTTTGTGTGTTGCATATCACATTCTCTCCAACAAAGCATGAACCCGAATGCTGCATTGCCTTTCATCACAAAAGGCCACTGAACTAAAGGGTGATTTTTTAGCTGGTTTGGTTTTGGCAACACTGGTTTTGACAGCTGACGTGTGTTTAGTACCTTGTGTCACTGTCAAACAGCTTCAGTTTGGTTTGCAATTTAACCATGGATCGTCTTACAAATGAACAACGCTTGCAAATTATTGAATTTTACTATCAAAATTCGTGCTCGGTTCGAAATGTTCATCGCGCGCTGCTTCCATTTTATGATCGGCATTCTCGACCTTCTGAGCAGTCTATTCGGAAGATTGTGACCAAATTTCGCACCAAATTTACTTTGTTGGACATTAAACCACCAACACGTTTACGTACTGTGCGTAGTGAAGAAAATATTGCGGCCGTATCAGCTAGTGTGACAGAAGACCGCGAAATGTCGATTCGGCGCCGTTCCCAGCAGTTAGGAGCGATGATAACAAACTTTTTTTTGCCCGAAATGGAAGTTCTTGACTTGCATGATATGTGGTTTCAACAAGACGGTGCCACATGCCACACAGCACGCGAAACAATGGCGCAATTGCGAGGCGAGTTTGGTGAACAGTTAATTTCACGTTTCGGGCCGGTCAATTGGCCGCCTAGATCGTGCGATTTGACACCATTAGATTATTTTTTGTGGGGGTATGTCAAGGCTAATGTCTATAGGGACAAGCCCGCTTCGATTGACGCACTGGAAGCCAACATCCATGCATTCATTCGTGAGATACCGGCCGATATGTGTGAAAGAGTATGCCAAAATTGGACTCAGCGGATGGGCTACCTGATACGCAGCCGCGGTCAACATTTGCATGAAATTATCTTTAAACATTAAATTGCAAGATTCAAACTATCGATTCAAATAAATATTTCATTCATTTTTTCGAATTTTTTGTGTTTTTTTTTTAAAAAAAGTTCTCAACCTCTTAAAAATTCACCCTTTATAAATACGTCCATTTGTTAAGCGTTCTGTGGTGATGTTTTCCTAATAACTTGACAGTTGACCTTCAGCGTAAGCTATTTGTTAATAGTCTAAACCAAATATGTATGCGTGTGGCAACGATTAAAACTCATGCAACTGAGGATGAACAAACTCCATTGTTAACACAATGCTCACCTTTAGGATACAGATAATCACGTCGGCATTTTAATTCTGAGAAATCAATAATAAATCATTATTTTTGTTGCCGTGTATGTAACAAATAACGATATACTCATAATAAGGACAATGCCATCGCGAAACAATGTCCATTTAACGAACTGTCATTTAGCATCGCATTGAAAAACGGCACCTCTCGCATGACTAACTGACATAACCAACAAAGATGTTATTGACATTGACTACAACAGCAAAAACACTTTTTTTTATTTCCATTGTCTAATTCATCTAAATCGTTTTTTTTTTCTCTCTCGCTTACATTTCTCCGTGTTTCTCTCCTTTTTCGGTTTCGATTTCTTCTTCATTAATTTCTATAGCTCTTCTTAGTTTATGATTAATGTTCATATCTATAGTCGCGGGGTGTATGTAATTTGCATGATAATCAAATTGATTAATGGACGTGTTGTTATTTATGTACGAGTATCGGAAGAAATAATAATCAATGAATTGAGCGTATTTAAGACTCTCTTCCGTGAGAGTTAAACGGATGACATTACCGTATGCATTTCGAGTTTTAGATTTAGGCACGCATTTCGAATCATTAATAAGGGGCTTAGGGTCACCAATTCTAACGGTAATACTGCTACAATTAATGAAATCAATTACTTATTGAACAGAAAATCGTTTTGTTTTTATTATTATTTCGTATAATGACGCATTGTCCCCATTTGCCTCTTTCGTACAGAGCTTTCGTTGAATGGACAAGAAAAAACTCAAAATAAAAAAAAAAACAAAATGTATGCTAAACCTCATGCGACAGTAGTAGAAAGCTACTAGGTGACAATCTGGCCAATAGTTAATATTTATTTGACATATAATTTGCATTGGTTTTGCGATTTGATTTACATAATTTCTAATTTCCATTTCCAGAGGGCATAACATTACTTTTTTGAGCGGCTTCCCAGCGGATTTCTCTATGAGCGGCTTACATGAGATAACCCCAGCTGGACTGGTCGAATATATACAAAACTATACAAATTGGGATCTATTGGGAGCCAGAATGTCTGGTGAAATGCCAATTACATTTTGGGATGGTATTCGTTATGCATTTCAGGTAAGACTCATTATAATTGTTGTATTATTATTTAGTGTTGTGAATTTAGATCAAGTGAAAAGAGATTCATAATTCTTTTTTGGCCCGTTATACTCGTATCAACGTAATACAGCAGACAACACGCCATGCAAAGTTTCGTTAAATTTTCGTTCACTTACGTGCGTACTAAATTTTGGGAGTACATATACAATTCTGTTCCAATTAAATAATGAAAGTAAAATAGAATTAAAGAAACTCGTACATTTTCGTGACACATACATTATGCATGAATCATAACAAAATGATAATGTGCATAATTTGCTGTGAGGTTGGTTTCTTTTATCTCCATCTTTAATTTTTTCGTAGCCCAATATCGGGGTGAATTCTACTGATTTGCCATTTCATCTCTAGACTTGCACGAAATAACACTTTTAAACTGGCAACTCTTTTTTTTGTACCAAGAACAAAACCGTCAGCTTCTTTTCTACGAGATGTTCAATAGTCCCGAAGCGTTCGATGTCCACCAGTGCTACACTAAAATCGCTCTAATTTTGCTTCACTCTGTTCGATGTGGGCACACTGGTTCAGCACTGGATTCGCCCCAGTTGTTTATTCAGTTTAAGAAAAAAGTACTGTCAAAACATTAAATCAGTAATTTGGTTTTTTTCCATTTTGGTTGTTTTGCTCAATCTCAATGTGCTTCATTTTTTTGTGTTCGAATATATTGCTTAATATAACAACAAACTAAACAAGCAGAAAAATGCAGGAAAATTAACTACATATTAATTTTTATTTTATTTTTGGTTATCAAAGAATGACAGCTGTCAGGGTGATCTACATATTTGTGTTAGATGAATCGGGGGTTGCAATGGGTTTTTTGATAACCACGCCCTAGGGCTGGGGACACCGAACAAACGTGATATTTTGATTGATGTAATTTTGTCTACCGAAAATAGGTACAGCCAACCCTCGTATAACGCGGTAGTTAGCTTCTCAAGAAACAGCGCGTTATACAAAATCCACATACTAATGCTGGGGTAACGTTTTCCACAAAAAAAAATAATCTAAATGCATATAAATTTGTCACACTGTTTTTGGAAAACTAACTGTACTATATAATACAAAAACATGGCATGTTTTTTAATATTTAAAGGAATCCGTTATAAGAGCTTGCTGAGCACTTCTCTGCAACTCGTTTCGAACTTACAAATATGGAGCAAGAGATCGTTGCAAATGCCTTTTAACATTGTTGGAGCCTTCCATAGAAAGATCAATACCTGCAAAGATGTTCTCCAAATTAGCCGCCAAATCCAATCGGGGTTTTCAGTGAACCAACATTGAAGGGAGCTTTCATACGTCATACTCAACAACCTACGGAATACGTCAATGTGTTAAAAGGGCATTCCCCGAAAGACATGAATGCGATAGGTGCAAATGTATGTACATACATATGTATGTACATTTTTCGCGTTAGAAATAAACCGAAAATCGCGTTGTAGAAGCACCGCACTATAGGAGGGCTTGCGGCAAATTGGAAATCAGGTTATAGCGAGTTCGCGTTGTGAAAATACCGCGTTAAACGAGGGTTTACTTTATGTATGTTTATGTATGTGCATTATTAATCAATTTTATTTGCTTTTATGCACCGCACTGCTTTCCACTTTCGAACGAATTGCTTAAAATTCTTATTTTATATTTGATTAAAAAATTAGGTTAAAAAACTAAAACTCGCCTACGAAACGAACGAAATGATGATGTTAAGTGTGTGTTTTTTCAGGGATGAATGCTGTTTTGCAATAATAAAACTACAAAAATAATAATATGTAATTAGATTTTCTTTTCTATTTGAAAGCACATTTGAAAAACTGCCAACTGCATTGAACTGCTAATTTGGCTTTGAACAGTTCTGTGAAAAATGTCTGGGGACATTTCAAAATGTTGGCTCGAATTGACAGTTTTTTTGTAATGACTCATTTCGGTTAGGTGAAAGCGCACCATAACTGCAGCATAACTCTCAAATAATTTTTTTCTTATTTTGGTTTAAAATTTCGTTTATTGAATATTTATGTTAAGTTTATAAAAAATATAAAGATAAAAAAATATTTTTTTAAAAACAAGCTTTAATGAACTAAAAAGTAAAAAAATAAAAAAATGTGTGACTATTAATCTAAGCTTGGGGCGCTCAGGCACAAGACAACACATGCACGATGTGCAATGAGGACGAAGAATTAGCAGAACACATTTTATGACACTGTTACAGTTTAATTAGAACTCGTCATCGTCATTTAGACAAATTTTACCTCGAGCCTGAGCGCCGCAAGCTTTAATTAATAGTCACACGTTGGTGACTCGAAAAAATTATTTTTTTACTTTTTAGTTCATTAAAGCTTGTTTTTAAAAATTATTTTTTATATTTATATTTATTTTCTACTTTTTAGTATTTAATTTTTTTTTTTACAAATTTACGTCGATATGTATATTAGCTTGGGTGTGATATGAGAAAGTTTAGAATGTTTGAGATTCTACTCGCCCTTTCATTCGAAAGAAAAAGGTAATTCGCCATCTTGGGGCGTCCACCATATTGAATTTAGAATGACGTCACTTAGCTAGTCTAATTCAGCTTTAAGTTGATACCCATATTAAAGAGGTCGTGAAGATAACGGTGATCCACCATCTTGGGGCGCCCGCCATATTATATTTATGACGTCATAAAATATACTATATTGTATTGTGACGTGTGCAAATTTTCAGGTAAAAGCAGTAAAATCGATTCCCAGATTTTGCCCTCACAGAAAGTGAAGTTAATATGAAGCTTGAAAAAAATACTTTTTTGCAGTTTCGACGTTTTCAATTCGATGAATTTGTATGTTTGTACATATTTTAGATTGAAGCTATACAATGTTGACTATTGAAAGGACATTGAAAGTGTTGATTATCAACAGCAGTAGGTAATATTATTCACAGCCGTACAATTTTTCTAATTAATATTTTACCTGCAGATGTACAAAAAGCACACCTCTTTCCGGCGACTAATTAGTCATATATATGTATGTTTCTATGTACGTACTTAGCAAGCGGTACGAATTCTCAATTTTACCTTCGGTAAAACCTAACTTAATAAATTAACAGAAATTTAACCATGTTTAGCTACTCACAAAAGTGTGACTTTTATAAAATAGTTTTTAAAGCTAATTCGAAGTTGAAACTATTTTATATGCTTACCTTATAGATGATTAAAAACAAATAAACAATATACTCGTAGCTTCTAGTAATTGAGTCATTTGTTTATTATGAAATGAAAATGATATTCAACTCAACATTTAATAAAGAAGCATGTTCGAGGTTAATTTTAATTGCAACATTATACTCGTACATGGATGCAGAAGCGAATAAATAAATGAAAAGCGTTTGCTCTGTAGCAAATATTTCTAATCGGCAAAAGATAAATTGTGGCCGTTTACAGTTGCGCACACCAAGTTGGTTGAGGCCCTTTTCCACTTGTGCGCGGCCACCTTCGGCGATGTCGATTTGATATTATAGCAGAGCTGAAGTAGACAAAGTCCTTTACACCTGGTCTCCACGAGCTAAAATTTATAGCAAGATAATTAGCATGCTATAAAAATAGCTAATTGAGACGGTAAATAGGCAGATAATTGAGATAGCAAGCTATCCATAGCAGGATATTTAGCAAGCTATAGATATCTTGTTAATTTTGTTATTTTAGCACCTCCTCCTGACCAATTTCCTTGAGAAATCGCAGTAGGAGATTGGGTGCTGTGCGTTGTAGATCCTCTGCTGTAATTTGGTATTTACCCAAGCACTTGAATCTTTCCTGAGTTAATGCTGTACATTCCATCAGTATGTGTTCTGGATATTCACTGGATTCATTGCAAAATCTGCATCACTCTTCATCTGAGAGACATAGCTTCCTGAGATGTCCCGTGAGTTAACAGTACCCCATAAGGAACGCAGTTTCTTCGCTTGTCTTAGACCCTGACTTTTCGGAGCTCCTCTTTTACTGTATGATCCCCTATGCCGCAGGAGAGTTCAGTGGCAAGTTTGTCCCCCTCTTCATTTCCTTCTATTCCCAGGTGTCCTGGTAGCCAGCAGATAGTGATGTTGTTTCATTCGCACAGTCTATTTAGTTGATCTAGGCTAGGCATTCCCAGACAATTCTAGATTTGATGACCTGAGCCACTATTGCCTTGATAGCTGCTTGGCTATACACTGCGCGAAATAACTATATCGGACAAGCAAAAAACTTAAAAAAAAACATATGTCTTTATTTTATTATTATTTTATGGGTTTTATTTTTTTTTTAATTACATACATAAAACTAGGAAGAAATCCATGCAAAAAATTAAAGTTGTTCATTCATTACAAAAACAGAAGGTATGTATATTTTGTGTAACTTCGAACGAAATAAATATAACAGACAAGATCTTAAAAGTCAGTTCTGCTGTAAAAACTTAAGTAAACTATTTTGAAGATAATATTTAAAAATTTTGTTCTTCCTCCTTTTTGGTTGAAACTACTACTAAGCGTCGAGGCATTGAATCGAGTAAATTTTGTTGTGTGGATATGTAATTTGTAGCCATTCTTCCTGAATAGCGGTTTTTAGCTGCAAAACTGACTCGAACTGGCCTACACCCGAGTAAACCCGCTTCGACAGTATGGCTCATTGCTTCTCTATGTGATTTAAGTCAGGAACGTCTATTCTTCTCCCCACAAATTTTCACCAAAATCAATAAGAACATTGTCCAGCAATTCCACATATTTCTCCGAATTCATTTTATGGGAAACAAAACAAATTGGAGTCTTTCCTCTGTAGCCAAAACCAGCCCATACTCCCAGCTATCCTTGGAAGTTCTTCGAATGCCGAGTTTCACGATCTCGGTGTATATCTCTCCAATACTTGTGTCCTCCGTCAGGACCATCCATATTAAATTGCTTTTCATCACTGAAAATGACAGATTGCCGTTTTGTGATGCAAAACAGATGTTTCTCAGCAAAACATAACCTTGCCTTGTTTTAGACACTATTTTGATTCCAGCGTAATTTCTCCGCTATTTGTCTAACGGGTATTTTTTGAAAATTTGCGATTCCCAGCCTCTCGTCCAGAAACAGTGCTTTTCTCATAGGCATTTTTGTTGGTTGCAAAAAAAGAAGGTGTATTTGACTAAAACTTAATTAAACACATTAAATGTTTTCAACTACACACCGATTTATTATAATTTGTCGGCTTAAAATTACTTTCGCCACTTAAACGTCCGACTAAAACTCGTGTCTGCTATATTTATTTCGCACCGCAAAAGTAATAACCCAGGAAAGAACAACCCGAAACAAGAATACACGAACATTGAGAGAATTAAAAGTACCGTTATGTTTTACTTCAAACAATTCATTTTTCAACACAATGAAGAAAATTATGTGCTAGTTAAGAAATTTTTATTGTTTTTTGAGAAAATGCAAATGAAAATGCTTGTCCGATATAGTTATTTCGCGCAGTGTATGACATTAGCCGTATTTTATTATCGCCGATAATCCATATAGATCATTGGTTTGTATGCATTACAACAACAATGCGAGATCTTACTTTTTATCAGGATCAATGTTTGTGATCCAAAAATGAGTTCGGCTATTTCTCACTAGGAGTGCATACTTCGCTAGGAATGCATCTTTCGCTTGTAAATGTTGCTATAATTAGCGATAATTCTCAAGGGTACATGTTGCCAGATTAGAATAAGTAATAATTATTGACAATCCAAATATTATTATGTTCGAATAAATTAATATTGATCGCACAAACTATAATAGGAAACATCTGGAAAAAACTTCTGTGAATCATAAGCAATGGCATAACTTTCAATAATACACCACTCTCCAGTTATCCTGGACACCACCCTAAGAGTTAGTTGAAACCTAACATCTGTGTTTCCTATCACTACGTCAATCTGTGTGTATCTCGTTCTTGTTCTTCATGTGGTCGCGCTGTGTGTAAACATTATAAGGGTAATCATATCCCCTTTTTTGTGTGTAGATTATAAAAAAATATATATATGTTAGCAATGTATAGTAGTAAAACTATAGCTACAAAATATTATTCTCATTTGGTATCTGTTAGTCAAAAGTAACAATATCCTCCATAAAAAATAAAACAAGCGCATTCAACTTTAATTTAAAAGAAAATAATCATTCGCATGGCAACTTTGTGCTAATTGTCAAAAGTAACTTAGCTTGTACAATCACCACAAGACAGAACTTAACCTTTTCGTTGATCTGGACTGTTTTATTTTCATTGCGTGATCCAAGGCTATTATTGGGCCAAACATTTTTTTTTAAAAAAAACGCCAGAACATTTTTTGGTCTTTTTTCCAAATTGAAAAAGGAAAAAACCCCAAAAAAGTGGTTGGCTTTGTTTTCCAAATAGAAAAGAAAAAAAGGCTTGAGTACCAGGTACTCGTGAAATTTATGTGTTTACTCATTGTGCATGTTGTTTTGTCGCAAAATAGAGAGAACATAGAGCATTGTTGTACCAAAATGACTGTAATTCACATACTTGTACCTATAATAACTGTAGTTCACGCGTTATCAGTATGATATAATATAAAGGTGTCCAAATTCTAAAGTACAAATTTGCAGCGCGACCGCACCCGTCGCGTCTATTGTAGCGATTATCATGAGTTGGGCACATCTGGCAATAGCACAGATTTCATCTTGAGAGATGCTGGTGTAACTGCCCATGGGCTCGAAAAGTTTAGTTCCGGAAGTATGAGTATATTCGTTGTTTGAACAATAAAAAATATTTGGCTTCAGCAGTCCTAGGTAGAACCAAGCCTAGCTTCCCGCAACAATTTGTGTGTGCGCGTTATATTTTTGCGGAAGGGACCGACAGTTTTCTGCCGTATCCGAACGGCGAGTTGGGAAGCTTTATATGACAAATGATACTCTTGAATGCTTGTCAGGCATTCGAAAGAGGTGGGGACTGTGAAAAACTTTTAGGTGTTTGCGGCGGGATTCGAACCCAAGACCGCTGGCACAGTAGTCCGACGAACTTATACCCAGATGCTGGAGCTCGCGTTATGGTACAGTTTGTATTTAAGAAAACATGAGCGTTCGTTTTTCCAAATAAATAATTTTGACACCTCTCTTTCCATATTTTAACGCAAGATAAGTGGTAAGTGGTTGTACAAAATGCTTCCACTTGTTGAAAAACCACTTTTTATGAGACCGAGGAGAAGCAGGCCACTGTATGTCGTCAACCGTCAATCAGTGGAAAACATTTTCGGTGGTTTTTATTTACTGATTGGTTTGTGCAATTTTCTTGGTTCACGATCGTGTGTTTTTTATATTTCTCAAGACTTGTACTCAAAGCCTTTTAGACTCTCATTATTATACAAAAAATAAAATTGTAATTTACTGACCCGAATAATTACGCATTACGTCCGTGAATGGGGGTATCGACGCATGTCACACATCGACAAATTGCCAATTGTCTCGAACTCAAACCCACAACAAGTTTCATCATCATCATCATCTCTCTCTCTCCTTCTCTTTCTGCGTCTCAGGTCTCTTTCTATCTTTTCAAATTGCTATGCAAGTTTTGTGATCCGTTGATATGCCATGCAACGCCATCGCCGAACTGAAATTCCTCGTGCACGCCTTACACACGGGGCATCGCATGGCAGTAGTAGCAAAAATGAAAAACATAAACAAAACTAATAGGTAACAATACTTAACCGCTGTTGGTAGAAAGCTGCATTTAGTTTGCACCGAGTTCAATAACGTTCATTTCGAAATACATATCCAACTAGATACGTAGCGTGTATAGTGTGGTGCACCACGATTAGCGTGCAAAGTTGTCGGGCCGGTTACATGGAATGGTAAACACTTCGGGTGGGGAGGGAATTTTCCACCGCGTAATCGCTTTTCATTTGAAATACGAAACCATGCAAAAAAAAATACTTCTCCCTTTTTCGGACGCGCTCCATGATTACTAATAATAAACACACATTTTTGTCCTCTTACAGTCTTGTGACGCAATGCTGGAAGATGCAGAAACGAAGGAACTTATGAACCGAAGCTTCGATTTGGCAATTCTGGATGGTGCCTACCCTGAGTGTGCCCTTGGCATGGTGCGCCATTATAAGATTCCGTTTATGTACATAAACACGGTGGGCTTCTTTACGGGAAGTCTCTCGATTGCTGGCAATCCCGCCTCGTTTGCGGTAACACCGAACTTCTACACGGCATTCACCGATAACATGAATCTAATCCAGAGAGCCACGAATACCGCTGTGCAGTTATTTTTCATCATGTTGCATAAGGTGAGTGTTTGCGATGCCGTAATCGATACTGTGTAGAGCCACCTCTTACATCATCACTTTCTTTCAGGTTGTTATAGCGCTGGTGTATAAGGTGCTGCAGGATCGCCTCGGTGCGGACCATCCCCATCCGTATGAGATATCGAAGAATGTCAGCTTCATCCTGCAGAATGGTCACGCTGTGGTGTCGTATCCACGGGCGTTGAATCCAAACATCGCTGAGGTGGCGTGTATTCATTGTAAGCCAGCTAGACCACTGCCCAAGGACTTGGAGGAGTTCATTGCGTCAGCTGGTGAATCGGGTTTCATTTACGTGTCGATGGGTTCATCGGTTAAGGCGTCCAATATGCCAGAGTCACTGCGTAGGTTGCTGGTGAAGACATTCGCACGTCTGCCGTATCATGTGCTCTGGAAGTGGGAAGGAAGCGCTTCAGAAATGCATGACCTAACACCGAATGTCAAACTCAGTCGTTGGCTGCCGCAACAGGATATTCTGGGACATCGTAAGATGCGCGCATTCGTAACTCATGGAGGACTGCTGAGCATGTACGAGACGGTGTACCATGGAGTGCCTGTGGTGACTATGCCAGTTTTCTGTGACCATGATGTGAACTCGGCAAAGGCGGAGGTCGACGGTTATGCGGTGAAGTTAAATCTGGAAACTTTAACGGCAGATAAATTGTATAAATCCGTGATGAAAGTGATACACGATCCGGCATTTCGACAAGCCGCTAGGTATGAGATATTTTAAGTATTTTTGTATGTAGGTAATGCAAATTTGAGATGTATTGTTGGTTACAGAAAAGGGGTAGGTAGTGTGTAATATGCAAGAGAAAGAGTTAATTTCAGTGAGCACCGTGGTGTAGTGATAAGTGCGTTGGACCACTACGCAATGCTGCCCGGGTTCAATCAACCTAAACGTTTTTTCATGGTGCCACCTCTTTCGAATGTCTGACAAGCATTCAAAGAGTACCATTTGTCACGAGGAGCTCTCAATTCGCCGTTCGGAGTTGGCAAAAAACTGTAGGTCCCTTCCATTCGTGCTACAATGTAGCACGTACACATAAATGGCTGCGAGAAACAGGCCCTGGTTCACCCCGAACTGTAGCGCCAACTAAAGAAACAAGAAGAAGAATACATTTCTTCGACCGTTGAAGCCAAAAGCATACATTTCGATAATGGCGCCCAACGTGAGGACTTTTTTTTATTTTATTTAAACAAAAATACCTAAATATACTGTGACATTTCGCCATACATTTCGTATATCGTTGCCTCTCTCTTTTGTTGGGTTGGAATTTGATGGAAACAAACGTTCTGTTTCTATAAACGGATGTTTAGAGCTTACAGATCTTTAGATTGATCTTTATTTTCATACTAAAATGTTCAGAATTTGGTGTTGCCATAAGGGGATCGCACAGCACCCACGGCGCGTGCATCTTATGCCATTCGATCTGCATACAATGGACCTGGCAAGCAAGAGTGCGATTAGACTTACTAACTTAGGCTACTTCAGAAATAGAAGCTATGGTCAGGGAAGCTATGGAGGGAACTTAAAATTGGCAACCTCGATAGAACGGATCACATCCTCCAAGTTCTGAACTTCGCTACACCGTATGCAACGCTGTACCCGGAGAGGGAAGTTTGAGGGAATCACACATTGATGTCTATACGGATGGGTCGAAAACTGACAATGGCACGGGCTCTGGTATATACTCAAGAGAACCGGAGCTAAATATGTGCCTTAGACTTCCAGACGACTGTTACGTAGGCAGAGGTCCTAGCTGTGAGGAGAGCGGCGGAGCTGTTGGTGGAGGAGCCAATAACAGATAAGGTTATCATCGTCTACATTGATAGTCAAGCCGCGCTCAGAGCACTAGAATCGTGTATCGTTAAGTCGACAGTTGAAGAAGGATGTCGTTCTGTGCTTAAATCACTAAGCAGGGTCAAACTATGTTGTGTGCCTAGACACTATGAGGGAAATTAACTTACTGATGAACTAGCAAAGAAGGGTGGGGCGGGGGGCCCCGACATAGCACCACCATCATGCGGCATCAGGGCAAAACTTAACAACACTATCATTAGTATGGCGGACCAAGTTCAGAATAGAGCGAGATAGGGTATCCAAGCCTCTTTGGCCTATTAAGTTAAGAACTCTAATACGAATATTCTTCGGGCACTGTCTCTTAAGGAAACATTAGTATGCCCGTGCGAGAGCTCTCGCAAGAGAAAATTCAACCCCCAAAATCCAAACTTCCCATATGATTTCCATCTGTCAACTCATGGAAATCCCATGGAAATCATACGGCAAGTATTTATTCTTTTGAGAGTTCATTTTGAGTAGAATATTTGTTTTGATAAATTTTTTAAATTGTTAAAATTTATAAAGTAAAAGTGCAATTCGTCACTGCTCCAGGAAAATCTCTTTCTTTTGACACCTCATTCGATAAGATTGGTTAAGTGTGAGAGCCGCAAATGGTACCAATACTACTGAAATCATGTATACGATAATGCCAAAAGAATGGGACTTTCAACCGCTGACGAATGCAGATATTATTATCATTATTGTGATTTTTGTTTTATGATGGCTCAGCCTTATAATCCCTTTCAATCTAACCTCACATAATCTACTCTATCCGTCGTATCCGATATAACTGTTCCTTACATGTCATCTCCATAAGTGAAGGCCTGTATTCTCAGTTAAAAAAATCGACCAAGTGCGAGTCAGACTCGCGCTCAAAGGGTTCCGTAGTTTTGAAACTATGTAGTTATATTTTGTTTAAACAACTGTTTCGTTTCGTTAACACAAAAAAACGAAAACGACCCACCTCTATATATCTATCAATATTGATATCTGATTTCAGAATGTATACTTGTTGAATGTAGCCCTTTAGCAGAATGAGACACACACAAAAGGAAACAATTGAAATGTCAAAATTCTCGGAAAAGGAAAAGAAGCCGACAAAGTGTTAATGAATTTTGGCGCATGCATATCTTGATTCTGCTATTAAAGAGTGAATTTGCATGCGAAAAAGACAAAATTCATTGAAAATTTTTCCAGTACATATTCACATTTCGCACTTTCCACTATATAAGAGTGAGTTTGTATGAAGAAAATAAAAGTTGTCATCCAAAACTGTCCACTATCCAGGTTTCGCAAGATTCTTTTATTCGCAGATTCCACTTTTCACAAGTTTTACTGTAATATTATTCACTATGAGAAATTGGATAAACATTAAGAACGCGGCTGAGTGTGTAACGCGTCAATTAACCTTTTTTGCGCTCTACTACTGAGTTCAGGGGTCTCAGCTCCGTTTCCTGGCAAAATCCGTATTTTTTTTTTTTTTTTTAAAAATTTTTGTATGGCAGCACAATTTCGGACAGCCATTAATTTTCCCAAAATTATTGTTAATCGAATAGTGGTAATTTCTTTAAAGTTGGTCCAGTAGTTTAGGAGTTAAAATTCAATTTTTCGACGTGTGAATAACTCAAAAACTATACAACTTATGAGATTCGCTAAGTTGTTGTTGTAGTTGTTGTATTTATTGTGGCAGAAATTTTACATATTTTATCATATAACATTAATTATAGAGATTTGGCGTATTTGCCTTACTACTAGAATATTAATACAATTTCGAAAATAATATATCACAGAATCTTTTAATTTTGAACAAAAAGCCACAGAGGAAAACCTTCATTAAAAACAAAAAAAAAAAAAAAAAACCACAAAGCCTTTTCGTTGGAGGGAAAAGAGAAGTGGATTTTAAACTTAATTTCAAATTTCAGAGCATGAGATTCGCTAAGTTATCTCTACAAATATAGTTAATTACCTACAAACTATGGCGCAAATTCATAGTCAGCCCATGAATAGTGCCTATAGCCGACTATAGTTACAGCCGGCTATAAATAAAAAAGCCGGCTATAACTTTTCGTTATTCATAAACATATTTTTGCCTGTGTATTAGTTAGTATCGACTTTGGTATGTTTTTGTAAAGTGATTTGAACGAACAAACCCAAACGTGAAAATATTATATGAGAAATTTATAGCCGACTCTAATTATTTAAAATTACGTTTGGGCAGTTTTAAATTTCGAGCCGGCTATAAGTGAGTATGAATAGCAAAAAGTATATTTTAGGTTATGTAGGTGAATCAATTCTTTTATCGTCGGCTCTATCTGACTATGAATTTGCGCCTATGATTTTTTCATATTTTTGACTTCAGTAGTTTCCGAGAAAACAGTAGGGGAATTTTTGGTATGATATTTTTCACACATTTTTGGCAATAACTGCCAAAGTTTTTTAACAGAACAAATTAATAAAAACATTTCTGGAATCTTTGTTTCGAACCCTTTCGAATGATGTTCCACATGATATATTTTTCAGATTTTTTTTTGAGATTACATTTAACCCACTCTGTACAGTTGTTTCACAATATTTTTGAGTAATATGTTGTCCATGTATGTGGACACCACCATAATGCATAAGTGTGCCAAATTTCAAGTTTCTAGGAAGAACAGTTCTTGATGTTTTTATCGGGACAGACATTTTTGAGTTAGACCGAACTTATAATGGTTCCGTATTACCATATGAGTACGGATCCCTAAAAATCAACGTAACAGATGCGACGGCTTTAAGAAGCAGATCTATTGAAACAAGCTCAGTATTTAAGGATTTACCGAACAAAAAATCTTTCTTAAAAGAGACCCATCATTAATTTGGGCCATGTTTTTTTTTTCTAGATTCCGTCAGAGACTACTTCTGGACCAACGCAGTTCAGCCCTTGATACAGCAGTGTATTGGACTGAATACGTTCTAAGGTATAATGGAGCTTATCATCTGCAGTCACCAGCTCGGAATTTGAGGTCAGCAAATTCGCTCAATTAACGCAAAAGCATTCAATTTAAATAAATACGATTATTTTTAATCCACAGTTGGATACAGTACTACCTGTTAGATGTTGTTGCCCTATACTTGTCCGTCTTTGCCTTAGCTGTGTACATTTTGAAGCGTTTACTTCGAACCGATGTGATAGTATCGCTAACCAACAAAGAGAAGAAACTCTAAAAAGCAACCAGCAAATGAATAGCA
The DNA here is from genome assembly GCA_949775065.1 of Brachyopa scutellaris. Taxonomy (NCBI): domain Eukaryota; kingdom Metazoa; phylum Arthropoda; class Insecta; order Diptera; family Syrphidae; genus Brachyopa; species Brachyopa scutellaris. The sequence continues at coordinate 42,719,761 of OX459115.1, forward strand.
ACCGGATATACAAACAAAATTGTACAATTGATTTTTATTAAGGGGCGGGTTACATCCGTTTGTTTTGACTTTTTATATTTATTGTTTTTTTTTTTTTTTTTTTTATATATTTAAAGAAGAAAAGTGATTAAATTTTTTTTATACGAAATGTGAATTTAATTTGCTCAGCAATAATAATTATTGTAAGTTAATAAATTCTAATTATTAACTTACACTGCCCTAACAGCCGCCCATCTATTTTGGTGACAAATTCTATTTACAAAATTGTATGCACTGTAAATATGTATTGTTTAATTAATAAGAACATATGTAGTTATAGATTTAAGAATTATCTGGTTATTGTTAAAAAGTTAAACAAAAAAGGAAGAAGAGCAGAATTTGATTCCCGTTTAAAGTTTAAGAAAGACCAAAGTTTAAGATTTCCGAATTGAAATTAATATTGTTTTTGTTCTTATAGCAGATTGTATTTAATTATAAATAAATTGGTTGATGTACGAGTATAAATAGGTATTTGTGAGTTACATTTACAAATTAGTTTTTATTATATTTCAATTACATTTCTATCTATCTGTACTGTATCTATTTTTCTATCTAACTATAGATACCATCACAATCATATGTAGTAATAGACTATTTACTGAGAAATAAAACGTTGTGATTTTTATTGTATGTTGTTTGATGTTATAGAATAAAATAAATGCTTTAAATAATATGCGTTCGTTTGTTTGATAATTTAAACTTAAAAATACAGTGGAAGTCACTTATAACGACCGTTTTCCCTTCATTTGGTTTGCCAAGGAAATATAATATAAATTATGAAAAACATGTGCAACAGAAAAGTGCACTATGCAGTTACTTTTGGAATTCACTCGAAATGGAGGTCTGTTCTGCATTCCGAGTGAATTCGAATTTTCGGAATCCACTTCGAATTCATTCGTGTGAAATGTCAAAATCAGCTGTAAAATCATTTCAAAATTATTTAAGATTTCAGATCCTGGGTTTTGTTTTGTGAAAGTGAATTAAAAATTTAAAAAAAATATATTTTATTAAAAATGGATTCTATTTTGTGTTATATGATTGGTGAAAACAACCAGGCTGAAGGATGTTACTAAAAGTTAGTGGGAAATAGTAAGCAAAGTTCTCGGCGTGATGTTAAACATTTGCAATACAAGTTTTGTTCGAAGTGGACTAAACTGCAAAGTATGTACGCATAAAGAAAGAGAAAATATGTTCTTTTTTGAAAAATAAGGGATTCCGGAGATTATAGATTGCTTGGATGGTACAAGCATTCACCTTCATCCGTTAAAAAATTATGTTTATATATATGTGTTGATAAAAAATATTAACTACAATTTCTTATCTTTTTCCATTTAGTTATTGGAAGACCTTCACCCTTCAACCATTGTACTTACTTGCTCCACGAATCCTTAGTATACCCTTTGTCCCCCCCTCTAACGGAACTCTTCGCAAAATCTTGTTTTTCTTCTATGTAATTCAAGAGAATACTCTCCTGCCTCCAATTTTCGCGTTTTCCCCAAATCAATTATTTTAATACACTAATGGAGTCTTATTTTTTTACTCATATTTTTCAAAATGATTCTGATCATCAAACTAATTAATTAATCCATTTTACAACGGCATGTGAATTCAATTCACATCAAGAAACTCAAGTAAATTCAATTGACTAAGAACAAAGCATTTTCGTAATGCAGAACACTAATTTACAGTAGTTGTCATTTCGAGTGGAATGTAGTACACCAAAATATTCACTTTTGAACATACAATCCACAACACATAATTGCAGCGTTTTTCATTATTGGTACTTTTCTTAAAATGCTGGGTTAAGCCATGGGTAGATCGTTGTCGCCAATTGGGTGCGAGGCTTACTCCTACAAAAGAGCTTCAAATTGAAGATACTCAACAATTAAGAGATTTTTGCCGTTTGACAACTAGTGAAATAGAATACGTAATACAATCCGTTGGGCCCACTATTTAAAAAAAAAAAAAAAAACTTAACTAAGGGAAGACCTACCAGCACGTGAGCATGTATTGGTAAAACTTAGATTTCTTTTATCTGTTTGGTAAGTCTGTCGTCTGGGGCCTGTAATAGAACATGACAAGTCGACAACTCTAAATTCACTTAAAGAACTATGCTTGTCCGACAAGTACAAATTAATTCTGTAACAGAACCCAAACCGTTGCACTTGCCAAAAGAACTAATTTCCTTTGACTTGTCGGCATTTGTCGAGGATCGCTGTTATCACTATCACCGTCACTATAGAACTCTGAATTAAAAGAAAATTTAATTTATTAATTTTTAATTGAATAATGTGTTTTTGCAATATTTGTATCCTGCTCTTTTAAATATATTACATCAATCGGCGAGTCATTCAGGTATAATTTAGGAAAAGAAGACCTTCTTGAGAAAATCAAACATTTGATGGATTTAGGCCATTCGAACGTGACCAGAACAGAATTCTATTCAGACCTTCGTTAACTTCATCAGCTGCTTTTCTACGACACCAAAAAGAAAACTTTCCGTACCTGAACATCATCAGCATACGTGCTTGTATTCCAGTATGTACAATTGAAAGAATTGTGAGAGAAGTCTGTCCAGAGATTTTGCACAGTTTAGACGATAAATATTTACCGGTAAAAACAAAAAAACACACTTTATTATAAGCTTAAATTAAAATGAACAAAATGCATACATCAAAATATATAAATTGGTGAATTATTACAAGTTCTCAAACTCTATATCCTACGTTATCCACTGTTTTGCCATATTGACTCTCGACAGCTACTCGCAAAATACGAACTGTGTTGGAATTCTGCGAGCTAATCTCCGATAGTGGACAAAACATGTGTCCACTTGCGAGTGACTCTCAAAAAGTTCGAATGTCGAGAGTGAGAAGTCAGCTCTCCGCAAGCTACTCTCAAGTCAAGACTGTGTCCACTTGCGAGTTTGCTCTCAAGAGCTGCTTGATTTTGCTCTCAGATTTCAGATTTTTCGATCGAGATTGATCTGTTTTTCTGCAATTGTATTAGTGTGACATTTTACATCTCGTTCGTAAAAGAAAATAAATAAGAAAAAGAAAAATAATAAATACAATTTTAAAACACTTTCTTTACATTTTCTAAATATTCTACACAGTTTCTGATAATTATTTTTGTTGATTGATACTTATTTTGATGTACTGCGTTGACATTTCATATAAAATGTGCTGGTGTTAGTGCAAGTAGATGTAAGTCTCCAGCTGAATCCAAGATTCACAACAATTGATCTAGAGCAAAAAAAAAGTGCTTTTTTGGTCGGTTGGAAAATTAAAATTGTACTAGAACGATAAAAATTGCTCGAAATAAAAAAAAAGTGCTTTTTTTTGCCCAATCGAAATCGACATAAATAAGCTTTGCTTTAGAGGACACATGACGTGTGACTAAGCATATTTGATATTTTTCATATTCATATTTCATAAGTTGTGTTAATGAATAGAATAATAATTATTGTATTCAATAGATGGTAAGTAAATAAATAAATTCCATTTAGTTTTGGGACACCCTTTAGAAGAAATAAATATTAACAATATTACAAAGTATGCTTTCAACACCAATTAACTATTTTATTTTATTTTTTTTTTTAATCTTTATTCATTGACAGAGAAACGAAAGATACATTTAGTACCTACATAAACATTGTATATATTAAGTTTAAATATTTAGTTTGCTGGTTTGATTGAAATTTCGAGTATGTGGCGACGACGAATGCGTCGAGGAGGACTGCGTTGAATGTAAAAATAGGCTGCATATGCGAATCCCGTAAAAGATGTAACCAAAGTGAACCATCGAAGTATTTTGATCATTTTTCGTAGACTAGATACACGATTAGAAACACGATGAAATATTAATGATTATGACTTCAATTGTATGTTATTAATAACTTACCAATATAAGAATACAAGTTTTTTCAAAACCACTGGATTCGGAAGGACACTCTCATCGATCCAAAACAATGGCATTGTTAGCATTTTCAAATTCTTCATGGAAGCCACCTTGTCGACCGGTTCCATGATCAAATTGAACTGAACTCGATTGGACGATCTAATTGGTGTTCCTGTAATCTGGAACAAAAAATGTATAAACATTTAAATATTGCTTGAATATTAATAAAGTTACCATTTCCAAAGTAACATGAGTTTGATGTTTGCTATGATTTGGCTGTAGTCCTTCGATATTTGCAAATAAACTCTTTTCGCCGTCCAGAAAATGTGGCATAGATGCTATCATTGGTGTACCGATGCACATTGAAATGTCCAGTGTTCCTTTAGCTGGATAATTCTTTGGGCACCAGCCGCAGAAACATCTACAACTTCCTTCGTACTTTAAATAAATGTTAAAAGATATGAGAGTCTTATCAAAAAATCCTTTCTGTTAAAAATTTTACTCGTTTCATGTCAAAAAAAAAAAAATACAAAATATTTTTGGTTGGAGAGATGAGATGAGAGAAATGAAACAATGAGCTGTGTCTAGGGATTAGTTCATTGGAACTTTGGAACAACTTTGGACGCTATGTTGATCATTTCTATGTACATGGTATTTAATCAAAGGTAAAAGATTGTTTTACGAGAAGGGCGAACCATAGAAATCACTTTGGCCGGCACTGAACCGTAAAAGAACTAATGAAATCCTTTGACTGAGTAGGGCGCAAATTCAAGTAGCAATAGGAACTATCCGGGCATTGCGTCCTGGGCAAACAGGCCAAGAGGCTCGAATTCACAGTTACGGATATTTGCAGATACTGCAATAATATGTGTAGCAGAAGATATCGCACATACATATTGTGTACAAATGTCAGGACATAGCATGCATTCACAGGAACATTTTTGGCTGCTACTTCTTTAGTTACCTGGAGGAGGTTGGTCAGATCAAACATGGACTCGTTCTAAAATTTTTCAGAGTAATAAAAATATCTTCGACTACTTACTTATTTTGACGCTGGTGGGTAGGCTCAGTAGGTCCATTTGACTCCAGAGGGCGATTACAGCAGCGTTACCCAAGCTGTAAGGTCTCTTGAGGAGGGCTCGAAGACAGAGTAGTCAACCTGATACCAATGATGGTGTGAGAATATAGCAAACCGTGCCCCAGGATGCAAAGCTGAGGGTTTTTTTTTTTAAAGGGGTACTGACCCGCCAGTTAAGGGGTTAACTAAGTCTCTAACGAGCTCCTTGAGGCGCCCTGGCAAGGGCCACTCGTATCTTTCGCCCCACCACAGTAGAACCAGCTACTACTCGTGGGATTTAGAATTAGAATAATTAACATTGAAAACGAAAAACGTAACAAACGGTGGAAACCTCAACCAACAGACGCATTATCGAGGAAGAGGAGAAATTATTACTTCAGGGAGGCCAAATTATAGTGTCTTCGGATGGAGAAAGCGGTGGAGGTGATATCGATTTGAAGAATCTTCTTCACGACGATGATGACAATCGTTAGCTCGCCCAACCTCTCCCTGCAATCCACTGCGTCAAACCGCAGTAGGGATCGCGAACAGCAAACTTAAGGAAGAGGGAATGGGAGGAGCTGACCGAAAGAGACAGGAAAAGGCTTCACAATGCGCGGACTTTCTTGCAGGAGCTGTCATCAAGAGCCAACTGCTAGCTGCTCGGGAGTTACTGGGACTGCGGAGAGCTCGTGCACTGCGTGGGGCCACACAGGTCTATGACTTCTTGTAGCCAGCGGTCAGAGGTCTATCCCATCAGTTGCTGTAAAGGAAGGAAAGGAAGGAGTAGATTTTGAAAAACCTTTCTCGTGGGCATTTGCAAGCAGAGAGCAGTGGGGGAAAAACGAGGTAACTCAGGATGCTAAGTCTATCTACACAAATGGCTCACAGATGCACATATGTAGGTATATATAGGAGCGGGTTGCTTCTCGGAGGAACTAAGAACTAGGAGCGTTTTCCAAGGTAAGGTTCTGGCAGTGACAAAGGCCTCCTAATTGGTGTCAATGATGACAATATCGCGAGGGGTTATCACAATTTACATTGACAGCCAGGTGGCCATAAAAGGAATAGCTGCTACGCAAATAACATCTAAGCTTGTAAAGCGTTGCCGCGAAGAGCCATTTTGATGGGTCACAGCGAGATACCAGGCAATGAAGCAGCAGATGAACTGGATAGAAAGGGCTCAGCCGTGGACAGAGAAGAAGCAGATGGGATGGTTAAGCCACCACTCTGTAACCTTAGGGCCAAAATTGAACAAATATCAGGAATGGAAGAAAATAACAGCTGGAAATCACTAATCACCTGCAAGGTATCAAGAAGATTGTGGCCATAATATAACAAAACAAGAACAAGGGAACTCCTACAAGAAGTCAGGAAGCCATTGTCAATGCTCTAAGATACCACAAGAGAAAATTACAACTAAATGCAGGGGATGCGGTGACAAAGAGTCACATGAGGACACGGCCCATTTCCTCTGTCACTGCCCTAACATCTGTCAACTGAGAAATAGAACCCTGGGCAAATTTTCCTTTGAACACATCGACGAGCTATCAGATGAATCACCATGACACCATCTGACCTGCTTGAATTTGGTAGGCCGTCGGTTTAGCTGCAACCTTGACACCACCGGTGGTTGGCATACTTTCTTACTTAATAAGGTAACGCTACAGCTCGGGGTGAACCTGGGCCTGCACGAATGGAAGGGACCTACAATTTTTAGCCGACTCCAAACGACGAGTTGAGAAGCTCAATCGTGACAAATAATACTCTTCGACTACTTATCAGACATTCGAAAGCGGTGGCACCGTGAAAAAAACTTTTAGGTGTTGTACTCGGGCTGGGATTGAACCCGGGCAGCATTGCATAGTAGTCCAACGCACTAACCTGTTTTTCTAGCTTGTCCTTCCGACTTTCCCATACGTGTGTGGGCTAAACTAGATGTTAGTATGTACAACACTCACCTCGATATCTCTAATGTTCATTTTAAAATTCCCGACAGGAATTCCATCATAATGATCATGTTTTGAAAATGTCAGTCCCATTGGACGGCAAAGCTCGTGCGAATACCACCAAAGCTTATCGTTTGAGTGAATAAATGGTGGAAATATAGTTCCATCAGTTCCTTTCAATTGGGAACACTCATATTTAGACCAATTGTAGTTCATCTCATCCTCGCCATTCACCTCTATCAGTGTTCCAACATCATTGATATTTTGCTGACCGCGCAAGACTGTTAAACGCAGAGTACCGTTGAGCTTTTTCTGAAATGACTATACGAGAGAATGTGTTCATGCTCATGTTTATTACTTCAGTTCAAAACAAACTCTACCTGTTCCATTAAAGCAAATGTGTAATGTGTCTCGTTGAACTTCTTGGTGCCCTTAATTTGACCTGAATCTAAAATCCTGCACACTTCCATAGCAGGTAAGCACTTATGGCTACAATCAACGAAATAGCCTCGGAAAAATAACTCCATCATAGGCGCAGTTATGAAAGCACTTTCATTACTGAATACAACATTAAGTCCCTCGGTGATGGTCTCTACTTTTTCGGCGCTAGGACCCTTTGCGTAGGCCGCAATTATCTGGATCAAAGGATGTGGCATAGTGACGAGTTCCTCTCCAGTCAGTCCATTTGATTTCGTTGGCGAAAAGTAAAGTGTATTTTCTATATTAAACGACACACTGTCGTTTTCTTCATCATCCTGGATGTCGGATTTATTCTTCAGTTCACTTCAAGAGAAAAAAGAAATGAGAAAAAAAGAACACTACCAAATAAGATTGGACGTACCAAAACACGAAAGGTCCCACATCCTGGACAATAGGTTTTCCGCCATTTTGTACATCTATCGGATTAGTTACATTGAAGACATGAATGGAGAAGTCTAATGGAAAGGATTGAGATTCCCATGCATTTCGTTTGGTAGTTCCTGGTGTTAGAAGTGCATTCTAGGAAGAAATAAGGGCACATTAATGATTTGCATTGTTTTGCACTTACAAGCTCGTATACCTTTTCGATTTCTTGGATTACAGATATTGGAAAAGTAATCCATCCCATGCAAACTGACATCATGAATAATGTTGCAGACATACTAACCATAAGCTTAAGGAACAAAGTCCTGGTAATAAGCATGGTGTTCGTGTTCTACGGTACTTGTATTCAGCTGAAGGATAACGAATGAGAGGTCGACTCTAAAATTACTGTTGGAAGGTTGGAAATTCTTCATAAATTATTTAAAAAAAAAAATGATTTTAATCGAGAGCTTTGCTGAAAATAATAATGAACTTCTAATGTTTCTTATCGCATCTTTTTTGGGACCACTTGTCCTTGATGATGGGTAATTATTTTTAATTGCTCTGTGAAACAGTAGGTTGTGCTGTGTCGTAAGTGTTAGGATTTGAGTTTAAAAGAAAAACATTGAGCTATCTTGCTTCGGCAGAACATAAACGAGCCCAAACGAAAAATAGTTGGCCTAGTGAAAATTACTTCTTACGAAATTAGAATAAAAGATTGTTAAAACCTAAATTAATAAAAGTAATTCAATATCTATTTATATATTATGTAAGTGTTAGATATGCACATTTAAACACAGTTAATTACAAATTTCATAAGTAAAATAAAAAACAAAATTTTGTGACCGCATGTAGCAAAATAGTTGGCCCACTCTTTAATCAACGCAAAATAGTTGGCCCAATACAAATAACTGACCTTCACTACTTAGTGACGTCACCATTGTTTTTAATAACGGCCGTAATTCGACTGGGGAGTCTACCAGGTTCAGGCAGGATTCAGGGGTTATCACATCCGAAACTTCTTGGATCTTGTCCTTTAAATCAATAATACTATTAGCCGGATTTGTTGTCAACTTTTTTTTCATCTTTCCCCACAAAGTCTCAGTTGGGGACAGGTCCGGGCTACTTGCAGGTCACGTTAGAACTGACTGGAGTGTTCTGTTCTCGTAGCCAGCTCAAAATTTGCTTGGCTGTATGACATGATGTGCCATCTTGCTGAAATTAAGAACTGTCATCTTCTGCTTGAAGCCTTGGAATTGATATCTTGGCATTCACTGACATACATCCCCAGACTATTACTGAAGCGGTGAATTTCGTTTTTCTTCGAAAGCAATTTGGTGAAATGCTTCAGCTGACGTTCTTAAGACTCTTGATCACAAATCTCCAACGCAAAGCTCGAATCGAGACTCATCGCTTCATATAACACTCCGTCATTGCCTTAACGTCCAGTCTTGGTAATCTCGCGTCCACCTTAAACGTTTTTTTTTTTAGCAAAGGAGTTAAAAGTGGTTTTTCTTTTGCCTAAATGACGGTTTGTCAGAAAAATAGTTGTCTAAAGACATTAAAGTAAAAACAAAAGTTGTAACCCATTTTCTAGATTTCACGAATGCAAGTGTCTCTCGATACTGGCTTTTCAATTACTTTTTTCCAGTCGACCCATACGACGATATTTTTCAAGAATTTTTCTTAAAGCCTTTCTGCCCCAATCCGTAGCAATGCGTGGCCTTCCAGTTTTTGTTAGTGGGCTCACATTTCTGGTCTTGTTGAATAAATTTATTATTTTTCAAACTGAACCTTGATATATCCAATTGTTTGCAATATTAAATATAAGCCGAAACGTTTCTTTGGAGCTCTTTCATTATTGAATCACGCATGTCTTCCGATAAGCACTTGCCATGCGCCTTGGGCGCCATGATGAAGTTTGATTGTGCAACTAGTACATGCTGCACTTAAGTCCGTAACATTTAAATACCGTAACAATTAACGGTCCATTTGAACAGAGATAGAGACATTTTCTAGCGTGGGCCAACTATTTTGCTGCATGCAGTCACAAATTTTGTTTTTTTTTCCACAAATTTGTAATTAACTATGTTTAAATGTGCATATCTAACACTTACATAATATATAAATAAATATTGAACTACTTTTATTGATTTAGAAATACAATCTTTTATTCTAATTTCGTATGAAGAAATTTTCACTGGGTCAACTATTTTGCGTTTGGGTCGTACTTAAAAGATGGCCGTGTGCAACGAAGACACACAAAATCGTTAAACGTTCCACATTTTGAACCTCGGAAAGGCACTACTTCTGCTATAAAGAACATGACGGATATACTATCAGCTCCGGGAGTTTGCCTTCCTGGCTCATTTACAACCAAAGACTCAGCTACTTCCAATCCTCCACCACTTTGGAAAAGAAGAATGCTGCAAATCAATACCAGCTTAGGGAACCACGGGTTAAAAAGACACGCCGGATCAACAATTTAAAGTGATTCACAATGAGATTATTTCTGAAATTAAAACAGATCGGATCTTCTACACTGATGGGTCATTTATAGACTCCATCATCGTCATATGCAGTAGTGGAACTAATATCCAACGAAGAAACCAAAACAATCCATTAAGGTCTGCTGCCCGAACTGCCTGGAAGATCCATATACAGTGCCGCTCGAAAAATTTGGCTCAAACTATTTTTTTCGAATTTTGGCGAATTGGTTGCAACAACTACATATTTTTTAATGAGGTTTTGTTTTATTAGGTATTTTCAAACGTTTCATGATACTCTTAGAGTGTTTTTTACCTGCAGTCAATGGAGCAAAATGGTCTTAGACCGAAAAATGGGGTTTTTGGGTAGGTAATTGTGTCAATTTTAATAATAAATGAAAAATGTTTTATTATTGCAGTTTCTTTACTTTTTTTATTGCTTCCCAAAAACATTGTCTATTCATGATTTGACCAGATATTCTCAATTGGATTGAGGTATGGGCTGTAGGGAGGCCAACTTTACACATCAATATTGTTTTCTTCTTTAACCTAAAAAATTAAAAAAAATACTAATATAGTTTTTAGTCATAGAAGTTGTAGCTTATTTCAAAGCTATTAATTAGTCTTTCATTTGAAAAACAAAAACAAGTTCATACTTACAATTTTGTGTGTATTGTAAGGAGCATTATCCTGCTGAAAAATGAGTCTGCAAGTGTCACTAAGAAGCTCTATAGCGGAGGGCTCTAATTAATTTTCTAGGATCCGTAGATAAACTGCTGCAGTGACTTTCGATTTTAAAAATGCCAATCTACCCTTTTCATCTTCAGAGAAGCATCCCCAGACCATCACACCCACAGTTTTGGGAAGCATCCGTAAGAGGCATTCAGAGCGCAGTCTTTCCCTTGGTTCTCTTTGCGCGAGAATCCTCCCATCTCCAATAAGCAGCTTAAACTTGGATTTATTGGAAAAGATAACATTGTTATATATGTCTTACATCCAATTAAGATGGTTCTCAGCACAACTAAATCGTTTTTCTCTGATTCTTATTGGAAAATCCGGATTCAGTACTTGCTTGAGTGCTCTAAGTCTCACAAAGCTTGCTGAAATTATTTATCCTTTAGCTCGAAATAGATCATTTTGAATATTCACTGAAGTCTTGAACTAATACCGACGGCTTTAAAGCACCAAAAAATGATCTTCCACTGAGGTCGTCTTTTTTGACCTCTCTGAGCCTTTCCTTCTGCTCGTATTCACTGTCTCACGATATTTTTTAAATTCCATTACCACAATTCGTTGCACAACATTTAATCTTTCAGAAATTTGACAGGTTGTCGAATTTAGACTTGACAGACACAAAATATTAGATTTACACTCGGAACTGATTTTTCCCAATTTTTGTTTTTTCAATCACTTTGGTTTGTTTTTGACGGCTATCACGAGTTAAGCGCATCTCTCATTCATAATTACATCGCCTTTTGTTCACTAATTGAACGATATTTTGCTACTCAGTACAAAAAAAATCGTATCTCTCATAAATTCCAAGAACTCCCGTCCGAAAAAGTAGGAAAAGGTTTGAGCAACATTTTTCGATCGGCACTGTATGTATGTATATCCGAACTTACAGTAATCCAAAAGTGCCTTTCTTTCACCAAAGTGCTAGCTGGAAAAACTGATATTCATTGCATATTAAATTTAGTCAGCCAGCTCTTAAAGCAATAGGATCAAGCACAATAGCAACAAAGGCAGTCCAAAAATGTCGCAATGCACTAAATGCCATAAGGCACCAAAAGGTTAGACTGTGCCGGGTACCCGGACATAGCAATATCGAATAAGGGAACGAGATAACAGACGAACTAGTTAGAGCTGGATCGGCCATGAGAAACATTGATGCTGACACCTCCATATAGTAACTTCGGGTAATGTGGATTTTTCCGGGTAATGTGGGATAGGCGGTTTTCTCGAAAACTAAGCTCAGTTTGGCAAGTCTTTTTACATCAGCAGTTAGTGACTGTAGTGAGAGGAGCATGCGTATTTAATCAAGTTAAAAAAATTAAATATTTAAAAAGTTAAAAACCTTAAAAGTGCTCGTGTGCATTCGAGTTTTTTTTTTTCAGAAATTGAGAAATTCTATTTGAAACCAGATGATTATTTGGAAAAAGCAATATTTCAATTACGTAGAATAACTGCAAGTTTTGTTTTAACAGCTTAGTTTTATATTTTATTATATTTTTTTGTAAAAATATTCAGTTTCGGCTAATGTGGAACACTAGCCATGGGCTACAGATACAGTGGTACAGAATACAACATTACCCGTCTTAAAACTTTTCAACTAAAAAAAGGGAACCTATACCACATTACCCGCAACTTTTTCAAAATTAGGTTTTCGAGGTCGGAGCACATTTTTGTTTAAATACTCTATAGTAACGATTAGAATACCACTAAAGGATACTGAGTGGTAGTTTATATGTACTTCTATATTGAACCTCACGAAATTTGGATGCATTAAATCTTACACTTTGTCCGTTAAGTCTAAAATAGAAATGGGTATTCCACAATACCCGAAGTTACTCTACTGCCACCGATTAAAACACTGTTCAGTCCACCATATAACCGAAAATGAGACCAACTCTCTGTGGCTCACGCGAACCGACTGCGTCACATCTCGTTCTTTATGGCCGAAACTTGATCTAGACGATATTACATCTGGATAAATCCTCCATACACCTTATCACCGGAATAATTACACGACACTGTGCCTTAGGTCATGAGACAAGCAAATAGCTACCAAAGTCCAACGATATCTGTAGAAGCTGCGGAGATGAGGAAGAAAGCGAATCGATTAAACATGTACTCTGCTACTGCCCCGCCGACACCGAAGCCAAAGTGACACTTACCTTCCCTTCCACTTACAGTAGAAAATCCAATTTTTGCTCTCCTTATAACGCAAACCTAAGCAGGGCGAATTGCATTAAGCTAATACGCATGCAGCTGGTGAAAACGCTCTTCACCAGCAGGCACTATTACACGAAAGAGGCACCTGAGAAATGTAATTTGTGTATCGAAGACAATTATGGATGACGACGAACACAAACAACGAACAAGAACTTGCTGAGTTACTAAATGCAGACAGTGAGAATTGGAATCACATTAGGGTGAGTGTTGTGCAGGTTTAGTTTTTAATAATCCACTCACTAAATGGGTTATGAATACCCCTATAATGATACACACAGCGAGAACACATGAAGGACAAGACAAACAGACAGACAGATACCCGATGGATACAAACTAGACAAATAAGTTCGAACAGAAGTATGGTTAGGTTTGGGAGATGGGTACTACAGGGTTACCTCTGAAAATTTCCGGACAGGGTCCTAAAAGGGGTACCTGGCGAACAAAAGGGGTCCCATATAAAATTCTAGAATAGGATTATTTTATTACTTTTATTTATTTACTAGCTGACCCGTACTCGCCTTGCTTCGCCCGCCTCCCATGTTTTTTTCTGATTTTCAAAACTTGGCCTACATATTTCCTCGTATTTAAATACTTTTTGTGTTAAGTCCAAATGATTTTTCGAAGCTGAAGTGTTAAAAAAATCATGTTTTTAACTCTCTAACATACCAGGAATTCGGAAACTGACTGGTACCTACTTTGTATCACAAATTATTCTGTTATTAATTCATGTTCATTTAAAGGTTTTTTTTCATTCTGTTTTATTTTTTGTTAACTTCCACTATGATCTATGAATAAATGCGTTTTCAACAAAAGGGGATAATCGTTCTAGCTCGAATTTTATCAAAAATCCCTCTTACTTGCACCAATTTTAATCGTCCGTGAAAATTCGACATAAAGCGATTTGACTGTACATAATATTATTGTCTCCACCGAGTGCAGATTCGAGATCATGATGAATGCGTTTGCTTTTGGAAAAAAATAAAAAAAATGGAATTGCAATGAAGTGGAAACCCTCCCCCAACGTAGAAGGAACCTTCCCCTGGGTGCGCACAACAACAATGTTTTTTTTTGCACATCCCCCAAGTTTTATCGCAAACGGGTGAGCGTTTCGCGAACGCATAAAGTCGAACACACAAACATTACTTTTAATATACATACGACATATGTACCTATATAGGTACATACTTATTGACGTCACCCACAGCTGCACGGCTGTTGTCTGTGGTCTCCACTGATGGAAAATTATTGGCGAACATTTCATGAACTATTTTGAGCATAGCTCAGCTCCAGTATAACGCAGAAGGATAATTTATACCTCAAATGAATCAGTGGAAAATTTACTAAATTCACCTTTTTTTTTTGTTTATCAATCCGATAAGCTACTATTGAGCTAGGGCTGAATAATTATAATTTTCGGTACAGATATGCAGTGTTTTTCAATATTTTGCTAAAACCAGATAATTTGGGGAGATAAAAAAGTATAAAAAATGTTGACCAAGAACATAAACAATCACTATGTCAAGTTTCATCAAAGTCCATTAGTTTCTGCGTTATGTGCATTCAAACAGTTCCAAAATAAAAAAAAAAAAAAACCTGCGCACACACGAAATTATCTCCACTGGTCGGTCGTTGGTAAAATCCAACGATCTAAGCTTTTCTTGAATCGTATGCCATTTTTAATTGATCGTTAATTTGAATTGAATGCTTATTGTTCAACTTCTGTATAACGTACGAAGATGATTTATATCTTAAAATGTTTGTGCGAAATTGAAAATAAATTCCATTCCCATCGGCCAAGGCATTCTAAAGTTAGGAGCTTGAAGGTATTCATAAAAATAAGATTAGATTTAGATTTCCGCTTCTGGATAGTAGATAACGAAAAAAAATATCCTATGCCTGTATTCCAGACATTTTGCAATCCAACTGTGAAAACCGGATTTAATTTCTTGCAGTAGTTTTTAAGAGAAATGGGAACAAAGTCTTTGCAGTCGAAAAAAAGTTACATTTTTACTATAGTAAGGATAATTCAATTACTTACTTAGTTGGCGCTACAGCTCGAGGTGAACCTGGGCCTGCTTATCGCAACCATTTGTGTGTGCGTGTTATTTTTGCACGAATGGAAGGGACCTACAATTTTTTGCCGACTCCGAACGGCGAGTTGAGAACCTCAATCGTGACAAATGATACTCTTTGATGCTTGTCAGACATTCGAAAGAGGTGGCACCGTGAAAAAGCTCTTTTTAGGTAGTCCAACGCACTAACCACCACGGCCACGGCGACCAACTTCAATTGCTTTTAAAAATACATAAAGCAAAAGGAAAAAAAATCAGTTCATTTACGACAGGTCCATTCGCGTACTTTTTGCACCAAATGTGCGGTGAAATGCTCTCAAGGACAGTAAACTTACGCAGAAGTAAACAAACGCGGGACATGGCAACAAAAACGGCGCGCGTTGCGACTTAAAGAAACCTAACTTAGGGCACGCCAGATTACTCTCAATCAATAATTTAAATGCAGGAATTATGGACTACATGACTCCGCTCCTAGATTTCAACATAAAATATATGACTAATATTCCCAACCGAGAGGAATGGGTAGGAAATATCTGTCTAAATGACAAATCCGCATTGGAGATTCACACGGATGGGTCCAAGACAGGTGATGGTATAGGAGCAGGTGTCTTTTCGGTCCAGCTCAGCCTGAACTTGTCCTTGAAGCTTCCAGATCACTGTGTAGCTGTGTATAGAACTGCTGACGCCGTGTATTTATTTTTTTAAGGGGAAACCCAAAGATTATCATTTTGTAAGTTAGTCCAGAGTCTAACAATACCAGACCAGTAGATTTGCCTATAGAACGGTTACTTCTGATGTGTTTCGCTATTCTGAAAACTTGGAAACTCCTAAGCCCAAATTGTCAATCTGGTAATACATAGGTGACTTTCATCAAATATATACTTGCAGAAATTTACGTTTCAACACTTTTTCAAATACAAAAGTAGGGAAATGCACAAAAATGACAAACTATGTAGGTATTTTGTTTTTAACCAGAAATTGTAAAGCATGCGTTACACCGAGCGGACATTTTTTGCATCATTCGTAATAAAGAGCCATCAATGGAATCTGATTCGTTATTGTATGTATGTATTGGAAATTCGTTAAGTCGGGTATTCGTTAAACTGGAGGTCCACTGTATTTATTACGAGTATTAGCGATTGCGAGACAATGAAATCAAAACTTTTGTTTACAAATTTATAGACAAACAAAATATTTGTGGCATATTTTACAAATTAGTGGATAGCAGAAAATAATGCCGATTGAGATTGTTTAATTTGAAAAATGACAACGTACCTATTGAGCAAAAAGTTTAAAACATTTGTTGATTTCTTAAAATGTATACATACACGTCATGTATATCATAGCCATACATATTTGCATGTATTAACAAAGATATTATATCCAAACCACATTCGACCATCTTTAAACAGACATTTTCGCACACCGAGACAATTCCATATTAAACTCAATAAACGATGAACAATTCGATGTGATTCCAAGAAGTGTTTTATAGGAACTATAGAAAAAAAAAACTTGATAAGCTTTAAAATAGCCTAATGACAAAATTCATGGAATTTTGCATGAAAACGTGAGAAGGGTATCCAACAATAAATATGTACGAAGCATCAAAGCGGTATTTAGTTCACATTTATCTGACGCAGCCAGTTTAATTCCTACGAATCGTTTTTTTTCTTAAGATACAAAAATACTGGGCTGATCATTCAATTGTTATCCAAAGTGTTTTCTGATATAAAAAGAATTTAGCAAGTTTTTCTTATATGAGATGCTTTTACATAATTTGATTCATCTGGTGCACACATTTATTCTGTATCCCTTTTTTACCTTCGCTTATTTTCATACTGTGTGCTTACATTATAGGGGCATCCACCCAAAATGCACCAGCCTACCTTAATATCTATGTACATATGTATATGTCAAATCAAGACTGAAAGCATTACGGAGATGGAAACTTTCAGTAAAGCTTTATGCAACTAAACTTTTAAGGATTATCTAATTTAGGATCATCTAATTTTTATTTTACAGATACAGATTATTCTTAACTCTAAGCGGAGTCTTGATTGTGGACACAAGAAAAACCACTGCGCCTTAAATATTTCTCAGTTAACGGCAACGTAACACTAAATAAATTAACTTATGGGACTACCTTAGCTTTAATTAACTGGAATGCACCTTATACAAAAATATGTAGATCTCTAAGAATGAGATCACTTGCTAATAAATTATTTCAACGAAAAATATAGGACCACGTGAACGCCTTGAGTGGCTCATTGTATTAGTTATGTACATTATATAAGTACACACTACTTAATAATTTATCTAGATATAACATTGCTTCCACCTGGTAGTTAAAATAAATAATTGAATATTAAATTTTATACTTATCAGAAAGAAAGGACAAAGCAACAAGCAGATACATATGTAAAGCAAGTACAAATTTTGTTTTCCAACTAAAGGAGACTTATACATTTATCCACTCTACCTTAAAAATTGATGCCAGACCGATGGACAAGATTTTAATTTAAATTTAATTTTAGAATCTTCTATTTCACATTTAAATTGGAACACAACTGGACTATAACTCACCGCTTTGAACGCAAACTGCGAATTGTAGAAAAGTATACCCGATTCGAGACTATTAAACCGATGGATACATGCCCCATGAAAAAGAGTGCATTCATATACATAGATACAAACGAATGTCTGTGTGTAGATTGTGCAAAAAAGGAAAAATAAAAATCGCCCCAAAATAGATTACTCAACAAAAAACAAAACTGCTAGAACTTTGTGTATACACAAGAGAGCGCAGAAACCTAAAAGAGAGTAGACAAAACCGGAGAGCAGCAATAGCCATACAAAATTTATTTAACGAAAACTGGTGTTTGGTTTATTGTTATATGATCTAGTAATTGATGATCCCTTTATCTATCCCCACAGCTTTATATTAGGCGTGTTTTTTTTCAATTTTATATAGGCTAAACATTCTTCGCAAGCCAATGATGGCTTGCTATATCTTCTCTTTTTAATTTTTTCTCTTCCAATGAAATCCTGCAATATGAAATGTCTCGTGAAAACGGGATGTAACATTACTTATTAGCCTTTCTGATTTACTTATATTATTAAAACTCTGCTTTTCAGCAGTTCCCTCGCTGTTATCGTAGTATTCTGTTGTAGTTGTACGCTGTTCCTTTCTTATTCTTCATCTTTGGTAATGCGCACGAATGGATGGGAGCTTTAACCGAGTACTCTATGATCAGTCTAGATGTCGATGTGGACTGTCGACTACTACGGTCACTTCGCAAAGACAATCTTTTAATTACAGCCCAAATGTTCGAGATGACAAGGAACCGGTTTAAAGTCCAAGCTACCGTGTATGCCAGACCTCTTGAACTGCATAATTGGAAGTAGCGTGCATCACTATAGAAGATTATGGAAAGCTATTGTGAAAACTCTCTAATAAATGTTCCACACCTGTTCTAAATGATGACTGCCACTTCAAACTCTGTCCCAAGGCAGTAACTAAATTGCTCTCCTGTCTGTCCTTTGGTACGTTTCTACTGCTAGTCAGTAATCGCGACGGTACTTCAAAGCCGACTAATTAAACCTTTTTCTACATGTACTGCCGTTTTTCTCTTACACAACCCTTGAACCCTGATAGCTATGAGAAGGGTATCCACGAAACAATAAATTCTAAGCATCTAACCGGTATTTAGTTCACATTTATGTGAAGCAGCCAGTTTAGTTCCCACGAAACGTTTTTTTTTTTTGTTTCAATAAAGGATTTCGGTACAAAGTCACTAAAGTTTTGTTTTTTCTTTAAATACAAAAATACTATGCTGATCATTCCAATGCTATCCCTAAATGTTTACATTTTTAAAATCCAAAGAATTTCTATCGTTTATCCGTGTTTCCTGACATAAAAAGAATTTAGCAAGTTTTTCTTATATGAGATGCTATTACATACATAATTTGATTCATCTGGTGTACACATTTATTCTGTATCCCTTTTTTTACCTTCGCTTATTTCCATACTGTGTGCTTACATTATAGGGGCATCCACCCAAAATGCACCAGCCCACCTTAATGTTTATGTACATACATGTATAAGTAAAATCAAAGCTGCAAGCATTACGGAGATAGAATCTTTCAGTAAAGCTTTGTGCAGCTAATATGACTCTTTAGGATCATCTAATTGTTTTTCTAAAGATACAGATTATTTTTAAATCCAAGCATAGCGTTGATTGTGGACGCACATAAAACCACTAACTTAAATATTTCTCAACAATCGGCAACGTAACTCTAAATAAATTAAATTATGGAACTACATTAGCTTTAATGAACTGGTATGCACCTTATACATATTTCGATCTGCAAATATGAGACCAATTTTTTATCAATTATTTCAACAAAAATATCGGACAACGCCTTGCCCATTGTATTATTTATATATAGGTATATAACATTGCTTCCACCTGGCAGTTAAAATAAGTTAATAAATATTAAATTTTACACTTATCAGAAAGAAAGGACAAAGCAGCAAGATATGTAAATCAAGTACAAATAATTTTGTTTTCCAACTAATGGAGACTTATATATTTATCCACTCTACCTTAAAAATGATACCAGACCGATGAACAAGCTTTTAATTTCAATCGAATTTTAGAATCTTCTTTTTCACATTTAAATTGGAACACAAATGCACTATAAACTCTCCGCTCTGAACGCAAACTAGAAAAATATACCTTATTTGAAACTATTATACAGAACCGATGGATATACATAATATGCCTCATAAAAAAAGAGTGAATTCATATACATATATACATAGATAAATATATATATATATACATAGATACATACTAACAAATGTATTGTGCAAGAAAAATTTCGCATCAAGATAACTGCTAGAACTTAATGTATACACAAGAGAGTTCAGAAATCAAGAGAGTAGATAAAACCAGAGAGCAGCAATTGCAGTAGCGAAACTTATTTAACGAAAACTGGTCTTTGGTTTATTGTTTTATTATTGATGCTTCCTTTATCTATCCCTACAGCTTGATATTTTCTTTGTTACTCAGTTATTGTTGTAGTTAAAAGTTCGATTAAAACGCGAATTCATAACATTACTTCTCTACTTCTCTGATTTACCTATATTATTAAAGCTCTGCTTTAGTGTTCAAATTGAATCATAATTTATGGTCAACTAAATTAATGGCCCAAGCATTTTCTCTTAAACAACCCTTGTCTAAAAAATGATAGTAAACATATCCTAGACACACATCAACACAAATAAATATGAGAAAGCAAATCTATTTGTTCTCGAAGAGAAGAAAACCTTTATTTGCTTACAAGACTCCATAAGGGAGCTCGAAATAGTATTTCAAATGCGGCCACATCGTATAGTATACAAGTTATAGGTTCAAATGTCATTCGAAGTATACGGAATAATATAATAATAAAATTAAAGAACCGGTTAAACCCAGAACATCTTAAGGAATATTTCGTGAAATCAACTTAAGAATGATCATTCACATTGGTTTTCTTCTCGACTGACGAATGCTCTTTTCGATTTCAAACTGCCTCAAGTCGGTGCGTTCTAGGAAGTCTTGTCTTTGGAGATACCTAAAATCATATTTAATCTATTAGTCAATAGAGTTGATTATTTTCAAGTCGGAACTCACCCATCTTTGCCTTTATTGAAAGTCTGTAGTTGTTCGTCAATACCTTCGTTTGTTTTGAAACTATCCCAATCGAGTTTTGTCTTTTCCAGGACCGATATTTTCTTTTTCTTTCCTATCTGTCCTAGAATTGAGCCCAATCCAGTTCCCGATGGGCGCTTTACAGAGCCACTCGCAGTACCAATTCCGCTTGAAGGCCCAATCGTTTTCTTTAAACCATTCTCCTTTAGGGTGTTGGCGCTAACAGTTTTTTCCACTCGAACTTCTTCGCCAGCAAAATCAAAAATTTCGGTTACAACAACCTTCTCTGTTTCTTTAGGTGGTTCTGACGTTATTTTCTTTTCAATGCCATTTGGTTCTTCCTTCTTCGTTTTTCTACTGATTGATGCTGATTTGTTCGGCTTTTCTACTGTCGGTGCTGTGGAATCACTTAGAAAATCTGCCCAAAGTGCTTCATTTCTACCTGAATCCTCCTCTTCAGACTCCAGTTCATCTTTCTCTACCGAAGATTTTGTTGCTGTTTCTACTCGATTACGAGTCGTTACTACATGGTCTTCATTTGAATGTGGTTTGATTTCCTTTGTTTGTTGTTTATTATTGTTTTTCTTTGTCCTAGACTTTTTTTTTGATGAGACAGGAACTGATTCAACTTCGTTTCCGGAAATAGGATCGTCCGAGTCCTCCTCGCTAGGTAGGTCCGAATTGGTGGCCTTTTCAAGACAAAAATCCTCGTCACTTTCATCACTATCTGATGCGAAATCCTCTTGTTTACTCATGTTTTTCAAATTGTTACGTATACTTTGTTACACTGAAAAGCACTGTGATGTGAAATAAAAGATTTTTATTGTATATTTTATAGATTTTTCAAAGAACGCCGGGTGCAAGGATTCGAAAAACTTTGCACAAATACCAAATACCTATTTAGCTTATTGCTTGGGTTTTTTTTGTTCGATATGTCAATTGTCAAGCTGTTTTGAATAGAAGAAATCTAGTACAATGTCTGTCTAGGGCTGCCGTTGTTATTTGGGAAATGTAAAAATTGATAATGAAGATAATGCTGATCAGTGAAGGGTGTTTCTCCCTATTAACCCATTAGTGCATGAAGTTGATTTGAAGTTTTTTTTTTACATTTTGTCGTTTGTTTGCAGTAAAACACTCTTTATTAAAAATAAAAAAAATACGAAATCAGAACATTTTGCGTTTTTATGAGTAGATAGAGTGTGTCCGTTTAAACGGACTCTATGCAGAGAAAACATTGCAAGTTTACATTTAGATGACGTCCGTTTATACGGACCATATGCACTAATGGGTTAAAAATTAATAATAAACTGTAAGTTAAATTAATATTCTTCACGGATATTACCACAAGGTCTCCAACCCACCAATAAAAAGGCTCTGTGGAATCTCTTGCTATTGTATGAAAGAGAAAGACAAAAGTAATTTTATGTATTTTAAAACCTTTATAATGAAATAAAAATGATTTTAATAAGTCTCTTATGTTTCAGGATTTTCATTATTATTTATAAAGATATTCTATACATTTTTGTTTAAATAATTTTTGAAAGGTGATTTTATTAAAAATTATTACCAACTGTACTAGATGAACGAGGCTCGTTTACTTTGCTCTTTCCTCTTTCCACAAACCACATGTCAAATGGAACTGTCAATTATAGGAAAAAACAAGCACTCTACCAACATAAAAAAGCCAAAACCAAAAAAAATCCACCAGAGAAAAGAAAACTTCAAGTGAAATGGGTTGCAAGCTATCAAAAAAGGCTGTCACAAAGTGAAAATTGAGAAAAAACCACATCGTAATTTCCAAGGTCTTAACAGGAAAATTATTCGCGACCCTGCAGTGAAACGAATTGCCAAATTATAATACCAATTATTTCAAGGAAAAAGACATTGCACATCGTAATTTCTAAGTACAAAGAATTGGGGAAAACCATTCTTCGTTTATCGTCAATGGATAATGATTTTACGAAGTCGGAAAAATCATTAGGGGTGTGTTTATGGTGGAGCTGAGCCAATTGGTTTGCTGATAAAGGTAAAATAAAGTAAAATTATTCATATTGAAGATCGTTGAATGGGTTTTAAGTTCGTATTTCATGACTCAACTTATCGCCTCAGTCACGATCAAAGATTCAATACAATTTCCTACACCCATATATTATACTCGTACAAGTATGCTGCGACTCAATTAGGGCGATAAGCCAATCGGTTAATTCGTTCCCACTTTGTTATCTTTTGTGTACAGTGCGATCTGGGGAACGAAGTCTCTTTCTTAGTAGAATGAGGCTTATGACTCGGAATGAACTGTGGATTTGTTTTTTTCTTTCGCTGGTTTATTGATAATTGCGGAATTGTAAATGTGAATGCCATACAAACACTTGAATATTTAGTTTGTTTGTACAGAAGGTTGTTGGAACCAATACACAAATCCAAGGTTGTGTCTTTTAACCTGCAGTTTAGTTTTAACCTGCAACAATTCTTCAATTTCTCGCATAAACTCTACATCGGTGTTAGCCAGGATATAAAAAAAAGGGTATTATCCCACCAAATACATGTTCGTTTTTCGTTTTGCATCGTTATCTCGGTATACTTGTAAAAATATTCGTAAATGTACTTTACTATTTAGATCCTATTTAAGTGATTGATCTATTGAACATCGGGAGTTTCTCCGTTGCAAAAACCAAGCAGCAGAAAATGATAAGTTGAAATGTAAACTATTTTCTGTTTCTAGTAGTCCCATATTCCATTGGCTTAATCACATTAATTGTTTCCCTTTCTTTTTTTTCGAACAGATAATTCCAGCGGAGAATAATGCCAAACGAAGAACAAAATAACATATTTGATAAGCGCTTTTGGTGGCGCTTCGTAGAGCCTCCAATAACTCAACAACACTTAATTACTAATCATCATCAGCAGCAGCAGCAACGACAGCACCACGACGTACAACAAGTGCATTGCCAATTCAATCCGAATCGATTAAGCGATTGATCTGCAGCCACAGATTCACATTGGAATGTGATCTGAAGCAACTAACCCATTGTAACATTTCCACTAAATGCAAACTAATACAAGAAATACTTTCACTGCAAACGCAACGCATCATTAAATAATTTAAAAGCAATTAACTAACTAAGGACTATATAGTGCACACCCAAAACAAGGCTGCTGCATGAGAATCGTAGAATAATATTAAAACCTTAACAAGACGTATCTAAGGAGTAAAGCACGCTAGACTTCCACGCTTCTGTGTAATCGTTTGCCATCCACCACATAACGCGATAGCGCGTAATGTTCTGTGATGTTGTCCGATGCTGATGACTCCGATGAGCTCGATACAATCGCAGATGTTATGGGACTGCGGTCACAGAACCGTCTAAACACATTCAAAGAGATGTGGTATCACATATTCCTGTGGGCACTCTTCTCATCGATATTCATACACACTTGTGCCGCCCTGGTTGCTTTTGTAACCCTACGCAAACATAAATTCGGCCGTTTCTTTTCCATACTCATTCTGGTGATGGGTTTTGCTTCACCAGCTACCAGCGGAATGATTAGCAGCGCCGTTATAGCTTTCGTGCATCGAGCATCAAGTCTGCCCATGTCACCGATCTACGCCATGGTCTGGGGTGTCGGACAGACGATAGTATCGGCGTGTTTGGGCTTCACCCGAATCCTTGCGACGCTGTGAAGTTAAAAAGGTATTACCAAGTGTACCGTTAGCGTGTACTCCGTTTGTTATTTTTGTTTAAACTCTGCACGATAAAGAAAAAACCGAAAATGGAACCAGCAACACTTTGTTTCTACTACTCCGTTGTCGTAGATGGGGATGAGGTAGGTGACGATGCTGAGATGAATAAAGAGACATTCCAAGGAATGTCCACTGTAATTACAAACGCAAACGTGCAGAGGAAACATAATAGATTACAATACTGATAATAATAGTATTTATATACAGTTATAATGCTAAACAATTATTTAATACATTATTATAAATTATATTTTATAGTTTGTAAGTAGAATCAAAAAATTTGAAACAAAACAGAAACTCAATTAAATTTCGAGAAGCAAATATAAAGAAAACAACACTTATTTAGTAAAAAAAATTAACAGTTATTTGCTTTTATTTTATTTTCTTTAATTTGCTTTGTCATTGCGTCGCCGTTTTTACGAGTCTTCGGTAGAACTGTTTACAATTTTTGCTAACCCAACATATCAACGAAAACAAATCTGTTTCAGTAACCAATCAACACGAACTACTACATCTCACTTGCACAGAAAGTGAGAATAAAAAAACAAAACAAGTGTAAACCAAAAACTGATGCCTTACAATCCAATGATAGTGTTGTAGTTTTTATTTTTTATTTTTTCTTTCCAACTATTGTATTGCATGAATTGTTGTGGATTATAATAGAAAGTCAATTCTACGACTTAGAATTTGCCAAGTAAATTCTAAACAACCAAAAAAATTACTTTGTTCTTCAAAACAGCTAAGTTAATTTCAAACTAGTTTCAGCAGGGTTTAAAAGTTGATCGCGTTCTAGTCCCGAGCCGGCGTGCGTATCAGATCAACACGTACTTAGACAATTAAGCTAATTCAATAAAAGGTGTATGTCGATCTGTCATCTAAGATGAATTCATTTTATTCTTCATGTTCGAAACAACAAATGGCTTTTGGTAACGTATATATCCTTGCCGTTAATCAAATGGAGTAACGAAAATCCTGGGCGTTTCGTGAAAAAAGTTCTGCAACCTAATTGCCGTATAAGCCAAAAGAAACAACCTACGCTGAGGTTAGCCTATGTTGTATGTGTACAGTCAATTACATATAGGTAACTGTCTCTATTGCTTTGGGCTACTACGCATGCTGCCTCGGGTCAATCCCAGCAAACACCACGGTGCCACCTCTTTCGAATGTCTGACAAGCATTCCAAGAGTATCATTTGTCACGATTAGCTTCTGAATTCGTCGTTTTGAGTCTGTACAAAACTGTAGGTCCCTTCTTGTCGTGCAAAAATATAGCAAGCACACACAAATGGTTGCAAGAAGCAGGCCCTGCCTGGTTGACCATGAACTGTTGCGCAACCCAAAGAAAAGAAAGAAGTCAGTGTTTAATAATTTTATGTGTTAATATAAAGAAAAGCCAAAAATCTCAAAACGTTACAAAAAATGATTTATTGAATTTAATTGGAGCGTTGTTATTCAATCGATGGTCAGCAGCAAAATAGGCAGAATCACGTATGTTGATTACAAAGGAATAGAA
Organism: Brachyopa scutellaris; assembly: GCA_949775065.1. NCBI lineage: Eukaryota > Metazoa > Arthropoda > Insecta > Diptera > Syrphidae > Brachyopa > Brachyopa scutellaris. The sequence goes on from OX459115.1 coordinate 42,746,012, forward strand.
AAGTGAACTGTATTAATGAGAGTAACATTGTAGCAACAAAATTAGATTCAAGAGAGTATAATAATGACGTATAACATAGAAGTAACAAATTAGATTAAAGAGATTATAATAATGACGTGTAAATAGAAGATGAGTTAAGCAAGTAAGCAGTACATTTTAAATACAATTAATCAGCTGGTGAAAATAGGGTGATTGTTGTGATGTTAGTTGAAGTGGTGCGCATATTATAGAACATTCAGCCCCCCCTGAAAGACTCCGGTCTTTCAGATATAGGAAATGGTACAATCTTTACTATGGGGCGAATGTATTCCTTAAAGTTGGTTTTTACAGTCACGACACGAGTTTTATTATCTTTGCCTGGATGAGTTTTAACGATACGACCAAGAACCCACCTTGAGGGCGGCAAATTGGGCTCCTTAAGAAGCACGATGTCATCTACTTTGATGTCTGGTTGAGCACTTTGCCACTTCGGGCGCTGTTGCAGTGATGTGAGGTACTCTTGATGCCATCTCTTCCAGAAGCCCTGCATAAGAATCTGTAAAAGATGCCAATTAGTTTTTGGTGAATTAGTGAATTCTATTTCTGGTTGGGGAACCGCAGTATACGATTCACCAATCATAAAATGCGAAGGTGTTAATGCAGTGGGTTCACTGTCGGATGTTGGCCACATTGGACGCGAATTCAGCAATGCCTCAATTTTTGTCAACAATGTATACAGGTCCTCGTAAGTAAGAGCACGATCACCAATGACTCTTTTCAGATGGGTCTTCACAGATTTAACACCTGCCTCCCACAGCCCGCCAAAGTGAGGTGCAGAAGGAGGTATGAATTTCCACGAGATGTTGTCTCTGGAAAGATGATCAGCTACGATGGATTGATGTTGTTGACTGAGGAGGTTAGCATGCATTTCATTGAGCAATCTCTTGGCACCATGAAAGTTGGTGCCGTTGTCGCTCCAAATTTCGGTTGGCTTACCACGACGAGCTACGAAACGATCGAGGGCTGACAAGAAGGCGTTAGTAGAGAGGTCACCGACAAGTTCTAAATGAATACCCTTTGTTACGAAACATACAAACAAGGCGATGTAACACTTGATGAATTTTGGGTTTCTTCCATGAGATAAACGTAGAGTTAATGGGCCAGCATAATCGCAACCGACTTTACTGAATGGGCGTGCAAACCGAATACGTTCCTTTGGTAAATTTCCCATTTGTTGGTTTGAGGAATGCTGTCGATGACGTAAGCAGATCACACATTTGTGTACTATATAGCGAAGTAGATTTCTGCCCCCAAGTATGTAGAATTCTTGTTTTATTAGACCGAACAACTGAGATACACCAGCATGCAGATATTTTCTATGGAGATATTCAGCAATGAGACGAGATATTGGATGGGATTTATGCAGAATTATAGGATGTTTAGCATTATAGGTTAAATTAGATTCATTTAAACGACCGCCAACGCGAAGCACTCCATTGGAGTCGAAGAAAGGGGCTAACGATCTCAATTTATGTTTTTTAGACAACGGATTATGTTTTTCGACGGCACTGATTTCGTAGGGAAATAACGATTTTTGCGCACATTTGATAAGTTTTATTTTAGCTTGCGAAATTTCTTCTGTCGATAAGGAGTTGTATTGACGACCGATCTTAATACGAACATTTGATATAAAGCGTAAAATAAATGACACGACGCGAACAGATTTCCACCAATTTGATGATTTCATTAAAATGTCTTCGAGAATATTACTTATTTGTATATTAGTTAGTAATACCTGAGTTTTTGGGTTACTTCTCTCTTCTAACTCTGGAACAGAAACTTCCTTAATGCATGGGTCTGATACTGGCCACTTCATCCTTTCTTCCCGTAGCCAAGATGGACCCTTCCACCACATCTCATTTACCTCTAAAGAAGATGGTGGAACTCCACGAGTTGCAATGTCGGCTGGATTGCTGGCTGATCGGACGTGGTTCCAACATTGGCGAGGAATTGACGTCAGAATCTCGGACGTGCGATTTGCCACGAAGACTGACCACCTCTTGGGTGGTGCAGAAAGCCAATGCAGAACAATGGATGAATCTGTCCATGCGAAAACTTGAATGTCTTTCTCCTGTAAAGATATTTTAAGTTTATTAATAAGGCGAATTAGAAGAGTAGCTCCACAGAGCTCAAGTCGAGGCAGAGATAGTACTTTTATAGGAGCAACCCTTGTTTTGGCTGCTACTAACGAAACATTTACCAATCCATATATGTTTACACTGCGGCAGTATACTACAGCCGCGTATGCATCCAATGATGCATCACAAAATGCATGCAGCTCGAAGTTAAGTTTGCTATTCCACAAAATCCTAGGAATTGCTATAGATTCAAGTAGATGAAGTTCGCTACGAATCAATCTCCACCGTTCGGCGATATCCGTACTTATTTCTTCATCCCACTCTATCCCTTCTCTCCACAAATCCTGGAAAAGTATCTTAATACCGACGACGACGGGAGCTAAAAATCCAATGGGGTCAAAAATTCTCGAAGACTCCGATAGTATACGACGTTTGGTATAAACAATAGAGCTGTTTAAATGTACCTTGAAGAAAAAGCTATCCTTTGATGGACACCATTGCATGCCAAGTAGTTTGACGGTTGAGAATTCTTCAAACTCAACTGGAGAAAGCTCACGTTGCTCCACTGGTAAGGAAATAAGTAAAGGCCAGCAATTAGTCGTCCATTTCCGTAGGTTAAATCCGCCCGCTGCGAGTAGATTTACGAGTTCTGACCGAAGGGAAATAACGTTTTCAATGGAGTCCGCGCCCGTCATTACATCGTCCATATAAAAATCATTCAATAATACTTCTGATGCACGTGGGTAGGATTGCTGATGATCTAGGGCTAATTGGTACAAGGTTCGAACAGCTAAAAAGGGAGCGCAAGTTGTGCCATAAGTCACGGTTAAGAGCCGGTAATGTTTTATCGGTTGATCAGTTGATTTTCTCCATAAGATTCTTTGGAAGTTAGTGTTTTTATCCGATACTCGTATCTGGCGAAACATTTTTTCGATGTCTCCAGATATAGTATAGAGATGACGACGAAATCGGATACAAATCGAAAACAGATCTCGCTGGTAACTTTGGCCTACAAGAAGAGACTCATTTAGCGATTGGTTAGTGGAAGACTTTGCCGAACCATCAAACACTACCCTCACCTTGGTAGTACTGCTGGTTTCCTTCAATACAGCATGGTGGGGTAAATAGTAACATTGGCTTGAAGAAGCACGCAATTCGCTGGAGGGAATCTCTTCCATGTGCCCTAAGGTTAAATATTCGTCCATGAAGCGAACGTATTCATTCCCCAAATTTTGGTCAGAAGCTATTCTGCGTTCTGTGGAATTGAGGCGATTCAAAGCGACGTTAAAGCTGTTGCCGAAATCAGTTTCTTTATCAGTTTTGAACGGTAACTGAACCATATACCTGCCCTTAGGTAGGCGCGAATGAGTGTTGACGAATATGTCTTCTGCACGTTGGTCGTCAACCGAAAGTCTTGGCTTTTGATCAACTTCTTCAAGTCGCCAAAAACGCTCGAGATCAAAAGTGTTGTCTGTGTCTAACTGAGTGCAGTAAATACCGAGACTGCAACAGTTTGAAGTGTCCATATTACCACAAACAACCCAACCAAAGATCGTCGGTATGAGATCAGGTACTCCTTGCTCACTTCGAACTGCTGAGCCATTAAATATGCTGAACGCTTTGTCGGCACCGATGAGTATGTCTATATGGCCAGGCACATTGAAATTAGGATCTGCTAACCTGAATGAAGAGAAGACATTTTTGTCGGAGATCTTATGGGCAGATGCAGGCAATAGGGATGTAAGTTTGGAGATAACGAAGCAATGCACTTCAACGAACTGATGACTAAAGCGAGAGAATAGATTGAGCGTTACAGATCCATTTGTGACGCCCGCGGATGTCGAACCAACTCCTAATACTGGAATGCGAGCGGGCTTTCGAATTAGACCTAAGCGCTGGACTGTGTTTTCAGTAATGAAAGACACTTGTGAGCCCGAGTCTAGCAACAACCGAACGGTTTGAGTGTTTCCTTGCCTATCATGGGCATGAGCAATAGCTGTAGGCAATAACGTTTGGGTATAGCGAGAGTGATTAAACGTATTGTCGTTGGGTGGCATAGATGAGCAAAGCGAGAATGATGGATCCGTTGTTGATAGAGGATTTGAGGGTGGCGAGTTGGTGGATTGCGAGGTGGATTGCGAGGTGGATTGCGAAGTGGATTGCGAAGTGGATTGCGAAGTGGGTGGAGATGACGACGATTGGGGAACCACACAATCTTGATTGTTTGACGATGACGATTGGAGGTGAACGAGTGAGTGATGTCGTGATTGGCATGTTCTACAACGAAAATTAGACCGGCACTTGTTTGCAGAATGTCCAGGCCGTAGACAATTAAAGCATAGGGAATTGTCTTTAACGAATTCGCGACGTGTTTTGATATCGAAGGACAAAAAGTTAGCGCACTTGCTTAAGACATGGTCTGATTTACACTTAGGACAATTTAGCTTAGTTTCTGTATAATGCGTATGTATTGGTTTGGGGTTTTTTGCACGAGAAGGATTAGAATTAGAGATAGTCTGGCATGATTCTAAAGCATCACAACGAAGCTGTAAAAATGACACTAATTCAGATACTTTAGAATAGTCCCTAGATGCGACCTCTTCTGCCCATGCTTGTCGCGTGTCCTGATCGAGTTTCTGGACCAGTAGATAAATGATCCAAGGGTCGCGACTGGTAGATCCTAATGCATTTAATCCCCGAATCGTTTCATCAATACAGTCGGTGATTTTGCGGAGATTATAAACGTTACAGGAACTCATGCTGGGCATCGAAAGGAACGATTGAATGTGCGACTGAATTATCAAATTGGAGCGATCGAATCGCTTTTCTAACCGCTCCCATGCATCTAAATAATTAGCATCAGAAACCGTTATGTCCCGAATAAGGTCTGCTGCTTTACCGCGTAAATAGGATTTTAAATACCGGAATTTTTGCGTGGTAGATAGCTTTTTATTAGTATCGATGGTGCTCTGAAAAATGTCTCTAAAACTTGGCCACTCTTTATAATCACCGGAAAAAGGATGGATATCGATTTTAGGGAGGGAAATCGAGGTGCATTGCGTAGAGTTCAGATTTTCGAGTAAGGAGGCTTGTTGAACAGCCAATTTATCGATAGCCGATTGACTAACGGAGGGTTTTTCAGCTTTTTTTCTACCGCGAATCACTTTGGTAAGGCTAGACTGAGCTAAAAAATACTTGTTCTCGTATTCAGAAAACTCTAACTCTAGATTCCCTAGATCGTCTTCACCCGCGTGCTCTAAAAGCTGATTTTGCAACAAACCGAAATCTGTCCAATCTTCTTCGAGTTTTTGCGACCGTAGCTCGAGTAATTCTAAAGACATACGATCGTCTACGCTTTCAGCGAATGATACCGCTCTAGTCAGAGCCGCTTTAACATGACCACGTTTTATTTTTATGAAGTTCATTTTTATGTTATACAAATGCCGAAAAATTTAATAAACCGAAAATGTTTACAACGTGCGATCGAAGTCCGTTTAAAAAATTTAATTACGCAGGGGCACAGTTCGATAAATTTGATTATAAGTCAATTATTTAACACGTGTACTGATGCACTCAGACCAAATCACATATAAAAAAAATTCATATAAAAAAAACCATACCATTTGTCCATTATTCTCATACCATTTGTATGTTATTATTTAAACATTTGATTAAGTTCAATATATCCGCGATCAGAAGGACCAAAAAATGTTTAATAATTTTATGTGTTAATATAAAGAAAAGCCAAAAATCTCAAAACGTTACAAAAAATGATTTATTGAATTTAATTGGAGCGTTGTTATTCAATCGATGGTCAGCAGCAAAATAGGCAGAATCACGTATGTTGATTACAAAGGAATAGAAAAGTGAACTGTATTAATGAGAGTAACATTGTAGCAACAAAATTAGATTCAAGAGAGTATAATAATGACGTATAACATAGAAGTAACAAATTAGATTAAAGAGATTATAATAATGACGTGTAAATAGAAGATGAGTTAAGCAAGTAAGCAGTACATTTTAAATACAATTAATCAGCTGGTGAAAATAGGGTGATTGTTGTGATGTTAGTTGAAGTGGTGCGCATATTATAGAACAGTCAGTGTATTGCAACTTTTGAGAGAGCGTCCTGCGATGTTGAGTGTGTAGCTTGAAAGTCTAACTTACGAAGGAACTAATATTGAGGCGGTATTGAGGATAAATATACCAAACAGTAGCCTAGTTTCCCTTACCTAAACCATACTTATTGATATTTACTCATATATTTCATTATCCCCAGCTTCTTTAAATACCTATGTCCCAAGACTGTCATCTCGAGTAATCTTACTGCCTTGGTTTTCCAGTTGTCTGGAGAAGAGTAAAATCCACATCTTGATAATATAAGATTTCATTGTTCGTTCTGGAGATCTTCTGTCCGAAGTCCACACTTTTTTCACATTGTGGTTACTGAAAGTATTTAATTTCGGTAAAACTTTGAAAGAAATGAGAATTATTGACAAGTGTGACAAAAACTGAGCAAAGTACTGACTGGGAGAACTTGCAAAAACCCGACTGAAGACTAAATTAGAGACACTGACGAAGAGATCATTAGCCTGCGTTGCTTACTGACGTAGTTCTGGGTCTAGCTACATGGTGCATGTTTCTTTATGAATGTCTACCGTAACGATAAGACAGGGTACAGACTGGCAATTGCTGTTTTGGAGAAAAAAGAGTTCCTTATAACACGCCTACGCCAAAGGCTCTATACTATCGCGATGATTTAAATATCTTAATCCCTCTTCTTTTCTTTGTTTTGGTGATTGAAATAAGCTCCTGGAACATTTTATGTTCTTTGACGCATTTATGAGCGCGACCTTCCAAATTTGTATGTGCTTATTCCTGTATACATACCTTTATTTTATAAACATAAGCTTTTACATAGTTTTCATATTTAAATTAATTTGAAACTTAAAAATGTTACAGTAAAACATTTAAAACAACCAATTTGTGTTCCGGCTTAGTAGAACATTCAACATACCATAATCGATTCCGACCTAAGCCAATCCTTTGTCCATTGGAGAACAATAATAAATAGGATACATTCTTTAATAAACGAGTGTTTGATTTGTAACCTTTTAAAGTACATGCACACGTTGTATTCAAGAGCAGCAATAAACTAACAAAATCCAACGCAATAAATTATATTTCCGAAATCGTTCTTTATATATTTTCATTCTGAACTAAGAAGCGAGTGGCACTTCAAGTTTAGCACCATCAGCTAAAAAAATCATCTTAATTCATTTGAATAATAAACTTTTATGTTTTTTTTCTAAATGTGTAAATAAAATCTGAATTTTCAATTACAAGTGAAAACAATAATTTTTCCATAATTATTGCGTGTGTTTATATGTGAATGAACTTTTTCTTTTTTTTTTTAAAAAAAAGATAACTAAAAAGCAAATAGAAAAAATTATAGCAAATAATACAATACAGTCATATTCTCAAGACCTTTATTTTATAATTAAATGAATAACCAATAAAAAAAATTATTACTAAAATTATAAATAAATAATATATTACGGAATACGAAAAATGTGATTTTTAAAGAAATAATAAAAATAATAAAACGTAGATATATTATAATAAAATTAAATAGAATAAATATCAAAACAAAGAGCTACCAGAGCTTTTCTTTAGATTGCATTGAATATTTTTGATTTGCAGCTCTAGACTCAGAATTATATTAGTCGTGTTCCAAAATGTTAGTAGGCACAAATATTTAGATCCAAGACGACCAGAGCCAACGTCTGCCAAGGCCTTATCTGCATGTTTCATTTCTGTAATAAACAGTTTCTATCCTATTTTATTCAATCCACATAGTTGGTGAAAAGCTCAAATTTGATATACAGTTGAAATCGCTTACAACGATATCGGCTATAACGGTCATATTCTTAGGTCCCGGTTGAGCTCCATTATAATCCCATTGAAAAAGAAATCGTTTACAGCGACATCACTTACAACGACCGATTCCTTTTTTGAAATAAAATATAGGTTATAACGACTAAAATCGACGCAAATATTGGTGCGAGTGCTTTTTTTTAAATGGTGAACTATTTATCTGTAGATGCGATGTATCTGTGCACATAGAATTTCGGCTATGTTACAGCTTTCCGTTTGTTGATGTTATTGAGTTTGTTCAATCGCAGGTAGGAAAAATTGTTAAGTGTAACGAGTAGTTCTAGAAGTTTTATTTCAATGGGTTCGCATAAAGTTGACTTGGAAAATAAATCAGAAACGAAAAATTACTACTTTACAATTGAAGAGAAAGCAGGTATAATTTTTAGATTGGACGCTGGAGTGCAAAGTAAAGACGTTACCAAAGAGTATTCTATTTCACACTCCACTACCTATATCCACAATTCTAAAGGATAGGGCAAAAATTAAAGAAACAATTGGAGGAACAATACTTACCGTAAAAAAAGTAAAGATTCCATTGCACACTGAGGTTGAAAAGGCTTTGCTTATATGGTTTAAGACACAGAGAAGTTCTAGTATACTGTATACTCATCGGTGGCCCCATTTTGCAAGCTAAAACAAATGACTTTGCAAAGGACACATACATATGTACGCACCAAGAACAAATAAAAATTATGAAACAAACGAAAAAAAGGTATTTACTTGAAAACAGATTAATTAACTTTGATATCGGTTAAAGCGACCTATCGCTTATAACGACCAAAATCGTCGGTCCCTTGAAGGTCGTTATAACCGATTTTGACTGTATGTACTGGTACGTACTTGGGCTACGAAATAGTTTAATTTGCTTTTCTACGGAGGCTTCTACTGATTCTTTCGATGTGGTATCAGGCACAGGTAACGGAAGTTCCGCGGGTAGAATGGTAGAAGTGTGCTGGGTGTGGATTAGTACGTAGGCTTACTCCCGACATCGAGTATTTGGGTTTGCTAGTCTCTTTGGAAGATTACAACATATATTGGCGCAACCAAAAAAAGGGTATTTAACTAATGTCGATTTCGAATGGGCTTTTGCATTTGTTTTTTTTTTATCTCGAGCAATTTTTAGCATTTTCATGTTCCAAACGACTAAGAAGCACTTTTTTTGCTCTAGATCAATTTTCGTGAATCTCGGATTCAGCTGGAGACTTACACCTACTAGCACTAACACTAGCAGATTTTATATGAACTTTCAACGCAGTACATCAAAATAAATATCAATCAACCAAAATATTTATCAGAAACTGTGTAGAATATATAGAAAATTTAAACAAAGTGTTCTTTAACGAACAAGATGTGAAATGTCACACTAATACAATTGCAGAAAAACGATCGACATGAGTACGATTAGTTTGGCGCAAAGATTTGATAATGCCATTTTGTAGATCTCGGTGAAATGAGCACAAAATATAAAGTAAAAAATATTAATTAATCGCTTAATTTAGGAGATATCGAGGTTTCAAAATTAATTTTTTCCTATGTAAATCCCATCGAAATTAATTATTTTTGCTTCGGTACAAACAAAAGTGTTGCATACATCTAGGCGTAAAAGTAACGAAATTGTTTTTAAGGATTTAAGTAAAGAAATTTTATAAACTTTTAGTTTTTGAGCATCAGACTTCGCGCGATATTTTTAGTTTTATTTTTTCAAAGTCTAATGCTCAAAAACTAAGTTTATAAATGTCTTTGCTCAAATTTTGAAACCTCGATATCTTCTAAACTAGGCGATTAATAATTTTATTTTACTTTATATTTTGTGCTTATTTCATCAAAGTCTACAAAATGGCATTGTCAAATCCTTGCGCCAAACTTATCGTACTCGTGCCAAACGCGAAACGATCAATCTCGTTTGTTTTCCAATCAGCACGAAAAATCTGAAAAATCTGAGAGCAAAATCTGAAAAGCCCAATCGAAAACGACAATTGATTGAAATTAAATACCAGAAATTTACACTTTGCCGTCTTTTACACGACCCGGCAAAGCATGGACGGTTATTCTCTTTTGGGTCGTTATTATCTTTTGGGAACACTTTAAGAAGGTATGTATGGGTGAATTCATAAACGTCATACTCACAAAGAATTGCGTTAACTGCGTTCAATAATGCAGTTTTATTGCAGAGCTGCCGCAGGCAAACTGCATGACCTCGGGTTCATAAACGTCAAGATATCATCGTTGTTGTGCAGATTAGTTAGTAAAAAAAAGTGGCTGCAGAGGAAGACGTAAAAGTTGAAACACACGAATTTAATAACGGCCCATGTAGAGGTTAGGCTAGCTTAGTTCCAGTTCAAGTTCATTCCTCTATGACAGTAGTCTCTTCTGACAAGCCGAACCGATGTTTTTGAAGTCAACTCAACAGTCAACACGTGCATTTGCATTTAAAAGTAAAACGTGAAGATAAACTCATTTATCATTATTTAGCGTGCTATATTTCTCAAGAGAAATAAATAAAACAAATCCAAAATGTATCTTATGTACACTTTAAATGAAAAGGGTGAACGCGTCTACACCTTGAGCGTAAGTTTGCTAAACTACATAACCGGTTCGTAAGTGTAAATAAAAAAGTATATTTTATTGCAGAAACGTACAGAAACTGGCCTTCCCACCATCTCTGCACATCCAGCAAGGTTCTCGCCCGAAGACAAATATTCCCGTCAAAGACTCGTAATCAAGAAACGCTTTGGCCTTCTCCTGACACAGCGTCCAGAGCCTGTTTATTAAATATAACTTAGAAATAAATAAATAAATAGAAAGTTTTAAGATTTGTAAAACTATTGGCATCTTATTTCAAACTTTAAAGCTTCCTACCAAGCCCGGCTGTATAGTCAAACAACCGTGCATTTTTGAACTCTCCTCGCATATCCAGAATATAGTAGAAACTTTTGTTTTTTATCTTGATCGGCAGTTGTACCCTTGCTGTTTGTCTTGACTCCTGAGCTGAGACACACTTCGTTGGGACTGTGATTATGTGATTTTTATTAAATGGACCATATGTGACAAAACTCAGCTCTTGTCCTCCTTTTCTGAGTACTAAAAATCGCACCGAGCGCAAAGTGAACATCCATGCAACAATTAATATACCATAGCCTGAAAGGTTTTTTGTTTTAGAATAAATACAATTTACTCCACAGCGACAAATCCATACCAATTAAGAAGCACATTGTGGTGATTCCATTCCTGTACTTATTATCCCCCAGATTTATACGTCGATACCAAGTGGAATTATCATCCTGCTCTTCAACTGGAGCGTCTCTGAGCGATGTAAATGCAGAGTATGACAAGTAGTTCCAGAACATGAATTGTGCAATCCCAAAGAAGTTAAGCATTCTGTAGAACCTCGGGTTTTCATATTTGAAGAGCACCACATCTTTGGCCACATTAGTGCTCACATCATAGGCTTTGATACAGAAGTTTGACTGCGAAGGCGATGAGAGTTTCGAACTTAATTGCGATCTTAACACTGAACCACTTTGACTAATTGAATTACCAAAAATACGAAATGAATTGGCTTTTATGTTAGAAATTGACCGGCGGATAATTGTGTTTAAGAATAGAGCCATTTTTTTCCCAAATTATTTTTTGGTTGGAAAAACTGCAACAGCTGATTGCCTTATGTCATAACAAGTACATTGCAGATAGGTACTAAAATTTCAGATTCCGGTCATTTGTAGGGATTTGTAATAAGCATAGGCGTAGGCACACTATTTGGGGACATTATCGGCCGGGATTTAAAAAAATTCAACATTCCGAGTTCTAGAAGCAAAAATTGTCTTATACAGCTTGTTATTATGAATGAACTGTTTGCAAGAACGAAAATGTTCGGTAAATCAAATAGGTACCTATGTGGATGGCGCCGTACATATTTTATGACTGGCAGCTTAGTTACCAAAATTAATCAACAGTCTGTGGTCACGTTTTAACTGCATTTTGTTTTGAACACATATAGTTCGTTGCTCTCTACTTAAACTTGCGTATGCGACCAAAGATACAATTGAATGTATACCTATTATCGCTTACTATGTAAATCTTGAAAAGATTTAAAATTTGATATAACAGTGAGCGCCCTAAATAAAGGAGTCTACCGAAGCCGTGCCGCCACTGCAATTTTTCACTTTTCAAAAATCTAAAACTTATTTTAAAACGTTTGATAGGTACCTACCCATTATCCTTTCTAATTGAAATATATGTATGTATGAATCGAATTAAATAATAACTTTAATAATTCAAAAGAAAATAAGTAGGTAGGTAGGTACACGCTGAATTTACTTGCATGAAAAAAGACCGCCTTTTAATAAACGTCAAAACGACAATTGTCATTTTTTTAATGTTTTTTTTTTTTCACACCTCGCTCGTGGGAAAAAGTTGTGCGCGTTGTTACCGCTGTCGATTTTCCAAAACCAATTGATTAGTTCCGTGGTTATCCAAAAATAAGTAAATTACTAACATAATACAAACATATAATATGTGTTGAATTAAATTACCATTGCCGGATGAAGTGGAAATAAAAAAAGAAATCATTGTTAGTAAAAAAAAGAAAATAATTCTAGTTTTTGTGAGCGAATTTATCAATTTTCATGAATTAATTAATTTGTTTCCTAATTTTGTGATTATTGTTACTGAGCGTAGGGAAACTTTAAATAAATAAATACAACCAAACATAAAGTGGTTGTTTGAGCATCAATTACTGACGGTAAGTTATTTTCAATGAATTGCAATACCTAGGTACAAGTTAGTAGGTTGATGGACCTAATGGAATCTTGGGGATACAGAAGTTGTTTGAGCAATCATTAGTTTAAGAATGTAATAAAATAATACATCTTGGCGTGATTATGGAGAACCACATATTTGGCGCGATATTTTGCTGATATGCGATTAGATAGAAACCATGATGTTATGATTTGTGGCAATTAGAATCTCCTCTGTTACGTTAAGTGATTTTTCTGTACTAGGAATGTGGATGGTAAACATTCAGCTCCTAAATTGCCGGAAAATACAAATAAGACTTGCTGTGAGATTCCTTTATGGATAATGAAACAAATACGAGTATTTCCTGTAATGCTATCTGCTAAGCAGATAGTAAGACAGACGAATTTATTAAGTATCCCACTTAAACCACAGAGGAACTCACTAAAGGCTTAGCCGGCGGAAAGACTCCTCAGCGAAATAAACAACTTATAATCCCGAACGTATAAGGGGTATAAGTAAGCAGCGAAAAACTGATAGTAGAAAAGAGTGTTAGACAAATACTTAATACAGAGAAAGTTTTGTATAGATTAAATCTCAATTGATGATTAATGTTATTAAGTGAGGAGGCATTTGAGAAGGCATTGCTATCCCTTGAGTTTGTAACGAATTTCAAGTCAATCCAAGGTCAACATCTGGAATGATTATTGACTCTTGTCTACCTTTCTGAACGAACTGCAGTATTCGTATTGTTAAGAACTACATACTGTGAGTTACGCGAGTAAAAAGATGATGCACCCTCTTGACTGCAAGCACCTTGAGACGTATTTTTAGAAAGTTTAGATCTAAAATTAGGTTCAAAAAAATATACGTCAATTAAGCGATCTGTCATAGCGATAATTAGCGAGGTTATGGTTTCTTAGGAGATGCCTATACATGTGTTCTTGTATGTAACTCTGTAGGCTCTGTCTTAAATTGATGAATATCAAATCAGCAATCTAAACTGAACTAAAAAAAAAAACTTAAAATATAGGTACCTTTTCTTTGCTTTATCACAGATACTTCTGTTCTCTTTTAGATAACTCATAGTCGTTTCGTCTCATACTCATTCCAATTGTGAAACACACCGGTTTCCGTGGCGGATTACGGGTACTAATTGTACATGTATGTGTGTACGTGAGTCAACCATCTTGTTTTTCATCAAGAAAATCGATATTTTTATTATTTTCGAAGTTTTATTTTCGATTTTAGTAAAGATATTCGTGTAAAATTTTCAAAGTCTCCAATGAATATCTACTAGACTTCAGATGAGCGTATTTAGTTGTTCATTATGCATTTTAAAAGTAGTGTATTCTTTACGTAACATATGAAAGTGTGTACCTACTTATATGGGGCGTAGGTGGCATAACTAGATCAGCAAATTGTATTAATCATTAGATTAAAGTACCTAGATAGACATGCATAGTTCATTCTCAACCCAACAGTCTTTGGTGTAGACAATGCAATACATTCGATACCCTAACCTAAGTTTTGTATAGTAGGTACTATCTGTGGGCTGACGTAAGCTTTTTATTAGGTCAATGAGTGTGATTTATTTGTCAATTGACAGGTTCTTCTAAAATAGACCGCTACATATTTTGAGTCAGATTTTTCTTATCATCACAAGCTGACATTTATGTAGGTATGTTTGTATATGAAGTGAAGGATGAAGCCTCAATCTTTGCCTCCGCCTCCGTGCTCATCGACAGAGAACAATCAAGTGGTAGACTATCACTAGGTGCCCATGTAAAATGTTTGCTAAATTTTATTACATCAATCGCGTGCATGACTTCATGATCCGCAAGATTATTATCTATCTATGTATCTTGCACCAAATACAACGCAAAGTGTAGAAACAAATAATGGCGCTCGCTACAGAGTAATTATGTATCTATGGATGTGCATAAGCGTCGTTTCAGAGCTTTTTGCTGTAGCTTTTCTTCTTTTTTGCGGACTCGCAAAAAATTTTCTAGAATTTGTACGTTAGAAAAATCGCCAATTTAATTTCCAAATTTACACTCTAATTAGAGGTTTCGAATTAAAATCCTTTTACCAACAATATAACAAGAACCAGATAGCTCATGAAAAAAGTAGACGCGCATTGCATGTACATATACGTACGTACACCAGTGCGGTGACGAGTATCCACATTTTATATTTGTGTGAGCTGTCGATGTGGGTTGGGCTTTGGTATTCGATGTGGCGATGTAGAATTTTTTAATAAGATGGCGCTTCTTTGGCTTTAGGTTTTGCTTAGTTATCTTAATTTTATTTAGTTAGTTCAACTGCCAGTTGTTGTCATTGCTTTGTTGCTTTGAATTTGTCTTGACATTGCGGTATGTAGTAGCATTCTGACTTTCCGGTTGAACTATGACCTCTTCTGACCTTGAACTATCTTTTTTTTAATGTATGCAGATACAAAGAAACCTTTTATTTGACTTGTTCAACTTACAAAATGATAAAGTCTTCTGTATTCTCCGAACTATGTATGTTAATGTCCAAATAAAAATTTTCAATATGACGTCAGTATCACTCGTAATTATAGATGATGAGAAGTGATACAATTGTTTTTTTTTTTATTAATTATTTGTAAATATGCACATTTGCATTTACATCCATTTGTTAATTTACTCAATTACGTCACAGTTCGCAGACTTTTTAATTTTTCACGATGCATTGGTGTCCATACAAATCGTATGTTCGTTTTGACATTAATTATTTTGTAATCCTTTCAAGTTCATTTGTAAGCTACAACAACGCTTTAACAACGTACAGCTAACATACGCGATAGCTACAGAAGCTCCTCCCATCCACTTTGTTCTGTTAACCATTTGACACTTTGTAGAACTTACTTAACCTTAAAAAAAATTAAGGAAAATTTATATTAATTAAAATTTTTACTTTATAAAAATTAAATCTTACACACACACACATACACTCAGTGCACACAAACACACATCCGATTCATATACATCTACATCTACATATAAATTTCGCCAGACACAAACCAAAGCCGACACGACGCTCCCTGTTGCCACGAAACGAACTAAATCAGTCCTTTTCGTCACGTTTACCCAGTGAGACGTGTTTGTGACTGTGAAAACTTATATACCTATTAAATATATAAATAAATAATACATAAGCGTACTTTTATTCGCAATTTTTTGGGTAAGTTTAAGTTGACAAAAATATTTTTTAATTTTATTTTGCGGAAACGAATTAAAAAAAAAACATTTTCGTTTCATTCACACGCTGTCTCCCTTTGGCTTACTGTTATCTGCTGTTGTTTTTGTTTCAGGTTATCTACCCTACGCTGATTGAAGTTTTTTTTTTTTTTTTTTTGAAACTGTTGTTTGCAAGTACCGCTTGTTTAAGGCAACTTGTTTTCAACCAAATTTTGAAGTTTTTAAAAATGCAAATCTAATTTAGACAGCGCTGTCATAATGTGGCAATACTTGGCTTTCATAAAAATTTGTAGGTATACTTTTCGAAAAATTATTGAAGAAAATATCCATATCAAATTATAATTAATGTAAAATAGGACTGTACTCACCCCAAAAGGTTTTGATCGCGCGTTCGTCGTTCACTTCGACCGGCAAAAACATCGGAATTCTTTTCTCTACTCGCTCTCATTCTCGTGTAATTTTTGTGAGCGAACAGAATTGTTGGCGGGGCGAAGCAAACGAATGGTGAAAAAAAAAATCAGAAGCGATTATTTACATTCGTTGTGTTGTGTATAAAAGATACTACCATCGATGTGTAAATAGGGTTGCCATAAGTTTGTTTTGATTGATTTTTTTTATACCTCGTACTTATGAAGTCAAAAGATCTGTTTGATGTGTGCACTGGGTTGCTACTCAAATTCGGCGTTAAAATTTAATACAGCACTAGACAAACTTCAGTACTGTTGTCGGGATTTAGAAAAAAGTGCTGTTTTAGCAGCTGTTTTAACAGCAAAAAATTATAAGTAAAAAAAAAAAACAACACGCGTGTTAAAATAACGTAAATGTTTTATATTTTATTTATTTTGCAAACTATGTACCTACATACCCACATCTAAATATCAAAAAGTGTAAGTTCTTGGAGACCCTGACCCATAGAATCCGTCGGCGTTGTACCGAAAAGAGCCGTCCCATACCTGTACGTTAAAGGGTCAACCGCTGTCAACAGTTTCTTAACATTCTCTCAAAGCTTCCACCAATGCATGTGCATACTCTCAGTTTGTCAATGCGTGAACTTGAATCAATCAAGCGGGTCAACAGACTAAAAAAGTTTAAAGAAAAGCCTCGCTCAACTATTCTCCTTTCGTAAGTGAGCAAAAGTGAACGAAAACTTAACGAATCGATGCGAAAAGCTATTGTGTTGTGGATTGTGGTCGTACAATACAAGTTCCTCGTCTTCATCTTCACACAGTGAAGTACGTCGACGTACGCACCTTTAGACCTACTTTATTCTTCGTAGTTCATATGTATATCCTTTGGTTATGGACCACCTTCCGTAAGAATGCGTGTACTTTATCTAGCTGTCAGTTAAAAAGTACGCAGCAACGCATCGCATTGTATGGGTTGGGGTCTTTATACCTTTGATACTAAACGGGATGGGTTTTCGACATCATTAAATTAAAAAAGCGCTGATGCTGAGTAAATCGAACACACCTTATAAAAGTGCCGATTTTATTTGTGTATGTCATGTCATAACAGGCATTCTGTAACTGTTCAATGGATTATAAAATTTTATTGACAGAATAACATTTTTAGAAACATAATTAAAACATACGACAGAATATTCAAGTTTACCGGTGTGTGTAGGTCGAACTAGAAGCTCATTATAAGACATTGCCACCACATAGTTTCTGCTCTCAGTGGCATTGAAAGCGGGCTCTACGAGTATGTGTCGTAACAAGACAGAGTTCAATCTTGGTTTGAAATTGTCAACCATAATGACGAGTACCTACCTTACATAAAGGTAAGCTCATGTCATTATTGGACGGAAGACGTGCTTTACAGCTGTTAAAACTACGAAAAGCCCGTAGCGTTTTGTCACGGATCAGTAACTTCAAAAATGCGCATTCGTAGAATTGTATCGCATCGGAAATCGACATCATACAAAAAACTTATTTAGCGGTGAATTGTCAGTATCTATCAAAACATCACAGTTGAACCATTTGGAAAGCTGAGCTGATACCGTGACCGTGAGTACGTTACGTATCTCATGAGAGAGTGTTTCTCTCGAACACGAAAATGGTGTTTTAACCCATTTCTTTGGAATGTTCTTGGCATTTAAGAATCTCTACGATTTAGAGAAGATTGAATGACTGCGGATATTGAAATCTACTCTTATGTCTCGTAACGTGTTAATAATGTTTTAAAGTTTCTTATAAATTCTTTCTACATAATGGATCGGATTCAAGTAAATGTTTAGATTTAAATATTTTAAAAGTGAAAAGTGTAAAAAAGTGAAATAAATTATAAATAAGAAAATATGTTAATGATTTCAATTGCCTTGCCTGTGTATCTGTGTTGCTTTACTTGTAAAGTATTTCGAAACGTTATGAAGTGTTAAAGTCAAAACCTTAATGTTAACGATAAGTGAGCTATTTTCGCTTTCCGATCAGGCATTCATTCATATCTTCAATACTAAATTGTATATCAGAAATGCTCCTGGTTTTTCTTCTCTCCCAGCTTAAGTATTCAACGTTTGTTCGCAAGAGTGAAAATTGTGTTTCGATAAAATTATGACAGCTTTCAAAATAGTACAACAACTAAGTATAAATAGGTCTGTTCCCGTACTGTACTGTACTGCCGAATCAGCGACCCCAAAAACCCTTTAATATCAAATTTGGTCCAAATCGGTAGACTTTTTTAAAATCGTCATTTTTGGCGTGGTTATGGCCGCCATCTTAAATCTTAAATCCGCCATATTGAATTTCCTTATTTTATCGGAAATGGTTGATGGTTGATTGACTCACTAAACAGTAAACGATTGAAAACAGTAAAAAAATGTATGCCATTTGGCATGAAACGGGTTAAAGATAAGATACTTTATGTGAAAAAATCGATTCAACCCAGTAACGCTTTGTATCTGTGTTATCATAGAGAAAAACAGGTTTATAACCTTTCCATTGGTATTGAATAAAAAAAAGTGTTTTGAGAGAAATTAATTCAACGAGTCGTTGCTAAGTGAACTTTTGAGTACGAGTACACATCCGCTCAAAGTTTCTATTAAAAGTGAAATCTAGGAATATGATAATCAGGGTAGGTACATATCGTTTTGAATCCAATGTTGTGAGTTAGGTACTCCTAATTCAAACAAGACAAATCTTTTTCTTTACTAATTTAAGAACTGAAAATGGAAAAAAATTGACAGCCATTTTTTTTGTAAAAAATTCCATCGATTTTTTTTGTCAACTCAACCAATAGACTTTTCTGAGATAACAACGACGTCGCGTCGTTGTTTCTTTTTGGCTCTATTTTTGTGATACCATAGAGAAGTTTGAGCGCGATGTACTTTCATATACGAGTGAATTCTTGTGTATGTGTATACTATTATTCTCGTTAAATCATTTTTAAGACTTAAATATTACTAAGTACTTGCATAAACTATGTATGAGTATAAAAAGACATTATTACCAGTCTCTAATTACTCTTGGCAAGCTCTTGCCGTCAGAGATTTCATGTCATAACTGAAGTTTCGTAGAATTGAGAGATAGGCTGACATATAACCGTATCTTGTCATCTGATACTGTTATTTCGTGCTAAAATAAATTGTATGTAGGTATGCCGGTTTTTCTTGAGTCTTAAATAACTGAGAGTATGTGCCAGCACTAGCAGTAAACAAACAAAAGTGTGCACCCGAATGTAGGCTTTTGTTTCACTTAAAGTTTTCCGTTATCTCTTTCATCAGTCGATGAATAAGAGCTTTATTTTATTACAAGTAGATACGTAATGTACGTACAAACATGTGAGTTAGTTAAAGCTTTAAAGTATAAACTATTCGTTGCTTTATACCAAAATAATAAATGACAACGAGTGTTCGAAAACTTATCCATCACACACATTTAATTGATCTTCTTGATTATAAAGATAAATCAAACCCAAATAATCTTAGATATCCGACACAAATTTAAATATTTGAACCGGAACCGGAACATTGGTGCAGCTTTAAGGTGACGGGCTTTCAAACACATGATGACATTAAAAACTGTGAGCTAATTTGTTATCGGAATATTGAACTGTTATCTAAATTCTCTAACTCTAGACTCTAGATGACAGGTAGGCTTTCACTTTAGCACCTACAGCGTACTGAAATAAAACGCATGCACATTAAATTTTTATTATCCACGCTGTGGACATCGAGTGTAGATTAGACGGAAGTGTGTTCAAAAATTAGGGTTGCCGGACATTCTTTATAATAATTAATTTGTATTGTTTTTTTTTTAATTATTAAACATTAAGAAGGATGTGTGATTGCGTAGATAATCATTTCCTGAGGGTCAATTGTAAATCCTCGAAGTTTGGGAATAAATCCTCTTTTCTACCAACTCCTAAACCAGTTTATGCTCTTGGTGAATCTTAGAAGATCCGATATCTTTAAGTTTCCCAGCTCTGCAATGCTTTCAAGAATCTGTGGCCGTTGGATCGATTCTCGCCTCTCGTCGCCGAAGCTTATATTGGATTGAGTTTGCCATTTGCTAGTTATATGACCTAGTATATAGCATTATGATTATCATAGTGATTAGACGTATAAAGCATTTGTCTTGGTGTATCACCGACTTTGTCCTTTTAAGATCTAGTTGCGGCCATGCTTTTTGAAAGTTACAGATGTTGGTATCTTTTCAATTACATATATCGTCGGATTTCAAGCAAAACTGACCAACTGCCAAAAATCGAATTTTATGTTATTGATGGTAATTACAATAAAAAAGCATGTAGAAAATTCTGTAAAAAATCTAAGAGAATCGCAGCTAACATCAAAAATTACAGGATTTGAAAAAACAAAGCACTTATTTTGCGTTTTCTCACGAACTACATTTTTGCAGTTCGTCAGTTTTGCTTGAATGCCGACGATATGGTCAATCATCATGTTCAATAAGGTTTTAATCTGTTGCAGGTTAGTTCATCTGTTTCCTCATTCCCAGCATAGTCTAACTTTTTGGTGGCTTATAGCAGTTAGTGCATTCCGAAATTATTTCACTGCGATTGACTTTATAGTATTTTATCATAATTGTTGGCTATCCACCAGAATGACTATCTTTAACGAAGAGAGGTCGCTATCTTTTATGGATATACATATGTAACAACCTTTTCAAGCTCAAGTAATTCTGCCTGGACACACTGCATGTGTCCGGTAGTCTGAAAGATTCCTGTTTGTACAGTCTCTTAGAGTAGAAACCTGATCCAGTACCTAAATCCATTTTTGAGCCGTCAGTGAAAAATTTCGTGATCCTTGATCACCGTGCTTGAGAGCTACGCTTCCCTACCTAGGGAACAGGATCGGTAGATTTAAGTTAAAAGCATGGTGGGTAGTTATGAAGTCTGAAGTCATCCCACTGTCTGTTTTTGGATTTCTCCCTGTCCCGCCGCATTCCCATTACGTGGTTGGTGTCAGCAAGGCGGACTCTCCATCTCCTAGTCTGAGGGCTCCCTTTGCTGCTGAATCTTTGATACACAAGTCTAGGGGAGGTAACGAAGGATGATGTCCAACTCCGTCTGTGGCCTACTTTTGAGTGCTCTCGTCGTACCGAGTTCCTCGAGCCATTATACTGTGGTGCGTTTGGTCGTACCGAGCTTTGTCCATACTTTTGTAGCAGCCCACCATACAGATGGGTGGATCCGTGGGTGATTATGGGTCTAATGATAAGTGGACGATTCCCTTAAACGGACACATTTTCGTAAACCAATTTCTGATTTCCCATAAACGGACAAATCTCTCAACGGGACAAAAAGCTCCGGACCCGTGGATGTCCACTTAAGAGAAATTTCACTGTACATACAGTGTATGATGTGAGATTGCAATCCCCATCTTTTCCCAAATGTCCATTCAATACTTTCTTCATTCTCGTTTCTATATTTTGTCTCTATGATAGCTCAGAGTCTAAAATTATGCCTAGATACTTCGGCTCCTTAGTGATATTAATCGTGGTCCCGTCGAAATGTGGCAGGGACAAATTTGGAATCTTGTTTTTTTTTCACGTGAAGAGTACTACTAGTTCAGTCTTTTGGGGGATTCTTAATTTATTAACTCAGCTTGGGTAATGTTTTAATCTTTAATGTGTACCACAAAATCTGCCATTTTTACCACATTTCAAAAAAAATCGTTGGAATGCGGTTTTGTTCTTTGCTAAAATTGTGTGTTGTCAAAAAAAAAATAAAAAAAAAAAAAAAATTCCACTCACGATCTTACTTTAAATACAAAATATACATATAATATATATCATCACGAATACAGAAATAAGGCGGCTTAAACTCGCATTTAAAAATTGTACATAAATCCGTTATTAATGAGCACATTGAAAATTACTCATTTTAAAAATGGTATATGGTAACCCTATTCTCGTTGGATTGCTTGCCATATGCATTTATAAAGAAAAGCTTTCTTTGTTAATTTTTTATTTTATTTTTAAACAATAAGCTTTTTAATTTATTAATTTAGTTCACATGTTCTAATTTTTATTTAATTGTTTTTATTTCGTTTTTTTTATTTTTTTTATATAAACGCACTTTATATTATAATTTGTAATTAGCAACATGTGTACGCACTGTAAAAACGACTTAAGAGATTACAGAACCTTTGAGTAAATAAAGATGCAGCTGCTTATCTACTATGAAGATACATATGTATATGTAAAGATCAGCTTTTGTAGTCAACTGAAACTGTGCACGTACATGCAAGTATATATACAAACATATGTATGTGCTTACATAGGTTGAATTTCAGATGCTAAAACACTCATGTAGGCTCTGTTACACTTGGAGGATGATGAAGGGTAATGCTAAATTTTGACGAATATTATAACATCGATAAAATACAAATTAAAATAAGCCGACCTGCATGAATACGTAACAAACAACAGTTTCAATAAAAATTACATTCGTACATATATCATCGTGCGTTTGTGTGCAAAAGGCAGCCATCTTGTTTTTCTTTTCTGGAAATCGATACAAAACTAAGCTACGAATATAAAATTATGTGACGGTGGGTTTTTGTGGTTTTTTTTTGTTTTCTTTATAACTTCAGATTGGGGTTTTGAAATTAATCTTTTCATACAACATACTCGTACATATGTAAATTCAAAACCAAAAAAAATTTCATGTGCAACGAAGTTGTAGACAGTCAAAGTTGGCTATGGAATTTTTTTTTATTGACCATACACCTAGTATACAATGTGCGGTGCGAGTGAGAGGCAAACATAATGATCTAACAGTAGTGAAGAGAAAAGATGGAAAGGGCAAATAAAGCAAATACCTAACCTACATGTCATAATAATTTCTATCAATTCTGTTAAAATGAGACTGCTATAGGAATATTTTATCGTTGAATTGATTGCTACTAATCTGGCTCATGTCGTCCTTATGTATGCGCATTACTACAAGTAAGTTTTTGACTTATGGACATACCTACTCCTAAAGTCTTAGGACAAGGATCTTAGATTAGATAGGCATACCTACCTACACCCAAGAAGTCATTAAAAATATGCTGTGTGGGGCTGCTTCTTATAGGGGAGCATTGTTTGGTGTTTCTGTATTTATCGGATCTGTTCGTTCATGTGGAGAGCAAGCAGGTTCAACAACTGCACTCATGAAAATAATGCGCGTACGTACATACGGTAAAATATTACATCATTTGACATCCAAAATTTGACAGCTTATACCTATCGCCTGAAAATAGGTACATACCTACAACAAAAAACAGCGTGACCAATGCAAATAACATTCCATGCCAATCTTATTATTTTTTAGGCACACATGTTTGTCGCATTGCATTTTTGTATCTAAAATACGAGCATCTGTACTTCTAGAAGACCATTGACGAAAAACGAAAAGAAAAATATGTATACAAAAACAAAAAGTTGGCAAAGAAATTTAATGGTGTCGTTGAACGCCAGAGCTTTTGTGAGCTTTTTCCCACTTAATCAATTTATTTTATTTAGCCCAAATATGTTTCAATAATCTCTTATTTTTAACATTGTAAACAATGTTAGCTATGGAGATTGAAAAATTTCATCTAACAGAGACTCCAGTGAAGATGACTCGATAACTCGTAAAATATTTACGACAACTTGTTTATGAGCAGATAAATACCATACAAATGTGTGTCGTGCATTGTTCTTTTGTAATCAATCGTCTGGCGGAAAATGGAGACTTTTTGATAGATGGCGTGCTATGGAAATCGTTTCGATTTATTTTGTTATTTAGGGTTAGGTTTGTTTATTTTTGACATTTTTATTTAAAAAGTAAGTCAGTGATTGAGAAACATTCAAGTCAAACATGACAAATGTATGCTAGGTATTTCGTCCATTCAGTGTTGCGGTAGGGAGAGATAGAATTCGGAATATGTACGGTAAGTGAAGGGGGCGAACAAATCTCGTGTTGTATAAATGCCAACATTTTAAGGTAAATTGTTTAGTAATACCTACATACTCTCGAAAATAAATTTCATGTCTGATGACTTTTTATTGAAACAATCTGGTATGTTCACAATAGAAATGTTTACAAATTGATGAAGGATATTCTTCCTTCGAGGTTCGGGCGTTCAGCCCGTTCATAACTCTCCACTATCGGCGTTTGTCAAATTTCACCGTTATTTTGTTTAATTTAATCAAAATGTTTATTAAATTACAAAATAAAAAAGTTTACATTATCCACACACACACATATATATACACGGCGTACAAACACACTTACTTGCCTATACATACACCCTCAATGTACTCAGAAAATGTGTGCTGCGCTCTCTACCGGCTCGGTGTTTATGAATTGAAATTGTTTCTGTCAGTTCTCTCTGTCACGTGTAGTTAGCTGGGTGTGTTTGTGAGTGTTTGACAATTGAACTTTTCATTTTATTGCTTTTATCTAGCTACAGATACATTTGGCTCAAGAAGGTAAGTTTAAATTAGTAACTATATTTCCATTTTTTATATTTGTCAAAACATTTTCATAGCAGCACAAGCGGTCATGACACAAACAATGCGCAAAATGTCAGCACTTTTTTGCGGTATATATCTATTTTGTTCGTGACTCGTTAAGATGATTGCTTGAGTGTTGGCCTCTCTCTTGCTTTCGTTTGTGTGTCACTTGCTTTCTTTTTCAGCAGACAGCAGCTGTTGTTGCAGTAGCAAGCTGACAATTTTTACCCAACCTGGTATTTACCGCTAGTTTTATACAGAAGCTTGTAAATGTTAGGTTAAGTTGTAGCTCAAAGTTTTGGGGTTAATAAGGATCTTAAAATGTTTTATTTTGGCTTTCATAATTGTACTTACCTACATAATATTTAATTAGATTTAAAACAATAAAATATTTATAATTGCTCAAAAATCTAGAATCACACATATTGTACCGAAGAAGTTCGCTCGTTCTACATTGTTGCACTTGTACCGGTTGATACGGCCAGATAAGTACACACACTCGGTACAAAAAAAAAAAACCTTCTCTTTCTGTCTTGTTCTTCGTTCAGTTATAGGGTTGCCATAAGGCAAGAAATATAGTTTGCATTTTTTTTTTTTGGATTCTTTAGGTTCTTATAAGTGCGCAAGTGGTTGAGAGTTAGGTATTTTCTTGGTCTTATACTTATCACTCAAAAATATTGTGAAACAATTATACAGGGTGGCAAAATGTTAAGTCGAAAAAAAAAATTCTTGAAAATATTTTGGGCGTCATTAGAAAGTGTGCTGAAAGCAATGATTTTCAAAGTTTTTATTTCTTAGAAGAAACTGTGGAGTATTGCCGAAAATGTTTCTAATAATACTGTCATAATTAAACTTATTTTACTTAATTCAATAATTTAATTATTTATAACTAACTTAAGCTTATATATTATTTAATGAACTGGTCAAAAGTCGTCGGGCAAAGTAGAAGTAGGTGAATTATTTTGTTCCTGTCAGTAAGAGAATTTAGGTGAATTGACACTTGATGCGGGTGTACAGGGTGTCTCAAATACCATTTAATTTCTCGACCGATAAACTCGAAAACGATTGGACCGATTTTAATGAAATTATCACTATTCGCTCAATAATTTGGAAGTATTATGGGCTCTCCAAGATTTTACAGGTAGCTGTCATGAATAGAAATATGAACATATGTATGTAAATTGGCGATTTCAATGTAAATTTTAAAAAAATATACCAGAAATGAGCCGTGTTTTATTATCGCCGATGATCCATATAGATCATTGGTTTGTATGCGTTACAACAACACTACGTGATCTATCTTTTTAACGAGATCAATTGTCGTGATCTGAAAATTAGTTCGGCTATATCTCAGTAGGATGCACTTGCGCTTATGAACTTTTCTTTCGCGCTAAAGGTCTGTGTCTGAGCTAAAAGCTGTGTAATAAAACGGCAATTTCGAGCTAAATATTTATGTCTTAGCTAAAACCTGTATAATAAAACGGCAATTTCAAGGTTTGTGTCTGAGCTAGGAGCTGTGTAATAAAACGGCAACTTCGCGCTTAATGTATGTGTCTGAGCTAAAAAGGTGTGCAATGTAATCCAGTTTGTTTTATTTTCATTGCGTGAACCATATAGATCATAAGTGATAATAAAACACGGCTATTGTTACAAGAATACGAGGCAAACACTATAATAGATGTACAGTGAAACCTCTCTTAAGCGGATAGCCACCGGATCGTAGTTTTCTGTCCGCTTATGAGAGCTGTCCGTTAATAAGAACGCATTTTGTATGGAAAATTGGTTCCCCAGATAGGTGTCCGTTAATGCGAGTTGTCCGCTAGTGAGAGATTTCACTGTACATAGTTACCAACATGCCGATAAAATGTGATTTATTTCACACCTTTTGTTAAGCTGTCACAAAAAAATTTGGATAAGATTTAGTTCAGCGATTATTAATTTTTTATTATTACCTGTTGAATCAGGCAAATTTATATCTTACAACATTTAACATAACATAACCCTCTTCCGCACTTTTTCGTATACTCGGTATGCTTCTCTGTTAACCGATGTTACGTAGCGTTACCTAATCTGGACTCTTAGCTTTAATTTTAGTGTGCCCAAATGTAAAATATAAAAATCGTATACCCCTAGATATTTTTGTTTATACAGCGCTATCGTCAGGGTATGAAAACTTTAACTTTGATGATAAGTTAAGGTCGAAACTCAAGCTTTACAAATTTTTAAGACATGTTTTAAAGTCAAAATTAAGCGGTCTCGATTTTTTTTTTCGGTGAAACTGTTATCTACGCGCAATAAAAGTTAAAAAAAATAAACTCGGAACCGATAACATAAAACAACACAAAAGTAAAGAAATAAAAGTAATTCAACCGCGAAAAGTGTAACTAAAAGATAGAATACGAATTTTCTTAGTGTTAACGTTGGAAGCTAGTGCACGCGAGTGAACTAATAACGTAATATTTTTAAAAGCGAAATCGTCGGCATTGTTTTGTTTCCAAAATCATTTCGTTCGGTATCGGCTCATGTTTTTTTTTGTAAAAGTGCGAATTGTTTGTTCTTCAAAGTAGGCGTGGTTAAGTTCAAAGTTGTTCTCCAATACCGTTGTGTACATACCCGTAAAGTTAATTAAATAAAATGTTTTTACATGTGAAATAAGAAGAAATTAATAGCTAACCCGGTAAACCTACAAGTACCGTTGTGTATGTTTTTGAACGGTTATCCGGTACTAAGTTCTATCGAAGTGTTAAACTCAACTCGACAATAATTCGCGTAGTTCTCCATTCGTTAAATTACTGCAGACTGATGTAAAAAAAACTACTACAGAAAAGACACTTAATAAAACGCAATAAATTTATTTTACAATCTCTAACGTCAACATGACTCATTCGTCTCGCCTTTGTCGTCAAAGTACATTTAAATAAATGCATACATAAAGATTAATGGGTATTTACGCGAGAGAACTCACTTTTTTGTATTTGTAGCAACCCTGAAAAGCTCTATGTCAATTCTTCATAAATTGCGAGAACCAAAGGCGTTTGACAAGCTGTCAAAGTCTGGATTAAGTGTTCAATGAAGCTGTGCTGGAAAGAAAAGAACGGAAAAGTACAAGGTTTACGTGTTCAATGAGAAAAGTTTCGATCTGTTTTGTGTTCAATGACTCTTGTGCTGGCCAAATTTTCTGCACCCCTACTCTTGAGGTACAGATTTGTGAAAAAGGTCAAAATCGGCTGCGTTGCGCATTTCTGGACTTGATCGAATATTTTTCACAAATTTGTGCTGTTCTGATCTGCCTTTTTTCTCATTGAACAAAGCTTTTATTGCTGAAATGTAAACGTGTAACAAAATGACAACTAGTGTATTTTATTGTTGTATTGTAAGAAAATGTTCAATTTTGCATTTTTACAAGACCAGATACACCGAAGCGTGAATATTGTATCTGGCAACCCTGAATGTTTTGATGTACACATAGCACTAGCAGTTTTTTTTCCTTTAAATTAATAGTTGTCATGCTGAATTAATTAAACATAATTAATAAGTCTTTTGTTGTAATAAATATTTTACTTATAATTTTATCTTTTATATAAATTAAATCAATTGTTTCTATAAATATTTTAATACTTCCTGGTTTCTATATTAAATTGCAAACATGCGCACTAGAACTAAGCACGAGTACCTAATCAGATTCGAACTCTTTTTGATGAATGCTAAGCGTCTTTTTAATGAATTATTTCATGGGTTTCACTTGTTATAATTTTGTCCTTTAAACAATTACACGAAGACTCTTGAGTTTAGAGGCGCCTTCATAGTTCATAAATACTCGTACATATGAAAAAAATATTCTTTATGTTTCTATTTTTAAAGAAAAAGCTAGTTTTTACCGACGAGCATGAGAACGATGCTTTTTTTCGGCGAAAGATATTATCTTTTTGAAATGACAGTTTAAGCATATTTCTACACAACTCATGTCGATTTAGTTGTGTTAATTAAAATAGAAATTATTTTAAGTTATTTCAATGTTTTTGAATCATTTAAAATGGCTTTAATATTAACATTATTTGATTTGAGCTTTGGATAGCGATATAAACTTTCTGGTGTTGCTAAGCATCTAGCTTTTGGATATTAAAAGTTTCACACTAGTTTTATTTGTGTATGCAAGAGAGGGCAGTGGTGGTTCATTTCTATTATATGAAAATCGATTAGATGGAATCTTTTCAACGAGAAGAGGGATCCAAGTGTAACGTCCTCTTTTGCTATAAAATTTTGATTTATATTAGAACTTATAATCGCCATGGCTCACTTAAAATTTGAAGAAATAAGCTTGAATTTATATTTTTAAGGGATTATTAATGTACACGCAAAAAAAAGGTTTAGAACTACATAAATCGCTTTAATGATTCGTTTTCGGAAACGTCATCTGTATTAAAATTGCTTTTGCAGCATATTCGAAAACGCAAGATGCAAAAATAAGTCGTTTGTTCGAAAAGATCTGCATGGTCATACTGCATTAGCATGGTGATCGATAATGCAGATTGCTAATATGTAATTTGTTTGAAAACGTCATTTACGCATCATTTGCATTGCACGCAAACAGCAAATTTAGCTTGCGAAGTGGGTGGCCGTGGCGTAGTGGTAGTTGTCGTTTCACGGTTCGAATCCAGATGTCGCCGAAACATTTATTTCTCACGAAATAAAACTAAGTTGATCAGTTTCAGAAGTTAATGTCAAAACCTACTGCGAAGTCATAACACTGGCAGCAGGGCCACCCTAACTTCAGCGCTAAATGGGCTATAGCCCCAGGGCGCAAGCGTTTTGGGGCGGAATCTATTATTGATGTAAAATTTGTTTAAATCTTATCTATTAGTTGTAACATAAGTAATTTTTATTCAAAATCGTTTCATAACAAAAATTACCAAATTGTAACCTGTTTTAAGTTAAATAGAACCTATTATATGCATTCATATATTTGTTTTGGAGTTTGGTAATAAATACAGTAGAATCCGCTTAAGACGCTCTTCAAGGGACCGAAAGAAAATAGCGTCTTAAGCGGGATAGCGTATTAAGCTTTTTACTTTTATTTTTTTTTAATTCGTTTATTTTACATTAGGTCTGTTTGGTGTGCTTTTCGTGATCCAAATGGAACATCTGTCAAATAGTAAAATAATTTGAAAAGTGGGGGAAAATTCTTTTAGAAACTTCTAATTACACAAACAAAAACGAAGATTGACATTTCACGAATTGTCAGATGGCTGTTTGATAGATGTCCCGGGACTACTACATGGATGTGGTGTAGCACGATTTCGTAAAAAGGGACATTTTCTGACACTCTCATTTGGCTCTCTATTCTCTTGATTTTTGACAGGTTCAGTAAATTTACGTAAATTTACTGCACACCAAACAGACCTATTACTTTTATATGTGTTGTTACATGCATGTGTATTTGAACTGGTCACCGAAGGTTTCGGTAGCGATTCTTCTTCACCCCTTGCTCCTCCTGGTTCAACCGTTGCGTTGAAGCGCTATCACTGATGAGTTCTTCTAAATTGTGAGGACCAGTTTGTAACTAGGTCATCATCAACAGAAGCATAATCAGAGGACACTCTTGCGACTCTTCAATATTTTCCAATCGGATATCAGAGTCAGCTGGGCTAGGATCATCTGCCCAACAGAAGCCAGCCTTACGTAAGCAGTTTTTGATCACGTCTTGGTAAATTTCCTTCCATGATGATGATATGAAGTGAATTGAGCCGAATACTGAAAAAAGTAACGACCACAAAAAACGACACGCCTTATATAGTTTATTTGCGAAAAACACTAAAAGCGGCGGCCGCCGTATCTCCAAATGCACCGAATGAATGAAAAACATGCAAAAACAAGAAAATACGAATTTTGGCGGTGTTTCGTGTAGCTGTGTGAGCGTGTTAAGCGGGAAATAGATCGTATTAACCGGATTTTTTTTCATACGAATTCTAGTCGGAATGAAAGGACCGGAGAAAAAGAGCGTTAAAAGCGGGATAGCGTCTTAAGCGGATTCTACTGTATGTATGGGTTTCTTAGAATTTCTCCGGTTACTTATCCTAGTATAGTGTATCAATGAAATAGCTACGCACAAAATATATTTTAATAGTTCTATGCAATGTATAATAAAATATGAAAAAAATTGTCGCCGTTTTTGAAAATTTCACAGTCCAACAGCTTGCTCGCATAGTTGGGCCCCAGTTTTCTATCAGTTTTAGTTAGTTTTAGTGACTTTTATTTCAACATAAATTTAGTACATAAAAAGTTATCCCTGAGTCTATAAGGTTTGGTCTATGACCGTCTACCAGATTGACAATTTGTTTATACATAATACATAGTTTTAAAAAATAAATTAATTTCTAAAAAGTGAAACTTAAAAATCTTCATCAATTATACATTTTCTGTATTTGAGCGAAACCCCAGCATATTCGTACAATGAGTTCCACCCCCTCTCTCCATTCAAGATTTCGATTGCTTCATCCTCATTTAGCACAGGTTTCCCAAAGTAACTTATACGGAATTCCTTAAGCACTGGGCAAATTGCTATAAAGTGGAGCACGTCTTCTCTTATTTTCAGGTCACAGATGCTGCACAGGATTGGTAGGTCTGAACGTTGTGGTATGAAATTTAGATTTACTAACTCTCCTCTTAGCTTAAAGATCGTGTTAATTCTTTCTATTGAGCTATTGTTTAGAAAATAAGTTCTATCTTGAAGGTGATGGATCATTTTGCTGTAATAACACCTAAACTGTGAGGACCGAGCCTCGTTAGCGTACTTTTCGTATAAGATGTGGGCCGTTTTCTCAAGCAAAATGTCAAATTGGTTCCTTAACGTAGTCGGTTGGTCATTTTGTGATAGGAGCAAACTTAGGCCGCAGTCGCATGCAAGACGTTCCCACTCTTGTACTACTTTTCCTCTCGTTCTTATGGCATGTGTTAAAACTACTTTCGGTATCCTTTCATCTTTCATCGCCATCACTTTAATGACATAGTTAAAATGCATTTTAAGTGTATCTAAAATCAAAGGTGGTGTACCAGTTTCAAGGTACAGCATATAATTTGGTGTGTTACTCGGCAGTCGGAAAATTCTCTTAAGGAAGTAACGGAAAAACTTTTCTACTGCTTCAAAGGAACAATATCCCCATACTTGGGCTCCATATAAAAGAATTGAGGCTGCTGTTGAGCGAAACAGTTTTAGCTTAGCACTATGGGATATATATCTATTTGTTATGCATCTATTCCAAATCGAAGATATAGCTCGCTTGGCTTCGGAAAGGTTTGACTCGAGGTGTTTATTCATATTTAAGTTGGCAGACACCAGTACTCCCAAATATTTGTATTCCCGTACAATTTCCACAGCTTTTTCATCATATGTCCACTTTTCGTCTCGGCAGTACCGCCCACTACCTCCTCTAAACACCATCATCTTTGATTTATCCAGGTTAACAACCAGATTCCAGCATTTACAATACTCCTTTAACCTGTTCATCATTAGCTGCATTCCAACAATAGAGTCCGCAAGAAAGACAATGTCATCTGCATACATCAATGCGCGAATCACTGTTTGGCCAAACTCTATACCACCTCGAACAGTATCAGTTATATCATTAATGAACAGTATAAATAGCAGGGCACTCAGGATACAGCCTTGCTTCACACCCATAGAAGTTGGAAATTCGTCAGATATTGAATTACCATCCCAAACATAGGCTATGTTGCTATCAAACATCGCTCTTAAAATTCGGATGATTTTACTTGATACTCCAATAACATACAATTTGTAAAAAAGTGCTTCACGTGATATAGAATCGAAAGCCGCACGAAAATCGACGAAAAAAACGTATAATTTCTTATGCTTGTTTTTATACGATTCCGCAATGTTCATAAGCGAAAAGATTTGGTCAACTGTGGAATACCCTTTTCTGAATCCTGCTTGGAACTCCGACAAAACATTCTTATTATGGACCCACTGGGTAAGTCTATTAAATATCAGAGCAGCAAATAGCTTAGCAGATGTGTTTAAAAAAGAAATTCCTCTATAATTAGATGGGTTACTGCCAGTTTTCTATCAAGTGTATGAATTTAATATTTTTGTTTAGTGTAATGGTAATAAATTGACTATTTTTTGTTCTTTATTGCTAGCCTTTCCGTGTATTTTCTTACGAAGGGGGGCGCATTATTTTTAGTTGCCCACGGGCGCCGAATATCTTAGGGCGGCCTTGACTGGCAGTAGGATGGTATGGCAAACAGAATAATAGGAAACATCTGGAAAAACTTCTGTGAATCATAAGCAAAGGCAAACCATTCAATAATAGACGAAAACTCTCCAGTTATCCTGGACATAGAGCTAGTTGAAACCTAACATCTGAGTTTCCTGTCATTACGCCGATCTGTCTGTCTCTCGTACTTGTTCTTCATGTGCTCGCGCTGTGTGTAAACAATATAAAGGGTGATTTTTTAAGAGGTTGAGAACTTTTTTTAAAAAAAAAACACAAAAAATTCGAAAAAATGAATGAAATATTTATTTGAATCGATAGTTTGAACCTTGCAATTTAATGTTTAAAGATAATTTCATGCAAATGTTGACCGCGGCTGCGTCTCAGGTAGCCCATCCGCTGAGTCCAATTTTGGCATACTCTTTCACACATATCGGCCGGTATCTCAAGAATGAATGCATGGATGTTGGCTTCCAGTGCGTCAATCGAAGCGGGCTTGTCCCTATAGACATTAGCCTTGACATACCCCCACAAAAAATAATCTAATGGTGTCAAATCGCACGATCTAGGCGGCCAATTGACCGGCCCGAAACGTGAAATTAACTGTTCACCAAACTCGCCTCGCAATTGCGCCATTGTTTCGCGTGCTGTGTGGCATGTGGCACCGTCTTGTTGAAACCACATATCATGCAAGTCAAGAACTTCCATTTCGGGCAAAAAAAAGTTTGTTATCATCGCTCGGTAGCGCCGAATCGACATTTCGCGGTCTTCTGTCACACTAGCTGATACGGCCGCAATATTTTCTTCACTACGCACAGTACGTAAACGTGTTGGTGGTTTAATGTCCAACAAAGTAAATTTGGTGCGAAATTTGGTCACAATCTTCCGAATAGACTGCTCAGAAGGTCGAGAATGCCGATCATAAAATGGAAGCAGCGCGCGATGAACATTTCGAACCGAGCACGAATTTTGATAGTAAAATTCAATAATTTGCAAGCGTTGTTCATTTGTAAGACGATCCATGGTTAAATTGCAAACCAAACTGAAGCTGTTTGACAATGACACAAGGTACTAAACACACGTCAGCTGTCAAAACCAGTGTTGCCAAAACCAAACCAGCTAAAAAATCACCCTTTATAAGGGTATTCATATCCCCTTTTGTAAAATTGGATAATTATCCAGTCTAAGGTTTTGTTGTATTTTAATCTGAAAGCTTCTGAAAGCTTTTTTGAAATAGATTTGAAAAAAAAACACGCCTAGTACCAATTGAATACTAGGCGTGTTTTTTTTCAAACCTATATAGGCTAAACATGTTTCCGCAACATGTTTTCAATGTTAAATACAACAAAACCTTAGCCTGGATAATTATCCAGTCTTATTTTTGTATGGAAAGCTTTTTCGAAATCTATATAGATTTGAAAAAAAACGCGCCTATTGTGTAGAAACATCTGCAGAGCAAGTTTAACGATGTACGATGTGCCTATTAAATTTAGCGTAAATATTCGATGACAGATTTAAAATTATGAGCCCAACTGCAATGTTAATTTTTTCAATGATTTAAAGACGAAACAAAGGAGCAAAGATTTTGTTTATTTAAAACTATTATTTATTTATTTTCTTTTTTCTATATGAACATTTACCCAACAAAAATCGAAAACAACACAAAAATTCACTTTTTTCTCGATTTCGATGCTAGCGCCCGCCTGGCGGCTGTACTCTGAAGCGTTCTCAAAAACATCAACTGGTCCATATTAACTTCGGGTTGCTCTTCAACCCATTGAATAACTGTATCTATTGCATTGAATGCATCCTCATCGGTTGGTTTGTGGTCCTTGGGGATTTCTTCTTCCATTTCTTGCTCGTTAATGTCAATAATTTCCAGTGGTTCTTCTTTGATTTCCGCTTTTGGTATCACTTCAGTTACTTGTGTTTTGCATGTATATTCGCTTATATCACTGGCATCACTTTTCTCACTTAAACTGTCGTCAAGGTTCGGCATCTCAGTCAAGTCCTGACTGTTATCTGTGGTTTGGATTTTTCTTCCGAATGAGTTAATATTGTGTCGTATTTTGAATCTCCTTAGCCAGACTCGTAACGAATTGGATTTCATATTGGTTTCGAACTTTTTACTGAGCCGCAAAGCTTCACGGTAAATCAAATTATTTGACAGGGGAGCATTTTCGCTCAATTGTCTCTGTATCCATTTGTAAACGGTATCGTCCAGATCATGATTACTTATTTTCCTCATAGTTTTTCTCGAATTGCTGGCCTTTCCAATTTCGGCGGAGAAGTTCAAAATCTTCGATTCACATTGTTTGATACACCAAACGGTGGACCGACACACGTTATATTCCCTCGCTGTTTCCACATTTGATTGACCATTTTTAAGTTTTTCTATGATTTCACATTTCTCTTTGAGATTTAGAACGTTGCGTTTCCTTCTCTTACGCGCACTCTTTACGTTATTCTTTCGTATCGCTTGTGACATAATGTGGCAGACAACAGAACCAATTCGTAGCAAAGTTACCGGTATACTGACACGATACATATACGTGCTTCGTTTCACATGTGAATGAAATCGTTTTAACTACACGAGCAGCGCTTGAATTGTACATAACACACTGTGGTAGTGTTTATATACGAGTCAGTTACAGTTTTATGAGTACACGAAACGTACAATGAACGCGCTTGTCTAAAAAAAATTCTCTCAACTAGCTCGACGGTGAATTCTGTTCATTTTGGGTGAATGAACGAATGGAGTTTGTGTATTCAGCAGCTGGATGATGGTGAATCATAAATTAGTGTGTTGTCTGTGACTGTGGTGGAAAATGTGAAAATTGTAAGCATTTCTATATTTTATGATTCTATAGTCGTCGTTATTCGTGTTGTATAAATGAAGTTTGAATAATGTGTAACAGAGTTGCCGCTGCTATATTTTTTAATTAGTTCATCGCTGTCGATTTTTAGCACAAAAATGATATTCATTTGCTGTCAGAAAAATAAAATTAACCCTCTACCGCATGAATTATTGTAACGGTTGGAATAGCAATAAAATATATAAAAAAAAATAAAAAAAAATATATTTAGTTTAAAAAATAAAAATAAAATAAAAAATAGCATGATATGGCTTTAGTAATTAAAATAATCAAATTAGTGGTTTTTTAACAATAAATTTATAATTTACATAGTTCATTCAATATTTCCACTAAAATATACAGTAAAACCTCTCTAATTGGGACACTGATGGGACCGACTCTTTCCTGTCCCGATTAGGAGGTGTCCCAATTATAGAAGTTTGTTTAAAAAATATAGAAAAACTCGTATGCATACGAAAAAGTTTAAAAAATGTATTGTATCCACACAAAAACAACTGCAATTGCAAAAATGGTGTTGTGTTTTATCTCCGATATAGTCACTCTTCTGTAAAAATATAACGGTTTGAAAATTTGTAGAATGAGATGAAGCTGCGAACATTAAGTTAATGGAATTTTACTGTCCCGATTAGAGAAGTCACAATTGGTTTTTTTCGGGTCTAGTGTCCCAATTGAGAGGTTTAACTCGAATTGTCCCGATTAGAGAAGTCATATATCCCGATTTTTTTTAATAAAATGTTAACTTCAGTGTCCCGATTACAGAGGGTATATTGTATGAAAACTTTTAGGGTTGGCAAATGGGTTGTCCCGATTGGGAGGTCGTTCCGATTACGGAGTGTCCCAATTAGTATGTTTTACTGTATTTTTAAATTGATTGCACTTACAGATTAAACACAATTATTTGCACAAAGAATTTTTATTTTTTTTTAAAGCGCGATGGGCTGAAGTACAAATGAGAAAATTGCACACGGCGGTACCTGACAAATACGAAAAAGTACCGTTTTGTGTTGTAAAATAATACAGACGGAGTGATAATGTTGTTTCGAGTCCGATTTGGTAAAGAAAATAAGTCATAAATACGAAAAGCCATGTTGTATGCGGTAGAGGGTTAATTAAAGAAAACAAAATGTGGTTTCTATCACTGTGAGTCTACATACTTAGGTAGTTATGTGCGTATATATACATGCATCATTATATTGACGAAGACTTGTTTAGAACGCTGAAATCCCAAAAATAAAAAAATAAAAACGTTTAATGCTTCCATATACTTTGAACGAAAAAAAAGAACAAGCGAGATATGTTATGGCGGTTAACATCAGCGCCATAAGAAGAAATATTTGCGTTAAGATATTAACCGTTTTTCTTTGAAAATTTATCAGTTTTGAAAATTAAAATGAATGCAAATAATATAACAGTTATGTATATGTACGTCTGCCACCTGGAGGAGAATCAGCCATTTTTATGTACCGCGGTTTGCGTCGTTTCGAAGTTGCGTGGTTTAAAAATGATCGTGATTTTGAAGCTGCGTCGTTTTTATTTCAGTTTGCGTCGCTCACAAAATTTTGTGGTTACGAAGTTGCGTCCATGTGTTTTCGGTTTGCGTTACTTTCATTTATTTATTATTATATTTTTTTTTGTAAAAAGGGGATTCCCCAACTTATTTCACCAGGATTGAAAACATTTTCTGATGCTAACGAAAACCGTAGTTTAAAAGTAAAAAAATTGTGACAGACGCTATCAGTTGTTGTAAAGAAATTTATTTGGAGAAAAAAGCAGTGAAAATTCAACAAACTAGACCAATTTTTAATAAAATCAACACGACAGTCAAATCAGTCAACAGAAACGTCCATTGAACTTTTAAAATTAAATAAATGCCACAATAACAAAATGAAGTTTTCTGTAGAATTTATTGATTTGAATTAAATACATACATATGTATATACATACCTACCTAAAGTAAAAAGAGTTCGGTTTTTTAATGATATATTTTATTCTGGTACCAATTAAACCAAATGCAGTGAAAATACATGGGAATCGGCAATTCGATTTGCGTTGTGTTTGCCTGGTCCCAATTAACGACGCAAACCGGGGCATTGGTGTATACAGTTTTTTATTACATCTTAATGATCAACTAGAAATGGAAAACTACACGTTTCCATATTTCTCTTTCCGACGTATGTACTTGAAGTTTTATTCCTACGACAGATGATTTAACTGTGCCCTATGCGGATATGCTGCATTGTATCATTGCAAATATCTAAGAGCGCCTAAGCGTATGTAATACTATTAGTAGTTTCTTCCGCTAGTTGATGCAGTCAACTTTTAGAGCTTTTTCATTTTGTCATGAAAAGTACAAAAACTTTCAGCAGTATACCAACAATTTGTAACATTTATTTAAGATTTGTTAAAGTTTAATTAAATATACTCGCGTATGTATACGATAAATATTTATTCTGTTAATAACATTCGTTATACATATTTTTACCTACTCGTATGCGTATCTATGAATCTGAAGTGCTTGACCTTAAGTATGCCTATACATGCGTATGTTTCTATTCGTTGTGTTTATATCTATACCTGTAAATATGGTGCGTATTTTTTTTTTTTTTTTAAGCATGAACAAATAATTGAAACCTGTTAAAAGTAATAAGCCGCAGAGAATTTAAAACCAAAAATCTAAGCCTGATGAAAAGGGAGTGTCCCCATACTCCCCTTTTGTATTTTAAGTGCTGATTTATTTTTTTATTTGCATTGTCAGCAGTTTTGCAGTCATGTCAGAAAATTAGAATAAGCATGGATCATGAGTCATGGCGTGACAGTTGTTGGAAATGTATATCTTTTTGGGAAAATATAGGATATTTGTGCAACATCCTCATTCATACTCAAGTATTTATGTATTTATGTTATAACTGGATTTTTAATATTTTACTCTTAAAAAAAAAACAAAATGGAAAGTCATGGTTTAGGTCTTCTAAAAAACTCAAATGACTGTCTTCAAAATTCAATACTGAAATACATATTCAAAACGACACACACACACACACATACATACATTTATGTAAGTATGTATATGTGAATGTTCACAGTAGTAGTTTTTTTCACATCAAGCGCTACTCGTCAGATATAAAATAAAATGTCTACACCATCAGTCCATGTCTCCACGTGTTTTTGATTTGGCGTGTTTGTGTGCCATAAGTCTTAAATAAAATATTAATTATTTTAAATAAATCAATTTTGCAACTCTTTTACATTTGGGTAAGAATTTAACCATTAAAGTATCTGAAAAAAAAAAGATTACGTAAATAACTTTTTATACAATAAGTGAAAATGTCTTTCCCACTCACAGTAGCTGAACAGCCATTTTATCTTCGTACTCGTATTCGTATCTGTATCTTTATATCAATAGGTGGACGTGGACGCGCGGCTTTGGCATTGCTACTCACTCTCTGTTGTTGGTTGAGTTGTTTTTGGCTTACAGTCTCTTTCTTATTCGTTTCGCTTTGATTGTCGCCCGTGAAGAAGTTTTGTGTAGCAAATTTTACGAAATGTCTGATTTGGAACAAAAGTTCTTCAAAAACATTTTGCTTATGCAGTCCCTACGATTGTTTGTTCTAGGTTAATTCCTACTTATCAAAATCCCTGAAATTAAAAGTACTCAGGGGCCAACACTTTTATTTACTTTAAATGTTTTGGATCTTATTACATTTGAATTGAAAAAATACCTTTTCTGTACCCTTAAAATGTTGCAGAGCCAATCCCTTGTTTTTTGTGCGTACGACAAGACGACAAGATATACACAGAACAGATTCGTTAAATAATGCTCTCTAATAGGGTTGCCATGTGGCGAATTAATATGTATTTTTTTTTAATTATTTCTTTCGGGAAATTATAAATCTTATTAATATATAAATCTCAATGTGACGCTCTTACCTGTCAATTTTATAATTCGATAAACATAAAAACTAATACACACAATGAAGTATAACTTCGTATTCCATTTTAAAATTACTTTATTCGCAATATGTATTATTTAAATTAATGCAAAAATAAAAACACTAACAAATGCCATTTTTTGCGAAATGTCACTTATTCAAACTACAAATACTTACAATCCACACTGTGGATTGTATATATTGGTAGATTGCAAACCTTAGGGTGCGATCGCACTGTCTTTGATTCTTTGAACTAAATGACAATGTATGTATTGTAAGTAACAATACATTTTTTAGACACGGGCGAAGCCGGGCGGGACAGATAGTAATTTAAGATGGAGTAAAATTCTTGATTTGTTTTTTTTTGTGCCACCGTGAGCATCGCATCGGGATTAGTTGCGTTGTTGGTCAGTATCGCAATAAAGAAGTGATGCTCATGATCAAAAACAATTTAAATCGGTTTCAATGATTGAGCGTTGAATAGAGTATCGAGTATACGAATATCTTCCATATATCGCATGTTATTTTTATGCCTTAATGGTATTGTATGTACAGTGAAATCTCCCATTACGGACAGCTCCCTTAGACGGACATATTTTCCTAACCAAGCTTTCATGTTTTAGATTGCATACATTCTACGTTCCCTTAACCGGACTACCACTTGATCGGACGCGTATCTGTTAGAAATTATTTAATTTAAAGACAAAATATGTACAACAGAAATAATGCACACATTTAGTACAGTACGGTACATTCTGACTAGGCGGCACGCAGCAGTATATATCATATGTACATATGTGTGGTAAAACTACTCTCTGTACATGTATGAACGAATGCATACCAATGTGCTCTGCTGTACTTTGTAGATACCCAAACTCTTCGTCCCATTAAATGTTTGGGTAGGTGAACAAAAATACTAAATACGAAATACAGCCTGCGTAGTTAGGTAAGGTTAGGTGTCTATTCACTCAGTAGAATTTACTTATGCCCAGTTTCACAGTGAGAGTTTAAACTCTGGTTTTGGTTTAAACTACCGTTTAAATTTTTTTCGGTTTCACAGTGCTCACTTAAACTCAAAGTAGAGTTTACCTCGTCATTTAAGTTAAACGCCAGTACTCTGCCGTTTAAACTTTCCTATGACCTGTATAGGTAGGCACTTTACACATTCTCGCATTTAAGTTCACACAGTCATATACTGAGGCTCACGCATTTACAAATTGAGAGTAGGCATTTTCATTGGTTGAAGCATAGAGAAAATGTAGAGAAACTGTCATCGCCGTTGACAATCGTTTGACAACGATTTTGTTCTGTTGTCATAACACACATTCACGCATTTAAGTTCATACATTCACATATTGAAGTTCATGCATTCACAAATTGAGATTATGCGTTTTTATTGGTGGGAGAGAGAATGAAGAGAATCGTTTGACATTTCAAAACAATAGCGCCGAATTTTTGTCTCACATAGCTTCCAAAACTGCGTTTAGTTAACTGGAAGATTAATTCAGACTGTGAAACCGAACGAGTTAAACGAAAAGTTTAAACCAGAGTATATCTAATAATGAGTAGGGACACTCTCTACACATATGCAACTGCTACTAGTACGAAGCAAAGCCTGAAAAAAATTGTTCAGAAGGATTGATTTCAACCCTTACATGCGATTGCATATAATGAAAAGAGTCGGCAATACTTTTCAGCAGCACCACCACACGTGGCTACCTACGTAAGATAAATTGCGTGTGGTTTTTAAACGCGTCCCGAGTTGAACGCCCATGTGAGTAAGGCAGAGCATGTCATCAAAGATATGGTGTGGTCGAATTTGCTGCTGTGAATTTGGTTTCATTTATGATTTTGTTCATTTGTTTTTTATTAAATAGGATTAGATATGGATGTCTCAAATATATATTTCAATGTCAAATATGAATATTAACATTCGTACATTACAATAAATCCTCTAAAAACTTTCCAGAAGCTACATTTAGCATAGCACAGCATAGCATCTTGTCACACTAATTGTGCAGTCACATTGGGGTGGGTTTTGTTTACATTTTTTATACACGTATTTTAAACGCGCCCTGACTTGGGTTTTATCAGTTGAGCGAAAAGGCAGCAAACAGCATAGAGTAGGGTGACACGGATTACTACATGCATGCGGCAAACAAGTAAAAGGTTTTATGGTCACGTGTAAAAAAATAAAATCGAGATCTTTGTTTTCGGGATTTCCTATTATGATGAATGAAAATGCACAGCTGAGAAATTAGATAGCCATTAGCGTAAGATATTGACTAGGAAATTACAAAATAGGCATTTTTTATTGAGAGTATTTTTATGACGTTCGCATAAACTATTGTCGTTTTCTATTGGGCTCTTCAGATTTTGCTCGCAGATTTCAGATTTTTGGTGCTGAATTGAAATCAAACGAGATTGATCTGTTTTTTTGCATTTGCATTCTTGTGTCATTTTTGATTTTACGAACAAAATGTCAAATGTCAAAAAAAGGAAAAAAATAATACATAACATTTTAAATACACTTTCTTTATATTTTCTAAATTTTGTATGGAGTTTCTAATATTATTTGTGTTGATTGATAGCATTTTTATGTGGTGAGTTTCAATTTCGTATGAAATGTTTTGGTGTAAGTGTAAGTAGGTTTGAATCTGGAGTTGGAATAGAGATTCACGAAAATTGATCTCGAGCAAAAAAAGCTTTTTATAAGAATAATAATATATAATCTAATAATTTTTATAAGTGCTTGGCGGAGGCGGTAGAAAAACTAATTTCAAGCGTAAAATATTTTATCGTACCGAAAAATTGTGAGATTTAAGCAAAATTAATGCATACTAAAATTTTATTGTACTTTTCCATTTTGTAGATAAGGGAAAGTTGTTTGACTTTTTTAACAAACCCCACTTATTACATAAACAAATTTCGAAAGATTGAAAAGCATTTCTAAAAAAAAAACATGTATATCAAGTGTTGGAATTATTCGGGTACACCTGATTTGGTCATTTAAAAAAAATAGTTAATATAACAGAAGGTAAAAACGAAGATCGAAAGGTAAAAATGTATACAAATATTTTTTAACAATAATGTATCACAAATTAGTTTATTCGTATTTCGAAACTAGCACCCTGTGGCAAATTCTGAAATAATTTTTCTTCTCTTCTATCTCTCTTTCACGACTACACTTTTTATTACCGTCTATTTCTCCGTGTCTGTGTGACGAAAAATGGAACTGATAAGAAACACGTGGAGAGTGTCCCTACTCATTATTAGATATACTCTGGTTTAAACTCTCGTTCACGTTTAGTTGATCTACAGTTTAAACTCTCACTGTGAAACTGGGCATTAGTAGGCCAAATGTGTTGCCACGATAATTTTAAAAGTTGGATACGTTTCCATATGCTATTGATATTCATATGTTATTGATATATCTTGAAGGTCTGTGAAGAAATATTCTTTCTTTTTTTAGGAGGAGAGTACCAGCTGCACAGAACACAGCTGCACAGCTGCCTGGTACTCTCCTCCTAAAGAAATAAAGATTCTGGGAGAATATTTCTTCACAGTACATATAAACCGGTCTGAAAAATTATTCTGATCTACTGATTTATAATGCTTCGTACATACATATGTACAGTACATATATTGTTGTGCTTACATAAGTATCTTAAATTTATCTGAAGATCTTGACAAACAATAAATGAAGAGTATTGAAATTGATACAAGGGACATTTAATCTGACATTTCCTGTTTATTCCCTGGAGAAGCTTTTTCTTCTTAACTACATATATATGTTATTTGATTCTTATAAAACAATAAAAATAATTCTCAATGTGCTAAAATCACATCTGATTCTCTACCTGTTTCAGGAGTACTCCTGGCTCACCTCTACCTGTAGTTATTATATTTTCTACTATATGCACATTTTCGAAATGTGTATCTAATGTCGTGCCTGCCAACTGTTACCTAATCAAAGTGAGTAGAGAACATAAGCCAATATTTAATGGAGCGACAAAACTTCAAACGTTTAACAGAAAAGAAAAGAGAAATAATCCTTGTCCTACACAAATCCGAAATAGATTCATGGTTAATTGCTCAGGCAGTCGGTTGTTCTGCGTCAACTGTCCATCGTCATTTGCGAAAATTCAAAGAAAGCGGTCAACTTCCGCTGATTGATCGTAGCGTAGCAGCACGGTGGCGTGCAAAGGCGATACCAAAACTTGTGGATGGGATTTACCAGAGAATACCATATTTCAGCAGCTACGGGAAGACAGACAATTTTGAAGTAATTTGTTTGTTCTTTATTATTCTATTTGGTGGTTATAATTTTTATTTTGATTCTTTATTATTATTATTTTTTTAAATTTTGTGTGCCATGTTAAGATTTTGGAAGTGCATAATTGTACAGCCCCTGCGCTTTCTAACTTGTGAACTGAGATACAAGTAGTTTTGGTGTACATATTTCTATTTTGTGTTGTCAGTCTATGTAGTATAATATAATA
The DNA here is from genome assembly GCA_949775065.1 of Brachyopa scutellaris. Taxonomy (NCBI): domain Eukaryota; kingdom Metazoa; phylum Arthropoda; class Insecta; order Diptera; family Syrphidae; genus Brachyopa; species Brachyopa scutellaris. Next base: position 42,790,501 of record OX459115.1, read on the forward strand.
ATTGCTATTTTCTGGACAACATATAAAAAAAATACGCTGTATATTATCAAAACACCCGATGACCGTTAATAAGAGCGTATGGTTGAAACTCTATGGAATCTTAGAACTATAGGCTGTTTCAAATCACGGTGGACAAGAACTGGCGCTGGCCTTATGGTGAAATACGAAACTTTGAAACTTAAAGTGCCTGCCTACACGATCAATCCCATACCGGTTGTGTCCAGTGAGACAGGTAGAGTTTATGTGAGTTAAAAAGAGAAGGGTTGATTTCACCAAAAATACACCGAGAGTCCACTTTGAATAATAATTCTGGGTGGAAGATGCATGTTCTTTTCTCAAGGCGTTTCCTTCCTGATACATTTTTTTCCGACCGTGGAAGGGTTCACAATCACATCACGAACGAGTGAGGAGTGAAGACTCAAAAGTTCAATTCTCTGTGCAGAACGGACCACGGAGGTATGTGTGTTCTGTTTTCAAAGCGTTTCAACCATACATTTTGTGTGTAGCCACGTGTAGCCTTTCATTCCAACGCATATTATGCCCATGCTAATGTGGCCACCGTCAAACACCACATTCATTGATATCTAACACTTTTCAGTTAAAATCGCAACATTTAATGTCATTAAGATTAAAAAAAAAACTCACCAAACCAGCACTGCCATTATTTAGTCTCACCACGTAGCGTAAACAACACACATCAGTTCATTTCCCCGCACAAGCAATCTTAGCACTTACCAGACCAGACGCTACCAACTTCTACTAGTCTATCTTTTCTCTTGTGCAAAGCAGGTGTGTCTGGCAAATGTAGTATTCACAACAAAATAACCCAGCCGAGCTTTGTAAGGTAGTATTTGACTATTTTTATGTTTATAAGCTTTTAGAAGTAATATTAACAAGGGTAAAAACGAATGCAATCTGACATTTTCTCTGCAGCGCCAGCGGAAAATATATTTATTTTTAACGTAGGTACAGCTGTGTGAGAAGTGTTCACTTCTGTTCATATGATTTTTTTTTTGTTTGTGCGTTTTCCCTCTTTTTTACACATATAGTACTATTGTTTGGATCAATAACACTAGACGTACGTTTGTATGGACATACTACATACAGTACTTGTATGAATATGTTTGCCTCTAATTTAATGTAGAGACGTCCATGGTCCATATCCATCTCATCGTTGTCCAAGCTTTCATTGGGTTTATTTTGTTTCACTGCCGACTTAATGGTGATAGCATTCGATGGAAATACAGTTCAGATATGGAACGCACTAATCCACCACGATTTCTATATTTTCTTCCTGACTATCTTTCTCTTCCATTTCAATTATTTCCACAGAAATATTTTATTCACAATGCAAATGCAAATTATTTTTTCTGTTCAAAATTGTCATATTGTTCCTACATGATCTGTTCGGCTATTTTTTGCACCAAATACTCGTAGTCTGTCAAATTTCGAAGAGTGAGAGTGTCTGTCAGAGATTAGAAAAATACGAAAAAGTAAACGAACTCGTTAAATAACAGAACTGAAAAATGTATGCGATTTGACAGATTTCATTAGGTTGGTACATTTGTATCTGCCGCTGCACAAATAAATTAGGTCTGTTCAGTAACTCTGTGCTGGACAGAAAAAGTACAGAAAAGTACAGGTTTTGGTGTTCAGTAAAAAAAAGTTTCTGTCCGAGGGTGATCTTTTTTGTGTTCAGTAACTCTGTGCTGGACAACTTTTCTGCAACTACTTTTGAGGTTGAACAGAATCGTAAGAAATGTCAAAATCAGGTGTAATTGAATACGGCTGTATTTTTCATATCTGTGCTGTTCTCATCTGATTTTTTGACATTAATATATCTAACCGCTTGATGTTTGTACTGAAAAATGTGCGCTAAAAAAGTGTTACCAGAGAAATATATACCATATTGGATACTCCTGTTTTAAAATGGGCGGTAGCTCCAGTGTATGGTATGTCGGCTTCTCATCTCATAGGTTCCCGGTCCGTCTCCTGGTGGGGGTCCCTTTTTTTTTTTTTTTCGTTCTATTTTGAATCGTGATGATAGAAAAGAGAGTTGTTTCCTTTGGTTTTTTTGTGTCTTTTCTATTTATTCCTTGGGTTTAGTTGTTGTTTTTGCTTAGCTAATATTTTTTATTTGTGGAGATAGGACTTACTGTTCTGATAACAAATATAAAAGTAAGTTTGCAACTGTTCTTATTTCTATTTTTCTATTTTTCAATCGTGGTGACAGAAAAGAAAGTTGTTTCCTTTGGTTTTGTTGTTGTTTTTGTTTCTTTTCTATTTTTACCCGGCTATGGCAAAGCCAACAAAACCCTGTACGGGAAGAGTGGACGAATAATAGTAACTCGGCATACAGACACTGCAGTCTTCGTGGACGGATCTAAAACTGTTAAAGAAACTGGGACTGGTATATTTTGCATGAACACAGTGCTAAAAGTATCCATAAGACTCCCGGATGCCTTCAGCCTCTTTCAGGCAGAAGTTCTAGCCATACTTAGGACTCCAGTGGTCCTGATAATGCTAAGGGCATTATGCAGAACCAGGTAAGACTATGTTGGGTGAATGGTCAGTTTGTTGTAGAAAGCAACGAGTTTGCCGATGAGTTGGCAAGGAAAGTAGGAAAACTGCCGTCTATGGCAAAAACTAACTGAAAAGTACGACACAACAGTAGCCGTGATCTCAATTTTTCTCAAAATCTTTTACGATTACTTTAATAAATGATTTTAAAAAAATAACTAAAATGACATATTAATGTTCCTTATGCACTTCCGTGCAGCGGAGGTCTTTGTATTTTTTTTACTGAACAGACCTATTGATTAGGCTAAAATTCCCAGCATGGGGAAATTGCTTGCCTTCTCCTGACCACTCTCTCCTTAAGAAAATCTTCCACGAATTCATGACTTTTCGTAGTTTCGGGAGAGTAAATAAGCGAACAGACAAGGTCTTAAAAGAATAAAATATTGCTTAAAAGTGTAGAATCCAACACATACATTGTACCGAAAAAGATTCCTTGTTCCGTTTTACATTGTTGTACGTCTACTGGTTGATACGGCCAGATAAATACACACGCCACCGTTGCGGGTGCAAAAACAAACGTTCTCTTTCTAACTTGTTCTTCGTTCAGTTATAGGGTTGCCATAAGGCCAAAAATATTTAGTTTTAATGATTTATTTTTTTAGTGACATTCTTTTAAATGCGGAGGTGGGTGGAGGGTTTTATACATTTTGGTGGTCCATTCTTTGTTTTGTTTTGTATTCGTATTTTGTTTTGTTAATCGTTTCAAATGAAGTTGCAGTGTTTTTATTAATGTGTTGATAAATTTATCTAAACAAAAATTGTTTATCCGTCTCACACAGAAATGCTGTTACTGTCCGCCTAACCTTTCTCACTGTATTTATATTTTATTATAATGTTTATATTACATATTACAAACAGTAAATGAGGAATTTTAAAATTGATACAAGGGACATTTAATGTGACATTTGCCCTGTTTCTTCGCCTAAGAATATCTGTCTTAACAATATTTCTAATAAACCAATATTTCTCAATGTGCTTAAATCGCATCGCCTTACACTGATTTTCTACCAGTTTCAGGGGTAGTGCTGGCTCACCTCTACCTGGAGTTGTTTTATAATTTCTACTATACGCACAATTTCGAAATGTGTATCTAATGTCGTGCCTGCCACAACTGTCACCTTATCAAAGTGAGTAAAGAACATAAGCCAATATTTAATGGAACGACCAAACTTCAAACGTTTAACAAGAAAGCAAAGAGAAATAATTCTTGTCCTACACAAATCCGAACTAAATATACGGCAAATTGCTAAGGCAGTCAGTTGTGCTCCGTCAACTGTCCATCGTCATTTGGAAAAATTTCAACAAAGCGGTCATCTTCGGGTGCCTAGGCGTCAGAATTTAACGCGTTTAATCCCGTTACCAAAACCACCAAAACCACCAAAACCTGTGAATGGATATGACCGATTGCGAACGCCATGCGTCAGCTGCCGCGGAGATATTTGTTGTGTAATTTGTGTTTTTTAAATGTATTTATTGTTTACAATGTTTATTGAGATTATTTATTTATTACCTTTAATTGAATTTATTGTGTAAGACATTTTAGTGGCATTTCAACATTTTAGAAGTAATTGTAAAGATTTTAGAGCCTGGGCTTACTCTCCAGGGACCCAAGGTCCCTTCCTTTGTGAACTGTACAAGTATTATATGTAGTTTTGGTGTATTGCTACTCGTTTGCCATGGCTTTTTAGTATCAAATCAGTTTATGTAGTACAGTGTATGCACTAGCGAACACCCTATAATGTGAACAGTAAGTAATTCTGTTTATGCTGGCAATGCCTAAATACTTTTATGACATTAACGAAAAGGTAAATACGTTTAATATTGTATAGTTTTGCTCTCGGCAAATTATTGAATCCGGGCATGCGTTGAAATCAGAAATCAAACTGCTGCGCTGTTGATAAATACGTCTTGCTGGGTATGCGTGTATTGCGTGCTCCCCGCTCTTGTAAATTCTCGACATTAGTTTCAATAGCTTTTAATAAAATACGGAATTGAGCAGAGACTACGATTTTATCAAATGTACACTCTACAATCTTTCTACTCTGTGACAAGCGATAGTTAAAATATGAAGCATCGGTATCTTTTTGAAGTCGTCTTGCAGGACTGCAGGATAGGGCCTCATTCAACAAGTTTTCAATGGAAATACTTCCTCTGTTGCAAACACAAATGCAGTTTTTTTTTCAGAGTTTGGGAGCAGAGTAGTTTTTGGTAACCATTCTCAAGAGATTCATACATTCTTGAATTGGCAAACATCCTAGTGTGCCGTGTCACTATCTTTCCAAAAATCGATAATTGCCATCGACAACTGCCATGAGAGCTATAGAAAAGAAACCTGTTTTTTTAACAATAGTCAAAGGCATTTTAGACATTGTTCGACTACACGCAAAACGCATGCGTTCACGCGCTATCCGCCTAAGGGAGGTTTCACTGTATTTATATTTTACAGTTACATATTATAATGCAGCCAAACCTCCGTAAATCAAATTTTCCACAGCTCCAACGAATGTTTCAGAACTTCGACACAATATTCAATTTCCCCTCCGTAATTCGACTCTCTGTAAGTCGAAACCCTCTTTAAATTGAACTTTGCGACATGGTCCATCATGTGACTTTCGTAAACAATTCAATGCAAAAAACCGTTTCTGGCTTCGGTGATAACCCATTATGGGGCGATGAAGTTAACATTCCTTTGGCGCAACTGCTCACATCGCCAACTGATACTGGATGCCAAGATGATATGAAGTTGCTTTTCAGCTTTTGATTCTTTAGCGCGTTGCGTTGGTGCAATCTTATCTAAGTATGTATGGAAGAATTCATTGGTTTCGATGATAATCTCGCCATTACTTACTCATTTTCCAAGTGACGAAACTCTTATACAATGAAGGTGGTAGCGATGGAGTAGACAATATGGATGATGAAGATTATAACGATTAGGGCCCAATAAGCCTTCAAATGATGAAGTAAGAGTGGCATTTAACACTATACGATGTTCTCGGGATACCTCAACTCATATACAAGAATTTCGACATGATCGAAGATCATTTTGAAAACACTATAACAAAACGTAAACTTCAAACAATAATAACTGATTTTTTCAAAGCCAAGAAATAACATGTGTTCATGTCTGCTTTCTGGGTGTTCCATAACTTCGACCATTCCATAAATCGAACACATTATTTTATCTCGTGACGATTCGACTTATGGAGGTTCGACTGTATTACAGTAAAACCCGGATAAGTGCTTTAGTAGAATTGTCCAATGTCGTAAGGTACTTATCCGGGATATGTACCTATAGTTACGAAAACCCGCCAAGCTGCTCAGAGGTACTTATCCACGAGCAAGACAAGTCCGTGAAAAGGCAGATCTTCACAATCAAAAATCGAAAAGTGACAGCCAAGAGAAAACGTCAAAGTGTCACTTGAGTACCTACTTGAACTCACCACATTATGGACTAGATTAAGTTTATCACCTTTTGTTTTGTTTCGATTTTAATCCTTTATTAAAAAGGGTATTTAAAAGGGGAATATTTTATGTAAATTATGACGAAAGGAAGGGAAACAATGAGTACTTAAACGGCGAATTGTGTTAAGTTATATGCATACACATATATGTGCACTGGTCCCTCGCTTTGCGCGGTTTCACTTTTGCGAGAAACGCATTTGCCTACTAAAATTCGATTTGCGCGGCTTAAATAAATGCTTACCTTTCATTTTTCAGGAACGGAACACCCTAAATTACATGCAATTCATACTTCGCTTTGCCCGATTTCGCATTGCGCGAGACTTTTTATTCCCGTAACCGCCGCGCAAAACGAGGGACCAGTGTACTTAAAAGAAGATTTTAACTAGAATCTATTCTATATAATTAAATAGTTAGGGCAAGAGCTTGTGATTCCTCCTGAGAGTAGTTTATTTTTGCACCGATTTCAATGATTCTAACACTGATCGAAACTGAACTTTGTTCATCAGTATAAACAATTTCGAAAAAGTTCATATGAGTAAAGTTATTAGGAAAAAACATTATTACCTATACCTACGGGTATAGGGTTTCTACATATGTGAGATTCCTGGCACTGGTACACTAGTATGTATTACTTTATAAATCTGATTTGCGGGTTTTGCACTTCAGAAGGTGATTCTAAACCGGGTTTCACTGTAATATTATTACAAACAGTAAATGAAGAGTTTTGAAATTGATACAAGGGACATTTAATGTGACATTTGCTCTGTTACTTCGCCTAAGAATCTTTGTCTTAACTATATTTGATTCTTATAAAACAATAAAAATGATTCTCAATGTGCTAAAATCACAATCGCCTTACACTGATTTTCTACCTGTTTCAGGGGTAGTCCTGGTTCACCTCTACCTGGAGTTGTTTTATATTTTCTACTATACGCACATTTTCGAACTGTTACCTAATCAAAGTGAGTAAAGAACATAAGCCAATATTTAATGGAGCGACGAAGTTGTAAAGCCCTAACAGCCAACCAAAAAGAAATAATTCTTGCCCTACACAAAAACGAACTAAATTCACGGCTAATCGCCGAGGCAGCCGACTGTGCTCAGTCATCTGTCATTCGTAGTTTGCAAAAATTTCGACGAAGCGGTCGACTTCCGGCGATTGAGCGTCGCATACCAACGGATTGTTCATTGTTACCAAAACATGTGATTGTGAAAGGACTTCGTCGAATGCTATGCAGCTGTTGCGGAAAGATTTTAAATGTAATTTTTTCTTTTTTTTATTGTATTTATTGTTTACAATGTTTATTTAGATTATTTATTTATTTCTTTAATTTAATTTATTCTGTAAGACATTTTAGTGGCATGTCAACATTTTAGAAGTACTTAATTGCAGAGCCGCCTGGGCTTACTTTCCAAGGACCGAACAGTTCAGTTTTGGTGTATTGCTTACCCGTCTGCCACGGCTTTTTAGTATTAAATCAGTAAATGTTGCACAGTGCACTAGCCGAAAGATGAAATAAAGAATCCCCGCCTAGCCAAACGGATATAAAAACAGTGATACCAAATCCAAATTTCTACTTTTGCGATGAATTCCTATGAAGAAGTTCATTCATTTGACAACCGGAGAAACCCAAACGTACAAAAAAAAAATCGAAAAAAATTCTTCCATCTCTTATTTATTCTTTTGCCGACGCACTAAGTCAATTATATTTCGTATCATACCTCATATCATATCATACTTCATATATACTAATTATGTATCTCAATGTCACGCTTTTATCTGTTAATCTTCCGCCACGATAAACACAAAAATTAATTACACAATGAAGTAAAACTTCGATTCCCGTTCTTCAACATCCTGTGCTGCGGGTGATAGGTCGATTTTGAATGTACTGTGAGCGCCAAAAGTAAGTTTTTGACACCTAAGTTCATTTGTTGTTTTATATCGGAGATTATTTGGGACCATTCTTCAATTAAAGCCTTTTTAGGGTCATCTTTGGTTTTAATAGTCCTTTTGTGCATGTTCCTGTCCAAATGATCCCATAAATGTTCTATTGGGCTTAAGTCCGGTTATCAAGCAATTTTGGAGTCCTATTAAGCAACCATTCTGTATATGAATAAAACGGGTTTAAATAAAAGTTGTTAATTTTATTATTCAAATACACTTCAGAACAATTTTGTAGTTAAGCCAACCAATTCGTCCAATGCCAAAAAACCAACTGAATATAAATTCAAAAATGTAAAAAGAAAAAGAAAGAAAATGAACAATAATATTTCAGCTCACAAGTGTGAGTGAGTCCGCGAATCGGTTTAATTTCAAAAGTGACAAACTATGTTTCGTTCAACCAGTGTTGCTGATGGAATCACGAACACATTCCTTAACGAACTGCGAGGTACGCTTAGCATCATCGTCTTGCTGATAGATATAGTTCCTAGTCATACCTTATTTGTCCACGCTCGGTTGCATGTTATTATTTAGGATGTTCAGAAAGTCTTGCTTATTTATTGCACTTTCAATGAAGATAAGATTCCACACCCCAGATGCCATACACCTCCACACCATCACCGAACCTCCCATATGTATGTTTTATAGGGCATCTTACATTTTGTTCCCTAAAACCTTAATACATTTGTCTCCATTTTGTTTATTTTTGTTGCTTATGTATGCTTATGGGATCATTTGGACAGGAACATTCACAAAAGGACTATTTAAACCAAAGATGACCCCAAAAAGGCTTAAATTGAAGAATGGTCCCAAATAATTTCCAATGTTACAACAAATGAACTTGTTATTTGCATACCACGAAGACTTGAATAAGTTATAAAGTCTAAAGGCGGCCAAACAAAAGCTTCAGTTTTGTTTTTTAGATATGAAATTTATGATTTCCTTAAAGAAATTGCTAGTGTTAACTTACTTTTGACGCGTAAAATATGGAGTGTGGTTAATTTTTATTAGAAACAATTTTACTAGTTTTGTTTTGATTTATTTTGTTTTTCGTATTTTATTGCTATTGAATAAAGTTTTATTTTGTATCATATTTTATTACTCATTATTTTGTATCACTGCGGTACATTGAAGAGGCATATAGTCAATAAAATGATCAATTATGTGCATGGGAATTTTGAGTCTCTTCAAAAATTGAGTCTAAGCTATGGCATTTCTTGAAATAAATTAACTGATCTACAGTCTCGCATAAATTCTTTATGGGTTCGAGATCAGGTATTTGTGGTGGCCTCTTCATAACAGTAATATAGTTTTCTTCAAACCAGTCATGCACAAGTTAAGCGGTATGCTTAGGATCGTTATGATGTTGGAAGATGCATTATAATGGCATAATCTCCTCAGAGTGAGGAAGCATGACAGTTTGGAGAATCTACAGGTACATGAAACGATACATTATTCCATTATTCTTGTGAAATGGCCCGACTTCTTCACTGGATAAATATCCCCAGACCATTATGTCGCCTCTGCCGTACTTGATTGTACCCTTAGTGAACCGGGGATATAGTCGTTCGCCCTTCGGCCTCCGAACTATCCGAAATCCATCAGATCCATTTAAAATAAACTTGGACTCATCGGAATAAAGCCCCCTTTTTCACTTTGTTGCAGTCCAGTTAAGATGTACCTTTGCAAACTCTAGTTTTGAAAGTCGATTTTTTCGAGAAATAAATGACTTTTTGATTGCTCCATATGACGAAATTCCACCATCAACCGCTCTGCGCAGAGCCGTCCTACTTGAGATATCTAAGCTTAGCTCGTTTCTTACATTATTGATAACATGAAAACGTCTATTGATTCTGTTATCTTCGCGATAAGTGGTTTTTCGGGGTCTGTCACCGCTATGAATTGCTTGATCGTTTCCCGAACACGGAATCGGCTAATTATGCGCACTGTATGGCCTATGTCGAAATTATTTGGTTATTAATTCTTCTGTATCACCGTTATCAAAATCGCACAGAATTTATTCTTTTTGCAGCGTGGAATACTTATTGGGCACCATTTTATTGCTATCTAAATTCAAATTATACTGACCGATCTACAACGCTGATAATGCACAACGACTATTTATTACCATTTATAAGATCATGTTTACATAGATCAAACGGTTATATTGTAGCAAATTGCAAGCAAACGGTAGCTTGTGAATTAATAACTAATGTATTTTGTATAAAAAAATTATCATACGTTTTTCCATTTTTACTCAGTTTTTCTTTTCATGGCATGATAAGATCGTGCTTTAGTTTTGGCCAACACGTATGAAATGTATGATAAAAATATTAATTAGCATGTTGCAGAATTTGGTTTAAATCATTCAACCATGATATAATCCAGTAAATCAAGTATTTTGAACTTATGGTCGCTTATTGAAATTACAAATCACACGATATCGATGAAAAACAAAAAAATACTCAAATCATCTCAAACATCTTCACGTGTGATCTGTGCGGGTCAATATATTTACGAAATCCACCGTACCAACGAACGTGCCGGCATCAGCACTCCGCTTCCGCAGTCCCCTCCCCATCGCCTTAAGTTAAAATAAGCATACAGACATTTTTTGTTTTTGCTTTTGTAATAGAGGTAACCAAACCAACGTTGTGTGTGATAGGAGATGGGAGAAAAAAAAAAAAGTTCTGTATTTTTATGCGAACTGATGACGGAGTAGACAGCTGTAAGTTGAAGCTTTTTAAAAGAGCTTTTATTTATAGCAGATTTCGTTTTCATATGCCAGACCAGTTCTTCCCATATGAATGCGACATCTGTATACATATTTATTGTCTGTGGTTGAAGCTTTTTAAAAGAACATATGAATGCGACATCTGTATAAATTTGTTGTCTGTGCTCTGCGCATAACAACCAACACACCGACTCTTACACATGGATGTACATTATTTGAACCGCGATTATATACAAAGTACTCACACACCTATGACAATATAAAATCTTTCTCTCCCCACTCTTTTCCAGCTGAGTCACATAAAACACAATTCCGATTCTCTTTCATATTCAAACAAAACAAGAACAAGTTCTCATATCGAATTCAGTTCGCAACACGAGTGCTGCTGCTGCCGGTTTTCGTTCAATGGAATAAAGAACACGACCAGCACACATCTGTAAACTATCAGCACACTGCGGATGAGGAAAGCGGAATACATAAACATAACGATGATTCGATTCAAAGAACTGTAAGTGCACGCATACGACAACGACTGCCAGTTGAGTGACAGTGCGAATACTCTTTGTTAGTGTACGTCTAACTGTGGAACAGTTCGGTTCTATTATCTTTTGTTGCGATATGTCGGCCACATTGCCAAGTTCATTTAAAAAAAAACGCAAAGTTTTAAGTATCAAAGAGAAATGCGAAATTCTAGAGAGACTGAGGCAGGGCGAGTCTCCAGTCAAAATATCGAGAGAATATAACGTCTGCCGGACCGCCATATGGAGTATTAGGCAAAATGCATCAAATATTTTGAATTTCTCTGACAAAATTGGGACTGCTGTCTGTTCAAGGAAAACCGTGATAAAAGACTATAATCTGGACGATGACCTTTATAAATGGTTCAAGGCACAAGTCATAGCGGGTGTTGTTCTGTCAAATCGAATGATTCGCGATGAAGCTTTGCGACTGAACAAAGAATTCAATGGCAGTTTGAAGTTCAAAGCGTCAAATTCTTGGTTGATGCGATTCAAACTACGAAATGATATAGAAATTCCAAATGTACGATGCTGCGCGGGGAACAATGAAGATGGTTTAAATGTGACATCAACACTAGGCGCTGTCAGTGAGTGGGGACACAAAAGCACATGCGATTCTTCCAGCACAGCTATAAAATTGATACCAACAGCGTGCATTAAGGAAGAAGAACCACTGGAAATTATTGACATTAAGCAGGTAATGGAAGAAGAAATCCACGAACCAACCGATGAGGAAGCACTCAAAACACAAATAACTAAAGATTCTTCAACTGATGTGATACAAAGGGCAGAAATAAAGGAAGAACTAATAGAAATTAAGGATGCTGACGATCAGAGAATAACTGAAAAAAATGCCAACGCCGGAAAACCAACCGACGAAGAAGCATTCAACGCAATAGATACATTTATTCAATGGGCTGAAGAGCAACCCGAAGTGAATACGGACCAAATGATGCTTTTGCGAACGCTTCAGGGTACAGCCGCCAGGCGAGCGATAGCATCGATATCAAGAAAAAAGTAGATTTTTGTGTTGTTTTCGTTTTTTGTAAATGTTCATATAGAAAAAAGAAAATAAATAAATAACAGTTTAAAACAAACAAAATCTTCGTTTTTAAATCATTGCCTATTAACACAGACAATAAATCTATACAGATGTCGCATTCATATGGGAAGTGTACCCGAATTTGGATCTCTGGTAGTCAAAGTTATGTCTTGAGAATTTTTATCTAAAGGCGTGTTTTTTTTCAAATCTATATAGGCTAAACATGTTTCCGCAACAAGTTTTCAATGTAAAATACAACAAAACCTTAGCCTGGATAATTATCCAGTCTTATTTTTGTATGGAGAGCTTATTCGAAATCTATATAGATTTGAAAAAAAACGCGCCTTAAATCGAAATGTTCCAATTGCGATTTGCCCAACTAACTTTTCTCTACAGTTTTATATCTCAAGAACATTCATTAGATAATTGGTCAAATCATTTGCAATATGACTGAAACTAACGTCGAAAAAGCCAAGAAATCTCTCTTCTATTCCATTTTGTGAGATGTACCGTAAAACTGCACCTAGTTGTTCTTTGTGATTCACATTTGGTGTATCGTCAATCATAATGGACAAAAACCGAGCTTGACTAATATCCGATTTGATTTGATGTCCAATCACCGCAGCAATACAATGTTGAACCAAAAACTGAAACAGATATATTATTCATGCTAATTAGGGTTAAAATACCTTGTTTTCCTGTTGAAATAAAAATCTACTGTGAACAAATTCAATCTACTGCATTTTTCTTAGAGAATCTACTACGAAAATATAGTGGCAACGCACAACCAGCCAACTGAATTTCTAAATACACATTAAAAAAAAATGAGCATATTCTATATAACAAAAAATAACTCAACTCGATTGTAGAAAAAATACTCACAAGCCGATTTTCTCTTGCTTATGTGGCTCATTCATAAGTAATAAGAGAGCATGTGTTAGGCAGAGAATAACCAATCCAAAAAGCAAGAAGGATAAAAAGAGAAAAACAAACATGAGAATTTTAAAGATCTAGCCTTGGCGAGCAGAGAGCCAAATTCGGATACACTTCCCATATGAATACGACATCTGTATTGATTTATTGTCTGTGCTAAAAGCCAATGATTTAAAAACGAAGATTTTGCTTATTTAAAACTATTAGTTATTTATTTGTTTTTCTATATGAACATTAACAAAAAATGAAAGCAACACAAATATCTACTTTTTTTCTCGATATTGGTGCTAGCTAGGCGGCTGTACTCGGAATCAACTGGTCCATATTTACTTCGGTTTGCTGTTCAGCCCATTGCCGGCGTTGGCTCTTTCTTCTGTTATTCCCTGATAGTCAGCATCCATAATTTCTATTAGTTCTTCCTTGATTTCTCTTGGTATCACTTCATTCAGTTGATGAATCCTTAGTAATTTGTATTTTGAATGCTTCCTCATCGGGGGCTCGTGGTCTTTGGTGATTTCTTCTTCTATTCCCTGCTCGTATATGTCAAGAATTTCCAGTGAATCTTCTTCCTTAATACTCGCTGTTGGTATCACTTTTATAGCTGTGCTAGAAGAATCGCATGTGCCTTTGTGTCCCCACTCACTGACAGCGCCTAGTGTTGATGTCACATTTGAACTATTTTCATTGTTGCCTGCGCATTGAATAACTGCATCTATTGCGTTAAATGCTTCCTCATCGGTTGATTCGGCGGCGTTGGCATTTTCTTCTTTTATTCCTTGATCGTCAGCATCCATAATTTCTCTTGGTTCTTCCTTGATTTCCGCTCTTGTTATCACTTCAGTTGACGAATATTTGGTTATTTGTGTTTTGAATGCTTCCTCGACGGGTGATTCGCCGGCGTTGGCATTTTCTTCTTTTATTCCCTGATCGTCAGCATCCATACTTTCTATTCGTTCTTCCTTGATTTCCGCCCTATGTATCACTTCAGTTGAAGAATATTTAGTTATGTGTGTTTGGAATGCTTCCTCATCGGTTGGTTTGTGGCCCTTGTGGATTTCTTCTTCCATTCCCTGTACAGTAATGTCAAGAATTTCCAGTGGATATTCTTCCTTAATACTCGATGTTGTTGGTATCACTTTTATAGCTGTGCTGGAAGAATCGCATGTGCTTTTGTGTCCCCACTCACTGACAGCGCCTAGTGTTGATGTCACATTTGAACTATCTTCATTGTTGCCCTCGCTGCATCCTATAAGTGTGCTTTCGTTGAATTCATTTTCATTTGTTATACCGTGTCGTAGTTTGAATGGAAGCAACCAATCCATTGACGCTTTGAATTTCAAACTGCCATTGAATTCTTCGTTCAGTCGCAAAGCCTCATCGCAAATCATTCGATTTGACAGAACAACACCCGCTATGATTTGTGCCCTGATCCATATATAAAGGACATCTTCCAGATTATAGTCTTTTTTCACGGTTTTCCTTGAACAGACAGCAGCTCCAATTTTGTCAGAGAAATCCAAAATTTTCGATGCACTTTGCTTGATACCCCATATGGAGCTCCGGCAGACGTTATATTCTCTCGCTATTTTGATAACAGACTCGCCTCGCTTCAGTTTCTCTAGAATGTCGCATTTCTCTTTGATACTTAAGAAATTGTGCTTTTTTCTCTCTTTTTTTTTATATGAACTTTGTAATGTGGCCGACATATCGCGACAACAGATATTAGAACCGAACTGTTTCTCAGTTAGACTTACACTGACGAAGAGTATTCGCACTGTCACTCAACTGGCAGTCGTTGTCGTATGCGTGCGCTTACGGTTCCTTGAATCGAATCATCATTATGTTTATGTATTCCGCTTTCCTCATCAGCAGATGTCCATGTAAGTGTGCCATACTTTTACAAATGTGTGCTGGTCGTGTCGTGTTCTTTATTCCATCGAACAGAAACCGGCAGCAGCAGTACATGTGCATCGTGTTGCGGACTGAATTCGATAGGGGAATTTGTTATTGTTTTGTTTGGATATGAAAGAGAATGGGAATTATGTTTTATGTGAATCAGCTGGAATGGAGTGGCGACTGGCGAGCAGTGTTGCCATGAAAGTATTTCGACAAATCTGCAAAAAATATGAAAAAAAATCTGCAACGCAGATTTCTCTGGACATAATTTAACTTCATAAATATTTTTTTATTCATACAGCAATACAACAATAACAAAACAAGAAAAAATATATACCTATTACAGTCGAACTTTGATAACTCGAACCATCACTTGCCACAAAAAAAATTCGAGTTAGGTATCAAGACTTCGAGTTGTTAAGTATGTATATACAATACAAAATTGATAGAAATATGTATAAATATGTAATTTTTCATCAAGAGATAATGTTTTAACGATCGCTTTTCCTCTTTGTGTTTTTTAGGCGCCTTTTTTTTCAAAAATAAAAATAGCTTGGAGTTCGTATCGACCAATATTGAACTTGGGGTTCTAATTTCTGAGCGATTTTTTTTTAATGCATTGAATGCTCTAAAATTAGTATCTGGGGTTCTAATTTCTGAGCGATTTTTTTTCTTAGTTTTGTACACATAGGGGAATCCCCATTTTTGTATTTATTTTGCTTCAACAAGACAAAAATAAAAAGGGGAATCATCAAATTATGTATGTATGTGGTGATTCCCTTCGCATTTTTTTTTTTTGTCATACTCAGGTACATATCTGGTTATACGCCTGTGAATATTTGATTCGCATGAACATATTTGGCCCAGTCTCGATCGAAAAGTGAATGTACTTTTTAACAATGTCAAATAAACGTAAAAAAAAAACACTTTGTCTTTGGAAACAAAGACGTTCAAGGGAATCGTTTAGCTCTAGATTTCAATGTGACAAAATCTGCCATCAGTTATATAAAATCGAAGAAAGAAGCGATATGAGATGCTGAAACTAAATCTTTACACAGCGCTGAATATCCGGAAATGGAAAGTCTTCCTTTTGAATGATTTTTAAATCAACGTTACTTTTAACAAGTTTCAAAAATACAAACAAACATTACTGATTATATGCTACAAAAAGATTCATTGTTAATAAATAGAGATTTTTGTGAAAATAATAAATTTTGGAGGTAGTTTCACTCTTTATTTTACTTTTTAAGTGAATTATAAAAAACGTCCAGAAATTAGAACTTTTCGGAAATTTGAATTACCCCAGGCACAAAGTGGTTCTAATTTCTGAGCGTCCGCTGTATTAATATTATACTATTCTTTATAAATTGAACTTAGTGGTTGTTCCCTATAAATGAAACGATTGTACAAAAATTTGATGGAAATGTAATGCACAAACATATGCACATAAATGTAGGTATGTACATACATATTATATGTATGTATGTATGTATTTTATGTGATTATTAAATAATGTTTTTTCCGGGTTTCCTATTTCCAAGAATTGTACTTAATGTTCGCAGTTAAAGTAACATATGTAAACGCCGAAGATATACATATGTATGTATGCATTGAGGTCATCGATTGGTGTTGATTGTGGTGTCATTAAAAAGGTTTGTCTGAGATCACCAACTATTTATCAATTTTAAAACTAAACAAGGCCTATCTACCCTTACTACATACAATATAGTACATTTGTATTAGTGAAAGGAAATAAAAGATAGAACTCATTATGAAGGTACTGGTTTTTAACCAGTAAATACCCATGCATGAGGTAACAAAAAAAATTGTAAATTCATTCCCTTCCCTCAATCTTTTTCCGCAAGCTGATGAAGCAGAAACACAACTAAAGTCTCTATCTCTATCTTTAGCGCATATCAGCAAAATCATCCCCCTACTCTACTTGCATAAAGAGAAGCGTATGGGATCAGAGGAGATAGGATATGAGGACTGAGGAGAGGAGAATGAAAATAAAAGAGTAAGCGATAGCGATATGGTTATATGCGCCGAAGATTATCTACACGAGCAACCCTCTCGCAACAGAATGAAGATCAATGACAATGTTTTACAGAAAGGCCCTGGCTACACGGTCAATTCAATACCGATTCTTTTCAGTGAAACAGGTAGATTTTATATGAGCTAAAACGAGAAGGGTTGATTTCACCAAAAGCACACCGAAAATCTGATTTGATAATAGGCGCGTTTTTTTCAAATCTATATAGATTTCGAAAAAGCTTTCCATACAAAAATAAGACTGGATAATTATCCAGGCTAAGGTTTTGTTGTATTTTACATTGAAAACATGTTGCGGAAACATTTTTAGCCTATATAGGTTTAAACAAAAAACACGCCTATTGTTAAATGCTATAAATAATTTGGAAAACATAAAGTAAAATAATCATCAATGGGTCATTTTTGACAACAAACATATGACTGTATGTAATTTTCTATGCTGACATTTTTCACAAATGATGTGCTGTTCTGATCTGCCCTTTTCTCATTGAACAAAGCTAATTCGTTTGAGGGTGAATTTTGTTGGCTGAGTTTTCTGTTTTGTGCATCCAAAACATGCGTTGCCTTCCGCCGTTTATTTATTCTGTCAGTATTCAAAAACTGGTACACTGCCAACTGTGTTGACTGAAGCAAACAGGAAAATTGTTGCATTTCTTCTGTAAAGTTTAAACTGGATCAGAAAGATGATAAATTGCACTTATAAATTGCTATAGATCGCTCAGCAACTTTATGTAATTGATGCCTATTCGTTATAAGACAGCGAACAGAAAAGGAGGAGGAAAATAAAAATAAACAAATAAAAAAAAAAATGGATAGTATGGAAGTTTCGAAGAGCATTGCTTGGTCATGTTTTGCAATGTAAACCATATTCCGCTATCCAATATGGATTCTCTTTTAAAAGCTCTAAGTAAGTGTTTTCCTGACTCCAAGGTAGCACAACATATAACTTGTGCTAGAACGAAAACGACAAGTATTATAAACAATCAAACAGAACAAACGTTGTTCTTTTGTTTTTGCTATCTTAGGCTACTTTTCAGAATGAAAGATACTTTTGCTACTGTTCACTGTTTTTCGGGCTACATTTATCCAAAGTCACGCGGCAACGCTGTAATAAGATGTGGTGAAAAGTATAGTATGTATGGAAGTGGTTTAATGTACATATTATATGTAAAACTAAAACACATCCCTAATTCCACTATTCACCTCGAAAAGTTTATGGTGACAGTCTGATGGACTTTTCATTTTATTAACCACGAGCAACGATAAACGCCTTACAATTTTCTGAGGGAATCGACATAAGCAGTGCATGCAATGGCATGGTACGATACTATTACATGGCAATGCTAAACGCCATATCTCACGTGTAACAGTACAAAAACTCTTCGTATTTGGGATTTGAAATTCTTCCCCATCAATGGTACTGTCCTGATATTTCAGTCAGTCTGAAGTCATGTAGCCACCAGGGGCCTGTAACAGAACACGACAAGTACTTGTAGGACAAGTGAATTTCGACAACTTGTAAACAATTGTGTAACACAAAACGACAAGTCCGTGAGCTCTTCGACAATTGTCGCGAGGAAAGATCACAAGTGGGAAATTATATAATTTACCTCTTTCGGTAAGAGAACACGACAAGTGTCGAGAAACACTTGTAGAATTGTGGTTCAATTAGGACAGGTGATTGGAATAATGTCAAAAGCTGACAAGTGCATTTTTTATGCAATATCTTTGAAAAAGCGGAAAAAAATATAGAAATAAAATCATATACCTATAATTAAAAATGTACAGTTTTGAGTCTGAGTTTGATAGTGTGGTGAATTGGTGTTCGCCTTCGTCGTATCTTTGATCACCTAATAATAACAGTGAACCGCGTCACAGGTTCACAGTTTTTAAGCTAAAAATTAATTTTGTTGTAAGCGATCATCTGTTTATTGCAACTGCACATAATCTTGCTACCAGACTAAACAATACAATACAGTCTACTACTTAAAATATAATTTTTTTTCGTCCGCCATGATTTTCGCAAGTGCAACAGTTCGAGTTCTGTTACAGAATTACAGTAGACGCTCGATATAGTGATCTTATAAAAACCAGGCCTGTTCACTGAAGCGAGAATGTTCATTGTAACGAGCGTGGACTCCTTGAAGCAAATTTTATCAAAATCAATTTTTCTTTGCGATTACTAAAAAACATGCCAATATTTATAAGAAAAAATATCTCATTTTTAACAAAAACAACTCTTACGTAAAAAACATAATACATTCCATGTACTTAAAAAAACAAAAATACAACAAACTTAAGCTGTTCTTAAGTGACATGGTCACAAAGAATATCGTTCAAAAAATAACAAAATAAGCAACACGCACTTTGTTCTTGCACTAAAAACAACCACAAGCTGTGAAACAAACAAGTTTGTTCACTATTTAGAATAGCCTGTATAAAATATTGTGTGTTCACTATATTGGATTGTTCACTATATCGATGTTCACTATATCGAGAGTCCACTGTATTTATTTTATTTATTCTATAAACATTAACAATAAATTAAAATCTATCGCTAACAGAAAAATAAGAACACTAGCATCGTAGGCTTTCCGTTCTTATGGTGAGAGGTATATAATATTAAATATAATTCTATGTTAGTAATTTATTATAATTTATTAGGTTTTTATTTTATGTATGCTTAGTAGACTATTTATAAGTTCAATATTTTTTGTACTTGGATCTTGGAGGAGTTGCTCAATCTGTTGACGCTGACTGTTGTTGGTGTGTTGAAGAAAATTATTTGACAGGTAGCATGGTCCTAGAAGGTGAGAGATGGTTGTGGTATTATTGCATTTTGGGCATATTGGTGGTAAGTCTTTTTGAAGCAGGTGTTGGTGTGTGTGTTGTGTATGCCCGAGGCGAAGGCGAACAAAGTTTTTAATTTTTAGTTTGGATATGTTTCGGGGATAATCTGGACGGGTTTTGTCGGACAAGCATAGTTCGACAAGTGAATTTAGATTTGTCGCCTTGTCGTGTTGTGTTACAGGCCCCAGATAGCCTTCCGATACCAAGCACAAGGCCATAAAAACCTTTAAAGATATCATTGCGTTGAAAATTCAGAAATTCTTAAATAAATTAATACTTGACGTTTGACGTCAACATGATCACGCCTCATATTTGGATTAAAGATAAATGTATAAAAAAGTATTATTAGCTTTTAAATATTTGCTACTGAATCAAACATTTCATGTGGTACCAGCAAATAATAGTAGAAAAATGATGCTGCTGCTTATTCACATTTTTTACATTGTATTTTGGTGTGAGCGAAGCCAAGTTCTGCAAAGTAAAAAAAACACATAAAATTACACAAAATAAAAAGATAACATTAGTGGGTCCTCTGTAAATAAATTGCAAAAGAGAAGAACAATATCTTTCAGGCTCTTTAATTAAAAACGTTACAACTCATATCTTAAAAAATTCTGAAATGGCCGATTGATGTACATTTTTTTGTTTCTCTTCCAAATGCCTATAGGTCTGTTCATTGAGGCTGTTCTGGGCAGAAAAGTACAGAAAACTGCAAGGCTTTCTATTCAGTGAAAAAAATGTCTGTCCGAAACCGATCTCGTTTGTGTTCAGTGAGGTTGTCAGAACAGAAAAGTACATGAAATCTTGCACCTCCTCTTGAGGTAGAACAGACTAGTGTACACTGTATAGATGTCAAAATCAGCTGTGGCTATAGTTTTGATTTGTTTTCAGCAATTAATTTGTTTTATGCAAGTAAAACATGGAAAACATTTGAATAAAAGATAAATATGGGCAATCGTCCTTTAAGAACTGCTTTAAATTTACAATGGATATTAACGCGGATTTACTTAAATGTACCTCACAAGAACCCTCAGATATAACTTCAGGTCACGTATAATTGTTGTCAATTACTTCTACTGTTTCGCTACTCAATCAATCAATATCAATCTCATTCTCTGGATTTTCTTTCGCCATATTATTTTCTATTGAATAAGACTCACTTAAAGGCGCCAAAACTGAGTAAGGCAGAATGAATGAAAATCGTAAACAGGAAATCGCTAAATTTGAGCTTTCCACGAAGAACAATTTAATATCATAATTTTGTGCCTCGCGTCCGTTGCTCAGGGGTTCGCGTCCGGCGTTTGGCAAATAAAGGTCATGCAACTAGGTATTAATTTTAGGTAAAAGATACGAATTCTTTTCATGATTCATAAGTACGCATTCATTGGGCAAAGCGACAAAATTATGAATTATGTAGTAGGAAAATCGCAGTACCTAATTGTCACCTGTAGGTAACAAATCATATTTTCGCTTTTTACCTGCTGGGGTTTTTTTCCAAGTATCATAAAATTGTGAGTTTTTCAGCTGATTTTTTTGTTTACAATTGTTACGTTCATAGGAAAAAAATAATAAAACGGTATGTTAATTAAGCATTGTTTGCAGAAAAGCGACCTGAAAGTAAAATTTGCGTATATGCATTATAAAGGATACTGACTTATAAATAAAATATCTGGAAAACCAACAACACATGCACGATGTGCAACGAGGATGAAGAATCAACAGAACACGCTAGCTGTAGCTGTTTAATCAGAACAGAGGATATATTTGTCAGCTCGTTTATCAAATAGATTTCTGGCTTATCTGGTATCATGATGGACCTACACACATCATCTCTACCAACAATCTACAAAGATTTAAAAAAAACTTGAGCGCACCGATAGTTTGGTCGGGTTGGGCTGCTTAGTGCGCACACTGGGCTGATTAAATAGTCGGGTTGGTAGTGAGTGCGCACACTAGACAAACAATCGGCCGACTGTTCTTGACCGATTTGCTATTGCTAGTCGTTAAACACATTTTGCAGTGAATAGTCGCTTAATGGTAGTTAATACAAAATGTTCCAGAGAGGTAATCATTGCCTTACGCCCAAATATGTCCATAATTCCATATTTAAATACGAGGAAAAATCCAGAACTTAAAGAAAATCAATTTAAAACTCAGAGCAAACTGAGCTATCGAAAAAATCGGCCGACTTTATAGTCTGTAGTGTGCGCACGTAGAAGAGCGCCGTACTGATTAAGTAGTCGGCCGATAGTTTGCCATAACTTTAGTTTGAAGGCAATCGTGTAGCCTATCCAACTTATTTATCGGCCGATATCGAATCGTTGTAGTGTGCGCACTTTCATATATTTTCATACAGATTAAGAGTCCGACTAACACTAAACTGTCGGCCGACAGAAAGTCTGTAGTGTGTGGGGGCTCTAATAATCACATATTGGTCACTCGGAAAAAAATTATTTTTTTACTTTTTAGGTCATTAAAGCTTGTTTTAAAAAATTGTTTTTTTTATCTTTATATTTTTTTATAAAGGAATGTGATAAACACAAATTAGCGAAAAATACTAATTTCTAGCTAAGACAATCAAGTGTAAGATTACACAAAATTACACATACACTTAACATACAAATCTATTGAAAAAATGCAACGGGACTTAATTTAATTTAATTTAATTTAATTTTAGTGATGCGAAAGCCTCCATTTATTCGGCTTATTACAAGCTAAAACATAACTTAAAAACTAAACTTAAGAACTAAAATTTAAAATCTAAGGTTGAGGGGGATGAAGGAGATCGGATTTAAGGTGGGAAGAGCTACTGTTGAAGTCGAAAACAGTAAAGTTTGAGTTGATATTCCGCAACATACGGGAGATTGGTTCATTGGAGCCATATGAGGTGCGGTGGGTGGGCAGATGGAAGAAACGAGGGCATCGTACATTACGGGGGTTAGTATTAAAGTATATGGAGTTGTAAAGAGATGCGCAGTCGATCAAACCTGAGAGGAGTCGATGAATAAAGAGAAAATCAGCTGCATTTCTGCGTTCCTCAAGGGTATTCAAGTTAATAAGTTTAAGGCGATCAATATAGGGAGGTAATTTAAATGGGTGGTTCCAGGGTAGCCCACGAAGAGCAAAACGGAGAAAGTGCCGTTGAATGCTCTCGATTCTTTTAACGTGAACTCTATGTAAGGGGGACCAGACTTGACTAGCATACTCAAGGAGTGGGCGAACGAAAGTAATGTAAAGTGATCTGGTCACGTAAGGGTTAGAGAATTCTTTGGATCACCGTTTGACGAAACCGAGTGATGAGTTAGCTTTTGAGATTATCGCATTAATATGCGAACGAAAATTTAACTCTTTGTCGTACAATATGCCAAGGTCGCGAAGAGACTGAACGACGGATATAGGTTGACCGTGGAGAAGGTAGAGTCGAGAAGAAGACAGGTTTTTCTTACGTGACAAGGTAATAGATTGGCATTTAGCGATGTTAAGCCCTAAGCAATTTTTGAGGCACCAAAAAGAAAAACTGTCGAGGTCTTGCTGAAGGAGATCAGAGTCACGGGGCGAAGAAATGACTTTGAAAAATTTTGTATCATCAGCATAAAGGGAAAGGGAGGAGAATTTGATGACTCTTTCAAGGTCGTTTGTAGTTAATATGAAGAGAAGGGGGCCTAGATGGCTACCAGAGGTGGCCAAGAAAGGATCTGAGAGGACGGATCTGAAACGGACACTATAGAAACGGTTTTCTAGGTAAGAAGATATCCATTTCAATAATATGGGTTCAAAACCGAGAGCAGACAATTTGAAAACTATTAATTGATGAGATATCTTATCAAAAGCCTTGCTGAAATTAGTTGCAATAACATCGACTTCGTTGCCGTTCTCTAAGGATGAGAGGGCAAGGACACGAATTCGACGAGATTTGTTGTGGTTGATCTACCTTTCAGAAAACCGTGTTGGCTTGGGGAAATAAGAGACTTGCATCGAAAGCTTAAAGCTTCATATAACATGCATTCGAAGAGTTTAGGTATGTGGGAAAGTTTAGCGATGGGGCGATAATTAGTAACTTCATTCTTTAATCCCTTTTTATGAATTGGGGATATGAAAGAGGTCTTCCAAATATCAGGAAACTCTCCTTGCGAGAGTGAAAGATGAAAGAGGTAGGAGAGGGGGAGAGAAAGGTTCGATGAACATTTTTTAAGGAATATGGCCGGGAGACCATCAGGGCCGGGTAAGAATTCATCGCCAAGTTCTTGTAATTTTTTGTCGATAATGGTAGGATCAAAGGTCTGAGTTAGAAAGGGACCAATGGAGAACTTGAGAAGGTAATTGAAATAAGAAGGGTCCGGTACGAAAGAGTTGTCCGCGAAAGATTGTTTAAAATGCGTGGCGAAAAAGTTGGCAATAGTTAGAGGATCGGTTGATGATTTGTTTCCAAAAGAGAGGGAAGGCGGGTAGCCATCGGATTTTCTTTTATAGTTGACGAATTGGAAAAATGATTTAGGGTTATTTATTAAATTGGCTTGGGCGTTGTATATGAAACGCTGATAGAGATTATTATAAAGTTGGGTGAAGTGAAGGTATGTACCAAGATAATTGGAGTAATCCGAAAAAGAATTGGTGCGCAGGAAAACTGCCCACAACTTATTTCTCTTGTTTCGTAAGGAGCGAAGTCTTCGATTGTACCAAGGAGGTGATGTAGAGGTTGTTTTATGGCGGGAAAAGGGAACATAAAGCGAAATAGAATTAAATATAAATGCACATAGTTGTTGGATAACATGTTCGCGGACAAAACAAAGAATATGCCGTCAGTGGTTCAGGAAATTAGCGGGTCATGACAGTTTAAGGTATATGTAGGTATTTTAGGACAAGATGGGATCAGAGTTACCTTTGGAAATTTCCGGAAAGGGTCCTAAAAGGGGTACCTGGCGAACAATAAAATTCAAAAATAGGATTAGTATTATTTTATTACTTTTGTTTATTTGTAATTCAATTGCTTTAAAAATACATAAGTGAAGGTGTTTTCAGTTGAATGTATCAACTAATGTTTCCCAATTTACAAAAAGTGTCCAAAAGGGTCCTATTTTTTCAAAAAGGGTAAAATTTCCATGATTCTTAAAAAGGCGGGTGCTGGGGTCCGCGCATTCAAAAAAAGGTTCAATTTGACCCCAAAGCGTCCCAAAGGTAACCCTGGATGGGATATCCTGACAAGAAATACAGTATACTTCCATATTCCGGTATTATTTGTCGTACCAGAGACAAATTTTCACTTCACTGTGACCAATAAAATACAGTAAAATATCTTTCAATATACCAGAGATATTCGTGTGTCATTCAAGCGTTTCCCACCGAAAATCATGTTTCCGCCAACGTGATACCTAATAACGCAAAGGCACACTCCACAGTTTACATTTTCGTTTGGTTTTGGGCAAAATGGCAAAAATGTCAAATCTTACGTAAATTTTGGGACACAAATTACCCAATAGATAGAATATTAGAATATTTAAATATGAACCAAATATTGTAATTGATGAATAATGGAAAACCCGGACAATTTAGAAAAACTATCCCGGCCGTTCCCCGCATACGCTAAAAGTACATGTCCGGGAAAACCCGGACAGATGGCAAAGCTAGGGTAAGCACTATTTGTTCTCCTGTATCACTCTGCAGAATAGCATTCCAATCCACATGTAGATATTCCGAATCGTCTTCTTCGTAGTTGAAACATTTCGATTTAAACAGTTCTAGCAAAGTTTCAGGAGAGTCAAAAAAGGAGCAAAATGCTACTTTAGTAGCACAACGGTAACGCTGGCATGGATAACTTAACTATGTATGCATGTATGTACGTGTTAAGAAAGAGCTTGTAAGAGTCGGTGAGTTGGTTGTTATGCGCAGAACACAGACAATAAATTTATACAGTTGTCGCATTCATATGCTCTTTTAAAAGCTTCAACTTACAGAATAAACAAATAAATTCAGTTTTTTTTCTCTTTTCCTCCGTCATCAGTTCGCATAAAAATATAGACATTTTTTTTCTCCCATTTCCTGACACATAAGACACACAACGTTGATTTGGTTACCTCTATTGCAAAAACAAAAAAATGTCTGTATGCTTATTTTAATTGATAGTGAGGGGGAGGGGACTGCGAACGCGGAGTGCTGATGTCGGCACGTTCGTTGGTATGGTGGATTTCGTTTGACCCGTGCATATCGTATCTATGTGAAGATGTTTTGTTGCATGTATGCTTGTTATTTTGTTTGTTTGCTTGATGTGAGTATTTTGGGTTTTGATTAATATTCAGATCAACGATATCGTGTGGTTGCAATAGCTTTCATAAATCTGTCCCTCTTTTAAGCTCTCACTGGGTTACCGTAGTATGTATGACAAATCGCCTCAGATCGGAAAGAAATACCCGTAGGGTAACCATCTGCTGATTTAAAACAAAAAAAATTGTTGAACGAAAAAAGATAATTGTGGTCAAAGTGCACACCACTTCAATTTTGACGAAATTTTAGAATATTGTAGAGGACATTTTTTCGAGTATTTTTAGGTAAAAATGTAATATCAAAAAACTGCCTAGAAACCAAAAAAAAAAAAAAAATCACGCACCCAATATTTAAAAAATAAATACAGTAGAAATCGGTTATAAAATGTCGAAGGGACCTTAGAATTTCATCGCTATAACCGGTCCATCGTTATATCCAGAACAATCAATTTTTACACCACTTTCTGTTTTTGAAATACATATGTATGTATAAGTATATGTACATATGTACATATATCATATTTTTGGGCAATGGAAAATGATTTTCGTTTATTTATCGTCATCAGCTTAAGAACTATCTCAACGCACCATTTGTTTCAAACAAAAACCAACACTTACTGAACTTTGTAGATACTTGTAAGAACACGATTTTTACCATTGTTATTAACGGTTTTTTTTTTACTTAAGTCTGATGTGTTCTCATCGTTATAAAAGGTTTCATCGTTATATCCGGCATCGTTGTAACCGATTGCAAATTACTTTGAGTTAAACGGAGTTTTACCGGGTCTTTGAATATATCGTTATATCCGGTTCATCGCTATATCAGGTATTGTTATAACCGATTTCTACTGTATACGGCGTCAGCAGTCCTATACAGAACCAAGCCTAGCTTCTCGCAATCATTTGTGTGTGTGTGTGTTATTTTTTCCACGAATGGAAGGGACTTACAGTTTTTTGGCGACTCCGAACGGCGAGTTGAGAAGCTGGACCCGGGCTGGGATTGAACCCGAGCAGCATGCGTAGTAGTCCAACGACCACGGCCATCACCCAACATTTGCCTCTCGTAAATAAACCTTCAATGTAAAGTGCAATACGCGAACATTTTTTAAAATGCATTTTAGCGATTTCTTCAGAAAAACAAGAAACTGAAAACAAAAACCAAAAATTAGCGGCAACACCCTACCCTCTCCTACTCATATTCATTTATTAGTTCTCAAAGCACAAAATCCCAAAGCTCTTTGACAAAAACCGCAGAAAAAGCTGTATCGATTTGCTTTAATTTTGTAATGACTGCTTTGATATTCATATTTTCCATACACACAGCGAGGGTTGATGGCGGTCGCACGACCACAGTATTATCTGTGACACAGATTCTGTGTGGCAGGATGGTCATGGTGGGATGTATGCCCATTGGATGAAAATAACAAAAACAAAACCTGTGTAAGTCAGTGGTTTTGTTTTTACTTCAGTGGCATTTTTTTTTTGATGTGTTTAGGCACTAGTGCTTAAAAAAATGGGCGAAGGGGCTGAGGTCTGCGGTAAGAGTTTGAGCGGTTGAATAAGGTAGGAAACTAATACCTACACAACTTTCAAAATATTTTTGTTCGGAATTAACACTACCACAGTGAAAAGGGTTTATATATACAATTTTTTCTGTCGGCAGAGATCATAGCGTGTCCGTGAGATAATCAAGTGGAAATTCATAGTACTACAGCTACAGCAAGTGTTCAATTTTTCTTAAATGGGAATTTCGTTACCGCGTATTCATTATGTGCATACATATGCATATATAATGGAAGGGCGGGAAAAGTAGATAATTTCGTTGGATTTTGTGATTTCGATTCTTCGCTTTACACCTATTTCATAAAGATAAATCCCATAGAATTTCTTTTGTATCTCAGTTTAAAGATCTAAATCATTTTCCAAGCGATTTTCACTGTGACAAGCTAGTGCGGCTTGAATCAAAAAGTTTTATCTTGTTGATGTCGTTATCGTACAAAATAGTGTAATAAATAAGGAATCAGTTGAACTATTTAATCAAACCAAAACGAACGAACATTCTCGGAACTGACAGTTGACCAGAGTTTTCCAGAATTTACTTTGCAAAACGTACTGCATAAGGCCCAACAATTTAAAATAACAATTCTTTTCTCAAAGTTGTCTTAAAAACAAATGTATGCCTTATTATTTATTAAAAAAAAACATTATTAAACTGAATTTGTTTTGATCCAGTAACTTGAACAATGCAATAACTTGAACGGCGCTGGTTTCGTACGTGTTCAACTCAACGAGAGTCCACTGTACAATTTAAAACATAATTTTGTACCGTTGCTAAGCGGTTCGCGCCCGGCGTCAAATTTATGAATTATGTAGTTGGAAAATCTCACTAATTGCCGTTGCTAAGCGGTTCGCGCCCGGCGTCAAAATTATGAATTATGTAGTTGGAAAATCTCACTAATTGCCAACTGTTATTAAAAACGTAGGTAAATACAGTCAAACTTCTTTATAACGAACCTCCAAGGGACCAATAAGTTTGTTCGTTATAAAGAAGTTTACGGCATATTTCGCTTTTAAGTCTGGCAACGAATTTCGCAATATAGAGAATTTCGTTATAAGGAAGTTCGTAATAAAGAAGTTTGACTGTAATCATATTTTTCTTTTTTACCTGCTGTGGTTTTTTTTCAAGTATCCTAACATCTGTGGGTTTTTCTGCATATTTATCACAATTTTTTTTGTTAACAATAATTGTTAAATTTGCATAGGCAATATAAAGGCCATTCACTTAAAAATTCTAAACTACGCTTTACTGAAAAAATCGGTTAATATAAACACCGAATTTAGCACGGAGCATTTTTTTTAATAAATAACCCGCTTTACTGAAAAACCCGGTTAAATGAAAAAATTATTATGTCCTAAATTAATAAATTATATAAATTCAGCTCCGTATAATGCTAGGTTTCCACTTGTCGATTTGAAATTGTCAAACGTATTTTTAGGTCAATTAGAAAATTGGCCATTAGAAATTATGAAAAATAAGCAGTTTTTCATTTCACTTGCCAATTCTCTAATTGACGAAAAAAATACGTCGTTTGTCAATTGAAAATCGACAAGTGGAAACCTAGCATAACTGAAACAAAGTTACTGAACGTGCCAGAATTAGCTCTAAACATTTCAGTTGACTTTTTATGTTTTTATCTATTATGCGTAACGTTTAGTAAAATATTTACCGATTATTTAAATAAAAATATTGTGTAATGTTTATTGTTAATGCTTCTTCGATTTTGGAATGAAATTGTTTTTCATTTATCCGAACTTCGACTAAGTTCAACCATTTTTCAGTTTTTCGAAGTCCGCATAAGTGCCGCTTAGGTGAAATAAAATTTGTGGCTAATTGCTCTTTCACTTAGGCGGAGTCTGTATCTGAGAGAAGGACTGTATCTGGATAGCCAAAACAAATATCGGTTTTATTTAGAAGCAGTTGAAAAGAGTATTATTTCTTCTAAAATTAAAGCCCTAAATGAAGTTTCTGTGGTAATTATTAGCGGAGATATTTGTGCTAGCATGGGTCAAGGTACACCAAAGTAGGTCTTTTCTTAAATTCTCGATAAATGATGTCCACATTTCAGATAGACCCTTGCTGTAGAACGATTTTTTTCTTAGATTATACCCAAGAATCAGTTCACAAAGTATTGACATTTAACTTCATAACCCGCTGTATAGTAAACTTAATCTGAATGAAAAAACGTTAACCCTTTACAGCGCCATGATACAGTAATGTTACAAACCGTTTAAATGCTCACAAAAACGAAAAAAAATGTTTTTATGTCTATTATAACTCAATGTTGCGGTATTGTCATATACTGTTCTATTATCTTTTAGTAAGTTTCAGCTGAAAGAGATTGTGTTAGGAGCTCGTCTCTAAGCTGCAGTTCACTTGTCGCGAAACTTGTGAAAAAACACATGTGTGAATATTGGTACCAATGTAATTGAAAAAATACTCAGAAGTGATACTCAGTGCATATTTTTGTGTAAAATTTTCAGTAGGTTCGGTGCATTATGCTAAAATAAGCAAAACAATTGCTTCAAAATATTCCGTACATCATAGGGATACGTTATACACAATATATTGTTGCTGAAAGGGTCAAAAACCCTTTTTTAAGTATTTTTTCAAAAAATAAACAAAACTTTGTAATTCTAAAAAATACGTGTTTCATTAAATTCGAAAAGCTATCAAATCAATACGTACTTTGATGTTTTACGATCTTGCGCCGTAAAGGGTTAGTTTCATTTTCAGAAATTACTAAAAATGTATGGAATGTACATAGGTACCTACATATGATAAAAATAAAAATAAGCATATTGCAGAATTTGGTTCAAATCAGTCAAACAAGATATTATTCATTGAATCAAGTATTTTAAACTTATTATTGAAATTACAAGTCACACGATATACCTAAATGATCTGAATAATAATAACGAACGACACAAAAAACATCAAGCTACAAACAAAAGAACAAGCACACATACACCAAAACATAGTCACACGTATACGATCTATAGTTCGGAAATACACCTACTAACGAATGTGCCGGCATCAGCGCTTCGCATAGTCGCCATCAGTTAAAATAAAAACATAAATTTTGTTTTTGCAATAGAGACAACCCACGTTGTGTGTGACAGCTGCCAGGAGATAGGAGAGAAAAATAATGTTCTGTGTTGTTATTCTTTTTATGCGAACTGATGACGGAGGAAAAGAGAAAGAAAAACTGTGCTCTGCGCACAACAGCCAATACACCGACGGTTACATACATAGTTATCCCTGCATTGCTAAAACCGGATATTTTATTTTATTTGAACCGCGTTTATATACAAGTCACTCACACACCTATGACCATATAAAATCTGTCGCTCGCCGTCGCGGTCGCCATCGCCACTCCATTCCAGCTGAGTCATATCACATAATTCCGATTCTCTTTCATATTCAAACAAAACAAAAACAAATTTTATCGAATTCAGTCCGCAACACCAGTGTTGCTTGCGGTTTCTGTTCAATGGAATGAAGAACACGACCAGCACACATCTGTAAAACTATTAGCACACTGTGCGTATGAGGAAAGCGGAATACATAAACATAACAATGATTCGATTCAAAGAACTGTAAGTGCACGCATACGACAACGACTGCCGCCAGTTGAGGGACAGTGCTATTGCTCTTTGTTAGTGTACGTCTAACTGAGTAGCAGTTCGGTTCTATTATCTTTTGTTGGGATATGTCGGCCACATTGCCAAGTTCATATAAAAAAAAACGCAAAGTTTTAAGTATCAAAGAGAAATGCAAAATTCTAGAGAGATTGAAGCAAGGCGAGTCTCCTCTCAAAATATCGAGAGAGTATAACGTCTGCCGGACCTCCATATGGGGTATCAGGCAAAGTGCATCCAAACTTTTAAATTTCTCTGACGAACTTGGAACTGCTGTCTGTTTGAGGAAAACTATGAAAAGAGCCAAGGACTTTAATCTGGACGATGTCCTTTATAAATGGTTCAAGGCACAAATCATAGCGGGTATTGTTCTGTCAAATCGAATGATTTGTGATGAAGCTTTGCGACTGAACAAAAAACTCAATGGCAATTTGAAATTCAAACCTACAAGGAATTGGTTGATGCGATTCAAACTACGAAACGATATTCCAAATGTACCATGCAGCGTGGGCAACAATGAAGATAGTTTAAATGAGACATCAACACTAGTCGCTGTCAGTGAGTTGGGACACAGACCCACACGCAATTCTTCCAGCACAGGTATAACAGTGGTTCCAACAGCGAGCATTAAGGAAGAAGAACCACTGGAAATTATTGACATTAACGAGCAGGGAATGGAAGAAGAAATCACAAAGGACCATAAAACAACCGATGAGGAAGCATTTAAAATACAAATAACCATAGATTCGACAACTGAAGTGATACCAATAGCGGCAATCAAGGAAGAACTAAGAGAAATTACGGGTGCTGACGATCAGGGAATAAAAGAAGAAAATGCCAACGCCGTCAAACCAACCGATGAGGAAGCATTCAACGCAATAGATACATTTATTCAATGGGCTGAAGGGCAACCCGAAGTGAATACACACCAACTGATGATTTTACGAACGCTTCAGGGTACAGCCGCCAGGCGGGCGCTATCATCGATATCAAGAAAAAGGTAGATTTTTGTGTTGTTTTCGTGTTTTGTAAATATTAATATAGAAAAAAGAAAATAAATAAATAATAGTTTTAAACAAACTAAATCTTTATTTCTTTGATTCGTTTTTAAATCATTGGATATTAGCATAGATAACGCATTCATATGGGAAGAAGTGGTATATGAAAACAAAATCAGCTTTTAAAAAGCTTCAACTTACAAAAGGGACAAAAAAATCAGTTTTTTTTCTCCTTTCCTCCGACATCAGTTCGTACAAAAAAAACAAAATTTTTTTCTCTCCAATTTCCATCATGTCCATGTTCACACACAACTTTGGTTACCACTGTTACAGAAAAAAAAAAAAATGTATACGTATGTAGGTATGCGTATTTTAACTGATGACTGCGGACGCGGAGTGCTGATGCCGGCACGTACGTTGGTAGGGTAGATGTAGCGATGGGCAATTGCGAATAAAAACAATCGAAAAATTCGATTGTTTTCACAATTTAAATTATTCGAATAAAATTGAGAGGAGTCGATAGTTGGTCCGCGATTGTTCACTAACCACTAATAATTGCAACCGAAATAATCGACAACGATTGTGTGCATTCCGTACGTCGATTCTTCACTTCAGTGAGAGAGAGAGAGAGATTGTTCCACCCTACACATACACTTCCAGAAAAGTTCTTGGTATTGTAAATAAGTATCGTTGCCGTACCGTAGTGTCACGTTCATCGTTCACGGTAGGTCTAGTATTTGTTTACAAAAACTTTCTATGAGAGTGCTGACTTTTCATCTGTCAGAATGGAACTTACACTATGGGTTGTGAGTTTGTATGTATTTTTTTTTGGTTGGGTAGTGTGAACTGTGAGTGGGAATACTTGTATTGTGTTCGTCGATTGTTGTAGCGCGATTATTTCTGGCGATAGTTCGATTATAATATGGTTATTAACCTTTAACTGATGTCGTGAAAATATCGAACGCTTCTATAGTCGTGGGGTCCATTGGACCCACCTGTTCTAAAAGAGGATTGAAATGAAAGTATTAATATTTTTAAATGTTTTTTTTAACTTTAAACTTAACAATTACAAATATAATTTCTAAAAATTAGCGGCAGGATAATTCGTTTTTATTTCAGATTTGAACTTTTATTAATAAGTCTCAATATACTTATCATAAAAACATGTAATTTAAATGGGTCCACTGGACCCACGACATCAGTTAAGGGTTAAAATAAAATTTAAATTGAAGGAAAATCTTTTTATTTTTAGTATCAAGGGAGCATGTCTTCAGATTTCATATCCAAATTCCAAAATGAAACTGATACCACGATGAATAAATCGAGACACACATTTCTTCAATCGACCATTAGTATAAACGCCATTCTCTCGATTGTAATGTGTACCTACATGAAGAAATAAATTCCCAAGAATACGATTCGATAGTTATTCGATTGTTCTCTGTTGTGACCGAATAAATCGACTATCGAATTACATTTTCAGCAATTGTCAATTTATTCGATTGTGAAATTCATTTGCAATCGCCCATAGCTTTTGTGCTCATGAAATGCATTAGAGACATCGAACCAATTTGGAAAAAGTATACAGTCAAACCTCCTATAACGCGGTAGTTAGGTTCTCGAGAAACAGCGCGTTATATAAAGTCGCGTAATACGATACTTGGGCAACATACTAAAGCTGGGGTTACGTTCTCCACAAAAAAATGCACCTAAGTTTGTTCCACTGTTTTTAGAAAACTGACTTCTAATACGAAAACGCTAAACAAATGATAAAAACAATTATGTTAACAATTAATAAAAGAAGAATGTACCAGATCTTAATTGTAAATTTAAATTCATGTTTCATACTTATTGGACATGCTTTTTAATTTAAAAAAAAAAACCGTTATACTATCATAATGTAGTTTACTGAGCACTTTTCTGAAACTCCTTTCGGACTTCAAAATATGGAGCTAGGGAACGTTGCAAATGCTTTTTAAATTTGTTGGAGCGTTCCATAGAGGGATCAATACCTGCGAAGTCATTTTCCAAATTAGAAGCCAAATCCAATCCTTGGTTTTTGTTTTAACCTTGGTTTATATTTAATATTAAAACGTATCTACCAGACACGAAAAAGCGGCAGAAATAAACAAAACCAGACGGGTATTTCAGTAAGCCAACATGGAAAGAAATGTCATACTGAACAATCTTCGGAACGCGTGAATGTGTTAAAAGGGAATTCCCCGAAATACAGGAATGCGACACACATTTTTCGCTTTAGAAAGGACTGAAAGTCGCGTTATAGCGAAACCTCGTTGTAGAAGTACCGCGTTATAGGAGGGTTTGCCGCAATTCATAAATTGCGTTATAGCGAATTCGCGTTGTGAAAGTACCGTGTTATACGAAGGTTGACTGTATTTGCTGCCCTTATGTATTCTTTGACTATATGCACTTTTTTTTAAGTGCAAAAGGAATTTTTTTTTTAAGTACAGTCGACTCCAATTAACTGATTTTTCAGTAAAGCGTTGTTTAGATAAGCGGAGTCGACTGTACTGTACACATGTGGAAAATATTTTTACATGAAAATATTTTTCGGGTGGCCATAAGAGAACCGTATTTTCCTTTGAATTCTCATATTCTTTTAATTTTATCAATATTTCCGTAAGATCAAAATTGTGTTTGTCTTTTGACATTTCTTCAACACCCTTTTCGCTGATTCTGTTCATTTTCTTTATTGCTTTGCACAAGCAGTATCCTGCGATATATCTAGTAACCAGGTCGTTGACTTGTGGTACCTTGACTTATATTCTTCATCTGATGGGTTAGCTACATTGCTTGTATTCATGTTACTTTCAAGACCTTGTTCATCCTCAAAAATCTCATTTCATGCTAATTCCTGGGTAAGCATTATTTGTCCTTCTGTATTACTCTGCAGAATAGCATTCCAATCCACCTGTAGATATTCCGAATCGTCTTCTTCGTAGTGGAAACATTTCGATGTAAACAAAAATTTTAAAGATTTATCTTTGGAGAGCAGAGAGCGAAATTTGGATACACTTCCCATATGAATGCGACATTTGTATAGATTCATTGTCTGTGCTAATAGCCAATGATTTAAAAACGAAGATTTTGTTTATTTAAAACTATAATTTATTTATTTGTTTTTCTCTATGAACATTAACAAAAAACGAAAGCAACACAAATGTCTACTTTTTTTCTCGATATGGATGCTAGCGCCCGCCTGGCGGCTGCACTCTGAATCAACTGGTCCATATTTACTTCGGGTTGCTGTTCACTCCATTGCCGGCGTTGGCTCTTTCTTCTGTTATTCCCTGATAGTCAGC
This sequence comes from Brachyopa scutellaris, assembly GCA_949775065.1. NCBI lineage: Eukaryota > Metazoa > Arthropoda > Insecta > Diptera > Syrphidae > Brachyopa > Brachyopa scutellaris. The sequence continues at coordinate 42,826,290 of OX459115.1, forward strand.
ATCCATAATTTCTATTAGTTCTTCCTTGATTTCCGCTCTTGGTATCACTTCAGTTGATGAAACCTTAGTAATTTGTATTTTGACTCCTTCCTCATCGGGGGTTTGTCGTCCTTGGTGATTTCTTCTTCTATTCCAATTTCCAGTGGATCTTCTTCCTTAATGCTCGCTGTTGTTATCACTTTTATAGCTGTGCTGGAAGAATCGCATGTGCTTTTGTGTCCCCACTCACTGACAGCGCCTAGTGTTGATGTCACGTTTGAACTATTTTCATTGTTGCCCGCGCATTGAATAAGTGTATCTATTGCGTTGAATGCTTCCTCATCGGTTGGTTCGCCGGCGTTGGCATTTTCTTCTTTTATTTGCTGATCGTCAGCATCCATAATTTCTCTTGGTTCTTCCTTGATTTCCGCTCTTGGCACAACTTCAGTTGACGCATTTTTGGTAATTTGTATTTTGAATGCTTCCTCATTGGGTGGTTCGTCGGCGTTGACATTTTCTTCCTTTATTCCCTGATCGTCAACATCCATAATTTCTCTTGGTTCTTCCTTGATTTCCGCTCTTGGTATCACTTCAGTTGGCGAATCTTTAGTTATTTGTATTTGGAATGCTTCCTCATCGGTTGGTCTGTGGTCCTTGGGAATTTCTTCTTCCATTCCCTGCTCATTAATGTCAACGATTTCCAGTGGATCTTCTTCCTTAATGCACGCTGTTGGTATCACTAAACTATCTTCATTGTTGCCCTCGCTGCATCCCATAAGTTTGCTTTTGTTGATTTCATTTTCATTTGTTATACCGTGTCGTAGTTTGAATGGAATCAACCAACCCCTTGTCGCTTTGAATTTCAAACTGCCATTGAATTCTTTGTTCAATCGCAAAGCCTCATTGCGAATCATTCGATTTGACAGAACAACACCCGCTATGATTTGTGTCTTGATCCATTTATAAAGGTCATCGTCCAAATTAAAGTCTTTTATCACAGTTTTCCTTGAGCAGACAGCAGTTCCAATTCTGTCAGAGAAATTCAAAATTTTCGATGCACTTTGCCTGATACCCCATATAGATGTCCGGCAGACGTTATATTCTTTCGCTATTTTGAGAACGGATTCGCCTCGCTTCAGTCTCTCTATAATGTCGCATTTCTCTTTGATACTTAAAAAAATGTGTTTTTTTCTCGTTTTGTTTTTATATGAACTTGGCATTGTGGCCGACATATCGCGACAACAGATAATAGAACCGAACCGTTGCTCAGTTAGACTTACACTGACGAAGAGTATTCGTACTGACACTCAACTGGCAGTCGTTGTCGTATGCGTGCGCTTACAGTTCTTTGAATCGAATCATCGTTATGTTTAGCTATGTATTCCGCTTTCCTCATCCGCACAGTGTGCTAATAGTTTTACAGATGTGTGCTGGTCGTGTTCTTTATTCCAACGAACAGAAACCGGCAGCAGCAGCACTCGTGTTGCGGACTGAATTCAATAGGGGAATTTGTTTTTGTTTAGTTTGGATATGAAAGAGAATGGGAATTATGGTTTATGCGACTCAGCTGGAATGTAGTGGCGAGCGACAGATTTTATATGGCCTTGGGTGTGTGAGAAGCTTGTATATAATCGCGGTTCGAATAATGTATGCACATACATCGGTGTGTTGGTTGTTATGCGCAGAACAGATAATAAATTTATACAGTTGTCGCTTTCATATGGGAAGAACTGGTATATGAAAACGAAATCTGCTTGAAAAAAGCTCTTTTGAAAAGCTTGAACTTATAAAAGGGACAAAATTAATCAGTTTTTTTCTCCTTTCCTTTGTCTATCCCGTCATTAGTTCGCTTAAAAAGAATAACAACACAACACAGACAATTTTTTTTCTTTCCCATCTCCTGTCACGCACGTTGGTTTGGTTACACAAAATGTCTGTATGCCTATTTTAACTGATAACTGCAGACACGTTCGTTGGTAGGGTGGATGTGGATTTCGTAATTACCTATTGACCCATATTGATCGTATACATGTGCAGTACTTGATTTAATGGATAATATCTTGGTCGACTGATTTGAACCAACTTCTGCAACATGCTAAATTATTATTAGGCGTGTTTTTTTTCAAACCTATATAGGCTAAACATGTTTCCGCAACATGTTTTCAATGTAAAATACAACAAAACCTTAGCCTGTATAATTATCCAGTCTTATTTTTGTATGGAAAGCTTTTTCGAAATCTATATAGATTTGAAAAAAAACGCGCCTATTTTTATCATACATTCCATACATACCTATACCTATTAATATCTCTCTGTAAAGGAAATTAACGTTTTTTTCATTCAGATTAAATTTACTATAGGTACAGGGTGTTATGAAGTTGAATGTCAATTTTTTGGGAACTGATTCTTGGGTAAAATCTGTTCAACAGAGTATAAATTTTATATACAATGATTATACCCAAGAATCAGTTCCCAAAGTAGGTATTGACATTTAACTTCATAGCACTCTGTATAGTAAACTTCATCTGAATTGAAAAAATGTTAATTTCCTTTACAGAGAGATATTAATAGTTATAGGTATGTATGGAATGTATGATAAAAATAATAATTAGCATGTTGCAGAATTTGGTTCAAATCAGTCGACCAAGATATTATCAAAGAATATATAATTACCAAGAAGTATTATCTGCCTTCGAAAATGAAATCGAACACAAAAAGCCCACTGAAAAATAATTGGGATAGAAGCTCTTTCTCATACAACCTCACTCCACACGTATACATACACCATGGAAATCTCTAATACTGCATACTGTGATTCAAAACAAAGGGCGAAGGTAAACAAGACAAAATCCAATAAATCTGCTCCTCAGTAATATAAATATAGGGTAAAGGCACTAGTGGTCGGCCATTCTCTAGTGGTCGGCCACTTTAAGACTTTTCCTCATGTAATATGAATACCGATAGGAATTTTCTTTATGTGAAGATGCAGATACAAGCAGATACATGTCCCACACATATATCCTTTGATTTTATTACGCAAATACTACAGCTGGTAGATGCACATATGTAAGTCCGTGCATATTTGCGAAAGTGTAAAAATGTTGTGATTTCTTGTTTTTTTGTTTAGCTGTGCGTATTTACAAAAGTCTTAATTTATATTATAATTTGTTTGGAAGATAACATTTTAATGAATTTGTATTGTTCTTAAAAGCATAAGGAATGTATTTAGTGGTGCAAAGATTACAAAATATTAATATCAGTGTAAATATTGGTGTAGCCGGCCACTAGCATCCCATTTTAATGCGAATTTCAGTCCTCGGCCTGGTATGGCCGAGCACTAAAGAAATGCACTATATAGCTTAAATTTATATTTTGACATACAATATTGAATGTTAATTAATGAATTGCTCTGACTTCACCGCTAAGCACACAAATGTTTGAGAAATGTTAGTGCTCGGCCAGGTACTAAAGTTGTCGGTGCACTGCCGGCCGACTAATGAAATTATCAAGCTAGTGTTCGGCCACTGAAGGCTATTTCGATTGGTATCGGCCTATTTGTCTAATTTACTAATACAATGTTCAGAAGATAATTAAAGACAGTTAAAGGAAAACACCCTTCAAAGATTGCAGGCCTGGTTTTCTTCATTTTTAGCACGAAATCCTGTACTTGCTTCAAGGGAAGCTTAAGGAATAAGCGAAGCTATAAATACGGTCTATGCAAACATTTTTGAAGTTCCTTTACTATGTATTTTTTGTAATTTTGTTGTTAAACCTTGTTAATCTCTTAAGCTATTCAATAACTTTTTTTTAGATTAATAGCAATTATTTAACTTATTTCTAAATAAGCACAATGAAAACTAAGTATAGGTAGTATGATTTGATACAACAAAACTGATTTCAACAAACTGGTGCCAACTTAGTTTATTTTTGTTTATTCTATGCTATTTAAAATAATAAAATATTATTTATTAAATGTTTTGCATTCAAATAAACCCTTAAATTATCACTCAATATGTTATTTTCATTGATTTATTAGACCTGGCCGACCACTAGAAATTTTATGGCCGACCACTAGCGCAATATGACTTTTTTCATCAATTTGGTCATTTCTAGAGAACAGTGAGGATTTAGTTAAAAATTCTCTTTTTATCGATTAATATTTGTTTCGACATTCAATGAAATTCTGTTTAAACGTTTTTCATCAAATACTTTAGTAACTGCGGAGGCGCAAAGTGAAAAAAAAAGTTAAGTGGCCGACCACTAGTGCGTTTACCCTACCTATTCCTCCTTCGATCCATGTTCAAAATACACATACAGTCCACGCCGCTTCATTTAATCCATGTTAATATTATCATTCGCGTAATATTATCAGTTTGACACAATCCCAAACAATTATACATTTATACAATTACACAGGATAAATTTAGGTTTTTGTAATCAGCATTTTTTTTATGCATTTTTGCCACATTTTTCCCTTGAAGATCCACACTCGGAATGTTTGTACATACATATGTCAACAGTCTAAATACAAGATACGGTGAGATTCCTCTTAACGGACACCCCTCTTAAGTGGACAATCCCCATAAGTGGACAATATTTACTCTAATGGTTGGCTGGCATGATTTTGTATGAGATTTTTTCCTCTTAAGTGGGCGATTCTATTAAGTGGACATGGACATTATTTTCACTATATTTGAGTAAAAACATTCCATTAAATGGACGATATGAGTCATTCGTATGAAAATTAGATTTTTTTTACGAATCGACGCGTTTTCGCTTCTGGCGAAAGATTGTTGTATACATACATATGTATTTGTTTGGCAGCAGGGCAAGCGCGTCCATGTGTGAACGGGAAATCTCTCATTTTCGCATTCGGTTAAAAAGTTATGAATGTGTAAGTTAACAAACTTTGTGTTTGATTATTATCGGCATCTAGAACGTTTTGTTCGTTTAGCGTTAACTTGTAGGAGTAGATTTCCATAATGTAAAAGAGAATCAATAGGAAGAAACATAATTGGGTGTTGGTTGGAAAATCTTGTGTGGCCAGCATATTGAAAAACAAAAAATCGTTACTTTCTGAATGGAGCACTACTGTCACGAATAAGCTACAAAAACTTCAGTTTCATAACAGCAATATAAAGAAGGTCAATACATTAATTTTACCCGTCTATGGCAAAATTAAGGTTCTGATTTACACAGGCTGGGTCGAGGGGCAAGTAATCAATATTTTTGCGTGGTCCTAGACTACAGAATACGCAAATATATAAATGTAAATACATATGAATACGTACGCGAAGTCGCGGATATGTTTGAATAGACTGTGATTCACCATGAATACGTACAGAAAAGTTCCTTGAATACACTGATTACTTGCCCCTCGGGCTGGGTTCGTACAGCATAAGCTATGGAACTGCTTTCAACAAATAAAGTGTCCTTGGGTTCGTCTTGAAACGTCGCAATACATATCCTATGGACACATTAAGATGACGGATTACCTTTTTTTATCTTTACAACCGTCTTCTTAGTGGTATCAAATGAAAGGTCTTGGCGATTAAAATACGAAACGCTATGGCGTTATTCTAAATTCGATATGACGGACGCACAAAGATGGCGGATTATCGTTATCTTTACCTCCCCTCCTTAATATGGGTATCAAATGAAAGAGTTTGACAAGTAGACCAAGAAATTTTTTACCTGCTTACACTCTAAATATTTTCAAAAACTAAAAAAGTAATAAAGTTAAAAAAAAAACTAAAGCCCAACCGTGGGTAAATTAACTAAAAAGTACGAAACAAGATGAAACGAAACGATGATGTTAAGAGTAGGGGCGAATTCGTAAACGCAAGACTTGCAAAGCAAAACATCTGCAAAGCAAATGTTGCAAAGTAGTTGCAATGTCAAGAGCATATGTTTGCCTTATACAAAAGCAAATGCAGAGCGAAATGAGCAGCATTGATTTGACAGCTGCGCAGATGCTCTTGCTTTTGCGCAAACTATTACGTTTTAGAACTCTTTGCTTTGCAGTAAATTTTGCTTATGCGTTTGCGAACGTCCTGCTTTGCATATTTTGCGCAATATATGCGTTTACGAATGCGGCCTAGGTATAGCCGTAGTCGCATGCCACTTTGCCCTATGTATGCGTGTAAATAAAAACGACATAGTCAGGTTTAATTTGTTTTATCTTAATTTATATAGGACTGCTGACGCCGTATATTTGTTTTTATTTAATTTAATTTTGTATTATTTTTCCTCTAAAGCGGACACTCTCTTATGTGGACAAAAGACTCCAGTCCCGTAGCTGTCCACTTAAGAGAGATTTCACTGTATTGGGAAACGACGCGACATACTATGTATAGTAGATATGTATGTGCGCAAGTGACGCGTCGCAATATTGTTGAAAGTTTTAAGAAAAAACAGTGACAGAAAAGTTTCCTTGCATTTCTCTTCTTTGTTAATTTTTATTTTTAAAACGTTTCATCGATCTTCATCAAGAACAGGTTATACAAAGATTTACCTGGTATATGTGAGTTAACCTGATGGGTATATAGCCTAGCCGTATAGGCATCGTGTGGATGACTGTGTCGCCGTGTGTGTTGTATAATTGTTGGACTGTTTTATGAAATTTTCTGAGCCAAATATTATATTTTTTGGTAAAGCAAAGCAATAACAAAAGCAGTGAGAGCCATACAAAAATGTTCAGTACAAAAAATTTGTATGAGATGTGTCTTCTTGGTAATTATATATTCTTTGATATTATCCATTAATTCAAGTATTAGTTGTTGAAATTAGTTGAAATTACAAATCACACGATATCGACGATCATAATAATAATCAAGACCCAAAATACTCACATCAAGCTACAAACAAAATAACAAGCACACATACACCAAAATATCTTCACATGTATACGATCTATACAGGTCAATAATTACGAAATCCACATCCCCTACCCTACCAACGAACGTGCCGGCATCAGCACTCCGCGTCTGCAGTCGCCATCAGTTAAAATGAACATACATTTTTTTTTTGTTTTTGCAATAGAAGCAACCAACGCAACGTTGTGTGTGAGAGAATATGGGAGAGAAAAAAAATTGTCTGTGTTTTTTTTATGCGATGCGAACTGAAGGCGGTGTAGATAGAGGGAAGGAGAAAAAAAAAGCTTTTTTTCTAAGCAGATTTCGTTTTCATATACCAGTTCTTCCCATATGAATGCGACGTCTGTATTGTCTGTGCTCTGCGCATAAAAACCAACACACCGACTCACACACCCAAGACTATATAAAGTCTGTCGCTCGCTACTCCTTTTCAGCTGAATCACATAAAACATAATTCCGATTCTCTTTTATATTCAAATAAAACAAATTCCCCTATCGAATTCACTCCGCAACACGAGTGTTGTTGCTGCCGGTTTCTGTTCGATGGAATAAAGAACACGACCAGCACACATCTGTGAAACTATCAGCACACTGTGCGGATGAGGAAAGCGGAATACATAAACATAAAAATGACTCGATTCAAAGAACCCTAAGCGCACGCACGCACATGACAACGACTGCCAGTTGAGTGACAGTGCGAATACTCTTCGTCAGTGTTCGTCTAACTGAGTAACAGTTCGGTTTTATTATATTTTGTCGCGATATGTCGGCCACATTGCCAAGTTTATATAAAAAAAAACGCAAAGTTTTAAGTATCAAAGAGAAATGCAAAATTCTAGAGCGACTGAAGCAAGGCGAGTCTCCTCTCAAAATATCGAGAGAATATAACGTCTGCCGGACCTCCATATGGGGTATAAGGCAAAGTGTATCGAAACTTTTAAATTTCCCTGACGAACTTGGAACTGCGGTCTGTTCATATAAAAAAAAACGCAAAGTTTTAAGTATCAAAGAGAAATGCGACATTGTAGAGAAACTTAAGCGAGGCGAGTCTTTTCTCAAAATAGCGAGAGAATATAATGTCTGCCAGACCACCGTACGGAGTATAAGGCAAAGTGCATCGAAACTTTTAAATTTCTCTGACGAACTTGGAACTGCTGTATGTTCAAGGAAAACTATGAGAAAAGCTAAGACCTATAATCTGGACAATGTCCTTTATAAATGGTTCAAGGCACAAATCATAGCGGGTGTTGTTCTGTCAAATCGAATGATTTGTGATGAAGCTTTGCGACTGAACAAAGAAATCAATGGTAATTTGAAATTCAAAGCTACAAGGAATTGGTTGATGCGATTCAAACTACGAAACGATATAAAAATTCCAAGTGTACGGTGCAGCGCGGGCAACAATGAAGATAGTTTAAATGTGACATCAACCACTGTCAGTGAGTGGGGACACAAAAGCACATGCGATTCTGTGATAGCAACAGCGAGCATTAAGGAAGAAGAACCACTGGAAATTATTGACATTAACGAGCAAGTGGTGGAAGAAGAAATCCACAAACCAACCGATGAAGAAGCACTCAAAACACAAATAACTAAAGATTCTTTAACTTTTGTGATACAAAGGGCGGAAATCAAGGAAGAACTCAGAGAAATTATGGATGCTGATGATCATGGAATAACTAAAGAAAATGCCAATGCCGTCAAACCAACCGATGAGGAAGCATTCAACGCAATAGATACATTTATTCAATGGGCTGAAGAGCAACCCGAAGTGAATACGGACCAAATGATGCTTTTACGAACGCTTCAGGGTACAGTCGCCAGGCGGGCGCTTGCATCGATATCAAGAAAAAAGTAGATTTTTGTGTTGTTTTCGTGTTTTGTAAATATTAATATAGAAAAAAGAAAATAAATAAATAATAGTATTAAACAAACAAAATCTTCATTTTTAAATTATTGGCTATTAACACAGACATATGGGAAGAACTGGTGCATACACAGGCCGACATAATTCATCATACGACACACATAAATGTTGTTGTTCGTTACCTACGCAATTCACTCAAAAAAGGACCAAGATTTAAGAATCAGAAAGAAAACAAAGATTATTTTGATACAGTCAAACTTCCTTTTAACGAACTTCTATACAACGAAGCTCTCCCTATTACGAATTTTTTCAAGTACACAGCTTTCTCGTTCTACTTTTAGTGTGTTTTGATCTCCTTATAACGAATTTACATACAGCGAATATTTCTCTACAACGAACAAATTTTGTAGCTGAAAGTCGAACTCTCATACGTTTTTGTTTCCATATAACGAATTTTTCAAATAATTTTCTGTTTCGCACATTAAAAAACTATGTACTGAGAAAAAAGTAAGATATATTTGGGGACTCCCCAAAAGTTGAAATAACAACAGCATTTCTTCATCAATTGACGTATTTCAAACCTTTCTGGCGATGAGTAGTAACGTACCGACTAATGTGTTTGAATCTCTAATGTATTAGAAGATTTTGTTGAGGAAGAAAAATGGAAGAGTGTAATCTAAACTCAAATTACTGATTACTTTTATTAAAAGTTGAAAAAAAATAAATTCCTAATTTCTGTATAACGAACGTTCTATATAACAAAGTGATTTTCTGGTCCCGTGCGAATTCGAGACGTTTGATTGTATTAGATTTTATTTTCTTATAACTCAAGCAAAAAGGATTAATGCATTTCATTCAAACGACACAATTCGTATGGTAAGTTTCAATTTCGATATTTTGATGAAATCGGGTTGTCAGTATCTTGTTATGCCTCCTCCAGTTTGAAGGACAGTTTGTAGTCGATGTGGCATATAAGAGACAAGGTTTTGCGTGAAACTTCCGGTATGCGATTCCATTCTACTTGGGGAGCTTCCCTCAGAGTCGCTTTTCACGAAATGCGGGGTTTATGGAGCTGTTTTTCCAAGTAGTCCCCCAATTACTCGATGGGGTTTAAGTCCGGGCGCTGTGGGGGAGAATTCAACTGTTTTGGAGTATAGTATAACAACCATTCCTGCACTTTTCGAGCGGTGTGTTTAGGGCCGTTATCTTGCTGAAATATCCAGCCAGGATCCAGACCTAATTTCCCTACTCTTACTTACTTACTTAGTTGGCGCTACAGCTCGAGGTGAACCTGGGCCTGCTTCTCGCAACCATTTGTGTGTGCGTGTTATATTTTTGCACTCATGGACGTTAATATTCTTCAAGTATGTCGAGATACATGTAGCGGTCCATGTTAACTTCAATAACCACCAGCTTTCCCATGCCGGACCAAGCCATGCTCCCCCACAACATAACACTACCTCCACTGTGCTTAACTATTCTTCGAAGATCTTGTACTCTTAAAGGACCGTCGTGGCCAAAAATGTTGTACTTGCTCTCGTCAGTGAACACAACTTTCTTCCAAAAAGACAGATCAACGTCTTTGTGTAGAGAGAGGCAAGGCCTTTTCGTTTTTTCTTATTCGCGTCAATAATGGACTGCTTCTTTCTTGCTGTTCTTGTAAAATATCCATATCTGTTGAGAGTCCTTTCGACTGTAGGCGTACTGACACCTGTGCTGCATGTATCCGCGACTATTTGTTTGATGGTAGGGCAACTAGTTTTTGGAGTTGGGGTATCGTTTAGAATGACCCTTTCATACCTTTCATTTAATTTGCGTGGACGACCTGTTTTTCGCACTTTCTGTTTTTTTATACGTTTCTATGATTTGATTTGGTTTTTCCTACCGTGCGTGCACTTTCTGTTAACGTGTTGCCTTCTTTAGAGAACAAAAATTTACTACCACTTGGCGAAAGTCTTGGGTCGTTTCTTTTCCCCGTCGTTGATCTGAAATAATATGATGTTAACTAACTGAGCACTGAATACAGAGTGATGTAGTTGTTCCTGAAATTGTAATTGCAAACTAAAATATTAACGTGATCAGTCACCGTACGATGAATTGTGTCGTTTGGAATGCAACAGATTTAATTGTTTTTATTAATAACTTAAGTAAAAGGGATGAAATGAGAGAAAGGGTATGGGTAATAAAACTATCACTAGCCATAAGAAATGAAAATAATAATTAAATTTAATCATATCCATATAACCCGATAATATTAGAACTTTATTCAGCGTTGTTCTGGGGTGGAATCGGCTAACGCGATAGTTGGCAGTTAATAATCAAAATCGACACTTTTGCTCTGTGTAAGGTGATTATCAAATCGACAATCGTTTTTTTTTGCGTTGATTTTAGGTGACAGCTATTTAGGTGTCTTTTTCAAAAACGACAATCAAAAAAGCGACAGTCAATTATCGCGGTAACCGATTCCACCCCTGGATTCCGTGGTAACTTGAACCAATTGAATATTGTGTAGAAACATCTGCAGAGCAAGTTTAACGATGTCCTGGAGACACCCAAGTAAAAGAACGTCGACGAGTAGATGGATCACCGAGGGGGAAGTCATCATCTTTTAAAAAAGTCTCTTGAATACAGAATTCACATGAATTCAACTGAATACTGAATTCATTGTGAATACTGAATTCATTATGAATACTGAATTCACTATATGAATTCCTCTAAATAAAAAGTGAATACGTTATGAATTCAGGTTTTGTGCAATGAATTCTTCTGAATACACTGAAATTCCTCTGAATTTCCTGAATTCACATCGGAATTCACTATTGATTAAAAAAAGTGAATCCACGTGAATCACTTTGAATTCACCTTGAATTCCCGCGAATTCACTTTGAATTCATATTGAAAGTTCCTTGAATACACTGATGACTTCCCCCTCGTGGATCACGGTTAAAACTCTGTCTTTTTTAGCTCATTCACTGATGGCTGATCAAGGACCGCATTCCGCTCTTCAAAATGAGTGGTTGATGGGCTTATTAAATTAAGCGTAAATATTCGATGACACATTTAAAATTGTGAGTCCAAATGCAACGTCAATTTTTTACGAAAATAATATCATTCAAATGGATCCATTTTAACACTAATAGCCAATGATTTAAAGGCGAATCAAAGAAGTAAAGATTTTGTTTGTTTAAAACTATTATTTGTTTATTTTCTTTTTTCTATATGAACATTTACAAAACACGAAAACAACACAAAAATCTACTTTTTTCTTGATATCGATGCTAGCGCCCGCCTGGCGGCTGTACCCTGAAGCGTTCGTAAAAGCATCAGTTGGTCCATGTTCACTTCGGGTTGCTCTTCAGCCCATTGAATAGCTGTATCTATTGCGTTGAATGCTTCCTCATCGGTTGGTTTGCCGGCGTTGGCATTTTCTTCAGTTATTCCATGATCGTCAGCATCCATAATTTCTATTAGTTCTTCTTTGATTTCTGCCCTTTGTATCACATCAGTTGAAGAATCTTTAGTCATTTGTGTTTTGAATGCTTCCTCAACGGTTGATTTGTGGATTTCTTCTTCCATTGCCTGCTCCTTAATGTCAATAATTTCCAGTGGTTCTTCTTCCTTAATGCACGCTGTTGGTATCAATTTTATAGTCGTGCTGGAAGAATCGCATAAGCTGGAAGAATCGCATATGCTTTTGTGTCCCCACTCACTGACAGCGCATTGTGTTGATGTCACATTTAAACTATCTTCATAGTTGCGCGCGCTGCATCCTGTAACTGCGCTTTTGTTGATAACGCTTTCATTTTGTATACCGTGTCGTAGTTTGAATCGCATCAACCAACCTCTTGTCGCTTGGAATTTCAAACTACCATTGAATTCTTTGTTCAGTCGCAACGCTTCATCGCAAATCATTCGATTTGACAGATCAACACCCGCCATGATTTGTGCTCTCAGCCATTTATAAAGGGCTTCGTCCAGATTATTGTCGTCGGATTTTTTCATAGTTTTCCTCAAACAGACAGCAAATCCAATTTCGCCAGAGTAATTCAAAATTTTCGATTCACTTTGCTTGATACCCCATATGGTGGACCGGCAGACGTTATATTCTCTCGATATTTTGACAGGAGCCTCGCCTCGCTTCAGTTTCTCTATAATATCACATTTCTCTTTGATACTTAAAACGATACGTTTTCTTTTATATGAACCAATTGGCATTGCGGCCGACATATCGCGACACCAAATAATACAACCCAACCGTTCCGTTACTCAGTTAAACGTACACTAACGAAGAGTATTCGCACTGTCACTCAACTGGCAGTCGTTGTCATGTGCGTGCGTGCGCTTACGGTTCTTTGAATCGAATCATCGTTATGTTTATGTATTCCGCTTTCCTCATCCGTACATGTGCATATAAGTGTGCTATAGTTTTACAGATGTGTGCTGGTCGTGTTCTTTATTCCATCGAACAGAAACCAGCAGCAGCAGAACTCGTGTTGCGGACTGAATTCGATAGGGAAATTTGTTTTTGTTTTGTTTGAATATGAAAGAGAATCGGTTTTATGTGTCTCAGCTGGAATGGTGTGGGGAGCGTGAGCGATAGATTTTATGGTCACACGTGTGTGAGTACCTTGTATATAAACGCGCGGTTCAAATAAAATAAAATTTCCGGTTTTAGCAATGCAGGGATAACTATGTATGTAAGCGTCGGTGTATTGGCTGTTATGCGCAGAGTATATCTTATAATGAGATGGACGCAACGTGTTCTTAAAATTTCTTAAAAGCTTATTAAAGCGGTGGTTATAAGAACTGAAAGAGGGATAGAAGAGAAGGATTATTATTTCAGAATTTGACACAGGGTGTTTCTTTCAAAATAGGTAAAAAATAATTTAAAAAAATATTTAATACGTAGGTATACAAGCAACTATGTACAAATAAATATTGTTATTTCATTTTTGTTTCTAATTATGTGATTTAGGGTAGGTGTACCAGTATCCGGCCACCGAACACTTTTTCTTACTTTGATCCGTGATAACTAATTCACCTTATCAGTGAAACAATTTTTTTTTTGCACATAAATGGCAATTTTAAATTTAAAAAAAAAAAAAAATATGAATGTAATTGGATTCATGCATCTGAAATTAAAAATTATTTTTTGAAAAAAGTGAAATTTTACCAGTACCCGGCCACTAAAATTCAGTAGTCGGCCACTTTTGCACCAGTATCCGGCCAGGTTATTTTCGACTGCATCGATTTTTTTTTGCTTAGCTCACTCTTTTTGCTCGTATATATCACTCCAAGCCTGTGAAGAATTTCCACAAGGATACCTACAAGGCCACTCTGGCCGGACACTTGAACACCTAACTAAAAAAAAGTTCTAGTAACCGGCCACCGTTTAATAATAATGTAAAAATGAAAACTCCCAGTTTTTTCACGTTTTATGACTAATAATTATTATAACTTAACAGAAAAACAAAAGATTAAAGATTGGTAAATATTTAAAAAAAAAAAACATAGAAATTTACGTTTTTTGGTTACTACCTCCACTAACACTCGCTTACTCTAAAACGCAGTTCACAGTTGTCAAATTTTACCAGCATGTTAAATAGGTCAAAAACTAAAACCATAATTGGTTGCCCATGGAAATAACGATTAAATTTACTTATTCTCAGCTATTTTACGCAGAGTGGCCGGATACCAGTGACTGGTCGGGTATTGGTACATCTACCCTACTACCAATTTGATCATTTTGAAATAAAATGCTAAAATCTATCTCCAAAATCTGAATAAGAAATTGTTCTTTAGACGAAAATGAAATTTCCGGTTCTTTCCAAATCGTTTCTAACTCGTTGCTCATAGCTGTATACGGACAAATATTTACATGTGTGCTACACTTAGGCCGGTATTCGCCGACCAATCTTAAAGTGAGAGCCTCGTAAGCCATTTTAAATTGAAATTAAAGTAAAACTTGTGTATAGTGGAATCTGCTAATAAATAATCTCGCGAACCCTGGATAGTGGACATTTTTTGTTGCCAAGTTTTCTTCATACAAACTCACTCTTGTATAGTTGAAACCTGCGAAATCTGAACATTTTGCAATGGATTTGGTATTTTTCCAATGCAAATTCACTCCTCAATAGCAGAATCGAGAAATGCATGCGCCAAAAGTCATTAAGACTTTGTCGGCTTCGTTACCATTGCCGAGAATTTTTGACATTTCAATTGTTTCTTTCCGTGTGCGTCTCATTTTTCGAACGGCTACATTCAATACGTACATATTCTTAACTCTGATAACAAAATCTATCGAAAAATAATAAAATAAATACTCTTGCCGATTGTGGAAAAAATTGCGAATAGAATTATAGAAATGTTGCGAGTAGTAGAAAAAAAAGTGCAGCGAAGCATTTCACTATTCACAAGTTTTACTGTATTTTTGTTGATTTTTAAAATAAATAAATAAATAAATATAAAAGAATGAAAGTCAAAAGGAAAAATAAACTACAATGAGTTTAGTAAACATGTTCTTTCTATTAGAATTTGAATTCCAATGAATTTGGTGAAACAAATTTGTATCAACCAACATCAATTTCACAGTCTACAGCTCCGTCTACACATGCTTCATCATCCTCACCATCACCATCGATATCTTCTACTTGAGCTTAGATTCGTCCACCATGCACATCCACAAAAGTCCTTTCTTCTTCGTCAATAGTTTCAGAAATGTCCTTAACACTTTCTCCTTTGCCTCCACTTTGTAATTACCACTGCCATCGACACTGACATGTTCTAAACAGATCGCATTCGCATACTAAAATCCGAAAATCGATTTCTCTCATATTCGAAGTAGCGAACCAAAAATTTAAAACTTAGAGCGGTAGCTATCGACCGCTCATATCATAAATCGCTTTTAAAGTCTCTAAAGTTTAAATTTTTAGTTGGTATTCGTCGACCACTAATAGATTTTTGTCTATGCTGTCTATGCTACTTCGACTTTGAGACATCTCAATTTTCGGATTTCCGAATGCGCTCCTTTTCGAACATTCGGAGGCAATGGCGCTCTTTTTCGAACATGTCAGTGACATTTATGGCAATGTAAATATGGAGATGATGCAACACAGCTATAGATTGTGAAATTGATGTTGGTGGATAAATTTTTTTTTTGGCAAATTTATTAGGAATTAAATAGTGGAATAAAGACATGGCCACTAAATTCATTACAATTTTGACTACAGATTTCTTCCTTTTCTACCCACTTTTAAAAATCAACAGAAATAATTAAAATTTGAAATGGCAGCTGATTTCGAATTATTTCGAAGTTATCTTAGATATTAGCAGAGACAATAATAATTGTCTCTGATATTATTGCTCGTTACTTAAGAGTGGCTGGGGGGAAAAAACACCTCTTTTTGACCCTATTCAGGTTTTTTTGAAACTTATTGAGATATCATCGTACAAAAAAAAAGAAAACATCGATTCATCCCTAATTTCAGTATAAATGTATTACACAAAAATGCATCAACTTATTTTTTTGCAATGTGTTCCTTTTGTACAGATGTAATTTAATTGTTTTTTATATATGCGTTCTTGCTTTTTATTTTGAAAAATAATTATAATAATGAATATGGAGGTCTAAAGTCGTTACAATTTTTATATTATGTATTTGTTTTTGTTGCTACTTTTTTTTTTTGCTCCGTGAGCCTTTTTTGCGACTTTTTAAATTTTGCAGCGGCAACCCTGCCTATATTATTACTGACCTGTTTCTACCTATTGTTCGTTTTCGTTGTGATTTGCTTTATTCCAAGGTTACCGATCGTATCTAAAATAGTCGCCTGAGGACAAAAAAAAGGATATATAGAATATGCATGTACATAAAAACAAACATGTACATACATACATATGTATGCTATGTATATAATGAAAAATATACCGTTAATAGGTAAATGAAAAAAAATTAAGATTATGTTTTTGACACTAATTGTCATGTCGTTCAATATGGTTTGTTGTGGTTTTTTTTTTACAAGTTGCGCGCTGGCTGAATAAAAATGTTCTTCGGCCTTTGGATCAGATTGCACATACAGTGAACCAAAAAAGAAGTTGGACAGGAACAAGATGCAATTATAAAATTGAATAAAATCGCAAACCGTAGAGCCATTTTAAAATCAATAAAAGGGTGAGTTCATAATTGTAAAAAAAACCGCAGCAATGCAGTTATTGCATTCACGAATGTAGAAAAACTGCATTACCATTGCAATCTTTCCGACAGCACTTGTGTTCATAAATGTCAAATTACCTCTTTGTTGTGCAAATTTGCAGCTTATTATATTTTGCTACATGGCGACGACGAGACTGCTGCTGAAGTGGCATTCAAAAATGTATACAGATGTTGCTGCGGTACATTTCATTTTACAATTATGAATTCACCCAAAATGCAAATGAAACATCATTTTATAAATTCGCCAAATAGTTTTAATTAATTTAATTTTGTAAAATATCTTTTTTTATATAAAAAAACAAAAAAAAAAAAACAGTAGTTTTCAAAATAAAAACAAAAAGAAAAAAAAAACTTGAACACTTAGGGAATTCATTATAAAAACATTAACAAAAATATACGTTTTAATATTTAGTGTGGTGGCCAAGGTTAATCGTTTGTTCTAAAATAACAGTAAATCATTTAGAAAAAGGATATACAATTATTTGGAATGTTTAAAGAATTAAGCTTCCTCTGCAGGAAATTAAACTTCAATATTCCTACAAACTGCTAGAATATTCAAGTTACAATAATTGCAGTGTAGCTGCTGTCCACCTTTTGTTTTGGTTCATTGTACGTTAAATATGTTGGCTCGTAGAAGGTGTCTGTTACTTACATCTGCGCCTGCAAGTAGAATCTGAAATATACATGTATGTATATATGTAACTCGTTTACAACTTTCACATTAAATTACATATATCCAAATTAAACTACATTTCCATTATTCACATCACCAGAACCAAAATAAACAACAAACCACTTTATACGCATGGAACACAGAGTTGAACAAGAGAGATAAATAAACTACACACTCATCTACATACATACATGTGTGCATATGGGTAACCACTGCTTTGCATCAGTAGCGCAGTTGCATATGCACGAGTATGTGTAGAGAGTTCCAACAATTACTGATTGATATGTACATAGACATTCTCTGGTTCTGCTTTACGCGGGAATGCGGGATATATTAAATGTGCACAGATGTCAGATGTGTATGTATTCACTCTTTTTTGGAGAATTAATGTAGGCATAGAGAATTAGGGCGAAACACGTACAAGCTGTTTTTAGTTGTGTGCAGATTTCAACCAAAAGAAACAAAAAATGCAAATAAAAACAAACTTCCAGTGCAATGAGTTTTTTTTTTTTTTATATGTGTTGGAGAATATATTATGTAAAGCCACTTCTATGTTCTATGTTCTATGTTTCATTTATTTTATTTATTTGTAATACTCTACGGTTCAAGATACACTAATGCAACATTTTCAGATTCTCTTGTCGTAAAGCCGTGTTTTTTTTTTTTGAAACGTAGCTAGCCAGTAGCTGCTAGCAAATTTCACACGTAAAACAAATACAACAACCAGCTGGCTACAACTCTTGATTTTATCCCCAGCCACAAAAGCAACTGTGTAGAAATTTTGCGATACCTCATCGTCAGGTGGCGCTGAAAGCGATTTGTTTTGTTCTCTTGACATTTGACAGATTTCCGTGAACGAAAATTATATAATTTCAATTACCTACTAAATGATGTTTCACAAATGTAATCAACTACACAGGTTATGATTTCATACCTCTTTTTGTTTTTTATCCATTGAATAAATTCTCGAAATCAATTGTTTTCACAACAAATAAAAACAATCTGGTTGAATGCCGAATACTTTGACAGCTGATTTCATAGGACCGAAATCACACATTAGGTCTCTTCGGTAACTCACGAATTCGTTCGAATGCTTAAGATCCTTATGAGTTTCCTGTTTGGTGAGAGCCGAATGAGAGAGTGAAAAAATTCCCCTTAACTTAGAGCTAAAGAATTCTTACACAGTAGGTGTGTTTGGTATCTTTTTTGGCACACGGAATCGAGATCTGTCAAATAGTAGAATCCTCTCAAAGAGAGAGAACTCCTCTCAAAGACAGAAAACTTGCACAAAACTAAACAAACGCTTTTCAAACAACACTTGGTCAAACCTATAAAATTGTTTTTGTTTTCCACTAACAATGAAAATTATGACATTTCACAAATTTTCAGATGGCTCGTTTGACAGAGTTAGCTCGGCCCACCCCTAGGAATTGGTCTTGCAGATAATGCATCGCAAAGAGAGATCCAAATGAGAGTAAAAAAAATTGAGAGCCATGAAACTGTCAGATTCTATGTAGTTTACGTAGAACTTTCGAAACCTACCATGTTACCAAACAGACCTAGTGTTTTTCTTTGCGCAAGGTTGAACAACACTGTCAACCAATTTCCGCTGGCTGAGTATTTTCCCCCACTTTTCAAATTATTTATTATTTGACAGCGATGATAAGCCTTACACAAAAAAGATACCAAACACGACTATTTTAACACCAATACCGTAAGGAAACAAAAAGACGTAAAAGCTTTTTTTTAAACTATTTGTAGGTATGTATTTATTTTTGTTTTGACACGAATATGAAAACTTGAGAACAAACAATACAAACATTACTTTTTTCTCGACATCGATGCTAGCGCCCGCTTGGCGGCTATACTCTGAAGTGTTCGTAAAAACATCAACTGGTCCATATTTACTTCGGGTTGCCGTTCCGACCATTGAATAACTCTATCTATTGCGTTGAATGCTTCCTCATCGGTTGGTTCGCCGGCGTTGGCATTTTCTTCTGTTATTCCCTGATCGTCAGCATCCATAATTTCAATTATTTCCTCCTTGATTTCCGCTCTTGGTATCACTTCATTTGAAGAAACTTTAGTTATTTGTATTTTCAATGCTTCCTCATCGGGTGGTTTGCGGGCGTTTGTGTTTTCTTTTTTTCTTCCTTGGTCGTCAGCATCGTTAATTTCTATTTGTTCTTTTTTGATTTCTTCACTTATTTCTGTTTCCAATTTATGTAGACATTCGCTTATATCACTGTCATCACTTTTCTCACTTGAACTGTCGTCAAGTTTCAGCGTCTCAGTCAAGTTCTCACTGTCATCTGTGGATCTGCTTCTGGCTATGAACTTGTCAATATCATGTCGTATTTTGAATCTCGTTAACCAGACTTGTAGCGATTTGTTTTTCATATTGATGTTGACTTTTTTACAGAGCCGTAATGCCTCATCGTAAATTAATTTATTTGACAGAGGATTATTTGCGCTGACTTGCTCCTGTATCCATCCGTAAATGGCATCGTCCAGAGCATGATAGCTTACTTTCCTCATTGTTTTTCTCGAATTGGAGCTGGCCTTTCCAATTTCGGCGGAGAAGTTCAAAATCTTCGATTCACATTGCTTAATACTCCAAATGGTGGACCGACACACGTTGTATTCTTTCGAGATTTCCGTATTTGACTGCCCGCTTTTAATTTTTTCTATAATTTCGCATTTATCTTTGAGATTAAGAAAATTGCGTTTTCTTCTCTTATGCGAATTCTTTGCGTTATTCGATGTCGTTTGTGACATACCTAATGCGGAAGACCACAGAACCGATTATGAGCGAAGTTAGTTGTATACTGAAGAGAAGCGATACATGTACGTATTTCGTTTCACATGAGAGAGAATGAAATCGTTGTAACTACACGAGCAGCGCTTGAATTGTATATAACACAGAG
Source organism: Brachyopa scutellaris (assembly GCA_949775065.1). Classification (NCBI taxonomy): domain Eukaryota; kingdom Metazoa; phylum Arthropoda; class Insecta; order Diptera; family Syrphidae; genus Brachyopa; species Brachyopa scutellaris. Next base: position 42,846,820 of record OX459115.1, read on the forward strand.
TGTTAGTGTTTATATTCGAGTCAGTTTTATGAGTACATGTACAATGAACGTGCTGGGTTAAAAAAAATTCTCTCAATCTGCTCGAGGGTGACTTTTGTTCATTTTGGATGAATACAAGAACGGAGTTTGTGCTGGATGATGGTGAATCATACATCAGTGTGTTGTCTTTGCTGTGAGGTGGAAAATGTGAATAGTGTACGCGTTTGTATATTTTATACTTTTGTAGTCATTATTCGGTGTTTATAAATGAGGTTTGAACAATGTGTAACAGGGTTGCCGCTGATATTTTTTTTTTTGTTTTAATTTCATCGCTCTCTATATTTGTAGTAAACAAAATATTCACTGAAAGAAATTAAAGTGCTGTCAAAAAACAATTTAATTGAATGAAAAAAATGTGTTTTTTTTTTAATTAGTAAGTAAAACTTATATACGGTGACAATCCCCATAAGTGGACAAGTTTTACTCTAATGGTTGATTTTGCATGATTTTGTATGAGATTTGTTCCTCTTAAGTGGACGATTCTATTTAGTGGACATGGACAGTATTTTCACTATATTTGAGTAAAAACATTCCATTAAATGGACGATATGAGTCATTCGTATGAAAATGAGTTTTTTTTTCTGGCGAAAGATCGTTGTATACATATGTACCTACATATGTATTTGTTTGGCAGCAGGGCAAGCGCTTGAATGTGTCAATGGGGGTGTACACACAAATTGTACAGGAAAATCTCTCATTTTCGCATTCGGTTAAAAAGTTATGAATGTGTAAGTTAACAGCCTCTGTGTTTGATTATTATCGGCATCTAGAACGTTTTGTTCGTATAGCGTTAACTTGTAGGAATAGATCTCCATAATGTTAAAGAGAATCAATAGGATGTTTTTGTTTGCTAGCAGAAGGCGGGACAGTATTCTGCGTTAGCCGATCCGAAATGTGCTGCATAGAAACAAAATTGGGTGTTAGTTGGAAAATCTTGTGTGGCCACCATATTGAAAAACAAAAAATCGTTACTTGCTGAATGGAGCACTACTGTCACGAATAAGCTACAAAAACGGAGGTTTTATAGCAGCGATGTAAATAAGGCAATACATGGACACATGAATGGTTTGTCAAAGCTCGCGAAAAGCGTATCCCTATTTCTGGATCATTCATTCGAATGAAAGCTAATTGCGATGGAGATTTATTTCAAAAATTGAAAGGCATCATCCGTTTTTATTTTTACCCGACTATGGCAAAATTAAGGGTTCTGATTTTCACAGGCTGGGTTCGTACAGCCTTAGCTATGGAACTTTTTCGAAGTCTATATAGATTTGAAAAAAAAAAACATGCCTATTATAACATTTCGGCAATTTTCCTACTTCCCCGTACAGCTTAAGGGGTTGTAAGGCAAAAAAAAAAAAAACACCTTATGAAAAAAAAAACACAAACAAAAAACAGATTAGTTATGGCTGGCGGTTTAGATATGCCGGCCTTCACTTTCATGGGCAATTATTTTCTTTTTGCACATTAACATAAAATATTTGCGATAAAATATATACTTTTTGAAGTGAAACTTCCTTAGCCAACAGTTTTATTTTCTCAAATTCTCAAAAACTAAAAATCGAAGCCAATAATAAAAATGTGAAAGAAAGAGACAAGTCTGTATGACATTGTTGCATGTACAGTAAAACTTGTGTATAGTGGTATCTGCTAATAAAAGAATCTTGCGAAAACTATGTAAATCTTTCTTTCTTTGAACCAGGGCCTTCTTCTCACAACAATTTATGTGTGCTTGTTATATTTCTGCACGAATGGAAGGAACCTACAATTCTTTGTCGACCTCGAACGGCGAGTTGGGAAACTATACGTGACAAATGATACTCTTTGAATGCTTGTCAGACACCGTGAAAAAACTTTTTAGGTGTTTTTTTTTTCTTTTTGCTGGATTTGAACCCGGACAGCATTGCGTTGTAGTTCAACGGACTTTCCACTACAGCGCGGTGCTTACAACTATGTAAATAGTAGACATTTGTTGCCAAGTTTGATTTTCTTCATACAAAATCACTGTTATAATATTAGAATCTTGCGAAATCTGATTGAAATTTTTCTATAGATTTTATTTTCCCATGTAAATTCGCTCTTCAATAGCAGAACCGAGAAATGTACCTATGAGCCAAAAGTAAATTACACATTGCTATTGCTTCTTTCCGTGTGCGTCTCATTTTGCGAGCGGCTATATTCAAAACTTTTTAAAACGTTTTTGTTTTATACCTACACATTCTGAACTCTAAGCTGAGGACCTAAGACTCGATAGATATCCAGATTTCGTTTATAATTGAAGTTCGTTTTTTTTTTACCTTTTTTAGTTCTAGGAATCAAATATTTTGCTTTCATTTTTCAACTACATGTTAATAATGAAGTCAAAATCGATTCTGAAGTATCAAACATTTCTAATTTTTATCCAAGAATGTGGTTAAGTTTTGCTCTTTTCCCTATACACTCACGGAAATAGCTATAAATCCAAACAAACTTTTTTCAAAATTCATTACTTCTATTAACTATTTTTTCGTTAAAAGGCTTTAAACTGTACGTAATTGTATTATTACCAACTTAGAAAAAGAATATTTGTATTGGACAAATAATTAATAAAAAATATTGTTAATATCTATAAATTATAGCATAAATAGCTATAAATCCACTTAATTTTTTTTTTTTGATGAAACAGATTGATATGCGAAAAATTTTGATATCAGTAATGCGTATCCTGTTTTTCATTGACCTTATTTAGTTTTTGAGGTAATCTCCTTTAATTTCCTGCCAAGCTTGACGAATGCCATCTTTTAACTCCAGGATGCTGTTGTACTGTACAATAGATTTAAAAAAAAAAATCAGAATGTGTCAACAATATTGACAGTTGACAGTCACAATACCATTTAATAAAATTGATTGATAAATTTCAATTATTAATTGATAGTTGATCTTCGCAATTAAGGTCTGGGCTACAGGCGGGCCAGTCCAAAACTTGGACGTTCTTTGCCATAAGCCATTCTTTACTTTGACGAGAAGAATGGATGGCTGCATTGTCATGCTGGAAAATTCACTCTCCGCCGAATGTGCTCTCAGCAAATTCTAATAAAACTTCTTTGAGGAGATCGATATAATTGGAAGAGTCCATTCTTGTCGAAATCCAAGCAAATGGGTGTCTTATCCATATGACAAAATGCTGCCCATACCATTACCGATCCTCCTCCAAAATTTCGAGTTCAACAAGTTTCCGGTTCTTTACTCAGGTCGTGCCAATAAAACTGATTGCCATCGGGATCATCTAAAGTGAACTTTTTTCGTCGCTGAAGATGACTCTTTCCAATTCTGCAGTCCAAGACATACATTTTTTAGCGAAGTCTAGTCTTTTAGTTTTATCACGTTCCTTCAGTGCAGGTTTTGGCTTCCGTTTAACCCATTTCAGCGTTTCACTGCTGTGCAAAATTTGTCGGACTCGTCGAGAAGTGATCGGTAAGTTCAAATCTTGGACAATATTTGCTTAAAGTTTCTTTTTTTCCGAAGCAGTTCTAATAATGGTCCGCTTGACCCGCTCAGAGATTTTCGGAATAGGGCTTGTCCAAATTTAAAAATCTTCCAACAGCACCATGGATCTTTTGACCTTTTTCGCAATTTCGCGATTTGACCACAATCTTTATAGGCTTTTATTTGAGCCTGCTCAACATCCCTCAAACTTTTTCCTATCGGCATCTGTGATTTTAAAATGAGATCCACCAGTTGAGGTTTTAAATATTACCAGAACTATTTAGAATGTTACTTACTTTATTTTTTACGCAGTAAAATGCAAGCAGTTTGAACCAAAACTTTATAAAAAAGCTGTGGATTTATACCTATTTCCTACCCTCAACAGACAAACAACAACAAAATGACGAGATTCAATTTTTTAGCTTCACGAATTGAATAACGGTAAAAATATTGTAAAAAATCAAAAAATCATGTGGATGCATGCAGGATTCTTGACAACGGGGAACTTTTTCTAATTTTTTGCAAAGCACAAAGCTTAGAGAAGAAGTTTTCTTTCTGGACTTATAGCTATTTCCATGAGTGTATAAAGTCTTGTGCGAATAATTTTGTGAGGATGTGTATATTCTTTTGTATTATATTTATATTTCTGAATTATCTGATAATATTTGAATATATAAATATAAGTAAACTGTTTCCATAGTGTGACAAGTGAAATGGAGAAAAAGACAAGTACAGAAAGAGTGCGAGCCTTTAGAAAACGAAAAAAAGCAAATCAACCACCAAAAAAAGCGGCAAAAACTTCTTTAGAAAGAAATAGAAAGTTTCGAGCCAAACAGAAGGCGTTGAAGGGACACTTTGGACATGGACAACATAGCCTCTCAATGACCCCTAATATACTTATTTCATCGATAGTATCGTTTGGTGAAGACACAGTGGAGAATTTTAATGCCATTGATTTTGGAGTGGCGTCGACAAGTGTTAATACACATATTATAAGAGATCAACGAAATGAGATCAACGAAATGAGAAATAGACCAACTAGTGGATACACAAATTTGCAATTATTTCAACCTGCTCATCAGGTATTGTTTGTTATTCTTTTGTATTATATTTATACATTTTCTGATAATATTTTCATATATACTGTCATGGACATTAAAATAGAGACATTGAAAAAAAAAATAATTAATAAGCTTCAAAATTTTGAAAAATAAGAATCCGAGGTTTGTGTTTTTTTAATTTAGATTTATTTGAATGTTATTACAAAAAAAAAAAAAATGAGCTTATTCTGTATTATTTGAAAAAAATAAAACTAACAATTCATAAAAACAGGTGGAAAATAAGATAGAGACACTAAAGGACTAATACAAAATTTATTACATTTCTTTGGGAACAAAATAAAATTAGGCTCAATATTTAGTTGCCTGACCTTTGTTTTGAACCACTGTGTAGCATCTATTCGGCATGGACTAAACTAAACGTCGGCATCTCTCAATTGGAATTTGAGACCATTCCCTTTGGACTATGTTCCATAATTCGGCTTTGTTCTTCGTACAATGTTTGCCGACAGCCTTTTTTAATTGATTGCGATGGCCATTCCATTAAATCAATATTTTTATCCACGAACTTGGTTAACTTGGATGTATGCTTGGGGTCATTATCTTGCTGCAAGACCCATCTTAACTGCATATTTTCTCTTACATAAGGCAGCACGGTATCCCTTAAAATGTCCACATACTGATGCTGGTCCATGTTTCCATCAACCAAACGAATCGCGCCAACGCCGTACCAAGAAAATGAACCCCATAGCTGAATGCATCCTCCTCCACCGTTTTCACAGTGCATTGTGGGTTGAACTGCTGCAATGGTGGCCTTCGAACGGTTTTCCTGCCGTCACTTCCGAACAAATTGATTTTTGTTTCGTCAGTCCACAATACGTTTCGCCATCTTTTTATTTCACTCTGGACCGCTCCAATTGAGGTGATCTTTTGTGAATTTCATACGAAGTTTGATATCATTTCTTCGCAGTAAAGGCACCGCCCTTGCTATTCTTCCGTGTACATTTTTTTCGACCAGCCTTCTGCGAATAGTTCGTGATGAAATCTGTAGTCCCAGCTCAGATTTGATGTCCATTGGAGACATAAAAGGATTGAATCTCGATAAACGAACTATTTTGCGGTCTTCATGCGGAGTGGTTTTCCTAGGTTGGCCTAGTTGTTTCGTAGGAATTGGTGCTGGTGTTTCGACCAGCTTCTGTGACTTGCCTTCATTCCTCAATGACAAAATAACGGCTTTTTCCTCTACCGTACAGTGTCTTCCACGAACCATCCTTTTCTTGAAATTTTATACTTTTTACACTTTAAAATAGTAAAAAAAAAAGCAAAATGATTAATATATTGCTCTAGAAACACATAATCAACTTAAACACTTACAGCAAAATCAAACTTCAAATATTGTTGCTTAATTTTCCAATAAGAATCTATTTTAATGAGCAATTTTGTAATGACTCTATCATAATGAAATGATCATGAAGCAAATGCTAAACCAAAAATGACAAAAGGCGCTTTTGTAGACAGTAACTGGCTGCATTTAAATAACAGATGGCGTTTAACTTCCTCCAACCATTTTGTTTAAAATTGGAAATAACCAGGGTTAGGATTTTGTTGACCTAAAAAAGTAAAAAAAGGCAAAACAAAAGACTTAAAAGGGCAAAAGAAAGGCATTTATTAAAAAACAAGAAAAGGAACGTATTATATTATAGTAGCATTGAACTACCAAGAGCTCTTTGAAATTTTCTGGTAATAATCTTCTCCCGGTTGTCTCTTAGAAGCCCCTTGAAGGAGCTAATTGACCTTCCTACTTAAGCTGAAAAAACTAAATGAACCTACTCCTATGTCACAGTACACGTAATACAGGTAAAATATTGCGCAGGAAAAATGGCCGCAATTCGTGCCTTTTCTATAATTGTACTGAGTTTGGCGTTTAAAAGTCAAATTCATTTGTGAGTTTGGCGTTAAATTCAGTCATATGTTTTTGTTTTTGAATGTAAACAAATATTCGCAGGGCACCTATGGCGACCATCTTTTTGAATTTTTGACAAGTGCTACTATATATATAGTTAGGCTGCTTTGCACTGCCTTTTTTAACCATTTGTGTGTGCAATAGACCGATTCAGCTTTTACAAAACATGATATATAAAATTTGCAATCGAATGATGTATTTATCTCATTTTGACCAAGTTTTGTCTTATACTCGTTCTACCGCCCAACATACCGCAACGCAGGCAGGGTATTCGCTAGTGTGCGATATTTGCATGCTGACTCCCCCCCACAGACTAGACGTTTTAAATTGTAATGTATCTAGGAATGTAACTATTACGTATGCTATTGTGAGGAAGGAGCATAATGTTTGCACAGATGAATACGAGCATTATTTTTTTAGCAAACAAACTCTGAAAAAAAAGCAAAATATGCAAAAAAAAAGTCAGCAAAAGGCAACAACGGCAAAAAAGGCAATAATGGTATAAAAAGGCAAAAAAAGGTAAAATAAAATACATATATTTGGAATCAGGAGGATATGCAACGTGTTTGTGTAAAGTCGATACTATCTTCCGATTAAAGCCCCTTATTCCCAGAACAAAAATCGTTGCGAAAACAAAAATCGTTGCGAAACAAAAATCGTTGCTTGTGGTGCGAGATTTTGAGGGTAAATTCCTAGAATTTCAAATTTCGCAACGAGATTTTTGACATACGAGTTTTGATATTTTTCTTCGTCATTTGAGAACTTTTTTTTTGTGTTATTTTCCTCTTCTTATCACTCATATTGAATTAAAAATATTTTGAACAACAAATTTAAATTTTTTTGAAGAGGAAATGACGATTAAAGGCGTAAAAATGTGTAGTTTCCCTTTTTGCTACTTAAAATTAATACAATTGTTTCCTCTTTCATTGAAAACAATGTCAAAAAATCTCATCGAAAAATAAATCGTTGCGAGAAAGAGTGGTTCGGGCCATTCATTTTCTCGTTGCGAGAAAGAATGGTTTCTCGCAGTGAAGGTGCGACAATTTTGACAGTTTACGCTACGATGATTTTTTTCTGGGAATAAGGGGCTTAAGCAAAAAAAAAGAGGTAAAGTAAGTTAAATCCTATCCCTGGTAATAACATAATATTGATGTCTCTATTTTAATGTCCATGACTGTAAATATAAGTTAACAATTTCCATTGTGTTGTGTGAAATGGAGAAAAAGACAAGTACAGAAAGAGTGCGAGCCACCTCCATATAAAGTAACCCAACGGGTACATATTGCTCTCCGATTTGCGGCGTTTTGTCATGTAAATTGTAACCCAATAACAGTTTAAAAGGAGGACAGATTTATGCAAGCTATTGTAACAAGACTGAGAGGCAAATGTCCTTACTTCGCTGTACTGACAACTTTTGTCTACCAGAGTATAGAACCTAAGAAGTTTCACTTCTAACGCGCGAAAATCTCACGCACTTTTTTTGTTCTCCCAAAAGTTCATCAATTGACGATCAACCAAGCATTATGAAAAATTCCACACGTTTTCTGTCGCCTAATTATTTCTCTTTCCGCAGCGTATGCAGTGTATCACTGAAAATATTTACGAGTGCCTAAATGTATGTAATACTATCAATAGTTTCGTCCGCTAGTTGATGCAGAAAGCTTTTTGAGCTTTTTTAATTTGACATGATAGGTGCAAAAACTTTCTGCAGTATAGGTACCAATAATTTGTTACATTTATTTAAGATTTATTAATGTCTAATTAAATATACTCGCATAGACATATGTTTGTATGTATACTATAAATATTTATTCTGTTAATAACATTCGTTATATTTGCTTGACCTTATTTGTTGTGTTTAAATCTAGCTACATATGTACATGTATGCTGCGTGTGCTTGTGCATGTGTTTTTTTTTTTTTATTTTAATATGAATAAATAATTGAAACCTGATAAAAAGAAATAAGGCTGCATAGAATTGAAAACCAAAAAGCTAAGCCTAATGAAAAGGGAGTGTCCACGTACCCATACTCCCCTTTTGTATATTTTAAGCGCTTCTTTTTTTACTTACATTGTCAGCAGTTTTGCAGTCATGTCAGAAGATAAGAATTAGCATGGATCATGAGTCATGACATGGCAGTTGTTGGAAATGTCTTTCTTTTTGGAGAAATACCTATAGCATATTTTTGAAACATCCTCATTCATACTCATTTGTATCTATACATATACATATGTGTGTGTTTATAGTTTTTATAAAATAGATTTTTAATATTTACCACTTAAAAAAAAAAGAAAGTCATGGTTTCAGTCTTCAAAAACGCTCAAATGACTGTCTTTAAAATTCAATACTGAAATACATATTCAAGACACACGCACACACACACACCCAAACATATATACATATGTATGCATGCATGTAAATTTTCACAGTAGTAGTTTTTTTTCACATCAAGCGACGACTCGTCGGATATCAAATAAAATGTCTACACCATCAGTCCATGTCTCCACGTGTTTTTGATTGGGCGTGTTTGTGGTGTCATAAGTCTTAAATAAAATATTTATTATTTTAAACAATTCAATTTTACAACTCTTTTACATTTGGGTAAGAACTTAACCATTAAAGTATCTGAAAAAAAAAAAAATATTACGTAACTAAACTTTTATACAATAATTGAGAATCTCTTTCCCACTCACAGCAGCCGAACAGCCATTTTGCCTTCGTACTCGTATCTGTATCTTTACATCTATAGTAGGTATGTACATTTGTAGCGTGGACGTGGACGCGCGGCTTTGGCATTGCTACTCACTCTCTGTGTTTTGCTGGTTGAGTTGTTTGTGTTTCCACCTTTTTGGCTTACGCTCTCTTTCTTCATCGTTGGGCTTTGATTTTGTGTAGCAAATTTTGCGAAATGTCTGATTTGAAACAAAAGTTTTCCAAATACATTTTGTTTATGAAATCTCTCCCAATGTCTGGTTTCGGTTAATTCCTACTTATCGCAATGTCTGAAATGCAAGGTTCCGCGAATACTTCTGAGACAACAATCGTACAGGTGCAATGTACAGGTATAAAAGTACATAATTCTTTAGGGATCGTGTTGTATTGGAAAATAGGTACTTTTCTGTACTCTTAAAATGTTGCAAAGCCATCAATTGGCATAGCACAGGTACGTCAAGAGATACACAGAATAGATACGCTTATTATACTCTCGAATAGGGTTGCCATGTGGCGAATTCATAATTTTTTTTTTTAATTATTTGGTTCGGGAAATAATAAATAATTTCCTACCTACTGTTTTTAGGTAATCTGTTCAAATAAGTTTAGTTTAGGTGGACAGGCCTTGCATTTACAGTGGACGTCCAGTATAACGGATTACATATATAATACAAGGTCATTCGTTATAACGAAAAATTCGTTATATCGATAGACTTTTTTTGTTTTGCTAAATAATACTAGAATATAAAAAACCAGTTATTTTTACAATGAAATTTATGTATTTATTTATAAGAAAATAAAAAATTTTAAACCATTCGTTATATAGAACTATTAATGGGAAAACAATTTCATTCGTTATATTGGAAATTCGTTATAAGGAGCATACTGGAAGTCCACTGTATATAACAGGTCGTTTTGTGGGTGCAGCACTTGACAATTTCTCACTGCAAGGTGTCATAAGAATCTTATCTCTATACAGTGGACGCACAGTTTAACGAATGATATAATGTTTGAGGTCATTCACTATTTTATATTTTTTTATATTTATTTTTTTAAAAGAAGTCATTGAAAAATATGTTTGTTTAGACGTTTCATTGTTAAATTGAATAGATGATGGTCCTAATTTGGTAAATTACTTTAAAAAAATAAATTACCGAGTGTGAAAACTTTGACGTATCAGGTTTAAAATAAATACTTCCAGTGTTTTTATGTCAATTTATTTATACGTTCGTGGCCACCATTCGCTATGTAGAGATACTAATGTTAATCTGAAAAGCGATCGTTATACATATCGCAAATTCGCTATATATCGGATATTCGTTATAATGGATGCCCACTGTACATAGATAAATATTATATGTTAGATTTATAAATAGCTATGAAGTCTGCAGCTTTGCTCTTTAAAATAAATTCATTTCATAAATAATAAATTAATTTTAATTTGTAATAGATTTCTATAAGTATTCCTAGTATTTTTGTTACAGACTGTCAGAAAAAGAAGTGGTATACCATATACTAGAGTTTTTTTTTAAAAAATTATTGGAATTATTGGATTAACTTTTCTTGACAAACATTTTTGATGTTGAAGGCTGCATCTATGCGTCGACGTTTTTTAGTAGACGTATTTTATTATGCCCGTGATCTGATCCGGATCGGATCAAAATAATAAAACAAACTGGATCAATATCATTACAAAGCTTTTTGACATTTCGCGCAAAGTTGCCATACGAATGAATATTTCTTTTAAATGAAAGTTTGATGTGCTCGTTTAATTTTTTAAGGAAGAAATTGTTAATTTTGATTAACAGATACCAAATGAGAATAATATTTTGTCGCTCTAATTTCACTATCACATCGCTAACATATCATTATGAGCAGAATATGAGTTTATTCGAACATAATATTTAATACTATTTAGATTACCAATAATATTTCTTATTCTAATCTGGCAACATATACCTTTGACAATCGTCGATAGTACAGCAACATTCACAAACGAAAGTGTATGCTAGCGAGAAATAGTCGAACTAATTTTTGGATTACGATATAAAAAGCTAGATCTCGTATTGTTGTAATGCCCACAAACCAATGATCTATATGGATCATCGGCGATAATAAAATACAAACGAATCATGTCCATAGTTGCAAATTTGGATAAACTGATCCGCAAACGCCAAACATGTGATGCTCACATCGGGACTAGATGTGTTGTGCGTCAGTATCGCAAGAAAAAAGTGATGCTCAATTGATGCAGTTTTTTTTTATGGTTTACAAACACGAAAGGGGATCTGAATACACTTATACTGTGTATACAAAACGTGACCATATGAAGGACAAGAACGAGAGACAGACAGATCGGCGTAGTGATAGGAAACGCAGATGTTAGGTTTCAACTAACTCTATGGGTGGTGTCCAAGATAACTGGAGACTTGTGTATTATTGATATGTTTGTCCTTGCTTATAATTCACAGAATTTGTTTCCAAATGTTTTTTTTTTTTACTATTGTTTGTGCGATCAATTTCTTCAGCTATACCACCATCCTACTGCCAGTGTTATGCCTTGTCAATTACAAGTTAAGACATTTTTGGTTTTACCCGTTCCAAGTAAAGCCTTAATTCATATCCTTGTTTTGACATAAAGCAGGTCTGAAAAATGATTCTGATCTACTTATTTATAATTCGTCGAGCTAGTACGTAGATTGTTGTACTTCCCTAAGTACCTTAAGTTACATAAAGAGTTAAAATTGATACAAAGAGCATTTAATGTAACATTTGCTCTGTTTCTTCGCTTAAGAATCTCTGCCACCCTAGCTATATTTGATTCTAATAAAATAAATTAAAAATATTTCTCAATGTGCTTAAATCGCATCGCCTTACACTGATTTTCTACCTGTTTCAGGGGTACTCCTGGCTCACCTCTACCTGTAGTTATTATCTTTTATACTACGACTACTAAGCATATGCAAATTTTCGAAATGTGAATCTCGTGTCGTGCCTAACAAAGTGAGTAAAGAGTATTTTAATGGAGCGAAGATTCAAAGTTTTAACAGAACAACAAAAAGAATTAATTCTTGCTCTACACATTTCTCAATTAACTTCACGGCAAATTGCCGGGCCAGTCAGTTGTGCTCAGTCAACTGTCATTCGTCATTTGCAAAAATTTCAACAAAGCGGTCGGCTTCCGGTGACTGAGCGTCGTATATCAGCGCATGGTTCATACCCGTTAACAACACTTGTGGATGGATTTGACCGAATTCTGATACCATCTACATGCTGCTGCGGAAAAGCGTTTAATGTAATTTTTTTTTCATTATTTTATTTATTGTTTACAATGTTTATTTAGATTATTTCTAATTTTTTTTTTAATTGAAAGACATTTTAGTGGCATGTCAACATTTTAGAAGTAATTTTGTAGGCTTGCCTTTTAAGGACCTAATGTTCTCTTGTTTTGTGAACTGGGATACATAATGTACAAGCATGATAGATATGTAGTTTTAGTGCATTGCTACCTGTTTGCCATAGTTTTAAGTGTCGAATCAGTTTGTGTAATGTATTTTGTGGCCAACATGTTAAAAATAAAACTGTATAGAACAGCGATATCTCTATTCAGTGGACAGCCCCAGAACTGGAGTTTTTCGTCCGCTGGTGAGAGCTGTCCGTTTATAAGGACGCATTTTTATGGTTCCCCCAAAAGGTGTCCGCAAATGAGATGTAACACTGTATTATTAAAGTACACGATTACCATTACAAACAGCGCAGCGTATGGCTAAAAATTAGTGAAACTAAGAATCGCTGGAATAGTGGCAAAAAGTTCAAGTGCATGTCAGCAGGGACCGTTGTACAATGATTGTATCGTGTATTTCCAGCTTTAACTGGATCTGGGCCAACGATTTGCTTGCGAATTGGTTGAAAAACAACCTCCAAATTGGGACAAAAAGGAAATAGAGGGAGAAATTACAAATATCAGAGCTGATTTGATTGTGTGTATGTGTAACATACGAACAGGATGTTCATGCTTTTGCTGCATAAAAATAGGGGAATTCCTGGAATATCGGAAATGCGTTCGTAAGAAATATTCCTTGCTCTTATTCTATTATTGCCACAATACAATCCACAAAGCACTTATTAATTTTCGTAGAGTTTAGAATACAGGCAGCAGTATAATTGGGACAAAATGATATTTGGCCCAATTTGAAGGTGCTCTCAAATCCTACAATTTGGTTCTCATTTTCCCGGTCCGCTGGACTGCAACAATTAGGAGGGTTTACTGTACATAAGTATATTAACTGCCAGTAACCGCCTTCGCACATGTTCCAATTATACAACTAGCATACTAGCTTTGAGAACCATGCACATAATTAACCACCACAAACTGCTGTAGTTTCTATGCGAACTTTACAGAGTGAAATAATAGGTCCTGCCGTACCTGTCCAAAACTACCAAAAACTACAAAAAGCAGTCAAATCCTGTTCCCGTATGAAGATTATTCGTAGTTTTTCGTAGAAGAGAGCGCTAACAAGAGAGTAAGAAATTTCCCCATGCTGCGAATTTCAGACCAAGAAATTTCTTTGGCAGCTTAATGAAGACTGTCAAATGTCATACATTTTCAATTTTTTGTTGTTCAATGCGTTCCTGTACTTTTTCACACTTTTAGCTCACTCCGAGAGATTTTTACCCCCACTCCTTGCAATTTAAGAATCTGTGAATTTTGGTGCAGAAAGTACGGGAACGGACTTTTTTTCTCTCATGAATGTATAAAAATGACACTTCACCGAGGCATTCCATAAATAATATCACTTTTCAGTTGAAAGTCGCACCATTAAATGTCATTCAGTTAAATAATACTTATAAAACTCACCAAACCAGCAGCGCCATTATATATTCTCACAACATAACGTACACATCAGTTCATTTCCCCGCACAAGCAATCTTAGCAGACGCTACCTATCGGCCGAGTTACACAACATCGACCAGTCTATCTTTTCTCTTGTGTAAAACAGGCGTGTCTGTCAATTGTAGTAAATATTTACATCAAAATAACCCTTTAGCCGAGCCTCGTAAGTTAGTTTTTGACTATTTTTATGTTTATAAGCTTTTAGAAGTAATATTAACAACGATTAAAACAAATGCAATCTGACATTTTCTTTGCAGCGGTAAATATATTTATTTTTGACATACAGCTGTGCGAGTGTTCACTCTTGTTATTCTTTTTTTTTTTTTTGCTTGTGCGCTCTCCCTCTTTTTTCTGCCATCTGTTTCCCATGATTGTTGTTGCTATGTAAGAGTTTTTTTTTTTTCATTTCTTTTTGATTCATGAATTTTACAAATGTACATACATACCTATGTTGTGTATGTATGTAATTTTGTATTCTAGTTCAAATCCAGCTTGTGGGATTTGATTGTAAGCTTTTTCTTGATTTTGAAAACGAACTTTTCCATTTTAAAATAATATTTTCTGTTTATTCAAAAATTTCAAATTCCCAACTTTAGTTGTCTGTCAAATAAATTCACCTCAACTGACAGCTCTAACGAACTAAGATGGGATATGCATGAGCATGGCAATGACTGATACACTCTTGTTGAAGTTAATAAACTGGAGATGTACATACGTATAATTATGTTAAAATGTTAATTAACCCATATTTTTGGTTCTAAATCGTATCCGATGTAGAATTCGCCAACTTTTATTTGTCATCGATGTGAACGCTAAACTATATGAATATGTCAGTTTTACAGTTTTCTTCTTTTATTCATTTAAAAGTAGGGTCGGGTCATAAACTATCCTCTATAATTCTTTGAACATTAATTACCACAGTCATGGGTTTTTGACATTTATAAAGTAATAACTGTTTATCGATTGTTGACCTGGCTGATCTCCATTTGTTTCCCGCTTTTGGCAAAAAAGAAACCTGTTCTTGACAAAACACAAACACGTGAACACATCCCAATTGTTTCTCGAACATCTTCAGTACAGTTTCGGATGCCTTATATTAGTTTTATGATTTGCGATTTTTTTTCCTTGCTCTTTTTTATGATGTTGTGAATTCTAAACGAATTGGTTAATTAATTTCCACGTGCAAAGGTTGTTTGCATTTGCAGGGTTACCATACTCATAATAACTTGAATGTTTTTTTGGTGTTTTGCTACATTTTTTTCTTTGAAAGAAAATAAATTATTTTATAGTTTTTGCCAGAAGAGTGGTGGCACCATGTGCTGAAATATAAGCTCTGTTAGATGTCCGCCTTAGTGTTTGTTGGTCATTGTGCTTTTGTTTTTTGTGTTCGGATAGATTGGTTAATAAAAGGTCTGTTTGGGTAACTTTTTTGGGTCACACTGTCAAATAGTAAATACTTTGAAAAGTGAGAGAAATCCTCTCAGAGAGTGGACAATTAGGAAAGTAACCAAACGCGTTGAACCACATTTTTGGGTAAAAATTGTCAATTTATTTTTGTTTTCCACGTTACAATGAATTTATGACAGCTAATTTCACTGACAGAAACTGCCAAATGGTTGGTTTGACAGCGTTAGCCCATGTTCTTAGAGTACGGAACGTTAGAAATATAAAATTTGCTTGAGGAGGCGTATCAGCAAATGGTGAAAGACTTGTACTTAGAGATTGCACGAACGTTTGCAGAGTGTTATAAAATGTCTTTATTGTCAAATTCGAATGCGACAAAAGGCCATTCTAATTGGCCGAACGCAATGGTGATGCTGTAGTGGAAGTAGAAAGCTGAAGTTGGGTGAACTTTGCGCTTCACCATACAATTTATACTACAGCAACAGCTTCGCATTGTGTTCGTGCTATAGGATTTACGTGTATTTTAACTTTGACAGCGCTGCCTACTTCCACTACAGCCTCGCCATTGTGTTCGGGCAGTTACTTAATATGAAGCCTCGGTTTATTATGTATTGCGCTCAGCTGTGCAGCGTGTGGTCATTGACCTTGACCGTGAATATTTCGTGACTAGATTTAGATCAGTCCACCGTGTGTGAGAGAGCGAGATGGCATGATGTGATAGTTGGTGTGATCTGCCTCCCACACCATTTCGCCCGATTTAATCCTAGTTGGTGCGACTAGTTTGGATATTTGTGCCTCCTGTTGTATTATGCGCTCCGCATGATGGGGAAAGAGATCGACTGTGTATGGACGATTGATGGTTAAGCTGTTGGACACATTTGACAGTTGGCCTTCAGTTTTCGTATATTATATCTTTCGTTGGTGTTTTGTGGCGTCTCGCTTTTCGGTGTTTTATTTATTTTGTGTATCCTTCGTGCATGCTGTGCCCCTTTTACTAGGGATTGAGAATATTGTTGTGACCTTAATTGAGGCCAACTGATCATATTTTACTCACTATTATGATTTGCCCAGAACACCTCATCGATGTGCCATGTGTCCTGTGCTGTGTCTTGCGCTTCGAGATTATTGTGATATGTGTTGCCTGGAACCAACAGCCCACAAAGTTGGTTTAAGATTTCGTAAGGCATTCAGTTGGTGTGACATTTTTGACACTCTTACTTGACAGTACGAAATCTGACAAATTCCAAAATTTTCAAACAGATCTAAAACAAAGAACTAAACATAAACAAGTGGGAAAATATACGAAAATTAAATTGGATTTATGTTTAGTTATCAAAAAATTACAGTTGTCACTGGGTTTTTTGACAACCACGAAAACACACTGACACTAGTCAACAACATTTCAGTTTTTGTTGCGGTGGGGTCTACACGTAACCAGATCTTTTTCCTTTTTAGTTTCGTGTCTGCTTGGACAAAAGTTAATAATAATAACTTCTAAATAGTGTTTTTTTTCCTTTAATTTTTAATTTTAATATTGCTAACTATGCCTTGCAAATGTGGTGTTAAAGTCTACAGAATTGGCGCAAAAATTCAATGTGTTGTGTGCAAGATTTACTTTCACTTACACTGTGTTAATTTGCAACAGCGTGATAAGAAATACATGAAAAAGAACAGCATTCCGTATCGTTGTGTTTCCTGTGATAAAGACAGGCGCAGATCATTACGTTCACCACCACTCTCTTTCCATAAAGAGAAACAAGAGCAAGACAAGGGTCAAGTAACAGATGCTGAAGTTTTTCTGCCTTCTTCAAACAATCTACCACCTCAATCTGAAGATATAAACATCAACTACCCAGCTGCCATCACACTTGAGGTTCTCTACAACGAAATTATTGCGCTGAAGGAAATGAGTTTAAATGCACTGTCAAAAATTAGAAATTTTAAGGGAGAAAACTAATTTTTTCTACAACGGTAAACAATCTTCAACAATCTTTGAATTTCTTACAGCAAAAATCCCTTTAAAAGTGTATTAATGTGGTTGGAGCTCCTAATGTTCATGGTCTTTGTAGCACTGATCTTTCTCTGGCCCCTATTTCACCGCATTTTTTAATTTTTTTTTTTACCTCTTTAGCACCAAAACTTTTCAATAAATTGCCAATTGACTTGAGATTCAGTAGGAATTTTCGTTATTTCAATAAAGAGATCAAACAACTTGTTTGATATAAATCACATATTGAATTGAAGAATAAAATGAAATGAAATGAAAGTCAGTGTCCGCCCTAGGGTTGCGGGGACATCGAACAAATTACAAATCTATTTATTCACCATTTCATTGCACTGTTCTTAAATCATGGGATTTTACCTCGGATTTTACCCGGTTCGTGCGTAAGGGGATATTTTTCTATTTCTTTTAACCATACTCGTAGAACCTTCTTTAACAGCTATTCTCGACTCAGTAAAAGAAACCTAAAATTCCAAATTATTAAATCGAGCGGAGGAATTTTGTTATTTTTATTTTACAAGGATTCGCATCAAATGTCAAATTTTGATACCATTTGTAATACGTATGTATGTACAGTAGAAGCTCGAAAATTAGAAAAACAATGTTTTGGCGAATTCTAAGTTTTTTAAAAGTTTCCAATTTCCACGCGTTTTTATTTAAACTGGTGAGGTTACAATATTAACATAAGTAAGTGTTTTACAATTCCAAACAGTTTTCTTCTTGGTTGAACATGAACATGGTTGACTGTGTTTGCTGTTCTTTGCCAGAAACTTAACAGCTTTATCCGTACGTTTCGAATCACAACATCTTTTCCAATTTCTGAAGTTGAATCGCTGTTCGAGCTCAAGTCAACAATCAACAGAAACATTATCAGAGCTCAAGACATCCAATTCGCGAGCTGATACAGACTGACCAAGAAGGTTAAACAACTTTAGAAATTAACATGGTACGGGGTACATTGTCCACTTAATTAAAATCCATATTTTTCAACCGTTTAGTCAATTTAGAGTTGCTGGCATTTGACCGATCAAATGTCTTGTGTCAGCACTTTTTTAATTGCTCTGCTGTTACCGTTCAATCCCAGCAAACGAAATAGCAATAAGTTGATCAGTTTCAGAAGCTAATATCAAAACCTACTGCGAAGGATGGTGGTATGGTTGAATAAATTGATCGCACAAACTATAATAGGAAGCATCTGGAAAAAAAAGTCTGTGAATCATAAGCAATGGCATAACTTTCAATAATACACAACTCTCCAGTTATCCTGGACACCACCCATAGAGTTCGTTGAAACCTAACATCTGAGTTTCTTATCACTACGTCGCGGTCGATCTGCCTGTTTCTCGTTCTTGTTCTCCATGTGCTCGCGCTGTGTGTAAAACATTATAAGGGCACTCATATCCCCTTTAGCGTGTGTAAAAAAAACAAAAAAGTTTTGTCACGGTGCAAGCGTGCAATCTCTTTCGAATGTCTGACAAGCATTCAAGAGTATCATTTGTCATTACGAGCTTCTCAACTCGTCGTTCGGAGTAAGCGAAAACTGTAGGCCCCTTCCATTCGTGCAAAAATATAGTACGCACACACGGATGGTCGCGAGAAGTAGACCCTGGTTCACCCCGAACTGTAGTGCCACCTAAAGAAGAAGATAGTAGATGTATACAGAATCATGAATGTATAACTAAAATCTTGGAAATTCTTTAAATTTGACTTTCTTTGTATATGTACTTTTAATAAAAACTGTGGCATCGACAAAAAACAGGAGGTACCTAAACAGATAATATACAACTTCATTTACATAAAAATCCAAACGGACTTCTTAAATCAGCCTTCTTATCCCTCTCGGTGCACACCTTACTGAATTTCCCCTGAAAGCCCTGTCATTGATACTCATACTTTATGTTATTGATTCCCAGCTAAATTCATCATACAGTAGCGAGCACGAAGAAAACTCCACATCTCTTAATTTCTTCGTATTTTGTCAATAATAAGAGTCAATGTAGCAATTAGTATTTTCTCAGAATTGTTTATCGACTTGTGGCCAATAAAACTACACATACAACTGTTTACTACAGGTACAGATCAAACTGAGAGTTCCAATGAATTGTAAAGCATTTTAAAGTATTTATTGCCCTAAGCCATAAAACCTGTACATTTTGGAATTCATGTGCAAGAACGTTTGTATTTAGTCAATTTGGTGACATATTAGTACCTACTTTGATGTGCATTTATATTTTGGTAACATCATTAAACCAGGTTCCACTGATATTTCTCTGTACAAAACCTCTTCAAGCACTTTATTGAGCATTTTGACCGAGGTAAGGCATTTCAATGCTTACTCGTATTTTCAAAGTCACAATCTGCTAAAGATTCGATTGTAAACATTTCTTTATCGCTCATAAATTCATAAACCAGCACCAGCAACCACTAAACTTAACCTAAATGACTGCTCTTACATACCTCGAAAGAACACGGGCCTCATTAAGGATTTTTCTACAGAAAACAGGTGTTGAACTTGAACCATGAGATACATAAAAATACCTTAATGTATATCTTTAGTTGTTAACCTCATTTTTCTATTTTTTTCAGACACGAATCCATGAAAAAGTAAATCTCATACAAACCGACGTTGCTAATTATTCAATCACAAATATGATGGAAGTTAAGCATTCCCCAGCGGCACAGATAGATTTTAGACCCACCAGAAATGGACTGCCAGAGGAGGAGGAAGAAGTTCTGGATACACTCTTTGACAAGAATGTTGCAAAGAGTATGTCCCCACAATCTGATGAATGCGGTAAGTGACAACAAAACTAACAAACCCTTAGTCGTTACCGAGAATTAATTTGATATGGATTCTTTCACAGCTGCCAAAGCAACAATCCTAAATGGCGTTAGAAAGCATCCAGAGGCTATCAAATCTGCAGAAATCGAAGATAACATGGAAATTGATTTGATCAAGGAAGAAGTTAGTTCCAGTGATAATGCAAACTCAATAAAAGAAGAAGAAAATGTAGAAGTTAAAAATGAGAAAGAGGAAGCGGAAGAAGCCAATGGTGATTTAGATCTGTTTGAGCTGGATTTAGATGAGGAAATGGTGGAGTCGACGGTGAAGGCGGAAAGTGCTGAAACAGCAGATGCATCCAAAGTAAGAGACACTGGCGACGATCTCGATACTTTGTTGTCAAAAATCAATGATTTAGTTGAAGATTGCATGGAACCTATGGTGGAAGGAGCAATAGCAGCAGCAACCGCTGCTTTAGCAGATGTAAAGAAAGCGTGCGTAGATGAGGTTGTAGAAATCCCAGATGATGATGCGGATGATTTTACAAATGACACTACAGCTAAATCTATAATAGCTGAAATTGATGCTGATACCATGGAAGAGAGTAAAAAAGAAACTACGGCAGGCGTCGGAGAAGTAGTTGCAGATGAAGCTGAAGAAAAAGTTACAGTTGAAGCTAAAGAAGAAGTTGCAGCTTCAGTAGAAAAGATGGAGATGGAGATCGACGATGAACAGGTTGATTCCAGTGATGACATTGTTTGTTTAGATAGTCCTATTACGGAAGGCGAAAAGGAGCCTGAAGATCAAACGCTGATTGACGAAGTACTTCGCGAAGTTTTAGAAGAAAGTGATACCGAAAAAGAGAACCAAACGAAAGTCGATAAAATTCCTCAAAATGAGGAAGAACCGATGAAGGAGGATGAAATCATCGATCAGTCCGTTGAAAATGCAGAGAAACCAATAACAGGTGTCTCAAAACCGATTGAAGATGATGAGATCTTTCTGATAGAAGACGATGATGATGATGATGAGCCTATGAAGAAGGTTAGTTCACCTGCAAAGGTTGAGGAGAAATTGGAGACATCTGAGGGATTCCGAATGGCGATCGAGAAGGAAATAGAAAAAGTCGTTGAGAGTGAGCTTGAAGATGATTCCAAGGCTACAGAAGAAGACGATAGCACAAAGGCTCCTGAGGGCACACCGCCACTTGAGACCGCCAATGATGTTGCTGATAGTGATAAAAATGGCAAAGATCATGATGATGACGATGATATTGTCTGCTTGGATGATTCTTTTGAAGAAACTGAGGAAAAGGAAGATACAATTAAAGAAGACGAAATTAAAAAAACAGAAGAGGTAAAGATAGTTGAAGATAAGAAGAAGGAAGAGAAAGACACAGAGAAAATTATTGAAAAGGTTTCAGAAGAAGTGGATGAAGCCGTCACCGAAAAATCACTGACAGAAAATTCTTGCGAAGAGCGTGGAAAGGAAACAGTAGAGGATGTCCCTAAAAAGGTTGATATGCTTGACGAAGAAAAAGTTGAACCAACGAGCACACTTATTGATAACAAGAAAAAACTTTCTGTGCCAGAAAAGTGTTCAAGCCCTATACTCGACGACGAAATAGTAATTTTGGATGACGATGACGATGATGATACCTCACACGCTACAACTGAAAAAAAGGACGTACAAATCTCCACAATCGATACAGATACAAAGTCTGCGAACAGTCCTGTCGCAGATAAAGAAGAGGAAAGCAAAAAAATTGAAAATAGCAATATGGAAGACAGCAAAGCCGAAGAGGATGTAACGGAAGAGAATAAACTCAAAGGAATCACAACCGAAGAGAAGATCTCATCATCGGATGAAGCCACTATTGTGAAATCCTCAACAATTTTATCAGATAACTCTGACAATGCTCGCGATGGTGTCCAAGAAAAAGAAGAAACTGCAAACGAGGCGAAAGCCGTCAACGAGATAATCGCAGTTCCATCGGAAACGAATAGTTGTAGTAATAGCAGTAATCTATTAAAGGAAACCGCCAAAGAAGATCACGATGAGCATGATAGAAATAGTGAACAGCCACCGG
The DNA here is from genome assembly GCA_949775065.1 of Brachyopa scutellaris. Lineage (NCBI taxonomy): Eukaryota > Metazoa > Arthropoda > Insecta > Diptera > Syrphidae > Brachyopa > Brachyopa scutellaris. The sequence goes on from OX459115.1 coordinate 42,869,228, forward strand.
CAAAGCGTATAAGATTAAGCCAAGACGCGGCAAATAGCCTCAATTCCATTGCCAGCCAGGAAGATACAAAATCGAACATGTTGGGCGATGATGAGGAAATGGAGTTGAGTGTGAAGGGTGACGATGAGGAGGGCAATTCACTGAAACGTGTCCACAGCACCGAATCTGTTTCATCTGATTTAAAGAAACTCAAGACCGATGAAGACTTTGTAATACTTGACGAAGTTCAGCCGAAGCTCATCAAGAAGGATGTCGAAGTGAAACCACTTCCGCTATATCCTCCTCCGAAATTGGAAGTGCCGATTATTAACTTGAATTTGGACTTTTTGAGACGTTTTAAGAAATCCATTCACAAAATGACCAAATGCGATTTGGAGGAGCTGGTGCTACAGAAAATCGTTGAAGCCATTGTCCATAAGAGCGAATTCAGCGAGATGCGCGATACGATCGAAAAGCAAGAGAAAATCATATCAGGACATCGCACGAAAATCACCGAACTAAATAAGCAATTCCGCGACTTGGAAATGGTACACAATCGTGTACTGAAAGATCTCGAAACAAAGAACTCTCAGTTTATAATGCCAGTGAAGATCACCAGAGCCGTCGGGCTGCAAGTGTTCTTTCCGAATAAGAAGTACGATCAACCACAAATGTCGCCTGTACCTCTTTCAGTGCAAACGTCACCAGCTCCGATTTCAAAAAGTCTGACTAGTGTCAGCAATAGTCCGAGAGAGAGGTCGACAGAGCGGGTCTCTAGTGCTGCTGCAGTAAGTAGTAATGTTGCCACACCTACAACAACCAACATCACGCCAGCAGTAATTGTTCCACAACAGGAAGCAGCCCCACGTCGTGGGTGTGTGCAGAAATTAACTCCAATGCGGCCGGATACACCACGCAACTCACCATTATATCGCCCTTTGGCAACAGGCACAGTATCATCACCAACACCATCGCCTGTGGTGGCGAAAGATGTTTCCTCCAACGTGAAGATACTTAATCGAACATTGGCACCAAAGAATCGCGCCAGTTCGTCGCCACTGACTGGAAACAACATTCTACCGCATAATCCTTCGCCTGTGGTAACGCAGCCTGCCGTGGTTCCTGCTAGTGTAGTGGATAAACATTCTAAGACAGCGGCTATTCCAGCGGGAATTGCAACGTAAGTCGTATTTAATTTGCTCACTTTCAATCATTCACATTTACTTTCCTTGCAGCAAGAAAACCAATTCTGTCCCTCACTCTTCACTCTTTAGTACGGCTTACAACAAGCGATATCCCAAGTCCTGCGTATCGGATCCGCAGAGTGTAGCGCAACCATTGCCGGCGGCAGCCACAGTAGTAACACCACAGATTCCACCAAGCTCGACAAACACGTCTGTAACAGTGAAGCCGCCGAGCAAATCTGTCATCGATTTGACCGATGAAGACGATGTGGTACCAACCCCAGTCGCCAACATACCAAGAACTGTGGCAGAAGTGGCAGCACCATCAACACCATCGCCTTTGGTCAATCAGAGTGCGGCTCGTCGACCATACAAGGTGTCCGTTATACCGCAGCAGCAGTTGCAGCAGCCTAAACCCAATCCACCTAAACAGATACCACCACGGCCACAAGGTAAGTGTAAGTAGTATACATCTTCAGATGCCAGGAATTACTTATAAAAAAAACTCCTATTTACAGTGCCAATTGCTCCGAAGATAAATGGTGTCAACGTTCCCGTCAGGCAGATTCCGTCGAATCCTGCCAGATACCGTCATCCCGCTCCACTACCGAATCAGCCGATTCACAGCAGCAATCCGGCATGGAAGCTGCCACCAGCTCGTCCAACCATCCGCATAAGTAACCTCGATAGTGGAATTGTTATTTCATGGACGATCGAGGACACAGCTAAGGAGAAATATGCGGAAAGCACCAGTTACCAGATCTACGCCTACCAGGAGACCAGTGGCCCGCCACTAGTCGAATCATGGCGTCACGTTGGCGATGTCAAAGCGATGTTGCTGCCCATGGCCGTGACACTGACTCAGTTCCAAGAGGGGCAGCGCTACTACTTCGCTGTTCGTGCCGTAGACTCACACAGTCGTTGCGGCCCCTTCAGCTTCGCGAAGACTTGGAGTTGATCACGTTTCACATTTACATAAACTGCAACTTATGTTAGAATATAACATCTAAAATGTTTTAAGTTAGTAATAATTAAAAAATAAAATTAAAAGCGAAAACACTCGTAATTTAACGTTACTCATAGGGTAGTCGTAATTTAAATTCCTTGCGATAAGTTCAGAGCACATTTGGTTTTAGTGGGCAGAGACATCAGTGTACATCTTGTCCATGCTTGCACTAGATGTTGTACTAAGTAGAAGGCTTACCTTACTCGAGATGTACACGGATTATTTTAAGTTTTAAATTATTTTTTTTTTTATTATTACATATTTACTTTATCATTTGAAACTTAAAAAAAAAAAACAATAAACAAACCAACAGTAATGTTAACCACATATTATGATTGTCATGTAATTTATCAGAAATAAAACTTCAACCTTTAAGAATTTAAAATTGTTTTGGATTTTTAATAAACAAAAAATATTTATTGTTTTTAAGAAATACAGATTCCGCCGGATCGAAGGTCCCTTTTCACTTGTTCGATTCACTTTCACCTTAGCTTGGTATCGTAGAATCCGCCACCTAACTTTCACATTTAATGATAATTTGAAAACTATCATAACGCGTGATTCACTCTTGCACTTTTAACGTAAACAAAATACCGTAATTTGTAATGTTCAGAATTTCGTTGGGAGAGTTGATCACTATTGAACTTATTTAACCCAGTCTGAGTTCAGTTGTCTTGACCATGCAGGCTAAAAAATTAATTATCTAATTTTTAAATGGAATTTTTAGTTTTTGAGCATAAGATAGATAGAATCGAGGTGCCCATATGTATTTACGTTGATATATCTGCGTATTCTGTAGTCTAGGACCACGCAAAAATATTGATTACTTCGGAGCGAAATATGTAAAATATTTTATGTTTTATTTTACATTGTGAAGGCGAAATAAGGGCTATCTTCAATGTTCGGTTGAAATTTTTAAATTCGGCCTTATTGATAATTTCACAAAATTTCTGGTTAAATTATTTCCCACTTTAGGTGAGAAATAACTTAACATCAAAAATGTGCATTTATTTCCCGCTCGAGGTGAAGTTATTTCCCATGTGAAGTTATTGCCCGTGAAGTTATTTCCATGCACCGTAGTTCTAGTTCGAGGATATTATTCGTTTGGTTAAATAAAATGTCCAACCGCTCGCGTCGGAATCGGAAGTGCATCTTTAATCCCGAATCAGATAGCGAAGTTTTTCGTGAAACATGTAATTCGATGATAAATATCAGCGCTGATGGAAAAAATGGCATTGGAAAACATATCAAAACAACGAAACATTCAAAGGCATTGACTGTCAAATCGAGAAGGCACAGTCAACCGATTTGCTTCTTCGACGGACTACACCGTTTCTGCCAATGAAGGCGTGTGGGCCTACCATGTCATCTTCTTAGCTATTCATTACTATTTTTTCAATAAAAACAAATTTGGTACAGATTTGGTACAGATTTTGAGAATGATTTTGGGTACAGATTTCTTGTGACCGAGAGTTGGTATGCTTAGTCATACAGATATTATGTCAGCAATGATAAATCAGCCTTATTGTGAGTTTCACCCGAACAGCATTCCGCCCGAAAACAATCACATTTCACTTTCCCCTTATTGTGAGTTTCACCCGAATAAAATTTTACTTTGTTTTGTTGAGATTTCAAAAATATTAATTTCTAGTATTCTTACATTAAGAGCCACCACACACTATAGACTTTCTGTCGGCCGATAGTTTGGTCGGGCTCTTAATCAGTCACCCCTATCATTAAATCCGCCGGAGGGAATGATTCACGAAAATTCGAAAATCTGTATCATTGAATCCGTTCGAAGGGAATTGTCCACTTGTCGGTAATGTGAAGAACTTTTCATTTGATCATTGAAAACGAACGGATCGAATCTCTCCATACAAAGTTTGATGTTTCAGATCCGCGAGGAAATCGTTGCGGATCTGGTGCTTTTGCTGTGGTGTTGGCTAGCATTTTTGTTTTACTGCCAAGAACTTTTAACGTTGAAAGTGCAGAAACAAACAAATGGAATCAGAAATAGTGCGACATAACATCCACCATTGGATCGATCTTATTTTCGGCCAAAACCAAACGACAGAATGCAATGCAATGCAATGAAATGCAAAAGGGACAGAATTCTTATCTTCTCTGGTGTTGTCACAATTCGGGAAGGATAAGTGTGTATAAATGTTCAAGTGTGGACTCGACGCGTATCGTCAAAAGTCGCCAAAGTTAAGTAAAGGGAATCAAGTTGTCGTCGTATAGCTCCGCTTTTCAAGATCAGCCCCAAGAGTAGTTTGAAGATGGATGATCTAGAACAGGCGGCAGAAGTTCAAAAGAATGGTATTGGTACAGAGTTGACCTGGCCACTGCCAAAAACTTTGAATATTGAAAGCGCAGAAACAAACAAATTTTGAACTAACTTCAGGCGCACGTAGAATAAGTACCCAGATCATTACACAAAACATGCGACCAAAACAAGGATATTTTAATGCAAATAAATGTACATACTAAAAACGTTGAACTTTATAAATGAAATAAATGAAACACGACATTGGAATGCAAAATATTGCAAAACAAAAGCTTTAAGTAAAACCAAAAAAGTATTTATTTATAATTTTTTATTCCTTAGATTTTTGTTTCCACACCACAATCGCCTTTTCAAGTGTCAAATCAGAAAACAGCTGATTTCGAAAACATAAAAAGGGATGTAGATAAAGGAGTGTATCCAGCGGATTTAATGATCACGAGATAGGTGAATGTGAACCGAATGCGTGAAGGGAATCTCAGATCCGGCGTATTTAATGATAGGGGTGAGTATGAAAATATATGAGAGTGCGCACACCACAACGATTCGATATCGGCCGATAAATAAGTTTGATAGGCTACACGATTGCCTTCAAACTAAAGTATCGACAAACTATCGGCCGACTACTTAATCAGTACGGCGCTCTTCTACGTGCGCACACTACAGACTATAAGGTCGGCCGATTTTTTCGAAAGCTCAGTTTGCAATGATTACATCATTGACATTTTTTATTAACTGCCATTAGGGACTGTTCTCTGCAAAATCTGTTTAAGGACTAGCAATAGCAAATCGGTCGAGAACAGTCGACCGATTGTTGTCTAGTGTGCGCACCCGACTATTTTTTTTTATTCATTTTTTTTTTGGTTGCTCCAATGGATGTGGTAATCTTCCAAAGATGCTAGTAGCCCAGGGTATTAGCATGTACGATTCGAACACCCAAATATTCGATGTCGAGAACACGCTTACGTACTAATCCCAGCACACTGCAACCATTCTCCCCGCGGAACTGCTGTTAGGTATTACTTCGCGGGGCTGGTTAGCATCTTATGCTATGTGCACTGTGTCTGCCGTTACAGCTCTTCTTAATCTTTCGAGTCTTCTTAGCTCGTTCTGTGTGCTCGTTATGAAAGAGCAGATCTGCAACCAGTGGTCCCCTGACCTTATGTGGTTGACTTGAAGCTCCGGAGTCGGTAGGTCCATTCTTGTTTCTGCGAAGCGTCTACAGTGGAACATTGCGTGCTCCGCGTCTTCTTCCTCCTCTGGACATTCTGGGCAGAGAGGCGAGCTATCATGTCTAAATCTGTGAAGATATGTATTTTCGATAGCCGCCCTGGCCGGACAGGAATTGCGTAAGGTGGAAGTTGCAATCCCCATGTGCTCTTTTTGTCCAGACCTCGATTGTGGGAATCAGCTTGTGGGTCCACCTGCCTTTTGTCGTGGTGTCCCATCTTGTTTGCCACAACCCTATAGATATTGCTCTTTCTTCTGCTTTTATCCTTCTGATAACGTTGGTCTCTTCTTGGTCTGTCGTACGCCTGAGGTAGACCCTTTGGACGAGAGTTTTCTTTTTGTCTCCTTCCACCAATATTTGGCAGCATCCCGGAAAGCGCTGCCTGCATATTTAACACTTTTTTACTGTAGTACTCGACGTGGGTTTTGAAATTAAGTCGGTTGTCGAGTATAACCCCCAGGTATTTTAGCGCCTCATTAGACCTGATTGATTGGCTCCCAATCCGGAAGCTTGCGTATTCCACAGTCTTTCGGCTTGTTACTAAGACGGCCTCCGTCTTGTGGTCGGCTAACTCTAGGTCGGCAGACTCTAGCCAAGTTTTGATCCTAGCGATCGCTTCGCCGGTAGCGGACTCTACCTCGTGGATATGTTTAGTTACGGTAACTATGGCGATATCGTCAGCAAAGCCGGTGACCTTAACTCCTTGTGGCAGCGTTAATCGCAGCACTCCGTCATACATTATGTTCCACAGGAGGGTTCCAATGACTAACACCTGAGGGACTCCTGCGGTAACGTTGTAGTATTTAGGGCCGTCATCCGTCTGGTATTTCAGAATTAAAGGCATTTTTAACGTCGAGCGTTACTACTGCGCAGTATTTCTTTGTGCCCCCACGCCATCTTTTCCCACGTATTGCTTCAGCTGCTGTATCTACCACCTCTTTTATTGCATCGGCGGTGGAACGCGATTTTCTAAAGCCAAACTGGTGGTCAGACAAAGCTCCTCTCTCCTCTGCCACGGCGATTAATCTGCCGTATATCTTTCCGGTTGTATCTAGCAGACGTATTGGCCGGTACGCCGAAGGATCATTGGGTGGCTTATTTCCTTTGGGAAGCAAGACCAGATGCTGGAGTTTCCATGGTTCTGGGAAGATCCCCTCGTTAAGGCACCTTTGCACCTTTGATGGTGCACAGAGTAGATGGTCTATGGGGAAATAGGTATTCGACTATTGTTCTCAGCATTGTTGGACAGGATATTTGTGGGGACCTGCTTCTTCATCACTATCTTGTAAGCTAGCCCCCAGGGGTCTAGGTCTGCTTCGTTGCAAAGTTTTTTAAAACATTTTGTTTGGCTCTCTTTGATGACCTTTTCAAGGTCACGTCTCGCTAACCGGAAGATATCTAAACGTTCCTGGAACTCTGGTCCTCCCCTAGAACGCTGGGATCTGCGTCAGGCCTTAAGGCACTTTCTCCTGAGCGTTTTAATCTCGTCGTTCCACCAGCAGGGTTCACCCCTTCTGCCAGCTAATCTCTTGGGCATCGCACGCTGTTGTGAGTGTCTGGGTCAGTTGCTTCGATAAGTTATCCACTGAACTGTGGCTGGTTGAAAAGTCGGCATTCAACATTTCCTCGAACGCCTCTTTGTCGAAGGATGTGTCTTTCCATTTCGGCTCTGTTAATTTGGGGCGCAGCCTGGGCTTTTCTTTACCGACGTTTAATATAATCGCTTGGTGGTCGCTGTGCGTATATTCCTCGCTCACCCGCCATTTTGTTTTACGCAGGAGCAAATTACTCATGAATGTTATGTCTATGACGGACCCCTTGCCTGTTTTGCGAAAAGTATTTTTTGTGCAATTGTTCGCCAGACTTACGACTTCTGTGGCCCGACTATTTAATCGGCCCAGTGGGCGCACTAACCAGCCAAACCCGACCAAACTATCGGCTGATTGAAAGTCTGTAGTATGCGGGGGCTCTAAAATAAATAAACAAATTACATATCCCGCCTTGTTGTTCTCTTTTTCGTCTACTAATAAGTGAACATTTAAGCTGTAAGGTTGAAGAATGAAGTTTCGGGCGAAACTGCAAAAACTACCTTTAGATAGAAGAATACGCGCATGAGTTAGAGTAGCAGTAGAATAAAGTGACCATACGTCCCGCTTTTGAGAACTCTGTCCCGCGCCCACATACATACATATATCCCGCTTTTCCATTTCTGCCCCGCGTTTAGCGGGACATGCCAACAAATGTTCTGTTTTGCAAAGCAAAATGTAAGTCCAGAATAGTGGAATCTTTTTCGAAGCCAAAAGTATAACGCTTTCATACTATCAACCACAATCACAGTTTCAGTGCAATTGGACTGCAATTCAAAATGAATATGTAAGCTTTTCGATGGGAAAAAGTTCTCCTGTGCTGGTCCAAAAACCGAATCAGGGTCAAAAATGTACATACTGGAAAAGTAAGCATACGAATATTTGGTTCCAAGCGGCTTTGTTACCCAGGTATCCCTGTAACCAGGGACCCTGTAGAGTTTTACGTTGTGCTGCGTGCCAAGAACCTTAAGTTCTTCGCGACAACACTTACAAGCTTAGATGTTATTTGCGTAGCAGCTTTTATGGCCGGCTGTCAATGTCAATTGTAATATCCTCCCGGAATATTGTCATCATTGACATCAATTGGGCGGCCTTTGTAACTGCTAGAACCGCAGCTTGGAAAAAGCTGCTGTGGTCTGCGAGTCGTATGAAGCTGTTTATTCTTAGTTCTTCCGAGAAGCAACCCGCTCCTATACCTTTGTCCATCTTTGACCAGAAGGTTAAGAATTGCTTCCGCTTCCGCTGTTGGCGCTGTTCTCATCGCGCTGGTTATTGGTTATAATCTTAAGGTTGCTGGTTTTTGCGGCCACCAGACCAAACCTCCATACATTAAGTATGGGTCTATCTATCGTCGAGTACATCCATAGTGTTATTCGTGGCCTGGATCTCTAGTTTTTCCCGAAGAATCTGCTGCACGTATAGAATGCAACTGATGCCTTTTATACTCTTAATGTCCAGCTTCCAATTAAGCTTTCTGTCGAGTATGAGACCCAAGTGTTTAGCACTCTCGGACAACTTAAGGGTAGTACTCTCAATGGTCGGGAGCCTGAGGGCTGGTATCGTTCTCTTGTTAATGAATAACACTAGTTCGGTTTTCTGAGGGTTGAAACCCAGTCCACATGGTTTTGTCCAATTGTTAAGCGTGTTCAAGGCTCTCTGAACTAGGTCGCTAACAATGGTTAGAAATTAGCAAGTATGACTACATCATCTGCGTATGCAGTTGCTTTTATCCCTGCGTGTCTAAGCTTCACCAGTACCTAGTTTATTCATAACCATGATCCGAGAAAAGCGGGATATGGTATAACTCTTCCCTGTGGCGTGCCTCTACCGCAATTGCTACTGAACAGGCTCATATCACGCCCAGCGCGGTTCTATTTTCTAGCGGCTGAGTTGCGTGAAAGAATATGAGGACGGTAATGTAAATAAAAACCGCAGCGGTTCCCGTCGTGTCTGAACTCTGAACGGGGCCTAATTTTCATATATTTTGTGGACCTTATTGACTCTCTCTTTCCCTCTTTTATAAGGGAAAATCACCTGGTGTTGGAAAATACTCACCTTAACAGAATTAAAGCAGTAAATTGATCAACATTAGTCTTTTTTTCTGTCAAATACATTTTTTGTATGTAAGTACGTGCCAATTTTATTTACATTTTTAAATTAACAAGACAACAAGATGTGATCCGCAACGTTTGAGCTGCGGATGAGAAATATTTTTTACGGATAGCTTCGATTCGATGAGATTCGCGTGAGCACCGGTTAGTGCTTTGGACATTGAACTACTACGCATCCTGCACCGGGTTCAATCCCAGCAAAAATCCAAGTTTTTTCACGGTGCCACCTCTTTCGAATGTCTGACAAGCATTCAAAGAGTATCATTTGTCAATGAGCTTCTCAACTCGCCGCTCGGAGTCGGCAAAAAACTGTAGGTCCCCTTCATTCGTGCAAAAATGTAACACGCACACACAAAAGGTTGCGAGGAGCAGGCCCTGGTTCACCCCGAACTGTAGCGCCACCTAAAGAAGAAGAAAGAAGAAATGTTAAGATCTCCAAATTATTTCTTTTACCCATCCCAAGCCAAGCCCCGCGTGGGACGCTAGCTAGTTAGGCTCAAAGAATCATTAAATGCCCAAGGGTGTTTGGCAGATATTTTTTATGTATCAAGAGACGCGAGTTTCTAAATTATTCCAAATTATAAAACGTATGTATATGCTCTCTTGCCAACATATCGCAATCCAATAAGGATTCAAAACACATCATCGTATGACGTATACCTGCACAGAATCTACTTTTTTTTTACTTTTAACAAACAGAATCTACACGTACATGTGCGACGTGCCATCGTAGATACATACATTATGTACATGCGACCATATTTCGCCTTGGGACAGGGTCAGGGTCGTTGTGTTTATTTATATCCGAACTCATTCACTAGAATTGATGAAAAAAAAGGATTCCACTTGTAGTTTTCTGCTTTTCATAACATAATGGCTGCCGTTCATGAATATTTCAATGCTTTATAGAATATACGATGTCTTTGGCTGAATTGAAATTAGGGGCAAATCGTGCCACGGATTCTTGTTTTCATTTCACTTAATTTTAATTCGGAGTTGTGGACTTATTGATTTATGTCGGCCGCGGTAGAAGGAGTAAGGATATTTTAATATTGTGAATAATAGTTTTAAAGCCAATTTAATTGGATGTTTGGCATAGATACAGTGGTGGACACGTAACGTAAGAGTTCAAAACGATAATTTAATTCACGAAAAGGTGAAATTATGAAATACCATTTCAGATAAGCCCTTCAAGTTGGTATTTTGTCAGAAACCCTTTTTTCTTGAGCACAGCTGCACATCATTTTGGAAGACTCTGCACTAAAACCTGACAACGTTCTCTAAGCCGGACATCCACCATCATTCATGAATGCCATTCTTGGCGTTAACGTACTCATGAATGCCGGTGGATGAGGCTGCGTGTAAGAGTGCGCATGGAATTCAAACATTTTGAGTAAGGCACTCATAAATGATAGTGAATGGCGAGGCGAGGAGCGTCACTCTTCTTTGCCCACCTTGTATTTGAATGGTATTCATGAATGATGGTGGATGCGCAGCTTTAGAAATAGATGTCCATACAATTCAGGAATGATCTGAATCATTGAAAGTTGACTTGTAGGTAGGAAATCGCCTTAAAGCCATGGGAATGATCCAAAAGCAATCCAATTGGATCACATACGAATTGAAAAAAGAGACGTCGAAAGGCGTTTTTTCACCTGTGAGCAGATGCTTCAACGGCAGAATAGAAAGATATTTCTGCATCGGTTGAAAATTGGATCCAATATGTCGATCCCAAGCGCAGAACGTCAGGTTTCGATCCCGGCCAACCATCAACATCAACGGTAAAGCCAAATATCCATGTTCTGTATTTCGTGGATCATGAGCTGCTCAAACCGAATGAAACCATCACTGGATATCTCTAGAGAGTATCTAATCTATGCGTGATCAGCTTATAGAAATTGACTGACTCTTGATTGAGTTTTTCGCGACCATAAAGCTATTGACTTCAAATCCTAATTAAATCGCTCAGTTGCATCCTCGACTACTCAGAGAGAATAGCTTAGATACAGTTGAACGTCATCTCCATACATTTGAACATTGCGATATTTTGACACGGATGGAAGGTCATTATTAAATACAACTATAATATACATATTGATCGTTGTGGGACGCCGCGTTTGGTTTCGACGGAGCTTGATAGCTTTCCATTAGCATATACAGCTTGGGAATGATCATTCATAAGTAGCTTTCTATTAATTTTGTGGGCACCGTAGCGCAAGTGGTTAGTGACTACTGAGCCAGCAGACTACTGAGCCAGCGGTCTTGGGTTCGATTCCCGCCGCAAACACCTAAAAAGTTTTTCACAGTGCCCACCTCTTCCGAATGCCTGACAAGCATTGAAGAGTATCATTTGTCATTTAAAGCTTCCCAACTCGCCGTTCGGATACGGCAGAAAACTGTAGGTCCCTTCTATTCGTGCAAAAATGTAATGCGCACACACAAATGGTTGCGGGAAGCTAGGCTTGGTTCTACCTAGGACTGCTGAAGCCGAATATTTTTGAAGTGAAACTTCTTTACGCGCGTCATGCATTTTCGATGACCGGAGTAAAACCGACTCAAGATCGTCACGACAAACCGTCATCATGAGGTGGTGGGGGTCACTGTCGCTCTCTCACCGTATCCGCCTACTGAGGTGAGGGAGCCACTAACGAAAGTTCTCTCACTCTCTCTTTTCCTCTCTCTCTAGCCAACGACGCCACGCCAGACTTCAGCTAGTTACTTGGTTAGTGTACTGCGCCGTGAGTGTAATACAACGAGTGAAATACGTAATTGATTGTGGTTTATTCGATTTGGAACAGAATTTAAGTGTCAAAAATGAGAAGTGACGAGATAGAAGTGATAAAAACATTCGTGGCATAAGAGGATATATCCCCTGAAAATCACATCGTCGTTGAATTATTTAACCTATAATTTTCAAACTAACCTAAGACAGAAAAAAGAGAGAATGAAATGAAAGAGAGAGAGGAATACTAGAAGTTTCACTTCCGTCGTGCGTAGGCTTGACACACAATTTTTTATTTATTGATGTGTAAATATCTTAGCTCTCGGTATGAGCAAATTTTTTGCTGTCGTCCGTCACGCGTAACTAAACTTAGTATTAATGCGTTCTCTGTACATATGTACATGATTCTCTTTGTTGATGAGTACGGTAATACGTATTAGTGCGTTCTCTGTATTTGATTCTCTTTGATAATTTCTGTTTCACACGTAATAGCAATAGCATATCAACGTCATCGTTCTCTGTATATGTTTACACATCAAATTGCACGAGTACCTGGTACTCACGCCTTTTTATTTTTAAGTTTAAGTGTGAGTATATCATGTGGGTATCAAAAGCTTTGAAAAATCGATTAATACAAGCGATGTAAGATGATTCTTATTCATTTCTACTCGGAGGTCCTTTACAAGATCTAGCAGCGTTGTAGTACAGCAATACTTCTGCCTGTAGCGAAATTGCAAGGATTTAATAAGACCAAACTCGCTAAGGTACGAGTTGATTTGTTGACTGACTAGTTTTTCAAGACTTTCGATATAAATGGAAGTATAGAGCTGGGACGGTATTGTACCTTCCGGAACAGGAAATTGTCAGTCAAAAAACGTGGTCTCTCAGCCAATCAGGGTGACGATTCACAGTAATTTTTATTAAAGCTTCCAGAGAAGATAGCGTGTCGTGTTGTTTTAATTGTTTCGTTCTCTAACATTTTTGTTTAAAAGTCCCTAATGTATTTAATATCAAGCTATCATTTACGAAAGCTATTTCCGCTTCTTAAAAACTGAAGACAATTTTTGTATTTTTTTTTTATTTAAAATCTTGTAGGATGACTAAACAATTTATGTACTTGGCTATCTCCTCTTCAAACGAATAAACTAATCAATGTAATACACTCATCAATCACTTCAATGACGCGCTATATTCCATTTTTAAAATTATGTAGATATCGTGTATCGTGTAAAAAAAAACAAACAAACTCAAACATGAACATCGGTTTCCCACGAGCGCACATCTTCCTTATTACATTATCGAACCTTTAATATCCCTGGGTGCCTGTGTAATCAACCGGTTCCATTTCTTTTTATTTTACAGACTGACATTTAACTTAAATGGAGGAATGGGACGATGGCATTAGGATTTGGACAGTGCCGAGCAGATGGAATATGGTGTGAGGCTAGTTAACTCTTTTATCGATCGTGGGACTGTCACCCAGATCCTTCAGTTAGGACACAGGGTACGATTGCTGCTGCCATACATACCAATCCTAGCATTTCGACCTGGAACAAATTAAGCATAGAACATACATACATAATTTTGCACAAAGCTTTTAGCTTATTTCCCTACAAGATAGATAGATGGATAGATAGACTTCCCGATTCGCTTGGAATTTTGCCAGAAGATCATTCAAATGGTGGAAGAGGACAACCACATGTTAAACTTCATTTTTATATTTAACGAGGTCCTTTTTGATTTCATCGGCAATAGGCGTGTTTTTTTCTAATCTAAATAGACTTAGAAATTATTTTTCATGTTAAATACACTAACAACTAAGCTTATGTAGAATAACGAAATCTGGGTAGCTTTCGAGTCTTACGTCCTAAGCCTTGATAGAAAAAATGTGCTACCAAACAATTTTTTGTCGATTGTTATCGAAATATTATCGAAAATATCAAATATGAGATGTAAGTAGGTTTGTTTGATGTCACTAGCCCTGACTGAGTAACTACTAATGTCAATTATTTTTGTGGTTGTCAAAAAACCCAGTCATTCGAACGCTAATACCTTGCCCAGACAACTGGCATTATTTGAAAATTTAACAGAAATCAAATTTGGTTAATTTTCGTATACTTTTGCACTTGTTTAGTTCGTTGTTTTATTAAGCAAAAAGCATAAGCACAATGAGCAAAACCAACGCAATGAAAAATAACCAAATGACAAATCAGCTGATTTCATTTTTTGACAGCCTTTTTTTCTTGCACTGACGAAATACTCGGGGTAAATCCAGTGAAGAACCAGTGTCGACAACGAACGCGGGCAGTGTATTAAGTGCGTTTTCAGTGTAGCACTGGAGGACATAAAACACATCAGTGCGTTTCCAGTGCACCCTAGTGCGTCCTAGGGCTGCCATCAAACATACCTGTATATATTTTGACAGCTGCCAGAATAGCAAAAAATAATAAGTCCGTTCGCGTACTTTTTTCACTATATACGGGTTTTCTGTCAAATCTCGAAGAGTGGGTAATATTCTGTCAAAGACAGAAAAATCACGAAAAAGTAACCGAACGCATTAAGCACCAAAAAATGAAAGATGTACATATGTATGTGATTTGACAGATTTGACAGTTTTCATAATATACTCCAAACAAATTTCTTGTAGTAAAATTCGTAGCATGCGGGTTATTCCTTACTCCCTCGTGAGCACTCTCTCCTACGAAAAACTACGAAATTTTTGCGTACGCCAACGGGTTTTCGTTGTTTTTCGTTATTTTTCGTAGATTTTCGTGGTTTTGGGAGGGTACGCGAATGGACCTAATAGGTCTGTTTGGTGTGTCTTTTTCGCGTAAGTGTATTGATATCTGTCAAATAGTAGAATCCTCTCAATGAGAGAGATATCCTCTCCCAGAGAAAAAACTTAAACAAAAGACACCAAACGCTTGTGAAACAAAACATGTCGATTTGTTTTTGTTTTCCACTACAATGAAGATTATGACATTTCTCAAACTGTCAGATGGCTTGGTTTGACAGAGTTCAACAGTTCACCCCGAGAAAAATGTCTTGCAGATACTTGCAGATAATTTATCGCAAAGAGAGAGCCAAATGAGAGTAAAAAAAATTGAGAGCCATAAAACTGTCATGATTTTATGATAGTTGACATAGTATTGCAAAAACTATCGACACACCAAACAGACCCAATATAAATATTTAAATTACTTTTTAGGAATAGTTCAATATGTTCAATATCCGCCGAAGTCAAATGTACGCTTCTTTGCCAGTGGATTCCTTTTCATTACTGCGGTGGACTTTTGTGGTGATTCAAAATCATCTGCCAGCGGAATTTGTAGCATTTTTTCCAATGAGGGATCCACTGGCATAGAAAGGTAAAGCCAATAAAAGTTTGACTTGGGCGGATATTAATTAATTTCTTAAAAATAATATAAATTTTTGTTGTTGTTATTCTGGCAGCTGTCAAAATACATCTCAAAATAGCTGTGTTTCAGGAAAGTTTAAATGGCAGAGTGAAGGCGTTTAACTTAAACGACGAGTTAAACTCCACTTTAAGTTTAAATGAGCACTGTGAAACCAAAAAAAAAATCTTAACGGAAGATTAAACCAAAACGAGAGTTTAAACTCTCGCTGTGAAATATTTATCAGGCACCCGTTAGTTGAATTTAACAAACAACCACCAACAATTATGTTCTTTGGTAGTAATTCCAAAAAGAACAAAAGAAAAAAAAATGGAGAGTGGAACAAAACCGGAAACAGCTTAACTTCGCTGTGTTCAACATGTTCTGCGTATTTTTTTGGAATTATGTTTAGTACATCAACCGCTGCTGAACAATACATGAATATAAATAATAATTAAAAGTTCAACCATGTTTTCCTAGCCCTAGAGCCTAGATACGAATATTAATAGCGCAGCAGTTGTCCATTTAACCAAAACCGAAACATGTCCTCACCAGCAAGGACACGGTTAGGCACAGCAAAGCATTGCCATTGCGCCCTTGACATGGGATTTGGCGAATCAAGGCATGCGGCTGTTATCAGAAAAAAAAACTTCGCCGAATGCCAAATACCGAATCGAAAACAAAACATCCTGGATAAGGTGTGCTGTTCTTATATTTATTTATTTATTGCTTCCTATTTCCTCGTGTAACTATTTGTCTTAAGTGATTCCTATCTGCGGGTCGTATCCTTGATTTATTATTGAACAAAGGAAAATGTGTTTACGTTTGGAAAACTTTTTCGGAAGAAATTTAGTATTCTTGGTGAATAAATTAACGCACGTTATCTATCTGTTGATTGTTTACCAGATAGAATCCAAAGATACTAGTATTCTAAATGAAAATTGACATAACCTAAAAAAAACCCTGATGTGATCCGTCTTGGTGTCGAGGTTCGGAGCTAAACTATTTAAAAAACTGAAATGTAACTCCCATTTCGATGTATTGCGGTTGTTAGACAAACTTTAAGCTACGTTCGACGAAAAAACAGTTCTAAAAAGTGAGAGCTAGACTGTGTTTAGCTTTGAAGTGTTTTACTTTCGGAAACTCGCGACAGAGTGCTAAGAATATTTAGTGTATCGGATAGAGAAAGAACATTTGTGTGTACTTTTTGCACTTAAATTTGAATGTGACTGACCCTTTACAGTGGACTTGAACTTTCATTTGCGCAGCTTTTTCTGCTTCGCATTGCTTTTGCTTTGCAAAACTTGCATTTATGAATGGGTCTTCTTTCGGATTGCTCGTCTACGCGTTGACTCTGTCCCAACGTTAAAACAGCAGGATTTTCTGCCCCGTCATCGTACATATTCTTCTTTTGTTGTTGATTAAGTCGATTGGCACGATATAATCCTCCTGAACTTTCCTAGAGACGATGGGATTAGGAAATTTAGCTGGTAAAAGAACTTCCACATCAAACTCAGTAACAAAAACGACTGGAGCGACGAGTCTAGAAACTACACGATGCGTCCTCATACCATTAAATGGTACATGTTGGGGCGCAATCAACGTTCGTCGTCATCGAGAAATTGCTTGGAAATCATTTATGAAACTAGGTTCTAGTTCATATCATAATGTATTTAATTGTATTGTATTTAAATTCATAATTCTTATAAAAATAACGAGTAGATTCAAATCTGGCGCTTCTTTTATACCATTCGCAAGATTAAATTTCTTTGAATTCGCCTTAAAATTGAATAATGTAAAATAACGTAACATCTCTCTCTAAATTGCATAGTCATGTTTTTGTATAAATAGTCTCACATAAATTAATGAATTCTTCTTTTTGTACTCGCAACCCTTAGGGGAAAAACTGCTAGTTTTTATTTCGTCGCTTATGAATAGTCGGTCAACTCATAACTCGTATAGTCGTTTGGAGTTGAGTTGATGTATCTTTCGCCCTTTATCGCAACCGTTGAAATATAGTTCAACGCATCAACCAGGATTTGTCTATCCTTCTCGTAGGAAATAATAGAAATCCCACGGTTGACGGTCGTGTAGTCTGACCGTACAGTACACGTATGGTTGAAGAACTAAGGAAGGAACGGGTGCAGAAGTGCTTGGGCGCAGAACCAAACTATTCGAACTCATGGCAGCATCTCCCAAGCCGAAATTTGCGCTATTGAGAGATGTGTCCAACTCAATATTGATAGCATTAATGTTAGATAGCTAAGCAGCTATCAGGACAATTGGAGCTCAGGTCATCAAATCTAGAATTGTTTGGGAATGCCTAGGTAATGGACTTAATGGACTGGGTGAAGGAAACAATATGACCATCAACTTGGTACCAAGACACCTGGGGATAGAAGGTAATGAAGAGGCGGACAAACTTGCCAGGACAGGGGCTGCTACACCCTTCGCGAGTCATGAAGCCTTCTGCAGTATAGAGGAGCATACAGTAAAAGAGGAACTTCGAAATCTAGAGAGGACTGGATAAAAACTCAGGGTCTAAGACAAGCGGAGAAACTCCTGAGTAATTATAGCTTGAAGAGATTCAAAAATGACAAAAATCTCCGCATCCTGACTCTCTCCTTATGTGGTACTGTTAACTCACGGGACATCTCAGAAAGCTATAGGTCTCTCAGATGAAGACTTATGCAGATTTTCCAATGAATCCAATGAATATCCAGAGCACATACTGGCGGAATGTGGAGCATTAAACCAGAAAAGGTTCCAGTGCTTGGGTACATACCATCTTATAGCAGAGAATCTACCACCCATAGCATCCAATCTCCTACTGCCATTTAACAGTGAAATTGGTCTGGATGAGGTGCTACGAACTCTCACTTGGGCTAGGTCTGAGCTAAGCTCTCTCCAACCAATTTCAACGGGAGTGATGACGAGAGGGATGCTCCTTCGTCCAGGACTTGTAGGGGACTTGAAACTGTGCCTCGCACCCTTCAATAATAATAATAATAATAATAATAATAATAATAATAATAATAATAATAATAATAATAATAATAATAATAATAATAATAATAATAATGTTGATTGGCACGTCGATTAAGGTACTGGACAGGCACATATACTATCCAAAGCCCAGGATCATTAACTTAAGTAGTATATGCAGCAAAAATTAAGGTACCCCTGCCCAATTCCAATTAAAATCAGTTTCTTTTTCACATTCCTCGAAGTCTACACAAATATTTAAGTTTAATATATGTTCCCGCTACAAAGGATCGTGCAAAAGTCTTGGTACCGTATTTTTCTTTTTCGTGATTCTTCACAACAAGGAGAAGGGGTGAAAATTAAATAAAAATGTTCAGTGGGTTATTTGTCTCTGTCAAGGAAGTACATGAGTCGTTTTGTTCGAACTGGAAGGAAAAGAATTAACAGTTAAGGAAAGAGAAATAATTATAAATTGTCAGCAGCAAGAGAAATCGTATCTAGAAATTACCAGCACGATTGGAAGAAGCAAGTCCACTATTCAAAAGGTTGTCAATTGCTTCAATTAAGAAAAAATTATCGAAAACAAACCGCGAACTGGACGCCCTGTTAAGCTAACTGAAAGGGAAGAAAGAAAAGTAAAGGCTATAGTATAACTCATAAGTGCTCCGAAAATAGCTACCGAGTTAGAAATGTCCTTCAGCAAAACAGTTTCTGCAGAAACGGTTCGACGATCAATAAAGAGGACAGGATATAATTCGTACACAGCTCGAAAGAAACCCTTTGTTAGCAAGGTGAACAGAGATAGAAGAGTACAATTTTCTACTCAGTACAAAAGCAACACCCACGACTTCTGGGATAAAGTAATTTTTTCTGATGAGTCAAAATTGTGGTCGCCGTGGCCGTGGTGGTTAGTGCGTTGGACTACCACGTAATACACCTAAAAGAGTTTTTCACGGTACCACCTCTTTCGAATGCCTGACAAGCTTCAAAGAGTATCATTTGTCACGAATGAGCTTCTCAACTCGCCGTTCGGAGTCGGCAAAAAACTGTAGGTCCCTTCCATTCGTGCAAAAAATATAACACGAACACACAAATGGTTGCGAGAAGCAGGCCCCGGTTCACCTCGAGCTGTAGCGCCAACTAAGTAAGTAAGAGTCAAAATTTAATATATTTGGCTCCGATGAGCGTATCAGAGTGTGGAGAAAGCCAGGAGAAGGTCTTAATCCAAAAAAGACTATAAAGACAGTAAAGCACGGGGATGGAGGTATTATGGTATGGGGCTGTATGTCAGCTGCGGGTGTTGTTAACTTGGTAATAATCGACGAAATAATGAATAAAGAAGTCTTCTTAACCTTCACATTGTCGTTATACACCTGGGTATAGATCCCGATTTTCAATTTCGAATAAATCCGAGGTTTTTTCACTGAATCTAAAACCGCTTCTGCTCAGTGACTAAAATAGTGAGTTCTTTTGTAAATGGAACTTTTTTTTTTAAAAAAAGAAATATTTACTACGTTTTTGGGATTTTTTACCTTTTTTGGACCACCTTGATGGTATATACCTGGGTATAGAAATTACTTTTTTATATGTTTTCTGTATGAACTGTAAAAAATGTTACTATGTTTCTACTTAATTTTGTGCACATACCTGTTACTATTTCTTAAACTTCACAATTAAATAGCCAATATATGTACATACGTTTATGTATATGTATATACATACATAGTATACATACATACATACATACGTCATACATATTATAGTAAACATTTTCGACGAGGTGAGGGTTATTTATCGCTATGAAGTAGAAAAAGCATTACATATGTACATACAAATGTATTTAGTTATTGATTATATTGAATTCTTACATAGGATAGGTTGATATTATAGATATATAGTGACTAAATAAAAGTACACATACTTAGGTAGATAGAATATAGAAATAATAACAATTTCAAAAGCAATTTGAGGCATTCTTTATATTTTGCTTTTGTAAGGATAAGCACTTCGCAAACTTTTCTTTTGCACTGCACGCAGACTTTTCTTGAGTCCGTACAGCACATAAATCATTAGGAATACGACGGCCAGGTACATATCGACCCATCAAATCATTCAGATTGCAAGGAACATTCCGCGGTTCTCGTAGCTCCTAGACTGCCTAGTATGCATTGTACAGCACTTTTTGATCGAGTGCAGCTCATAGCTCTTGGAGCTCTGAGCTCTTTTATTGCTGGATGGAATGCAAGTGTTAGCAAAAAAAGAAACGGCCAACCGCGAGTCAGACTCGCATTCAAAGAGTTCCGTATTCTTACTTTTTTATAATACATACATATTACCGAAAAGAAAAATAATAATGTTGTTTTGCTGCTGGCAAATGCAACAAATTATAACGAATGATAAAACGTCTTATTGCTTTTGATAGCTAAAAATGATGCGAACTACAGCATATTTTGTGAGGATGTTTCTAAAAACATACATACATTATGTGCAAGTGCATATGTTTTTTTGGAACAGATCTGTAAGCTGTGTTCTAGTTTCCTTATCGATACAGAATGATAAATTGTCTCAAATATGTGGACTCCGTAATGTATAAGTGTGCCAAGAATATATAGATATTTTAGATATAGAGCGAACTAATAATGGTTCCGTAATATGATATGGGTACGGAACGCTAAAAACCAATTAGGTAGATATACTAGCCCGAATACTTCGTTAGACTAACGTTGAAGTTATTAGTGAACTAAATAGATAAAAAACTATATAATCTTAATGAACACAAATTTCACTCCATAAAATAACCTAGCTACTTAAGGTTTCTTTTAAATATTAGCTTACGTCTAGGACGCAATGTCCCTTAACGCAACTGTATTGAATTGTGAAACAAATAAAGCGCGACAAAACACAAGTCACAAATAACAAACATTTAACTGAAGAAAAATAAAAATTCCATACAAAACATATGAGAGTTATATTTCTACACCCGGGTGTTTGCTGTCAAGATTAGGAGTTTTTTATTGGCGACAATGTGAAGGTTAAATATTCTTAAGAACAACTTAGAAAGCAGTTCAGATAAAATGGGAATTTCGAGGGATTGTTACTTCCAACAAGATATTGATCCCAAACATATAGCTCATATTGTAAAGATGTGGATCATATTTAACACTCTTCATATGCTGGTAACACCTCCACAAAGCCCCCTTACGAAAGCATCAAATAAAAAACAAGTCTCAGTTGAAGGAGTTGTTATTAGCTGAATGGAATGATATATCGGCAGAATATACAGCGAAACTAGTTCACTCGATGCCAGACTGCTTAGAAGAAGTCTTAAGACTCAAACGATATCCGACCAGATACTAGGTAGACAAACATTTTCCAATTTTTATATATATTTTACTATCTTTCGCACAGCTTCTTAGGGGTACCAAGACTTTTGCTGTCCCAAAATTGGTGAACTAATTTTGTTTTCCCAATCTTCTTCAAATTTTTATCAGTGTCTTTATTTTTTTATTAAGTACACATTATAATAAAAAAACAATTGAAGTACAAAGTAACATATCTTTGTAATCTCTTTGAAAATTTGGCACTTGACTTAAATTCAATAAAGGTACCATCACTTTTGATGCGCACTGTATGTCCGGCCTGAGAGTTTCCTGTTTTTACAAAGACAACTTTTCCCGACGAAATAAAATATAGGTGAAAATATATTTCAAACTTTTTCAAATATGCACTCGAAAACACATCCATTACCGTTATGTAAATGAAACAAGAACACAAAATCTCAAGTAAATTTCAAGGACAAATCAATTCGACTCGTAGTTCCACTGACAAAAAGTTGTCGACACATTACAAATACTACAACGGAGGGTAATGCCAAAGTACCTTCCGGTATCGTAGTCAACAAATCTCTTTAGAATCTTGCCAAATTCGAATAAAGTACACATCCACCCTCTTTTAACGGTATACTACGTATATCTACGAGTATTTTAAAAATAAAGCATTTCATATGACGTAGTTTCACACATTCCTTGCAAAATAACCTTGGGCCGCCTACCTTCCTTGCCAGGATATGTAGTTGAATATCAAGGCTTGAAATCAATAATCCACAAGGACACTATTCGTTCGAAATGACACATACTCGTACATTCACAATGAATGCATCTACTGTGTATCAAGTATGAATGTCACGGAACAAAGAATAAACTGTAAATCGATTGTAAAACCGCGTTCTCCATGGCCATGGCCACATTCACTTTTGTTAGATTGAAATGTAAATAAAAAGCACACAAATACAAAATAAAAAGGACATAAGTTTTGAACTTTTTTTAGAGGTGCCAAAAGATTCGATTTATTCACATGTGGTATTTGGTACATCTACGAGGCGAGCGTGTAAACAGCAAAAGGGGTTTTTCTTTTTTAGATCAGAGCAGAGCAAGAACTGTCAGAAAAAAGTTGTGTTTCTTTTTTAGCTCAGAGTCTACTCAGGACACTCCCCTCCCCTGAGTAAAATGCTGAGCGTAGCTACCACCACATTCGACAGGAGAGGAAACAAAGAAAAAAAAACAATCAAAAACAATTGAAATGGCGGACGAGGACTTCTTATTTATTCAATAATTGTATTATTTACTTACTTACGTGGCGCTAGAATCCGGGGTGGACCAAGGCCTCAACCAACAACCTCTTCCAGCTAGCCCGGTCCTTAGCTAACTGCCCCCAGTTGTACACTCCAAGCTGGTTGAGCTCCTTTTCTCTTGTGCGCGCCACCTTAGTCGAGGTCGTCCTCTGCTGTGCTATGATCATCAGGGTTAGAATCGACAGTCGAATACACTGCGGGCCGGAGAGTTGATGTCCATACGTTCTACATGTCCTAGCCATCTTACACGCCCAATGCGGGATTTTTTGACCAGGTCGATGTCGCTGTACAGCTCGCATAGTTCATGGTTGAATCTTTTCCTCCAAAACCCGTCAACGTAAACGGGACCGAATATCTTACAAAGTATTTTTCTCTCGTAGCGACCAAGGATATCTTCATCGTTAAAGTCCGTTAAAGCTTCAGATAGCAAGACTGGGATGATAAGGGTCTTATATATAGTCTCCTTAGTGCATCGGGAAAGGGCTTTACTTTTCAATTGCCTTCTTAGCTGAAAGAAACAGCGATTGGCAAGAGTAATCCTTCGTTTGATTTCCGACGAGATGTAATTTTTTGATGTTATAGCAGAGCCAAGGTAGACAAAGTCCTTTACTACCTCAAAGTTGTAACTGTCTATTGTGGAGTTTTGTCCAGTTCGTCGAAGTTGAGTGTCCCTTTTCGTTGATAGCATACAAACCTATTTTAGCCGCTTCACCAGTGACTGCTCGCTGTATTCTACCAGTGATGTCAATGTCATCGGCGTATGGAAGTAGTTGAACGAACTTTTGAAAAATCGTACCTCATGTGTTGGCTTGTGAATTTCGAACAATTCTTTCAAGTACAATGTTGAAGAAGTCACATGACAGTGCGTCACCTTGTCTGAATCCTTTTTGACATCAAAGGTCTGTCTGTGTGAGGTCCTTACCGACCTTGATGGAGCCGCGAGCTTTCTCCGTCGGCGTTCTGATCCTGAATAGTTGGACAAGTTTGGCAGGGATGTCAAATCTAGACATGCCTCTATAAAGTTCGTCTCTACAGATGCTGTCATAGGCGGCCTTGAAATCGATGAACAGGCGGTGGGTATCGATTTGGACTTCTTGGATGTTTTCCAGGATCTGCATAAGAGCGAACATTTTTGTCTATGGTGGACTTTCCTGGCATAAAACCTCACTGATAGGCGCCAATCATGGTTTTGCCAAAAGATTTCAGGCGTTCACACAATATGGCCGATAAGATTTTGTATGCGATGTTGAGGAGACTGATGCCTCTATAGTTGGGGCAGCTAAGAGGGTCTCCTTTCTTGTGGGTTGTGTCTGGCCAAATCTTAGAGGTGAATTGGTTTATGCTGTCTACCAAGTCATGTCTAGCTGCTTTAAATAGCTGTGCGGGTAAACAGTCAGTGTTGTATAAAGTTAAGCTATCCATCGTACTCGGTAGAATTCACTTCAACGTGCCCTTGGAATCATTTTAAAAGTTGGATCAATTTCCATATTTTATTGATATTCGTTGATGATTTATCTTAAAGGCCTATTAAGAAATATTCTTCCAGAATCTTTTTTTCTTTAGGAGGATACTGCCAGGCGGCTGCACAGGAAGTGATAGGGGGATTCTTCTTCCCCCTCATCCATGCAGCTACGACAGGGGTCAATTGCAAGGATACCCAATCTATGTTGTGTTTTGTTTATCGTTTCAAGTAAAGTTGCAATGTTTTTTTTATGTTTTGATAAATAAAGATATGTAATCCATTTAAAAATAAATAATTTGTCCCTTGTACGGACAACTCCCTTAGGCGGACAACATTTTGTCACCGTCACTGTCCGCCTTATGGAGGTTTCATTATATATACCTAGGCCTACATACATAGTTATAGCAAATATATGAGGTGACTAAGTATACTCTCATATACTAGCATACACTTCAATCAAAGACAGTGGAAAGAGGTTCCGAAGAGAATACAGTAAAAAAACCGCAATTTCCATTATTAAATCAATGACCCAATTTTTTTTTTTTTGATTTTCTTTGACATTTTTTGCTTTCCTCTTTCACAGCAGTCAGTCGCTGGAAAACCGATATTCTATCCGGCAACACTTTTATGTCAGTGGGTGGTGACATTTAACACATTCAGCAATAAAGCTGATATACACCAAGTGGATGCACTCACTAGGTATGCATACATATGTACATAAGGATGTAGGTATATTAAAAGATAAAATGTACACAGAAAAGAGAAAATGCAAGTGGGGATAATGGCAGTCCTTTTTATAAACGTGGCAATTGATAGCTGTGTCATCATTATCATGATTATTTTTATAGAATAATAACGGGAAAAAGGATTTATTTTGACTTGTTAGTCTATAAGGGTTTTAAGGATTTTGTATTTGTTTTTTTTTTAAGAATGGACTTCCTTACTCCAGGTAAGCCTGCGGTTCAAAATTTAATTGAGGTCTACTTATTAATCCATATCCTTGCACAGGATATGATTTCATTCGAGTATCAAGCTATAAACAATAAGATTATTCGACCCAAAATAGGATTTGCATAACTTCACTCAGTACATTTACCTACGTGTCGTGTGTCATGTCCTTGAAGGCGAATTTACAATTCAAGTCGAGTTGACATGACTCTGATATGAAATACACAAACATGTGGTTATATGAACAGCTAACTAGGATGCACTGGTATCGGCAAATAGCCACAGACTGTTATGAATGGTGACAAGGGATTCAGGCACTATTTTCAGTTCCAAATGTGGGTGTGTTTGTACAAAAGATGTTCGGGAATGTATGTGTTCGACTTGAAAAGGTAAATACTCGTACCTCAGGAGTTTAGATGATTTCAGGTTGTTGCCACACAGGAGAGAGGGATTAACAGTGTCAAAGTGAAAAGTTTGCCACATCTTGTTCGGTAGATTGCTTTCGGTTATCTTACGTCGGTCGGTCGTTAGGGCTACTGGCGTTTTTGTTTGTTTGTTGGATTGACAGAATTGATTGAAGCCGTTTGTGGAGTAAAGGATCTGAGAAATCTTTAAATATTATAAAACTCAAGAGGTTTTTTTGTTGTTATCTAATGGCGTCAAAACCGCTGAACAGATTTCGATGAAATTTTTTTTGAAATGTTTCTTAAGTATCCGGGAAGAACAACCGCTATGTCGCTTTTTGCTCAGCCCAATGGTTCTTACAAAATAGCCAAATAACTGCATATCTAAAAGGAAAATTATAATTATACAGCCTTAACTCAATAATGGCTTATCGGATTGAAAAACAAAACAGCTAGGTGAAATTAGTAAATCTACCCCTGATTCATGTGAGATATATAACATCCTTCTGCGTTATCCTAAAGCTGAGTAATGTTCAAAACAATTATTCAAAACATTGCCAAACATTTTTCTTCAGTGGAGACCACACCCAGCACTCGCGCAACAGTGGATATCGTTGCAATAGTGTACGTGTGAGTATATGTGCGCGCTCTAAAGCGGCGTACACATTATCGATCAAAGCTGACAGCCAAAACTGATGTCATTTTGGATCGAAGAGTCTCGCGTACACGCTACATCTACGCGCAGAGTACCTCAGAATGCGTAGACAACAACAGAGAGCCAGAGGTAGAGTTTACTGGAGATTATGACATTCTGCGAGAACAATTTCAAACAAAAAGAAAACAGCTACGTAAACTAATAAAGAAGAGCAAGCGGGACTTCTTCCATGCACTAAGGGATGAACTGCAGCACAATCCATGGGGAAGCGCATACCAAATAGTAGTGAAAAAACTAAAAAGTATTACGGCAGCTGCACCGACATGCCCGAACATGATGTCCACAGTTGTAAGCGCTCTATTTCCGAGGAAAGATGAAGTACCGCTACCCTACAGAGAAACATTGGCGGAAGGGGACGCCATACCATTTGTCACAACTGAGGAAATACTGGAAGCTGCAGCAGCGATAAAGACAAACAAAACGCCAGGAATAGACGGGATCCCAAAGTTTGTCCTGAAGGAAGCGATCAAATTAAGGCCAGAGATATTTACACATCTGTATACTACATGCTTAGTGGAAGGTAAATTCCCACATCAATGGAAAAGACAGCGGCTAGTCCTTATCCCAAAAGTAAATAAACCACCTGAACAACCGTCATCGTACAGACCACTGTGCATGCTCGATACGCTGGGTAAAGTCCTTGAAAAAATCATACGAGCAAGACTAGAGCGATACACTGAAGGAGACTCGGGACTCTCCAACCAGCAGCTCGGCTTCAGAAAGAAGCGAAGCACCGTACAGGCAATAGAGGCAGTGTGCGACATCGCACGTAAATCGATCGCTGGACGAAGGTGGCTAGGAAGTACAAAGAAGTACTGTGCCATCGTAACGCTCGACGTAAAAAAACGCGTTTAATTCAGTCAACTGGAAGTGTATAGTCAGAGCGCTAGCCAACCTGGACATACCTCACTACTTAATGAAAATAATAGCCAGCTACTTCAAAGACAGGACCCTTAACTATTACTCAGAAGAAGGGCCATAGAAGTACAAAATTACAGGAGGAGTACCTCAAAGGTCAGTGCTTGGTACTATGGAACGTAATGTACGACGGGATCCTGAGAATACCAAAACCAAGAGGAGTGGACATAATCGGCTACGCAGACGATATTGCTGTAGTAGTTGTTGCGAAGACATTAGACCAAGCATCTGAAAAATGTAATCATGTGATCAGGGATATCATGTTATGGTTACAAACATCAGACCTGGAACTGGCAGACCACAAGACGGAAGCAGTGTTAGTAAGCAGCAGGAAAATAGTAGAGCACCTAACCATATAGGGTGGTGAGCATACCATCGAGTCAAGCCCATACATCAGATTCCTGGGAATGTTGTTGGACCACAGGCTTACCTTCAAAGAGCACATGATATATGCGGGTGAGAAAGCCTCCCGAACAGTAGGGGCGTTGTCCAAATGAATGCCAAATATTGGAGTACCAGGCAACCAATTAGAAATCTGCTGGCAATGGTGAGCAAATCAATGCTTATGTATGCGTCTCCTATATGGGCACTAGCGACCGATGTGAAATCCTATATGAGACGCATGAACACCGCACACAGAATCGCATAGTTAAGAGTATGATGCGCAGCGGATTCAATCATCGTAATATCGGACAGAATGTCTATCGATATAGAAGTGAAAAAGTCAGCGGCGCAACGTGGAACTGAGTTAGAAGAAAGGAGAACCATCAACGAGGCCATGCAGGCGGTGTGGCAACACAGATGGAACAGCACAACCAAACACTGAAAAAAATATCGTTCGTAATATCAATAAACGCCGTTTATCAACTCATTTTTTACTGTCTCAATAAAACTTTTGTTAATAGTACGAAATATTATTATTTTGATACTACCCATTTAATAAATAGTTCGTTGGGCCAATAAAACACAATTTATTAAAAAACGATTTCGAAAAATTAATAACCGATTGCTTGTATTTAAGAATATATTTATTGGCACAATAAATTCATACATTGTGCCAAGCAAATCTTTTGTTAGGTGAAGAGTCTGGGTTTCGTTCTGCTTAATAAATGCATTCGTTGAGATAATAAACCAGTTTATTAAATTTTCATAAAAATGTTCATTGAAATTATGCACTCATTGCTTGTATTAATAAACAATTTTATTAAATTAATAAAACAGTTATCAAATCTACAAACAGTTTATTGTCACAATAACCTTTTGATTTTTGCAAGAAACTGTACCTATATAAGCGAACTAACGCTTTTGCAACTGTGCCATTTAGTCATTCTAGTGTTTTCTGTGAACCAGTAAGCATCTTTGGATAAAACTAAATCGAAAAGTAGTTATGTAAGAATTCTTTGGAAAAAGTGACAAAATAGACTTATTATCTAAACGAAAACGAAAATCAAAAAAGGACTGACTAAAAAGTGTTAAATTAGTTAAAAAAACTAACAAAATATTCAGGTAAGTCTACGTATAATTAATATAAATTAATGAACTAAATGGTGGTTGACTTTAAAGCGATTTTTTTATTTCCCGCTATTTGTATGTTTATTAGTATTTTAAAGTGAAAGTGGACAACGAAGGCAATAGACGCAGGATAAGATATACGGTAAAAGACTCCCAGGAAATGATTTTATTCGTTGCAAATGCATTCGAGGCTGTTGAAGACCACATCCAGTTCCTGAACCGGACAGCAGAA
The DNA here is from genome assembly GCA_949775065.1 of Brachyopa scutellaris. Taxonomy (NCBI): domain Eukaryota; kingdom Metazoa; phylum Arthropoda; class Insecta; order Diptera; family Syrphidae; genus Brachyopa; species Brachyopa scutellaris. The sequence continues at coordinate 42,898,532 of OX459115.1, forward strand.
AATCACTTTGTATCGTGGTAATACGAGAAGATGTTCTCAGCTTCAACAATATAAGTAAGTTGTGGTAGTATGTATTTTAAGTTTTTTCTATTCAAAAACTGTGTCGTTATGTGTATGTTTAAAGACATTTTTTTCATTTTTATCTCAAATTTTCTCTTCCTGTTTAATTTAAGTGAAACTCTTTATTGTAAAGAAAAAACCAAAAGAAAACATAGCTGTGCAAAAACCCATTTATTGTGTTCGAATAATGAATAAAAAAAATAAATTGATTGAAAATATATAATTTTTTTTATTCATCTTAATTTTCAGATGAGCAATCCCGGAAAAGGTAAAAAAAGTAAGTATAAAGTTTCGAGAAGCTAGAAGAACCACTATTTTAGGGCTTTGGAGGAGTTTATTATATCAATAAACTATTTTTATTAAATCGAACAAAAAGTTTATTGGCTCAACAAATGTTTTATCAATTCAATAAAATGTTTCGTTGTCCCAATGAATGCATTTCGTTCAAACTATAAAATTGTTTATTGGCTCAACGAACTTGTACTTGAAAAGAGGTTTTATTTCATTGGCACAACGAACAAGTTTATTAAAAATTTAAAAAAATTATAAACAGTTTTAACAAACTCTTAATAGTATTAATAAACGTTTATTAAATTATTAAAACGCTTTTATTGGCACAATAAACGCGTTTGTTGGACGAATATTAATAAAAATGTTCTTGTCCCAATTAACTTTTTTTATTGTATTTACGTACCTTTTTGGTTCAGTGAAGGAAGCTGGACACATTTACTGATCCCAAACATAGAGGAGTGGACTAGCAGAGGACACGGAGAGGTCAATTATTGCCTGATACAATTTCTGTCGCGGCATGGATGCTTCCGGGAGTATCTCTACAAATATGAACATGTAGATGACCCATACTGCCCGCACTGCGAAGTGCCGAAGATATATAACGGTCAGAAACACACTAGAAAGGGAAATAGGCAGACAGGTTAGGCTTTATGCCAGAGACAAGAGAAGCACGGGAGACTGCGAATGAAGCCATCACAAGCAAAGTGCAGCAGCTACGACAAGAAGAACGGGCAGCTAGAAATGAAGAACAGACCAAATACGAAAACACATCCATATGAACACCACCAAACAAAGACCTGTACAATACATACAACAAACTGTAATTTATACGATTACATACTGCTACAAACATACATACATACATACGGACCAACCTTCATGCACACGCACAAAACTATCCGGACAAGCGGCCAATGAGAGAAGCAGTAGCGGCTGAAAACCCCCCTATGACGAAATGCCTAGCGGCGGTACCATGGGGATACGGGGTCGGATTCAGAGGTGGTTTTACTTAGGGTTAAAGTCCCACACACAGGCTCTCGATGCTTTCCACCTTCTTACAAAAACAAAAAAAAAAAATCCAGCGAAAACAAAGATGGCCGCAGATCGTTAGTCAGTAGAAAACATTTTTGCACCTCGTCAGTTTTTATCGACAAACCAGTTGTACACACTTTCAGTTTTGATGGACGTCAACCAAAACTGTCAGTTTTGATCGATAGTGTGTATCACGCTTAACATGATCATAATGCTTTGCATTTCAATGTTCTGCAATCATTATCACCATTTGCGGCTCTCGCACACAACCAATCTTAACAAATGAAGTGTCAAAAGAAAGAGGTGATTTTAGTTTATAAATATTATTAACAATCTCGCATGTAGAAAACATACAACCCTTTACTATTTACGAATAAAATGGCTACCTTCTGGTCTCTAGTGTCCTAGTGGTACCTTGCTCCAAAACATAAGAGCTCCTTTTCGTGATAGAGATCCTGAGGTCTGTTTGGTATTTTTTCTGGCACACGGAATTGAGATCTGTCAAATAGTAGAATCCTCTCAAAGAGAGAGAAATCCTCTCAAAGACAGAAAACTTACACAAAAGTAAACAAACGCTTTTGAAACAACACTTGGTCAAACCTATTAATTTGTTTTTGTTTTCCACTAACAATGAAGATTATGACACTTCACAAACTGTCAGATGGCTGGTTTGATAGAGTTGGCTCGGCCCACTGTCATGATTCTATGTAGTTTACGTAGAATTTTCGAAAACTAGCATGTTACCAAACAGACCTATGAAATCAGAGTGCATTTCGTCATTGCTCCAAGACATTCTTTTATTTAGACACCTCATTTGTGAATGTAGTTACGTTGAAATAATGTTTTTCCATAATAACTTCATTCATATGCTTTTTTCAAAATTATTTATACTGATGAAGCCTTCAATCAGTGTTAGAATCGTTGAAATCGGTGCAGAAATAAACTCTGAGGAGGAATCACAAGCTCTTGCGCTAGCGATTTAATTATATAGAACAGTGTTTTTCAATCTTTTCAGCGTAACGACCCCCTTAAGCTCATAAAACAACTAAGCGACCCGCTTTGAAATTACAATAAGTAAAAAATGAGCAAACTTACAAACTCGCACTGCAAATAATATTATAACGTTGGGGGTCTAAATTGGAGGTTGGGGGTATAAATATAGACATAGCTCAGAAATTTAAAGATATCGAATCTTCTAATCTTCACCAAGAGCAAAAAATGTTTAACGAGTTTGTAAAAAAGAGAGGGGATTGACAAATGATTGCTCGAACAATCACACACCCTTCCATACCTACCGAGTACCTCCGAAAGATCAAATGAAGACGGCTGTTTGCGCTGTGGACGTGAGCGCCGCCAGTTGCTAGGGTCGATTCTGTTTGGAATCTCGAAATTTTATAGAGGTCCTAGCGGATGTTACTCGGCCGATCCCGAAGTTATTTTCCTGTTCTGTACTTTTTATGAATGAAAGGGAAAGAACGAAACACTTACCACGACACAGGGCGAGGCATTAAATGACACACTGACATTCGTGTGTCTCCATGCTATTAACATGCGAAGTTTCCATTTCGGAAATGTACTCTTTTTATTTGCTTTATTTAATCAATCACTGCTGCTGTTTTTGTTGCCAGCATCGTTTACTCTACTGCCACCTTTCATTTTCAATATGAAATGCTGAAAACACAAAACGCAGATACAAACACCCTGTTTCTTAATTTTAAAAAAAATTCTTACCTTTTAATTAATTTCAACTGACATTTGTCATTTTATGTCAAATTTGACAATAGGTAGGCTCAAAATCAAACCGGGTTAAACCATTTTAAACCCGGGTTAAATGAATTTTGAATTTTTAATTTTTCATTGTTCACATCACAGTAATTATATTGCGCATTTGTCATGTTGTGCTTCACAATACGAAAAATAGCGTTACGGATCACTTCACTACAAAAAATGGTGTTTGAATCGAGAGATGAAACATTGAATGTTGGTGCTTATATCCCTAATAGAAACCTTACAAAATCGGCTTATAACCTACTTTCCCGACGCTTCTGAATTCGACAATAAGCGAAGGTGGTGGATACTAAGTCCTTTTTCTTGATATATCCATACATTCAGAAGGAAAAACGGACGGAATTCCGAAAATGCGGTTTCAATCGCAGAGTACCCAGATCTTGCAAGAGAACCTCTCAGGTTATTAGTACCGTTTGCTATATCCTTTCTTTGTGAGTTTACGTTTTCTTCCATGCTGAACATAAAGACTAAGGCCAGAAACAGAAGGTGATGACTTAATTCAGCTTAGGTGTACCCCAAGGATAAGTTTTCACACCTAAGCTTTTTTTTGGGCATTTATCAATGACACTTTGGCTTCAAGAACAGTTTCTGTTTGATTGTCACAAGTAAAAAACCTTGCGCATATGTCACAGGCTCATTTATGATGGTACAAGTATGATGGAGTCCAGTGATTGCAGGTATTTGGTTGGTATTGAAAAGGTAACTTTAAAGGATTGAATGGAGACTGTTTCACTCGACAAGCCACCAAGGTTGATTCTACCACTTTCATCAAGGCCAGTTAACTACCACAAAAACGACCTTTGCTCATAAATAGCTCTAAGAAGTTGTATGATTGGAAAATGATAACAATTTAAAACCCTTTCGACCTAAAAAATGCTTTCAAAAGCCTTCAACACAATTACGAGAACATCACTTCTAATGTCAATGGGATTATAAATTTGTAAGTCCTATTGCACGTCTTCTCGTTCAGTTATAACTGCATTCACTTCGTGCTGGTATTTCAACCAATCCTTTTCAAGGATTGCTTATTAGTCGGTTTCTCTAACTGTCCTCCTACTTAGATATATTCTCCTCAAGAGAACACTACAGCTAAGTGCCGTCAAGTCGCATCACACTACACCACTTCAGTTTGCTCATTTGTCCTTTCTTAAATCCTTAATAATTTCCATTTACTTGACATTGAGAAATAAGGCAACCAGAAAAATGGCCACCTTGGCATTCGAAACGAATTGAATGCCAGCCAAGTTGCCAAAGTCCACTATACACAGCCCACAGCCACCCATACCATACCCCAACACCACCGGCAAGCCTTTTTAACTGGTTTTCTATCTTGCATTCTCGCCTTTCAATTACTTTTATTATCATGGCTTCCATTGTGTTATTAACAGGAGCAAATATTTGCATTGCAATGCAGTTATGTGTGTAACGGTTATGAAGCAAAATGAAAACGAAAGAGCCAAAGCCATAAAGAATCACGTGGGAATTGAGAAAGTTAGAGCGCAACAAAGAGAGGCACCTGTCATGCGCGCTTTCACTTGTCAGTGTCAACATTTATATTCACCACACTGCAAATGGTGAATGCAGAATGACTGCTCACCTTCGCCATTCTGGGATATCGTTCAGTTAAGGGACGATTTTTGCGCGATTCGGTCGTGGGAGGTCATTTTGTTTTGCAAATTATTATTCTGCTCGTGCTATCGGACTCGAAGGACCAGGATTTTTTTTCTCTGTTATTTCCCCTCTCTGATTAATATTTATAAGCGGGACAGTAGTTTAATGTCAATAATAATCGTGTGCAATTAAGAAAACAAAGTGTGAGCGGTTTGGTAATACTCGTACATCGTCGGGTGTAAAGGATTAATTGCTTCGCCCACAGAGTGACCACAATCGATAGTGGGTAATTTAATTAAGCGAAGCAATTTGGTTTGCGTTGTTTTTTTCTGTTGTCTCTGCGTCTAGTTTTGAGCCTGTACGTCAGTTGAGTGGTAATCGAATTTGAACCAATTCCAAGTGTCTAACTATTAACGCCGGTTGTGTCCTGAAGGCATCGAGCGTTTGGTATGCATTAAAGTGTTTCCCTTAAAGGACCTCGAGGTTTGGTGTCATCACTTAGAGGAAGTGTCACTATATCGCAGGACAACGTAGTCCCTGGACAGATTTGGAACAATTTACTCGGCAAAATGGAAAGGTAAGGTGATTTTTTTTTATTGTTTTTATCCAGCAAAGGGGTTGCAGTATTTACGTCAAACATTTTTATGGTCTACTATGGTCCTATGGCTTCTATGGGTGCGTTGACTGTTTCTTTTGTTTTTTTGTAGTTTTATTGTTGTTGTTGCCTGAACGCGTGTTAAGAATTGACTGATGTCAGGAGAGGTCTATACTGGGTGTGCGCCTGAGGGGGTTGATGTTTTCTTTTGTTTCTTAATGAACATTTGCGCCCCTTCCTACACCCTCGCGTAAGGGTTGGTTATACTTATGGGTGCGCTGCAGTGGGAGTATGAGCAGAATCGTTTCCATTTATTTTGTTTTACCATTTTTTTTGCTGTTTCTGTTTGGTCAGTAATATTAGAAGAAGGAAATTGTAGAAATGTTCATGCTTTTGATGTTTAGCTGAGTATTAGAATTAGTGTGTGTGGGCCATGGTGATGCACTTAGAAATACATGTAACACGGGGTAGATTGGGTACATAAATGTGGCGATATTTGTTCAAAGAGGTGAAGCAGAATTGTTCAATGGGCTAGAAAGAGGAAGTACTAGAAAGTTTGCCAAGGGGTTGGTTGGGTAGAAGAATTGTGGTGGTGACTCTTTAGCTTAAAAATGAAGCATGCACAAACCTGCTGCAGTTTTAGAAAAGTTTCAAGTGGAACGAGGAGTTTTTTTTATAATAAATTTCTACACTCAGGGGTAGAATGAAGTCGGAAACTAGAACACTAATCCCTGAATGTTTAGGGGAATGGTAGCTCAGACGCGAATATCTCTGGGTGTTTGCCTTTTATCTGTTTCACAGAAGGTGCAGTTTCCTGTCTGAGAACTTTATGGTTGAATAGTCCGTGAGTTATGCTCAGAGCTAGAAGCAAAAAAAAGTCCTGTATTTCCGCATGCACTTCGTTAAAATATGCGGTTTGCTTGTGTATCTGGAAGTTGTTCCAGAGAAAGAATGTTGAAATAAAAGATATTTTTGAGCTTCAACTGTTTGGGCATTCATCTGTGTAATCTGGAAGAAACGGCAGTCTTCTGGGAGCTTAAGAACTTCAACCAAAAAAAAAATCTGAGCAAAAGCAGTTTTTCATCCTTGCTGGCTTTCTGATAGAACACTCTAAGTCGTAAGTCTTGCAGAGTTAGGGGCTGAAAGAAAATTAATCCTGCAGATGAAATCTAACGAAGAGTATAGGTATTTAGCTCCAGAGCATAGGTCAGGAAACTTCCAGCCAGTATTTCTTAAAAAAATATACACCGTAGAGACCTATTTTATAGACTTCCATACATACTCGTCCCGGTGAAGATGACAGTTCTCGAACACTTCTTCCATCTTAAATGATTTCTGGCAAAGATCAAACGGGCACACAGTGTGGCAAATGGACTTTTTTGCTTGCAAAAATCATAGCTCCTAAACGAAAAAAGATATCGGGATAATTGTTAAAAGTGATAAAAGTTTGAAGAAAATTTCCAAGGCTATAAAATTTGGAAATTTTAAGAAAAAATGTTTACAGGGTGTTTCAGAATCTACTGCCCTTTTCCAAAGGGAATGGTCTTAATATTTTACCTCAAAAATTGTCAAAAGTAGGTAACTGAAGTAAATACAGTTTGTCTAAAAGTCAAACAAAGTTACAGTGGTGCATAAAATTAAACGAACAATACATTTTTTAAATATTTTTGCAGGTGTATCAAAAGCCCTCTTTTTTATTTTGCTGCACATTAGAGTGCAAATATGTATATCTACTATTTCAGTGGAATTTTTGAGTCAAGAAAATATTTTAAGTGGTTTAATGCTAAAAAAATGATAAAGTTTAGGAAAAGGGTTTAGGGGCTCCCTGAAATTACGCCAAAAGAAAATACGCCAAAAAGTGTTTTGGAAAAGAGCCAAAATAATTGTGGAGTAAAGTTTTTGGAAAAACGCCAAAAACCAAAAAGGAAAATCCGCCAGAATGCAAGGAAATTACGCCAAATTTGTGGAAAAAAAGCCAAAAAGTAAAATAGAAATTACGCCAGAAAAAGTTTGCCTTTTTTGGTTTCAATTCCAAATTCGGTTTGGATTTCATAACAAATATATTCTGCATGTTTCAGCTCAATCGGATGGTTTTGAAATTTTGGTGTTCCAGCGCCATCTATCGGAAAACTTGAAAACTTTTGATGTACGAACATTTCTCACTTCATTACAAATATATTCTCTCTATTTTGCGACAAAACAACATGCACAATGAGTAAACACATGAATTTCACGAGTACCTGGTACTCACGCCTTTTTTTCTTTTCTATTTAAAAAAAAAAAGGCCAACTACTTTTTTGGGATTTTTTCCTTTTCAATTTGGAAAAAAGTCCAAAAAATGTTCTGGCGTTTTTTCCAAACAATTTTTTTTTGCGTTTCTTCATATTTCATATATGGAAAAAATGTCTAAAAAATTATGGAAAAAATGCCAAAATTCTCAGCATTTACGCCAAACTATTTGGGTGATTTTTCCTAGGAAAAAACGCCACAACTTTGTATGGAGATTTTCGGGCTTTTTTTGGCGTAATTTCAGGGAGCCGGGTTTAGGTACAGGGTGTTCCAGAATTTCATGTTCAACGAAAATATATTTAACCAAAGGGGTAAAAATAGTAGATATTTAACTTTAAAATTAAATTCAAATATTAATGTTTGTAGATTGTAGTAACTGCAGAGTATTTCAAAACTTATTTAAGCGAAGACGTGGAGGAAAAAAAAATTTTTTTTGTGTTGCAAACATTTTTATTTTATTAAGTGGCACATCAACATAATAAACCATTTCAATAATATATTTTAACAGTGGAGAATAAATAAATAAATAATTAAAAATTAATAACAAAAGAAAAACTAGATTTCTTTGAATCTTTCGTCAAAGTCCGGAATAATTTCTAGTAAACTAATCATTTCTAGAGATTATCGTGCAGTTTTGACATCCCTTAGCGAAGAAATAAGAGGGTCCGATGAGGCTGCAAGCATATTAAATAGGTCTTCATTCTGCTTCGACCGGACATTATCGAACTTTTTTTTTAAACTCAACATAAAGTCAAAAAAGTGTGCTAAAAACATGTTTTCAAAAAACCACTAAATTTCAAAAAATTCAAATTCCAAAAAATAAAAATAAGTTGTATTTAAATTAAAAACAACCATATGTACCAAGTAAGTAAAAAACCAATGTGTTTTTAACCACTATACCAAATTTGTACAAAAAAAAATCAATTTTTCGTTTACACTAAAAATAACCTAACTTTAACTGGCTGTACTTATCATACCAATTAATTATACAAATTTTATATTTTTTCGGTTTCTTGAGGTCCAAACAATTCTTAATCCAGAAGATAAGCTTTTTTTGCAAGTACATTTGCAAAAATGTCCCACAGCGCGACGTTGAAATAGAGTGGGGTTTCTCTTAAAACGCTTTAGTTGAAGATGTTTCGCTTTAGCTAACACACTCTGCCAAGTCCTTAGTTTTCTGTCCATATTCGAAATCCCTGTGGATACCGCGATCTCTCTTTTGTTGTTGATGTCGAATTTGACGCTTCTCTTAGTACGGAGGGCCGGCCGATATGCTGGTGTCAGGCTATATTTTCGTCCAGCTAGCCACGTTTCTTTTCTGGATCCTTTAAATTGTTTGAAATAACTTTGTTGACATACTTTTTTTTTAATATTTTGGATCTCCGTTTGGTTTAACATTTTTCCTGGCCCCATTTTGAACTTTTTTACTTTAAATATAATACATTGAAACCACCCTTAGGTGGATAGTGAAGGTGACAACATTGCTGTCCACCTAAGGGTGTTGTCCGTTCTTAATTTATCAAACAACAAAAACACTGGAACTTTATTTGAAACGAATCACAGAACAAAAAATGAAAACAAAATCAAACAAAGATTGGGAATCCTTACAAAGGACTTCTGTCGGAGCTGAATGGATGAGAAAGAAGAAGAATCCCTCTTATATATGTTATACCTAACTGTACTTACGATTTAATGTATCTGTTCTCTGCAACATGCTTCTGAGTTTGGTTTTCGTTTTCGTTCGCATATTCAAACAGTGTGGGTATCTATAAAATATAGCGTTATTTCTGTTGTATTTGAGCAAGTATGTTTCTTTCAAATTCATATGAAAATAAAAATAAAAACTCATTGTGAAGCTACAGAGAATTTTTTTGGTTTTGTCCGTTTATTGGAATTAAATGAAAAGCAGATATGCGTGTCCGCATCCAATCAAGCAGACGTTTACTGTATGCAATCTGAAATATAAAAGTTTGGTTAGGAAAATGTGTCCGTCTAAAGGATCGGTTCGTCCAAGGAAGCTGTCTGTAATGGGAGATTTCACTGTACTGACTAACAACTCACTCGGCGAATGGAATTCGCAATTGAAGTTTCAAAGTATGTACTTATACCTAGTCTCAGCCACTTGTCGCGGGTAATTAGGGACAAATTCCAAGAAAATTAAGGGAAAAAGGATCTATGTAGGTTAGGTTAGGTTTAGAAGGGTGTGTGATTAAACGAGCAATCATTTCCACTCGGAGACCCGAAGGTCCGTTGTGAATCCTCTCATAGTTTGAGAGTAAATCCTCTTTCTACCAACTCGTAAACCAGTTTGTGCTCTTGATGAATCGCAGAAGATCCGATATCTTAGAATTTACGAGTTCTGTTATGTCTTCCAGGAATCTATGACCTAAAATACGGAGGGTTCGTTCTTGAAGGGCAGGACAGTAGCAGAGCAGATGTTGGATCGATTCGCTTTCTTCCTCATCTCCGCAGCTTCTACAGATTTCGTTGGACTAAGGTAGCCATTTGCTTATCATGTGACCTACAGGGTACAGTGTCCTGTGATTATTCTGGTGCTTAAGCGTATGGAGGATTTATTCAGATGTAACATCGTCTTTGTCCTATTAAGATCAAGTTTCGGCCATAAAGAGCGAGATGTGATGCAGTGGTTGGTCTCTTTTTCGAATATATATTGCTCATGGCTGATCCAGCTCTAGCTAGTTCGTCTGCTATCTCGTTCCCTTCAATATTGCTATGTCTGGGACAGTACAATACAGTCTAACATTGTGGTGCCTTATGGCATTTAGTGCATTGCGACATTTTTGGACTTTGATTTTCTTGTGTTCGATCCTATTGCTTTCAGAGCTGGCTGACTATCCATCAGAATGGTTATCTCTGACGGAGGGAGGTCGCTTCCTTTTATGAATATTGCGGTCTTTTCGATTGCTAGTAATTCCGTCTGGAAAACGCAGCAAGTATCCGGTAGTCTGAAAGATTCCCGTTTATTTAGTGTATCTGAGTAGAACTCTGCTCCAGTAAGTCCATTTTTGAGCCGTCGGTCGGTGAAGAGTGCTATCTCCCGGTCACCTGATCACTTTGTTTGATAGGCAGTCTTCCCTACTGGGAAATAGGATTGGTACGTTCAAGTTAAAGTCATAGTGAGGAGTAATGTAGTCTGAGGTCTTGGTTAGAGTTTCAGGATTGCATCTCCTCAGCGCCTGTATTTTTCCGAGTATCGTTGCATGTCCATACGTGATTTGTTTTAGCAAATCAAGTTTACGCCGAGTGCTGCTAATTGCACTTTAGCGAGTTTGTTTATGTAGCTTTTTACTTTTGCAATATACAGTCAATGGTATAAAATCGAACATTATGTATTTCAGAAGAATGTAAAACTGTAACGTTTCGTTGCACACTTTGATATCAAAAGATCCTTGGATTCGACTTGTTATAAAATTCGTTTCTTTGACTATAATAACACAATGTTTGGTGTGAAACGTCCTTATGTTCGGACCGCAAACGCATAACAGTGTGTTAACATTATCGACCAACTGCATTGGGTTAGTTCATTTTTATTTCATCTTTTCCATAAAAAACAATCTTTAGTACTTTAAGTTTTCAGAAGGAATGAATATCCTGATATGTACAGACTATTGAGTCAAATCATCGCCATCATCTCTATCCATGATTTTGTGATTAGACCTCACATCTCTTCCCCCCCACCACTTCAAAAAGCGCAAAAAAATAAAAATAAAAAAAAAAACAATCCCCAGACTAGACAATGGCTTCCAACTGCAAATTACCCCGTTCTACCACGATTCGAAACTCCACCATCAATGGCATCTACCTTCGCATTAAAAGCTTTTACCAGAAGGACGGGACAAACGTTTTTATTTCCAGTTAAATCGTCAACACTTCCCTCTAATGTTGAAAATAATTACCTATCTATTCTGGTTTCACCGTTCATTAGATAGGAGTATATCGAGTTACGATGTGTTCGTTCGTATGTAGCCATAATAACCTTTTGACGATGCATAAACACTGCCCATTGGACTTAGGCCACCTCTGGCCTTCTCCACGGTAATGTGAACAAGTAAGCTTTACGTTGGGTAATCCACTTGTCCTCTCGTTTGGAAAATTTAAACAAAAATGTGAGGTGAAGTGCAAAACAAATAGATACTCCCCAAGAGTGTCCTTTATATCGTGTTTTATTTTTTTTTTTGCATTTTTTTTTCGTATGACTGGATTGTAATTCTAAACCGAAAGCGGATGAAGCTCGTAGCACCGAAGGCTAGTTCAGAGGTCAAAGAAAATTAATTACTAACGGTTTTTCTCTGTCGAGTCTTCAATTTCATTCCCATTCCGCAGGTGGATGTGAAATGATGATGACAGGGGAACGGGTAGCAGTCACGGCAAGGTAACATAGCACCATGTTCTAAGAGTGCCTTGCCTTAGAGGTTTAGTGTAATCCCCGACTACATGCAATTTGTATTGGAAACGTTTTTTTTTTTTTTTTGTTTTTCATTGTATTTTCAATTAAAGAATAGATACTCGCACAAAGCTACACAGATACTCGTAGTTATAAGAACTGTTAAAGAGGGTTCTTAGTACTTCAATTTATTTGCTGTGATGGATGGCAGTAAGTCCTTCCTCATGCAGACAGTTTTTTGCACAACGAATCGAAATCATTTTACTTCTGCGGAAGGATGGGGTAAAAATTTGCATTTACAGTTAAGTGACAAGTGAATTTGCATGTAAATAGTGTTTAATTCCATAGTGAGACTATTGGTCTGTTGGTGAGCAAGTAGGGTGGTGGATTTAAACAAATTTTGGTGAGACAGCTACATATCTACTAACTAAAAATTAAAATGAATTTTAAATTTAAGTTTAAATTTTCAAACAGTGGAGTGTAGAAGTAGAGTAGTAACTACATTTTATCCAAACCTTTTTTTTTTTGATAGCTAAACGATGTGTAAATTACACCACATTTTATCGGGATGCTTGTAAAAACATTATCTATTAGAGTATTTTCTCTCGCAGTAAATTCTTGTATCAATGGGCTTAAACCAATGGATGCAAGGTATAGCGTCAGCTCATTTCTAGTGTTTTTTTCTGTTTTTTGTTTCTTTTTAATTTTTATTATTATTATTATTATTATTATTTCATTGAAGTAGTAGCTGCAAGAAGAGTAGCTGCAAGTTGATATTACAGTGGACGTCCAGTATAACGAATTATATAATGCAGTCATTCGTTATAACGAAAAATTCGTTCTATCGATCGTCTTTTTTTTTGCTAATCAATACACTTTAATTAATTAATTTCCAACAGATATATTCGGAATAAATGTATACAAAAATATTTTATATTTTTTTTTAATGTTTCACATGTTTTGATCAAAATACCAAAGTAAGTCAAGTTTCGCACTCTTGCCCCGAAGTCACTCGAACTAAGTTCTTTGGCAGCCTTCCATGGGCTTGGGTTATCAATTTCCTTTCCGTTTGTGTTTAGTAGATACGAGGCATTTTTCTGGAAAAATGAAAACAGAAAGATAGTTCAGCTACGAGCTACCACCTATCGCCTATGACTGTGATGTGCTCGTTGCATCTTTCGATAGAAGGTAATAGCCTAAAAATTGTTATTATTATAAAAAGTTAAACACTGGGTAAGAAAGCACTGCGCACTCTTTCCCTAAACGCTACTTTTTTTTCATTGTATTGAAAATCTAAGAACGAATAATATTATCAACCAAAATTGTATCCTAAATCAAACACACATATACACTGTTTATGCCTATATACTACTTATGGGGTATCGAGTTGCCAAACTTTCCTGACACACTTTTAAAAATTAACTTTTTTAGGGTTCCGTACCCCTATGGTAATACTGTAGGGGGAGTAAAACAAAAATCAGCGTCCGCTTCGTTATAAGATCGTTTATTGACTGCTAATCGCTGTTACCAAGTAATGCATTTATGTATTAAGTATGTGAGCACATATTATGTATGTACATTAAAATGGCAAATGTTGCTAACAGAACTAGAGAAATTTCTGGTAAATCATACTATTAGGTGGCCGGACTTAGACTAATACCAAATATGTATATGAAATTAATATCGTAATTACAGTGTGGTTGAGAAGTATGAGACTCTCAAAAAATTATTCTATGTTCGACTACAATACGGAACCATTATAACTTCGGTCTAACTCAAAAATGTCTGTCACGATAAAAACATTAAGAACCGTTCTTCCTAGAAACTTGAAATTCGGCACACTTATACATTATGGTGGTCCATCTCCACATACATGGACAAAATATTACTCAAAAATATTGTGAAACAACTATAAATGAGTAACATGTTATCTTAAAAAAGAAATTTTTTGAAAAAGATATCATGTGGGATACCATTTGAAAGGACTCAAAACAAAGATTCCAAAAATATTTTTATTATTTTTTTTAATTTTTTTCGCTAGAAACTTTGGGAGTTATTGCCAAAAAAAGTGTGAAAAATATCATAGAAAAAGCACCAGAATTTTTTCTCAGAAACTACTTAAGTCAAAAATATGAAAAAATCATAGATCGTAGGTGATTAACTATATTTAAAAAAAAAAACAGAGCGAGTCTCGTAAGTTGTATAGTTTTTGAGATTATCACTACTCGATTAACAATAATTTTAGGAAAATTAAATAAAAAAAAAAAATACGAATTTTGCCAGGAAACGAACCTGAGACCCCTGAACTCAGTAGTACAGCGCAAAAAAGGCTAATGGACGCGCTTCAAACTCAGCCGCGTTCTAATGTTTATCAAATTTCTCATAGTGAATAATATTACTTATTATAAGTTTGTAAAGAGAATATAGAGGTGGGTCGTTTTCGTTTTTTGTGTTAACGAAACGAAACAGCTATACAAAATATAACAAGTTTTAAAACTACGGAACCCTTTGAGCGCGAGTCTGACTCGCACTTAGCCGGTTTTTTTTTTAACAAAATCCGACTTTTTTTTCCTTGTTGATTTTCTTTGTACTGTTAATTGGAAAATTTTCGTAGAAGTTGTTCATCATTGGCGGTTAGTGAAGCACACATTTTCTCATTTAGCGATTGCGGCTAATTCTTTCACAGATGGAGAAAATGGCACTGCGTAATCTTACCCGCTGCGCACTCTTACCGCAAACGACTCTATGTACATAGTATAAATTAAACATTTGCTAACGTCAACCAACTTGGTTTTTAATTGTTCACGTTTTCGCGAGTGTACTGTAAAATTCAAAATTTCTCTTCACTTTGAAAAACAATTTATTAAAATTAATTCTACATCCCCGTACCCCATTCAAAAGATGTTATTCGTTAGATTTTCGGAATATCAACGTCAGGAGCGTACCTAGTCAAGAGTCAAATTATGGTACTGACACAGTTTACGAACTCATATTTCGAAATCTCTTTTAAATCGAAACAATTCAAGGAAAATATATAAACTCACTCTATTGTTTATCGCTTGACGTCGTCGTCGTCGTCGTCGTCGTTGGTTGATATGTAACAGGTATCGAAAACCATTATCCCTCATAATTTAAATTGGTTTTCTCTTATCGCAACGGTAAAGGAGCTCATGGTGACATTCAAAAAGTTTCCTCATTTCGTCTTCAATTCATCGGTAAATACACACACATACACATACATGCGAGTACATAAAGTATGTTCGAGTAATATTCTAATTCCAATCTAAATATTCCACACAATTCCACCGCACCACATTCGCACATGTAATGGAATTTCCCAGCAGCCAAATCGGTGATATAAATTCAATCATTTGCTCCCTACCGGTCCTGCCAGCAGCTATCCAATCAATACACACATTCCTCGCATTCCTCAAGTGCCAAGGATTCGCTCTTCCACTCTCATTTGGAAAAAGAAAAACAGCGGCAGCGATACCTCGGGATCGGGTATAAGTAAGGAGCATTTCTTCAAAGAATTTTAAGGATTCCTGTCTCTCTTTTCCGCACAGAAGTAATAAGCGCCCTCCTGCTGGGTATTTTTTTTGTTTGTTGCCTCCTTTCGGTTGAAATGTCCTGAATGAAAGAAATAAAGTAACGCGTAAAGAAATGTACCCAGGTACACGTTTAATATCCTGCGAGAAACTCATTTGAATACTTTTCACTTTAACGGAATCGCATTTACTGGGGACACGCCACTGGAAATGGAATCGCCATCATTAGGGGAGTAATAACGAACGACAAACGAAAGCGAAACGGTTTCTTTCCTTTCAGCACTTTAAAGTTTCGCGTTTAAAAAACACATAAAGAGCTCCATACGTACATACATACGTACATCCATACGTACATACATACGTACATTGAAAACAAGGATAAGCCTATGTAGTTGTTCCCTGTTTTTTAACTACCATCATGACACAGACTTTTTATTGTCAAGTTACTTTGGTTAGCGGGGTTCCCCTTTTCTTTCTCTTCTGGAAAACCATTGTTCTATTGTTGGTTATGTTCGGAACATTTTACAACTTGACTTTTTCAAAAGTTTAAATATTAACACTTATTCTAGATTTTTCCAGAAGAACTTCGCCTCAAGGAGAGAATATTTAATTATGCAGTTGCACAGTATTATGTGTGTTTTGACGAACTTTTTGACTTTTATTCTTTTTATATATAAGTACGAGTATAATTTTAAATATTTTATTATAAGCATTTTTTGAAGTGAATACTTCTTTAGCGACGTGTTTGTTTTGAAAATGAGTTACGGTAAATGTGTTACGATAAATTTCGATAAATTTCGATAAATGTGTTTCGATAACGGGAAAATAATTCCATACTGGGGAAATTATGTATACAGAAAACATGAGCTGTCTGTCTGTCTGTATGTCTGTCTGTCCGTCCATCCATCTGCCTGGCTGCCTGTCTGTCTGTCCGTCTATCTGTCCGTCTGTCTATCTGTCCGTCTGTCCCTGTCCATCCGTCTGTCTGTCAGTTTGTCCGTCTGTTCGTCCGTCCGTCTGTCGGTCTGTTTGTCCGCCTGTCCGGCCGTCCGTCCGTCTGTCTCTCGGTCTGTCTGTCTGTCTGTTTACATTTTCACGTGTAAACCGCTGAACCAATTGTAATGTAATTTGGCAAAGAGATAGTCTGGGACCTGAGGAAGGACATATGCAAAAAGAAAACTGTCCGCTAGGTGGCGCTGGAGTCAAGTTATTTACAACTTCTTTATTAATTGACCAAAATGACTTATATTCACAGTTTATGTTGGTATAGTGCCTAAAGAGAAAACTATGTGGACAACTCAGAAGGATGTTTCATACCTCAAATCAATCATGGGAAAATGTACTAAATTCACCCATTCATTTTTGTTTTTCAATCCGATAAGCAATTATTGAGTTAGGGCTGAATAATAATAATTCTCCTTTCAAATACGCAATTTTTTCACTGTTTTCTAAAAACCATTTAATTTTCCGGCCGTAGTTGCAAGGTCGGTTTATCCGCGTAGGAGGAGCTTTTGGTAATCAATTAATGGAATTTTCCTTTTCTGTTTTTAGCTCAAGCACATCAGAGAGAAATGTGAAAAACGTTTTCTTTATTTTAGTCGTGGGATGAAGAACAATGTTAAAATGTCAATGTCAATGTGACAGTAACGACTGACAGCAAAGGAAATTTCAAGAGTACATGACTAGGTACTGTCACTGAGCAGTCAAAGTATTTGATGGGAACATTTCCAGATGCAACGATAACTTAATTTACCTTTACTGCTAGAAGTGCAATTCTGCATTTATCAGCCTTTATGGTATTTGTATACGTATTTGTATTGGTGACTTTGTGAAAACGTACACATTACCCGGTTATGGTGGCTTTTTCTTCCTACGTCATGGGAGTAATATAGGTATACATAAGTATAGAGGATTCACCTGTGATTTGATGAAACAGTTTATTTAGACGTCAGCACAAAAAACCAGCAAACTAATCCGGGCAATGGCAGGACATGATAGTCACATAAAAAAAGTTCTACAGGCCGCAGTATCATCGCGTTCTCCACAGGAGTAGGATGCAGTTCCTAAGATGCTCCCGTAGTGACCATTCCCGAAATCATGTGCCTTGATTTAGGCCATGAGAATATAATGTACATATATCCAATTAAAGAAACATGGACTTATTTACTACTGCTCTTAAGGGGGTATTCTAGTCTAGCGGTACAAATTTTGGGTATTTTTTAAAATTCGATAAAAAAAAAACTAAGAAGTATCCATACTCGGTCCCTTACTGTTTTCCATGTATGTAAACGAGATTCCCTCTATCGTTGAGAACTGTTCGTCTCTCAAAAACAAACATTGTAATGAAAATTAATTTTTATTGAGATTATATAACTGAAAACTTTTAACTTAAAATAAGTAAGAAGAACTTAAATTCCTTTTTAATTTAATTTTTATTAAGCACCGTTCGTGTGCTGCTGTTAAGTGAGTTCGATGAAAAACTAAAATACAATTTCATTACCCTAAGCTTCAGTCCCTACGATTCCCCACTTCAATGATGTGCTGACTATGCAGCTCGTGCAAGATATTAAGTTGCCCGCTTCCGTTGATCGTCGTTGGCGACGACGAATGTTTGCAAAGCAGCTGAGTAAGGAAATCCGATGTTGTGTAAGGCAGCTGTATGTGGATATTCGATGTTGATGACCGCTTATGGAGTTGCTAGATCAGCGGTATGTGGCTGTTGCGAACCCATTGTGTTAACTTATACACTTTTTAGTGTTTAAAATAACTTAAAGTTCAGAATCGAGGCACTCCTGGCACACAGCCCGGCTATGTTTGCCGCAGAGGGGGTTTCGACACCTGCCACAACTGATTTTCGTCTCCCGTCCTCGTCCATTATCCGTTGGACAGATTGCACATCTCTTTTCTGTAGTACCTATTACCTAATAGCAGCATTTGGCTCTATTTTGAATTGATTATGGTAGATGACGGTATAAACGAACGAATATCAGACGGAGCGGTCTTAAGTCACATACGACATTAGGAAAAGAATTATTAAATAAATCACTTCAAATTCCAGGACCTTGTACATTACCAAATAGGAAAAAAAAACTAAAAAACTAAAAATCCAAAAAACTTTTTATTGGAGATGACGCTTTCGCTCTGACAGATAATTTTATGAAAATGTATAGCCAAACAGGGTTAAACGGAAAATCGAATTTTCAATTATCGCATTGTAGAAAATGCTTCAAAATACTACAACATTGGCTCTACTGAGTCGTCTACACCTGAACACACTCTTTTCAGAATCAGAAATTCTTTTCAGCTCATTTCTGAAATATGTAAGTGGGTAGAGAATTGAGTTTTTGAACCAACTGCGGTTTATAAGCTTCCGGATATGTTTCTCTGTAGGTACTTGGAGAGCATTTTTCCGTATTGTTAATTTTTTTTTTTCAAATTTTGTTGCTGTAGTCTATGCTCTTGATATTCCATAAAGCCGGCAGAGTTTCATATACAGTAAAACCTCCTAATTGGGACACTCCGTAATCGGGACGACCTCCCAATCGGGACAACCTATTTGCCAACCCTAAAAGTTTTCATACAATATACCCTCTGTAATCGGGACACTGAAATCGGGCCACCTCTTAATTGGGACACTCAATTTAACTTTCCTAGAACCTCCATAATTGAGCCAAACCTCAGGAAATATGACTTCTCTAATCGGGACAGTTCGAGTTGAACCTCTCAATTGGGACACTAGATCCGAAAAAAAGCAATTGTGACTTCTCTAATCGGGACAGTAAAATTCCATTAACTAAATGTTCACAGCTGCATCTCATTCTACAAATTTTCAAACCGTTATATTTTTACAGAAGAGTGACTATATCGGAGACAGAAAACAACAGAGCAACGTTTTATTTATTTTCATTGAATATTAGACATTGGTACCGTGCAGTTGCAGTTGTTTTTGTGTGTATACAATACATTTTTTAAACTTTTTCGTATGCATAAGCGTTGAATTTCGCGCAATGAGATACTACTACATACATTTTTATAACTTTTCATAAAATAAATGTCGTTTTATTTCAATAAGGTATGATTTTGCAAACGAGATAGGGCATTCCATACTTGGTTTAATTGAAAATAGCAGTTTTTTCTTAAGTAGGTAGTTGTGTTTTTCTATATTTTTTATACAAACTTCTATAATTGGGACATCTCCTAATCGGGACAGGAAAGAGTCGGTCCCATCAGTGTCCCAATTAGAGAGGTTTTACTGTACTTCAATACACTCCAAAATAAATTTTCTATTATCCTCTTTTGTTTTTATCGACATTTGTACTTAATCACTCGCGGAGGTGTTTAGTGCACGACACTTCAAAAACAAATTATCAAATATTGTGCGGTATTACCCACAGACGATACAATTTTTTATATTGCGCAATAAATATCAAACTAATTTTGATTTTCCACAATGTATATTGCACAACCTTCAATATTGTCTACAGATAATCAAAAATATTTACCAAATATTGCACAATAATATTGATCGTCTAGGGGCCGCTTTAGCGAAATAAAAGTGAATTAGTTTTTCGTGGAAATATTATTTAATAGTTAAAAAAGGAGAAGAGAGGATTTGCCCCACTTTTCAAATTATTTACTACTGCCTGACCCGTACTCGCCTTGCTTCGCCCGCCTGCCATGTTTCACCCGTATTTAAATGCTTTTTTGGTAGGTCCAAATGATTTTTCGAAGCTGAAGTCTTAAAAAAAATGTTTTTTAACTTTCTAACATACCAGGAAATCGGAAAACATATTAGACCGGTACTTTGTGTCACAAATGATTCTATTATTAATTAATGTTCCTTAAAAGTTTTTCTTCTTTCTGTTTTTTGTTAACATCTACTATGAATAAATGGGTTTTCAAAAAAAAAAAAAAATTTAACCGTTCTAGATCGATTTTCTCAAAAATCCCTCTAGCTTGCACTAATTTTGATCGCCCGTGAAAATTCGACATAGAGGGATTCGCCTGTATTGTCTCCACCGAGTGCAGATTCGAGATCATGATTAATGCGTTTGCTTTTGGAAAAATGGGGATTGCAATGAAGTAGAAATCTTCCGCCAATGTAGAAGGAATCTTCCCCGGCGTGCGCACAACAAAGTTTTTTTTTGCACATTCCCAAAGTTTTACCGCAAATGGATGGACGATGCGCGAACAAATAAAAGAGGAACACACAAACATTGCTTTTAATATACTTTTAATATACATTTGAGCATAGCACAGCTCCAGGATAACGCGGAAGGATGATTCATACCTCAAATGAATCAATGGAAAAGTTACTAAATTTATTCAGCTAGAGCTGAATAATTATAATTTTCGTTACAGATATGCAGATATTTTTCAATATTTTGTAAAAATCCATATCATTTTCGGGGATATAAAGTATAGCAAATGTTGACCAAGAACCTAAGCAATCACTATGTCAAGTTTCATCAAAATCTGTCCATTAGTTTCTGCGTGATGCGCGTTCAAACAGTATAGATATCCTCAATTCCCCGCCAGTTCAAAATAAAAAAAAACAACACAGCAGGTATAGAAGAAAAAAAAAACGCGCGCACACGAAATTATCTCCACTGGTCGTTTCGTTGGTAAAATCGAACGATCGAATTGTATGTCATTTTTAATTGAATGTTTATTTTAATTTAATGCTTATTGTATTGTTCAACTTCTGTATAACGTACGAAGATGATTTATATCTTAAAATGTTTGTACAAAATTGAACTTTATAAGAAATTCCATTCCCATCGGCCAAGGCATTCTAAAGCTCGGAGCTAGAAAGTATTCGTAAAAATACCCTCTGCCCAGATATCAGCTTTGATCTCTGCTTCTGGATAGCAGATAACGATAAAAGCTAAGCTGTATTTTGACATTTTGCAATCCAACTGTGAAAACCGGATTCAATTTCGTGCAGTAGTTTTTAAGGCAAATGGGAACAAAGTCTTTGCAATCGAAAAAAGATACATTTTTATTATAGAAAGGATAAGGATCTGACAGATGCCCCCTTTTGATCACTTAAAGTTTTTCAAAGCCTTTTAGTTTGACGTTTTGCTTCCAGAGCAAACCAGCAAATGTTTGAGTTGTGAGTTGAATTTACACGACTTTTCAACATAATCACTTCATTTGTATCCAGTGAATACAAGTGTCTAAAGCCCACCAATAAAATAAAATGTTTTATTTTACGTTATTCTAAACAAAAGCAAGAAGGGAAAGAAGGCAAAATAAAATATGTATCACAAAAGCAAAACACAAAACGATAAAATAAAACCAAATTAGAACAAGTAACATTAGCGTGTCATTAATTCCGCGGTGCCTCTTCTTTTCCATTTCATTTTTCTACCCAAAACTTTGATCTCCTTTCCTTCCTTCTTATGTCACTCAAATAATCCCGCCACCCACAAAAAACAAAAAAATAAATAAAAATAAAACCGCTTATCGCATTTTCTGTTTTTATTTTCAATCCACCATTTTAGGGGCTCGGCCGATTTTATTAACTTGGGTACGTCGCGTCGCGTTGTCGTACCCTCAGCCTTTTTTAGGGAACAAACACTTTTAAGATGTTACAGCACGCAATGCCATTCAGAGGACGATTTTCCATGTCATTTAGCAGTAAGTGTCTAAGGTCATGAGACCGATGTAATAAGATACACAATCATGCTGATAAATGATCACGAGTTAAATTTGGTTGCACTTGACAAAGTGAAATACTAATTACCGTTAATACATTTCGTTTCTTCCCGCGTCCTTTTCAATTAGAATTTAGGGAGTATCATAAATAGCCTGATTGCTAAATAATGGGAAATAATTATTACTGGGAACGAAGTGGAGGGGAATCGAATAAAAAGCGTTTTGAACTTTTTGTTCAAAAAACAGACATTTTGCTACCGAATTATTTGTTAAGGTTTCTCCGCCCTTGGTTTCCCTGTAGTCGGAGGTTTATATTAACCACAGTAAAGACATCGCATATCAATTAGGACTTTTGTACAATGGTAATTGTAATTGATGAATATACTCCTGCGGTAGTGCTGTAGACTGTAGAGGTAGACGTTCCATGGAAGAGTGAATTAATTGGAAACTGATTTTGAATTCAAATCTGAATTGAAATGGTGAACTTTCGATTATGCGGTGGCCTACTTGTGGTTACCGGAATTCAGCTAATGAATTCAATGAATTTTTGAATTTTAATTTCAATTTTAAAATGAGATTTTATTTTTTTTTCGTGCGGAGGGAATATTTGATATAATTCAAAAATATAATAACACCCAACCACGGTTATTCTGAATGGAAAAAATCACATGTTCATGAGGTGGTTTGTTAATGATATTTTTTTGCAAGTTGTAAAGGTGACTTTTGAGAAATCGAGTAGACAAAGAAGCGTAACATAGCATTTATCAAAGTCATGTCTAATGTCTTCTAAGATATTGACCATGGCTGTAGAAAATCTGTGTTAAGCTCTAAATCCAGATTGAACGCGATACAATTACCGATCTGTGCACCAATGATTTTCTCAAAGGCTTTTGATAGGCACGGTAGGATACGTGATAAAACGTTTGGGTGTTTGCTGGGATTGAACCCGGGCAGCATTTTACTACGCACTTATCATTGCACCACCGTGCTCACAGATTGTAGCTTTGCTAGCAGAAGCTATTTTAGTCACTTCATACATACTTTCAGAAATATACGAAAATATTTCGTTAAATTTTGACATAAGCTGTTGTTACCTATCTATGTTCATTCTGGTTGGACCTTAAGTCTTTGCATGATGATTTGCCAGGGTATACTGAACATAACTGTCATCCCGGCTCATTGAAAATGTGGAACAGTCTACAAAAAGACATCATTTGATAAGATTTATTGTTTGCTGGAGATCTCAGGTTTTTATTTAACGTAAGCTGTGCAAAAGCTTTGTTTAGATCAGGACGAGGACCTGACCACATTATTTGTGCGTATGTAATGAGTTCACGTTGCGTAAATCTGTGCGAGGAAATTAATTCAAAAAAGATAAATCTAAGAGAAGGTACCTAGGAAAGGGTCCGTGATATGCTTAGCTCATTACTACCATTTTTGCCTGCAGTCCTTTCCTGCAGCCAAATTAAGGTGACTTTTCTTGACGTAACTTGAATTTAATCTAAATTTGTAACAACAACAACAATCAACAATATTATCATTATTTCTTTGATTTTAAAAATATTTAATCATTTTGTGAATTATTGTTAAAACTTCTATTTTCTTTTATTTAATTTTAATTGTTGGCAATGCTATGCCAGATATAACCAAACTGAAAGCTCTTTAAGAAAACTAAAAGCTCTTCAAGCAGAAAAGGCTCTTCAAGTCGAGTAAACGCTCTTCTGGCTTAACCCATTTTGGCCCGGTACCAGTTCCTCTGGACATTTTTTCACGATATTTTCAAAAGTAGCTCATATGGACCCCATCAAACCAAAAATGTTAAAAAAACATTTTTCTCTTTAACCGTTTACCTGTTATAACCTGGGTAGTTTACTACCCACTGGGCCAATAAGTATAGAAAAAAAAATTATTTCAAGAAAATCAACATTGCATAAATTAAATAGCTAAGTTATAAGTAGTACGTAGGGGTAAATAACTATGTACTTAATGTTTGTAGTATATTTTCCGAAGCATTTAGAACGCAAACTAGCTAATAATACACTTTATACAAATAAAGGGCGCCTTACTGTGACGAATTTTGCAGCGCTTTTGTCACTAATGCTACCATTGAAATATTGTATTATGCATGTGGATGGGCGATTGCGGTCTGCTCTCAAAACCTCCTTAGCTTCAATTGTGGCTTGACATTTCCCGATTTCGTGACCAAAACAAGCAATTCTCATGCATTGAGCATCATGTTGGAAGATGTGTTGACAAAAAGTGGTCACCACTACTTTTTACTGTGAATACCTCAATAATCGCCTACGGTGATTGATGAGCCGTCTTATTTTGGCAAATGTATCCGATCGAACTTCGTGTTGTCTGATTAATGAATAAGTCATTTGATTGATTCAAATATCGACATTGAAAGATTCTTCGCAATTGATACTCAAAATGTATGCTGAATTGACCAGTACATACAATTTCCATGGAGGAAGTTTATGGTATTCATTGCGGAACAGTGTATCCAAGAATCTCTTCAATTCGTGCAGTTTGAATTGAAGCTGTGCATTATGTTGTGCCGCATATTGGTTATTAAATACTTTTATCATTTAGGTAATGCCATCAGGATGGAAAAGAGAAAACAACTGAGATGACGATTTACCACCTAACCTACGACAATGATAGGTAATAAAAGAGCGTTTTAGCATATTTTATACTTGCTTTAGCAATACCCAATAGCTGTGATATAGATTAAATTCTGGCTGCTTCAGCATCCACTTCCACGTTAAGAATACTCAAAGATACGTTATTCTGACAATGATTAAAAGGTGGCTCCAATCTGGTCTCCGACTCTGCCTCATGAGCATGTAAACCACCCTCCTCTAAATATTCTAGCTCCAAAGTTCCACAGAAATCTATTAAAAGGAGTGCATTGTCGACTTTTGAAGGTACATACACAACATTTGCGTATTCCGTTCTGTGCACCTTATTGACCACATACTCTTCTTCATCAGGTGACTAAAGCAAGGCCATAATCTCCTCCATTTGCATTGTTGTTGTTTTAATCTATGATATCTACTAGTTCACCATTTATTATCTTGACCAAATACTGAATCTGGATGAATCACCTCGAAATGCGGAACAAATAAATAAACAAAAAACGGTAATTTCAAATTGTTTCAATGTTATACATGACTTGTCTTAAAATGAAAAAAATTCTTACATATTGGCCCGTTGGGTAGAAAACTACCCATCAATTTTTGAACGTTGATCTGTCAGGTCTGATACACGGAACACATAAAGTAATGATACAAATGTTTAGTACTTTATATTGACGTCATAGAATAGACATTATATTTTATTGTTTATATATTTATAATATTTTTTTTATTTTTTTTGTAAATGCTTTTTTGAAGCCTACATTTTAGGCCCCAATCATAGTGTTAAAAGAGAGGGGTGGGGAGAAGAATGAAAAACAAAATGGTAACTAACACTACTAAAATTACATTTAAATAGAAACATTTTACAAACAGTCATTAATCCTCTGGAGAAAAAATTATAAAAATCTGGGTAGAAAACTACCCACTCGGGCCAAAATGGGTTAAGTATATAAGAACCAGCAATTCGATTTTTGTTGACTCCATAAGTAGGCTTGCCATATTTTGAACCGACTAACCAGGACACGCCACTTAAAAAAAAAGGTTTTTAAAGCTTTTGATCAGCACTGTACTGAATACAGAAAAACAACGTAAACGTGAGCGAGTACTCCGAGTACCGAGCAGCGTTGCCGCTTGACTTTGGAGAAATGTAGCCCGAAAAACCGTGAAAAGTAGCTAAAGTAGCAAAATCTCTAATTCTGAAAAGTAGCTTAAGGTAGCGAAAACAAAAGAAGAACGTTTGTAAGAGCAATAAATTTATTTTACAAAAACTGATTGTTTATAATACTTGTCGTTTTCGTTCTAGTACAAGTTATATGTTGTGCTACCTTGGAGTCAGGAAAACACTTCCTTAAAGCTTTTGGAAGAGAATTCATGTTGGATAGCGGAATATGGTTTACGTTGTAAAACATGACCAGGCAATGCTCTTCGAAACTTCCATACTATCCATATTTTTTTTATTTTTTTATTTTTATTTTCCTCCTCTTATTACGAATCTGCATCAATTACATAAAGTTTTTGAGCGATCTATAGCAATTTATGTATAAGTACAGTTTATCATCTTTCTGATCCAGTTTAAACTTAACAGATGAAATGCAATAATTTTCCTGTTTGCTTCAGTCAACACAGTTGGCAGTGTAGTGTACCAGTTTTTGAATACTGACAGAATAAATATGAATGTTTTAGATGCACAAAACAGAAAACTCAGCCAACAAAATTCACCCTCAAATGAATTAGCTTTCTTCAATGAGAAAAAGGGCAGATCAGAACAGCACTTCATTTGTGAAAAATGTCAGATCAAGTCAGCATAGAAAATTACATACAGCCATAATGTTTCTTGTCAAGAATGACAATTGCATTGATGATTATTTTACATTTACTGAATGTTTTCCAAATTATTTATAGCATTTTACAACAACTGATTGCCGTTTTTGCGATTGAACTTAAATTTCTCCCATTTGGTAAACTTAAATCTCGTCGAAACACTTTTCACTTCAAATATACAATCAAATGTGCAAGTGCAACACAGCTGATTTTAACATTTCTTACAACCTCAACCTTACAACCTTCTTCTACCTCAAGAATAGGTGCAGAAAAGTTGTCCAGAACAGAGTCGTTGAACACAAAGCAGATCAGTCAAAGACAGAAACTTTTCCCATTGAACACAAAAACCTTGTATTTTCTCTTCTCTTCTCTGTACAGCATATCTTCATTGAACAGAGAGTGTTGCCAAACAGAAACAAAATATTTTGCAGGGAACTTCGAAAAAAGGTAAATGTGACTTCAAAAATAAAATGTAGCAAAATGGGGCAAATTTAAAAAAGTAGCAAAGTAGCAAATTGAAAAAACTGAAAAATAATATAGCACTTTTGCTACGAAAGTAGCATTGTGGCAACGCTGGTACCGAGAAGCTAGTGTATTGTATTGTATTTAGAGGGGGGTTATCCCATAGGGACAACAAGCATGTAGACCTGTAGGCCCATTGTACTTTGGTGAAGCACTACCCCATTCTCAGAGTTAGCGATTTGCTGCTGAGCTTTACATAGATCCAAATCTGCCCGTCGCTTTCGCAAAGCGAAACAAAAGGGCAAGACTGAGCTCCAGTAGATCATGTCCCGTAGGACGTGGTTGCCTAGAGTGGCGTTTCTGATTCGAGCAAAGGCCGGACACTCGCTAATGAAGTGCACACGCACAGCCGTCTCATCTTCTTCCAGGCACATCTCGCAAAGGCCCGAGCTTCTGATTTCAATTTTGTACAGGTGGAGTGAACCCAGTGACCTGTCCTGTGGGGATTTTAAGGTCAGTTCTGCTAAGGTGTAATAGTTCTGTTTGACTTGGGCACGTCTACTAACATTTTGGCCTGTCGGCATGACCTAAGCTCGTGTCAATGGTTGTACTGTTGTAGTCGCAGCAGTTCAAGAAGTTTGTTTTTAGCAGAGGCTGAACTGTTGCCAATAACAGGCTGAAGGCCGATAAACAGGGTAACTGATCCAGCTCTAGCTAGAGCACCAGCTTTATCGTTTCCCGGGATATCAGAATGTCCCTCTTGTTAAGTGCAATGTGCGCTGTGCTAGCGATAGCATACACCTCTGCCTGAAAAACAGTTATAAATCTGACCAGTGGAATAGATTGCTCAACGTGGCATTCTTCTGAGTAGATACCTGCTCCGGAGAGCTCATCCATTAACGACCCGTCCGTATAGAAGACTATACTTTCTGATGGGAAATCAGATCAACCTTCGCTGTTCCATTCAGAACGATCTGGACGGAGACATTGGAACCATCGCCCGAAATTATATTTGGAGCTTGTGGTGTCCAAAGCTCCCCCCAAGACTCCTGATACTGAATCGAGAAGCCGAGAATGTACTACGAAAACCGAGGAATGCCGATAGAGTTAGAAACATTTTGGAAACGAAAGCAAAATTATTTATTAGTAATAACATGTTTTTTTTTAGTTCACGAAGAGGAAAACATAATTATTATTAGTCTATTTAGAGCTAGACGCGCACGGTGAAGTTCCAGACGGTTTGGCATTTTTTTTTTACGTCAAAATACATTTTGATGAAAAAATTAAAAACCGGGACCAAATGCCAAAGCGACCGGGACGCCGGGTCAGCAGCCTCAAACCGGGACTGTCCCGGTCAGACCGGGACGTATGGCGAGCCTATCCATAAGGAGCTATTTGGTAATCTGAAACTTCCACTCCACCCCCGGATTTTGTCTCCGCTCTACAAATTTGTTCTATTTCCTTCATCGCCGGTTAAATTAAGATTCATATAGAAAACTTTGACATCCAATCTGGCACTATTTGACACAAATTTGTCACAAAATCGTTGCTCGAAATCTCAAATGCTTTCAAGCTGTATCACTGTCCAATACAGTTAAACAGCGTGATTAAAACTAAGCCACTTGGATATTTTTGAAGCAGGAAGTGCACTCAAAAACTCTTAAAAAAATAGTGAAGTCTAAACTTCGTTACAGGTCCCATCTTTTCCAAATTGTTCCAAGTGTCACCACTTTTATCCTTTTCGCTTAGGGCTCTTTATCTCTTCGTATATTTGAGGCTATTTTTTCTCCAACTCGATACAATTTTTTTTCGTTTAAAGATAATCACTTTTTAGATCGAATTTAGAAAAGTTTCATCCCGTCAGCACTATTAACCTTAATAACCCCCAAAATACGATCCCTTTTTAAGTATTACACTCACATATGACATTCAGAAGGATCCACATCTTCGTATCCCTTGTCAAACTTTTTTTCACATTTAAATTGACTGAAAGTAGACGGCTCCTTTGCAAATGTCGTCCTAAATTGGGACTTCATTACCGCATCCTTAATAGTGATCCCTTCGTATTTTAATCCCATTTAATATCCCTTTATTTGAATTCCCAGTCCCTTTTAAGTGCTGTGTCGATGTGTCATCTCAGCACAAGAAAACAAATTTATATCTGATAACTCCTTATAAATTCTTTGCACACAGAAGACTTTACACTCACACACAGGAATGGCGAGTCCTATTATTAATCCTTGTACTTGGTAGAGAATAAAGGAAATTCAAGGAATCAAATCAAAACCTAAAGAAAAACTAACCCAGCACCAGCACTCAACAGAGTAATGAGCCAGCAATTTCTAGGGAGTTGATTTAATTTCGTGTTTTCTTTTCTCTCATTGAACTTGACAGGATAATGCATAGTGAGACGAAACAAAGCATAGTATGTGTATGTATAATAGTAAAAGGAGAGCAAATCCTTAATCGGGATTTGGGTACGCCTTGCAGCATCTAATTAGTGTGGTGACACTGATAAGACAAACACAAAGACAAAGCAAAGAAAGGACTAAGTGCGTTGCCACAAAGAAAAGGGATTTTCCCGCAACACTTCAATATACTTCACCACCTACTTTGTTTGCATTCACTTTTGGGGTTAGATACCGCCTGAGATGTACAGGGTGGGGCAGACTAATGAGCGGTTTTGAAAAGGATGTAAAAAGAAATACAATAAATTTTAGTTTTATTTGCACCTACATAAAAATGCTACTCCAGAAACAATGTACGGAAGTTTTACCAGAAGTTAAAAAGAATGTACCGTACAGATATTTGTAGAGTTGGCGAAGGAAACTTTATAGTAGAAACACAGTCAGTGCTGAGAATATAGAAAGACTACTTCTGCAGACTGTATAATGGTGACGAAGACCAACACCCCGTTGTCAGGGAGAATCAACCATTAGATCTGGATATTAGCAGAGTGACTTTTCCAACAGACTGTAGTAACCTGCTGTACATACTGTACCCCTGCGCGAAAGCAAAGTCAACATCGACATTAAGAATATTACAAACACTTATAAAGCTGTATAAATGTACATTCTGATGTGATTATTTATTTCACTCATTTACATAATTCACACTTATTACAAAATAATCTATATAGTGTTCTAATGAACACACACGATTGAAAGTTCCTAACAAGTGTTTTATTTGATTCGAATAAAATATTTGATGCTTTCAATTACAGATTCATATAGTGAACAACCAATTTAGTGTACGGTTTACCGGACCTTGTATTGCGTTGCATTTTTGTTTGTAAGGGGAACTTCCGCTTAGCCAAGGGACTCCCCTTTACAAGATGATGAAAGCCGACAAAAACAAAATTTGTTATTGGTCTATCTGACCTTTAATGTCAAAAAGGATTCAGACAACGTGTCGCACTCGCACTGTCATGCGACTTCTTCAACATTATACTTGAAAGAATTGTTCGAAACACAGAAGCCAACATACGAAAAACGTTCTTTCAAAAGTCCGTTCAACTATTTGCAAAACAAAGTTTATGCTATCAGCGAAAAGGGTTACTCAACATGGACGAATTGGTAGTAAAGGACTTTGTCTACCTCGGCTTTGCTATAACATCAAAAAATTACATCGCCATCGGAAAAAAAACGAACGATTTACTCTTGTCAATCGCTGTTTCTTTGGGCCAAGAAGGCAATTAAGTAGTAAAACCCTTTCCCGATAAACTAAGGAGGCTCTATCATCCCAGTCTTGCTACATGAAGCTGAAGCATGGACTTTATCGAAAGCGGATGAAGATCTCCTTGGTCGTTTCGAGAGAAAAATCATCCGTAGGATATTCGGTCCCGTTTGCGTTACGGGTGTCGGAGGAGAAGAAGGTTCAACCACGAACTACAGCGACATCGACATATAGAGCGAATGGACATCAATGCTCTGGCGCGAGTTACGATTCGGAATTTTAAATGAAACAAAACAATATATTTTCAATATAAGTAAATGGTTTTATTAATTTATTTACATTATACATTTAACATTAATCCTCAGACATTTATTGCGAACAACTGAAACGATAAATAACAAAGACGACACGTGACGACTCCACTCACTAATTAGTAATTACCAACTGAATGATAACAACACATTGCATCTTAAACAAAAAGGATTAACCGTTTTACATAAATCGTAGACAACAAAAATGAACAACTGAACATACAACTAGAGCAAGACTTGGTTTTTGACAACACCAGCTCTATTTATTGTGACGTTGCTGCTGGAGCAATATGTATGTACATACTCATACATGTCTATGTATGTACTAAGCTGCAGCATGTAACTCGCGCAGAGTATTCGACTCCAACCCGGATGGTGAAGGTGCGCAACTGGAAGCAGTTAGCTAAGGACCGGGCTAACTGTGAAGGGTTGTTGGTTGAGGCCTTGTTCCACTTCGAACTGCAGCGCCATCTAAGTAAGTCAGTGAGTAAGGAAATACGTTCAGTTGGTCTGCCTTTAACACAAGAAAAAGCGGACAGCACTAGTTCTGGCATCGGCCAGAGGATGAAACATCCTGTTGCTGACATTAAGTATGACAATACCGACCACGTTTCCTTATGGCTTGGCGAAGATTGTGATAAAAAAATGCAAACTTTGTAAGACATCGCAAGCACATAACTTAACTGATATAATTCTTCCTCGCTAGACTTGCAACAATCATATATATTATTTCTGTGATATATGTAGGTACCATTTGCGGCTCTCACACTTAACCAATCTTAACAATAGAGGTGTCAAAAGAAAGAGAATTTCCTGAGCACTGACGAATTGCACTTTCACTTTAAAAATTTTGACAAACTAAAAAAAAGAAGGAAGTTTGGATTTTGGGGGTTGGACTTTCTCTTGAGAGTGTTCTCGCACGTGCACACTAGTAATAGAAATACATATTGCTACTAGTACATGAATACACTTTTTGTGAGGTTATGGAAGCCTTAAGGAGAAATTAAATCAGTTACACCTCATCAGTCATGCAACAACCGTTGCGATTCTATCGTAATATTTTCTGCTAAAAATAATAAAAAAAAGACACACATACAAAATGGTGGAAACGGAAGAAAAATATACCGGAAGCTTGCATAATTTTCCAAGGTAAAACTGTTCATTATCATTGCCGAAGGCCGTGAAAGCGCACGGGAACGTTACGCGAAAATAATAACAACAAACAAAATTACGAAGGAATTTTTTGAGTTATGGTAGAAATACGGTCTAGAATTTCAACACCAAAGCTTATCCAATTATTTGCCTCATGTTTTCCGTGATATTTTTTTTTATACTTTATTTCTTCTTTCTGTCGTTCTGTCATTTCTTATTTTGTGTAAGCCACTTTTATTTTTATTTTTTATAAAAGAATTCAATTTACAATACGAACACCGTTGCTGTTAGGAAAATTAAAGGGGAGACATCTGTAACCGCTAAGGAAACCTTTTAGTGACAAAATAAATAGACGCGCTTACGTAGAGTTTGCCTTAACTCAAAATGGGCATCAATAGCGGTGTTTTTTTTTCTTGTATTACTTTGTTATTTATAAGATGAAACGCTCTTTCATTAGACCATCGGGCAAGGAATTTGAGAACTGAAATATGTAGGTATTCCCTTTTTTTATTATCCACTTGAAAGGTCCTTGATAGGCATGTAATATTGTACATCGCATGAGTTGAGAGATTACTAGATTTTCATGTTTTCTTAGAGATCATCTAAAGGAATGATTAGTCATTGGGATATGTGAAAAAACTTAATTAAATTTGTTTCTTTTTGTTTTTAGACTTATTACAGGGGTTTCTGGTTTAAATCTATAAAAATAAACATTCATTTGGAATGAAAGAAATATAAAGGTTAAATACTACAAGTTCTTGTTAATAAATCGCCATAACGTCTTCTGTTACAAATGCTAAAAGAAATTTTGTTGATGATGTGTTTTATTACCGTTTTCGCAGAATTCTGGTCCTAAGTATGTACTTTATAAAGGGCAGCTTTCTGTTTTGCTAACGGTAGCTCTCTGTGAGAAATTAGAAACAAAATTTAAACGCGTTCAAAATTAATTCTGCGGTCGAGGGGAATTTTACGCAAGTATTTCTAATCGCTGCAACTACTGGGTATTCGTATTTCAAGGAATATAATTATTGGACCCAGCTGTGGTATTTATTGCAAAGAAGATTGGTATGTTAAATGAAAGAGGACCTGTTAAAACAGTGGTTCCCAACTCACTGAGGCTCGCTGCCCACTCAGCTGATTTCTAAAATGACCACGGCCCCCTTACGCAAATGTTCCCTAGTTTAAAAAAAAGATAATGATAATGCAATGCATTCTTTTAAAGATTGGGATAATGCCTTCGCTTTCTTACACCATAATTCTTCGAGGTTGATTCCAGACTCAAAACATTCTTTGCAGCTGCGATCATTCTGAAGTTCGATTCGCTCTTCTTGAAGCCAGACATATTTGCCCATGAAATTTGTCCAGTTTTGAAGTATACACTGATTACGCTAATGACGTCCTTTGCTTAAGAAGTTGTGTTTAGATTTCGTAAAAATAACAGCTCTTCTTTGATAACATCCCAAATGTTATCAAAATATCTCACGAAGACCAGCAGCTGACAACACTGCGACACATCAGTGGATTCATCATATTGCAAACCGAAATATGGAGACTGTTTCTACTTATCGAGAAGCTATTCTTCAACATCATCCGACATTTTACCAATTCACAACTTGACAGTGTTTTTCGAAAGAGAAATTTCCAAAAATGTTCGCTTAGCATTGTCATTTAAAACATACTCAGCTACTTCCGGCATAAATGGCTCTATCAACGTCTAACCAATTGATTGTTTTTTTTCGATTTTATAATCAATTTTGAGATTTCGAATTATGCAGACGATGTTTTTTTTTGCAGATTCAAAGCTCGCACCACTTGGTTCTTGCTTCATTTTCTTCAAACCTTTTAATTTCGATTCGCAGAAGTCTTTTGGCTTATCGACAAATTTTTGATGTTCACTCTTCAAATGTCGTTCCAATTTCGATGGTTTCATCGCTTCATTGCTGAGAACGAGTGCACATAATACCCATTGCGGCGGCTTTGATTCACCATTCAATCTCAGTAAAACCATATTTGATGTAGTCGTCATCATATTTTCTTCTTTTCGACTCCATTTCCTACAAGAGCAATCAGAATTTTGGGAAAAAATTATTAAAATTGTTTGCAAAATAGCACATTTTGCAATATTACTTACACATTGTGGGCTTATCGAGTCGTGTCTTGGGGAAGACAGATCTGTCTCAACTGCAACTTCAGTGATTCACCGTAATTCACTTTACCTGAATAGTTTACCTTTTCTAACGCGTGCGTATGCTTCGGTAATCAATTCCGTAATAAATTAAATGCCAAATGATGTATTTCACATTTTAAAAGAAACTCCCTAAGTTAGTGGTAAATCTATACATATAATAAAACTGTAGATTAAAAACTGTTTGTTCGCACATCACGCTAGAACTACTGGACGGATTTTGATGAAACATTGACATTGTGATTGCTTATGTTCTTGGACCGTATCATTTATACTTTTTATCCCGGAAAATGGCATGGTTTTAAAAAAATATTGAAAAAACTGCATATTTGAAAGGAAAATTATAATTATTCGGCCATAACTCAATAATGGCTTATCGGATTGAAAAACAAAAAAATAGGTGAATTTAGTAAATTTTCCCCTGATTCATTTGAGGTATAAAACATCCTTCTGCGTTGTCCTGTTGTTCTAAACAATTATTCAAAACAATGCCCACAATTTTCTTTCAGCGGAGACCACTGCCAGCAGCCGTGCAGTAGTGGGTATCGTTGCAATAGTGTGTGTGTGTGTGTGAGTATATGTGCGCGCTCTGACGTGATCATTTGTTTTGCATTTAATGTGCTACAATCATCATAAGCATTTGCGGCTCTCATATTCAACCAATTTTAACAAATGAGGTGTCAGAAGAAAGAGAATTTTCTAGAGCAGTGAACTGCATTTTCAGTTGTTTTAAGAGTTAGTTTTGATTCAATATCGCACTAATAATGCAATACTGTTTGAACTCAAAATATGAAAAACTGAGCATTTATTTCCTGTTACAGATTATAAAAAAAATTAATAGCTTATTAGGATTATTAATAAATATTTTGTTTCTTGCACTATTCTAACGACAGCTTATTGACGAGTAGGGAGGTGAATTTTACGTTTGAATATGGTGACACATATCTCAAATTTTACAAATTTTGAGTTACAACAGTATTGTATTATTAGTGCGATGTGTATGAATATATATGCATGTATTTGCTATATGGAAATCATTTGGGCAGCATTTGTTGTTCATTAGTACGAAGCCAAGGTAATACTGCTAATTGGCTGTGGCGTCGTCAGTAGTTACGATAGTTCTTACGAACTGGCACGTGTTGGTGGTCAAAGTGCAGAATACATGTCAATCAACCGGGTTATGGACGAACAAATAACAACCAGCTATCTGGTCGAATTTTTATCTGCTCCAGGGATTCCATCACATAAATTAAAACTTAAAGTGGGTGTACCTATTATTCTTCTTAAAAATTTGAGCCCACCTAAGTAATGTAACGGCACCCGATTTAGAGTTACAACCCTGCAATGAAATCTGGTGGAAGCGAAAGTGTTGACGGGCTGTGGTACCGGCGAACATGTATTTATCCATCGAATTCCGACCATACCTAACATTTTTTTCATAAAAATTAATTCATTAGTTTAAATATTCAATTCAATGATTCGAATGCTAGAAATATTTATAGTAGGTGTGTTTTTTAAGCCTATATAGAATAAACATGTTGCAGCAACATGTTTTCCTCGATAATTATCCAGGCTAAGGTTTTGTTGTATTATATATTGAAATTTTTATTTTTATTCTATACTAGCTGACCCGTGCTCGTCACTTACTGCTGCATGGCTGTTGGCTTCGGTCTCCACTGATGGAAAATTGTTGGAAATGATTTCACGAATTGTTTTTGTTATATGTTTTTAGAATAGTTATTTATTTATTTCTCAGCATATACGTAGAATTAAGAAAAGATTAAAGTCTTAAAATTTGCGTATATAGGTATATTGACTTTATGCAAACATTTTTTTTTGCCAATTCGTTTAACTACTTTAAAGTAAGGAGTTAATATGTGGGTCAACCTCTAAAACAGGTATAAAAATATAAAAAAAAAATACTTTTTCTTAAGAACAAACAACATTTAAACAAAAAAAAAGCATAAAAACATAGTTTTAACGAAAATAACGATTATTATACAATTTATTTCACGTTAATCGGTGTAATATTTGCGGAGATCATTCGGGACAAAGTTTTTTGAAGTTACGTCTTTATATACCTATGTAATAATAGGCTAAAAAAAAACACGCCTAGTATTGTGTAAGTCAGACATATCTTTAAGTCGACCGAAAATTAATTTTTATTTTTATAACATACATATGTACATATATTTTATGTCTCAATAAAGTTCAAGTTAAAATTCTTGTACGCTATTCACTCGCCTGATGGCTGGATTGTGTTTCGTATTCATAAATCCGTTTGATGTATGTATGTATGTTGGGTGGGATCCAGGTGCTTAAATTATGTCTTTCGCGACGGCAATGGGGGGTCCCTTTTTTGCTTTAAATTCAGGTCTTCCGACACCAGCTTTGCAGCGACACATCTGAAGCTCAAATCTTTAACCAAATTGGCAAAAAATCCACAAGCGATGTTCAATATCTCTGCCAGATCTCTGATGGTAAATTTTTCGGTTCTCAATGTGTCGATGGCCGCCCACCACTGCGTTCGTCATGCTCGACGGACTCAAGACCTTTTTTTTTTGAAGCGTTTGTGCCACACATAATTCGATGTGCCGAAACACTTCTCTAACATTTCGAAAGTCTTCGCACCATTGAATTCATTCTTAACTCGTTGTTGATTCCATTTTTAAAATCTTAAAAAATTGAAAACACATATGGAGGCAGAAGTACTCTCGACAGCGTAGTTTCTACAAATGTCAAGCTAGGACGTTTAAATTTGTATGAAATATTCATGACAGATGACTGAAAGTGCCATACGGTGGTGGTTATTCCTGAAACTTTTTGATCAACGCAGTATGCTGCCATCTTTCATATAAGCCGTGTTTTTTATTAAGTGAGTACATACTCAATTTTCAATTTACCCACACTACAAAAACAAATTCGCTTGCTATTACACTAGGTAAAATTCTGCAAGTAAACGCTTTACTTGGTACAGCAGTTTCAGACTCTGAATACCAATGGCGCTGAAATCGGTTAAAGGTTGGACAAAAATTAGCTTTTGGCATTTGTAATTGGATGTGTCCGTAAGTTTTCCTTTTTTTTAAATGAAGTTGATAAATGCAATGCTGTTTTCTGATTGGTTAAAACACATTTATTATATAAATATGAACTTAATTTGTTAGGAAATAATGGTCAGATTCATAGCATGTGATACAAAATATTTTTTCGTGCTGTATTGAAGTGAAAAGCCTAAACAAAATTATAAAAATACATTTATACAGGCAAAACTATTAACCCTTTCTATTTGTAGGTAACATTATAGCGCACCAAAATAAGAAAAAAAAATTATTAACACACTTTCCCGAGATAAATGCGATTTTCACTTAAATTGATAAAAAAAAATGTAAAAAATTGTGTTTGAACACCAATAACTCGAAAATGAAAGCTGGAATGGTAACAGCAATTGGCAGCTGGGATAAACATTGATCAATTGTCTATCGCACGGACCCACTTTTGTTGTTCTGGGTTTAATACACCAGAATTTGAAATTGAATAATCATTGTAACCTACCTACTTCTCTGAATGAACTTGTTTAAACCCCATGTGCATAGCTCCGTGAGTGTCGAATATAGACCTACCATCCCATATGTTTTTTGTTTATAACATGGACCAATGAATAGTTCTCCGTAGTAGCTTTTTTAATCATAAATCCCTTTAACCAACTTATCGTGAGTGAATTATAAAACTAAAAACAAAAAAAAAGGTGTGTGCTTATGAACGTAGCCTCCTTAGATATCAAGCAAAAAATATGAAACAAAAGTCAAATATGTAAATATTTGAAACTCGTATTAAATATTTGAATATTTGATATTAATATATTGATTAAATACATATACATCAATATTTTCAAACTATTGACCATCAAAACGTTGGAAAACATAGATAAACAATTTAATTTGACATGCATATGTCAAGAATTTATAGAAATGTGACAACTTGAAAATCACAAAACAGCTGTACAAAGTGAGTATAGAAGTGAGTAAACCCGTTTTTTGTGATTCCAAAAGTGAGTATGTACTCACTTTAAAAAAACACGGCTACAGTTGAAAAAAAAAAACATCCGACTCCGGACTCATCCTTTATATACACGCTACGATTGTTATAGCGCACTCAATCATAAACCCAAACCAAACACTCGAAAATAATTTTGAATAGAAAACTTTTCATATGCGACACACAGTGACATGCACGAGTAACCGCATCGCTAAAAAATGGAAAAAGCGTAAACTGTCAACAGAAATGGAAACTTTTCTGTTCCTGTTTTTTTGCAAATGAATTAGAAGAACGCTAACTTGATATCCTGTGGGCTGTGGCTGTGTGACTTCAAGTTTCAGCGGCGCGTGAAAGCGACAAACGTGTAAAACATGGCGCAAAGGTGATGAGATGGCACACTTCAACCCGACTAAGATGGTGGTGTTCACCTTTAAACAATCCAGCATAAAATTTATGAGTGTTTCGTGCTGTATTACGTTTCATTAAGGATTCTTGTCGCGTCATCTCGTAAGATTTCCATTTTCCTGTATTTTTGTTTTATGCCAGCCTAAGCAATTCGTGTGCTCACATCCTTATATCAAAACAATCTTCAAATCTGCTTGCATCTACAAGGGCTGGTACGTGGTAAGGGTGTGAATGTGGTATGCTGCATGAAACTGCCGAGGTTAGGGGGCTTTTATTGAAGGAAATTTGATTTTATCTCTGTGTCGGACTATGCATTCACTATTTATAAGGATCTCTGCAAGCATCGCGTAAATGTTCAATTTGAACACTTAAAGTGTCATGAACGCGCATCAAGCAAACGTCCGCAGTTTTATTCTTTCACACCCCAATTAAGAACAAACACTCTTCAGTGTAAATACAAAACTCGGGCACTTTGAAGGCGTAGCGGCATATCATAACCATCCAAGTCATTGCGACAAGGCCCTTAGACAGGTATGTATATGTCTAACGACGTTTATCCTGCTTCCACATCATTCATAATGAACATCATTTTATCGTTCTCGTATTTCTCCATCATTAGGCTCCAGAGATAAATGAATCGGAGGCCTGCGGACTAGAAAGGATGCTTTAAATAAAAGCGAAGCTATGCTGCTGCTGCTGCTGCAAAAAATATATTAAAATAAAAAGGACGAGAGATACTTTATGTTTGCATCAAGAAGTGAAAGGATGAACTTCTGGTACTGATATCACTAAGTGTTTATCCTTTTACGTTCCCGTTTTTGAATATTTTCCCTGCAAAGTGCCAACCCTTGGGCACATTTTTGTTTTGTTTGTTTACGTAACCGTATAGAATAAGTAGGATAGGTAGTAGGTATGTCCTGTTTGGTCCTTTAAAAATTTATGTTTGCTATACAGACTTGTTGTGGTTAAATGTGTTTTGGGCCCACTCAGCCCACACTATGGACCATGTACCACGCCCCGAGTGCGTTGAATTTGTATAGAAAAAACAAAATTAAATTGGATGGGTCCCAAAAATAATTAAGCAGTTTTTAAAAAGCGTTTATAGTTGTTTTGGGGTCGATGTTGTTGGTATAATATTCTCCCTCTGTGGTTGACAATGGTGGTAAATGGGTTGGAATGGGCTTATTGTGGGGAGGTCCTTCATCCTTCTTATTTATTTGTATTTAAATTATTTTGAAATAAATGTTAATGGATTGTTTTTTTTTATTTGCAGGTAAGCAATGTTAGAACTGGATTTCGAGAGTGGAGTGTGTAAGCTGTAAGTGGATTGTTAGTATTTTTTTTATGAATTTTTCGTTTTGACTGCGGGAATGGGAGGTCGTTGCGATCAATACTACTAAAACAAGTTAGCTTTTGTTTTCCGACTCCCAGTTCACGAATATTCACCCCAATTATGCAAGTCGTATTTGAGAGTCACATACGAACATAGTCGTATTTTGTTATTATGGAAGTCGTGTCACTACGAACATACTCGTACGCTAATGACTTTTCAGCTGTCAACAGAATCGGATGCCATCGCATACGACTTTCGGCTGATATCAGCTATTATGCAAGTCGTATTTAGTCGTATTTTGAACGTTTTTAGTGGTATTTTCTTCGGCTGCGATTTCTTAAGTGACTCTATACGAAATTCAACGAACATGAAAAATAAACAATTGTATACTCTTGAATGGAAACGATTTAATGTTTTTCGAAGTTATTTTACTACTTAAATTACTTTTACTTTCTAAAAAACTTAAAAACAGCAACCAATTCGAAGCTTTGGTATATGCTACAAAGATTAATGTCGGCATCGCAAAAGACAGATGTGTGCTACACGTTCATCTAAAAGATGAACAAATGGTTGTCAACAGAATAGTTTTATTAAACTGCAATGGTCAATTATTTTTTTAGTTAGAAAATTGTAATTTAAATTTCGGAAAATACATCCATATATACATACATACATACACAATGAATTTGGCACTTATTGCGTTTCAACTATCTCTTAATAATCTGTGAATATAATTCCGTTTAAGGATATTCCTTCATGTGCTCATTAAAGAATAAATCTATTGAGTTTGTGGTGACATCTTTTGGGAGCAGTTGTAATAAGACATATCCTGGACCTCGCCGGCAAGGAAACCAGTACTGACAGGAAAAAGTTCAGTTTGAAGTGCGACGTAATGCGTTGCTAACATGCAGCAACTTATATGGAGTCGTATTCAACGCATACGACTTGCATAATAACAAACGAAATACAATACGATGCGAGTACGACTTCAAGTGAGATACGAGATACGACTTGCATAATTGGGGTGATTATTCCATGTTTTTCGACTATCTGTGGTGGAACTTAGGCGGTTGGAATAAAATTGCGTCTTAGCAAGTTTTATTTCACGTACAACACTGTTTCGAAAAATTTTATAGACTTGAAGGAGCTCTTCTACCCGAAAACGTTTCCACTGTCGATACGCCAGATCACGTTGTGTCATTAGCTCTCGAATTTCGTTTGTTATCCACGCCTTTGTTCTATCTCTAACGATTCCTGTTCTGATTGGGACGTACATATTAAAAAGAAGATTTATATTTTTATTCATGAAGTCGATTTGGTCATCTGGTGAGGGCATACAATAAATTAAGTTCCATGGTATACAATTAATATGCTGTCCAAGAGAAACCATAACAATGTTTTTAAAATCCCTGTACGTAAAGTTTGATGCATTTGAGCGATCCCCAATATCGAAATCATATGTTAAGAATAACAAATTATGCTTTGAAAAGGCTGGTGCAGATATTTGGTCATAAAGTAATACCGTGTCAGTATCATTTACAAAGAACACATCTAATAAGGTACTAGACGAGCTGGTAAAATGAGTGGGAACTTGACAATTGACTGGTTCTAAGTCAAATGATTCCATATTTTGAATTAAGTTATTTTCAACCAGCAAGTTACTATTAAAATCCCCACAAATGATTACATGGGCTGAGCAAGTGGACATTTCTTCAACAACATCGTAAATGGGTGTCAAATCTATATTTCGATTAGGCCTATACACAACACCTAAGCAAATACTCCTTTCAATTTCAAATTATCAATAGAATTGAAAATTGTTTTAACACATTTAATTTTATTTAAGATATGAGAAAACGTAGAAAACTATTTAGCAATATGCAAGTTTGACTTTTATTAATCGCTCTTTAGTTGTTACGTAGTAAAACGAGAGGTATTTAAATGATTTGCCGGACGAGACTTTCGATACGTCTACTCTACTCCATTAAAAAAAAATTTCTTATTATTTACTTACTTATTACTTATTACCAAATACAAAAAAAATACACAGCGCTTACCAGTAGTCTTGAAGGATATTCAGATAGTTAAAATATTGGCAATAACTAAAAAAATATATGCTTATAAATAATTTCACCATGTACATAAATTGGCTCCCACCGGAAAGAAGAGAATACAAACTATTTCGAATGCGAGGGTTTTTTTTTGTCCACGGGTGTACAACCAGATTTACTGTGAATCGTTTTGGTTAGAAACTTTTTGTTTTACATAATTCTCACCAAAACGCAAAATAATCCCGGGCCTTTCCGCAAGAAAACCAACGGCACAGTGCTCAGTCCTTCAGAACAAATACAATATGCTTAAAGTTATTCAATAGCATGTACGAGTACAAAGAAACTATGTACTTACATACGCACATGCTATTTGCAAATCCGTGTTCCTTACTTCCAAAGATATACAACTCTCTACGTCTGCATCGATTGCATGGGAAAGGTCGTACTTTATTTTTTTTTATTTCAAAAAGGATGGAGTGCATTTGACGTGCATGTCAATATCAATTTCTGATAAGCTCTGTTCCATCGAATTGATATTTGTCATCATAACTCCTTTGAGGTTATTGACAGGAGACCGTATGACTCATAAACTTTATGCCAAAGCACACATTTCATTCCTTCTCCGGAGCAGCGCCTGTCAATGATTTGCGATGGCTTTCTATATAAGTTTACCTCTCATGCGATTCGGTTTTATTACCTTTTCTCTACGGCAATGATAACAGTAATAAATAAACATCAATAAAACTGTCTTTTGGTCTTATCGGAAGTTCGCAGACACCCACAACCACCACCGCCCCCCAAGTGCTCTGTTAATTCCCGTTTACTACCCCACGTGACCGTGTTTATTTTAAGAAGCCAAATATTCAGCGATTGACGCTTTGATGTTATCTGCAAGGAGCCGGCGGTGCCTGGCTCCTGATTCCTGGTATGATATGTGATTGCATTATCAGCGACCATTCCCGGTGATATACAAATAAGTTAGGGATCTAATGAACAGCATGCCAGGAGCCCATTAGCCTCTACCCAGAGTAATGAAATAAATCATAACACCCGAGATGGGTGTGCTTTACATACAAACTATACTATATACATGCCTCGGTATAGTATTTGTATATGTATTTCCGACACGCATGATGTTCTGCTCTAGAGAGGGGGAGTTTTTTTTAGGTTATGATTATTCCCACCATCTGCTCTAGATTAAGATAATGGAGGCGGAGATAGGCATTATTTTGAAATTATTTATTGATTTCTTCATATTTAACAATGAAGACGAAATGCTTTTATTACTTTATTTATGGGCAGCGCTTCCATGGATAAATATTCAAAACCATCGAATGGAGCACGTGATTGTTTTACATTATTTCTTTTTGTTAAACTCTAAACGTGTTTCCTTAAGAAAATTTATTTAAACGGAATTATTGTAAAAAAACAGAAATAAAAAAGGACATCTAACAGCGAGAACATTTTTTTTGCGAACGGCTATACTCTGAAAATCATTGTTTCGTTGCATCTTGTTTCGTACTTTCTAGTTGGTTTTTCCCGTAATCGGGTTTTAGTTTTTTAAACTTAATTTTTTATTTACAACTTTTAAGTTTCAAAAAATATGTAGTCCACATATGTATGTATAAGTAAGCTATGTCGTGTTCTACTTGTCAAACCCCTTCATTTGATACCCATATTAGGGATGTAGTAAAGATAACGGAAATCCATCATCTTGGGGGGCGTCCGCCATATTGAATTTAGAATTACTTCATATCGCATTGTATTCTACTCGTCAAGCCCT
This sequence comes from Brachyopa scutellaris, assembly GCA_949775065.1. Classification (NCBI taxonomy): domain Eukaryota; kingdom Metazoa; phylum Arthropoda; class Insecta; order Diptera; family Syrphidae; genus Brachyopa; species Brachyopa scutellaris. Next base: position 42,942,666 of record OX459115.1, read on the forward strand.
TTCATTTGATACCCATATTAAGGAGGTAGTAAAGATAACAGAAACTCGCCATCTTGGGGGCGTCCGCCATATTGAATTTAGAATTATGTAATATCGTATTGTATTCTACTCGCCAAGCCCTTTCATTTGATACCACTATCAATGCGGTTGTGAAGACTAGTCGGGTAAAAAAGAAAGAAAAAAGAGGTAGTCCGCCATTTTGCTTGGTGCGCCCACCATATTGAATTTTTCTGTGACGTTACATAGCCTAAGACACTCTCCGGATAAGGACGAATCCAACGACACCTCAGTTGTTGAAATCCGTTCCATAGTTTTAGGCTGTACGAGGTGACATCCTTACATACATACAAACCCAGCCTGTTAAAATCATAACCCTTCCTAGCCGTAGTCGGGTAAAAAGAGGCTGTATATGAATAAAACAGGGGTTTAAATAAAAGTTGTTAATTTTATTATTCAAATACACTTCAGAACAATTTTGTAGATAAGCCAACCAATTCGTCCAATGCCAAAAAACCAACTGAACATAAATTCAAAAATGTAAGAAGAAAAGGAAAGACAATGAACAATAATATTTCAGCTCACAAGTGTGAGTGAGACCGCGAATCGGTTTAGTTTCAAAAGTGACAAACTATGTTTCGTTCAACCAGTGTTGCTGATAGAATCACGAATAGAGGCCAAGTACAATGGTTTTGAAATAGACACGTAAAAATAAATATTTATAATCGAAAATGGCTCTATTATTTTTCGAAATACTCCCCATGAAGAGGAATACACTTTTGCATGCGTTTGAACCATTTTCGAAGAACCTTCGCCACTCCGATTGGGGTACCTCCAAGACATGTGATTTGATCGCATCAATCGCTTCTTCAGGCGTCGAAAAACCTTGATCTCGCATTTTATTTTTTATCTACGGCAATAAGTAGAAATCATTGGGTCAGGACTGTACGTTGGATGAGTGGTGACCCATCAATTTGATGTTTTGAATGCTCAAAAATTAACTTGTTTGACGCATAGTTTCGGGTTCATATGCATAGATTCATAATTCGTCGCCTGTCACGATCTTAAAGCAGTCTTTTGAAGCACCGCGATTGAATTTTTCAACACCTCTTTGCACCAATCGACACGAGCCTTTTTTGAACGATTGTCAAATTATGCGGTATCCAACGCGAACAAATCTTTTGACGACCAAATGTTCATGCTATATTGAATGTATACAAGCGGAACTAATGCCCAAGCATGCCTCAATCGTACTGTATATTACATGACGATCTTGCAGCATCAGTTCTCGCAAAGCACAAATGGGATGATTAAAAAGGTTTGAGGTCATCGTGATGGATGTCAAAGCTCGTTAAAGCACGAATTCAAAAATTCATGAAAAATTTTTTTTTGTGTTATTTTTTTCTTAACACTTTTTCAAAAAAAAAAAACCAAAAAAACCAAAAAAAATTGCTGTCCCTCTACCCTATATCTAAAAATATCGCTCAGAAAAATCTGAATAAAATAACAAAGATTGAGAATAAAGTGTAGATTGAACCGAAATGATCAGTACTGCCCTACGTTCGACAGTTTTTTTGTTTTATTTTTGATTTTTTAATTTTAACTTATTCAACTGTTTACATGTTCAGAGGTGACGTTACCCTATCACAATAACATAAGAGCGGATACGTATAGGGAAATTTGTATGTGTTAGAGTAAAGAAATGTATGGCTGATCCTAGAAATATGCACCAAAAATTAGAATTGATCTTATACTTTGGCTCTGCGTAAACCATTGATTTTATGCACATAATTGTGGTTTCCAGAAACGCTGTTTCCTAATACACTATAATATAATATACATATGTACATTTTTTTTTTTTTTTTTTTTTTTAAAGGGGTACTGACCCGCCAGTTGCGGAGGGCACCGCGACCTAAAAGATCTATTGTACCATGAAGTCAGTTTAGGGAACCAGAAGAGGCTCAATTCTTTTGATGAATTTGAGGATCTCACTGGTGGAGATTGTACGAAGTTCCGTGGGAGTTAGAATTTCTCTGTGGAACTGTTGTCTCCGGAGGGCACAAAGTGCCCTGCAGTCACATAGGATATGTTCTGCAGTTTCGTCGTCTTCCATACAAAGACGACATTCAGTTTCCTGAATAAGACCTATTTTGTTTAGGTGATATCGAAGATGGCAATGTCCTGTTAGAAATCCCACTAAACTTTTGATATCATTTCTACTCAAGAGCAGATTTTTTGTGGATTTGCTTTGGAAGGGTTTTATGGCTCTTTTAGCCTGTCGAAGACCCTGGGAATTTTCCCAATAGGAGATACACATGTTGTTTTCCCAACTTTTGATGTTAAAGTTAATAGCTGAATTTGGAATGTTGCAAAACGGCTCAGGGCCGATAAAGGATTCAGCCGAACCTTTCCTAGCCAGTTCGTCAGCTTTCTCGTTTCCATCAATACCCTCATGACCGGGCACCCACCAAAGTTTGACTTTGTTTTTATGGGAGAGGTCTTGGAGAGTATTGAAGCAGTTCAGGACTGATTTGGAGTCAAACAGGTTTGAGCCTAGTGCTCTTAAGGCTGCTTGACTATCCGTGAGTATATGGATGAGGACACCTTTTATTCCCGATTTGAGGATGACGTTGGCGCACACTTGAATGGCATGAATTTCCGCTTGGAATACACTGGGAATTTGTCCCATAGGTATTGATATTCTAGTGTTTGGTCCAAAAATACCAGCACCCACCCCGGTGTCCATCTTTGATCCATCCGTATACCACTTGTTACCTTTAAGGTCTGATGTAGAATTTTTATATTTCCATGCTTCACGGCTAGGAATCACTATGTCGAACCTCCTGCCGAAGCATAAAGTTTTTGGTAAGCGGTCATTTACCGCGCAGATCATGTCAAGCTCTGGGATTTCGGATAGAAGATTCACCTGATCTGTGTGATCTATGCGGTTTATCTCTCCCGTTTGTAGTAGTCTGACAGTGCTGCTGATTGCCAACCTTTTTATGAAAAGGTGGAGTGGCGTTAAACCAATGAGTGCTTCTATAGCTGCTGTGGGGCATGTGCGCATAGCGCTTGTAGTGCCGAGGCATGCTAATCTTTGTAGCTTTTGAAGCTTTGAAATGGTGGATTTTTCTTTTGTTTTGTACCACCATACTACTGATGAGTATGTGATGATAGGTCGTATCATTATTGTATATATCCAATGTGTGACCTTTGGGGTTATTCCCCAGGTCTTACCGTACATACGACGACAGGCCCACATGGCTTTTGTTGCTTTGGTAATTTTGTAATTAACGTGTGAGTTCCAATTCAGTTTTTTGTCGAGAACCATACCTAGATATTTAACTTCATTGGAATACTCGATAGTAGTGTTATTAAGTGATATCTGGTCTAGACTCAGATTTCTTTTGCGGGTAAAAGGTACAAGAATAGCCTTACTGGGGTTAATTGAGAGATTTTCTTTAGTGCACCAGTCATTCACTATCTTGAGAGCTGTTTGCATCGTATTGCAGACGTCTTTAGCATTATTTCCTTTTATGGTGATGACTAGGTCATCGGCGTAACCAATTGTATGGTGGCCAAGGTTACTGAGCTTGTCAAGTAAGTCATCAATGACTAGAGACCACAGAAGGGGTGATAGTACACCTCCTTGTGGACAGCCTTTTGCAGCTGAAACTGTGACCGAGGATTCCCCAGAGGATGTGGAGATTTTTCGGTTTTCGAGCATCGCTCTAACCCATCGGTTAGTAGGATGGTCAATACCCTTTCTGGACATAGATTCTGAGATAGAGTCATATCCGGTATTATCGAAGGCACCTTCAATATCTAGGAATGCACATAGTGCGATCTCTTTGTGATGGAAAGCCTCTTTGATCTGTGTTACCAGATTTAAAAGAGCACCTTCCGTGGATCTTTCTTTCCTGTAAGCGTATTGTTGTGGGTGCAGAGGTGAATTTCTATCTAGAAAGTCTCTAATGTGTATATCGATTAGTCTTTCCATAGTTTTGAGAAAAAACGATGTTAGGCTAATGGGTCGATAGGATTTAGGTAGCTTACTCGGTTTGTCTGGTTTGGGGATAAAAACTACGTTGACCTCCCTCCAAGCTTGTGGGATGTATCCCCAATTGAAGCTAGACCTAAATAATGCGGTTAAAGTTGGTAAAATCTGGACCAGACCTTTTTGAATCAGAGCTGGGAAGATTCCGTCTGTACCAGGTGCCTTGTAGGGTTTAAATGAGCTTATGGCCCATTTAACTTTGTCTAAACTGAACATTTTTCCAGATAGGCTGTTAATTCTGTTGATGTAAGAGAAGCTTGTGGCCTCAGAATTAACAAAGGGTTGGTTATTTATTAGAGTCGATCCTGGGAAATGAACCTTGAGTAAGGTTTTTAAAGTTTCCTGTCGACTCGCCGTATAGGTACCATCTTCCTTAAGCAGGAGACCTAGGCTATTTGAACAATCTTTGGAGAGAGCTTTTTGGAGACGTGCGACCTCTGGTAGCTTTTCTAGGTATTCACAATTCTTTCTCCATGTGGCTCTCTTAGATTTTCTCAATTCCTTATTGAAGTTGGTAAGTGCGGACTTGTAAAGATCCCAATTACCGGTGCGTTTTGCTTTGTTAAAGAGTTTTCTCACCATTTTTCGCAGGTTTTCTAGCTGAGTATTCCACCATGGTACACACCTTTTAACCAGTTGGTGTTTTACTTTGCAGCTGCTTTTAAATGAAGAAATTATAGCTTCATTTAACTGATCGGTTACATCATTAATGTCTCCGATAGACAGAATAGATGAGGGCAGTGTATCAGTTTTGATAGCGAGGTTTTCTCGATAAGTCTTCCAGTTCGTTAATTTTTTCATATATCTGGTCTGACTTGCATCGACGCTGCACCTTATATTGAATCTTATGTGCATATGATCCGATAAAGATGCCTCATCTGATACGTGCCAGCCTTCGATATACGAATGTAGAAAGGGAGACGAGAGTGTAAGGTCCAGTACCTCACCTCTCAGTGAATTTACGAAAGTGGGTTTGTTACCTCTATTACATATAAGTAGGTTATTACTAATAATATATTCAGAAAGTGACTCACCCCTTTTGTTGTTGTCGCTGCTACCCCAGATGGTGTTGTGGGCATTGGCATCGCATCCCAGAACGAGATGCCAGTTGCGACGGCGGCACTCTTCGATCAGCTCCTGTACCGGAACAGGGGGGACCGCATCAATGTCTCCGGGAAAGTAAGCGGAGGCACATACGAACTCCTGAGGCCCATTTTCCTGAGGACTTTCGATTATGGCTGCCACTAGGTCTCTTGTGTTGAAATCTGGAATGAGAAGATATTTAATTTTGGAGCTGATCAGTAGAGCAGCCCTTGGTCTAAAATCTCCTCGGGCATATTCTAATTTTCGCTCACTGTTATTGAGGCCAAAAATCTTACCCTTAATAGCCCAAGGTTCCTGTATGAGTCCGAGGGCGATGTTCTCTCGAGCGCATCGTTGGATAAAGGTGTCCGAGGCACCTTTAGCGTGGTGCAGATTTCCCTGCAACACCTTGAGTGGAGCCATCATTGTCTGCGGCTGTACTCAGGATTCCGCATGCGGTTTGGCTTGTTGTCGCCTCTCCGCCTCACGGAACCCTCGTTGAGGGAGTGGCCCCTAGGTCTCGCTCCCGTAGCGTGCGCTACCTTGTTGCCTGTGTGCTTCCTCGGTAAGGGTACCGGAACCCTACTATTGGGTCCACGTGCAGCTGTTGTGGGTGGCTTCTGGTTGCTGGTGGTGGGGGGCTCCCGTGCTCTCTCACGTTCAGCTGATGTGTGTGGTTGATGTTTGCTGGTGGTGGGGAGCTCACGTGCTCTCTCACGTTCAGCAGTGGTATTATTTCCACTATAAGTCGTTTGTCCTTTCGACAGACGTTTGGTGTTAGGTTTGGCAGCTGAGGTTTTGTCGTGGCTCTTGAGAATGAGCTTCAGCTTGCCGAAACGGTAGTTTACATGACCGTTTAGGTCATTTAGCCGTTTCATTACGCTATCATTAATAGCAAAGATCATGTGGACGAGATCTTTCTCTTCCACTCTTTGTAGGACTCTCCAGGTTCTGGTGATGAGACCGGAGTTCTGTGCGTCCAGAGACGCAAGTATCTTCTCGCTGGCTAGCCCGATACTTTGCGGAAAGAACCCCCTTATGATATGTGGTTTCGGGAATGAATCCTCCTCCACTAGTATCTCGTCCAATCCGTATTTCTCCTTGATTTTTGGGAAGTTGCTCCTCATCCACTTAGCAGTGGTTTCATTGGAGCAAATGAATTGGAGCCAGCCAGCCCTATAGCTGGAGCTGTCAAAAGACGGCTTCACTTCTTCGTCTCGAAGCTCGATCGTCACATCGATTACACCCTCTTGTATACGAGCCATTTGCTCTACACTTAATGGGTTGCAATCAATGTCCGTAGGCACTACACCTAACCTGACACGACCCACTATATTGCTATAGGGAGTTTTATCGACCAGAGTGTCTCCAGTTCGGACTCTCTTTGCTTCTGACGTTGGTGGGGTGGAGTCATCAGATCGGGTTCGTTTAGCATCTGTGCCATTGTTGTCGATCTTGGCAGTGGCAATCACAAGAGCACGTTCCCTTGAGTTGCCTTGTTTCAAGGCTTGTTTGAACCGTCTCCTCTCCGAAGGTCGAAGTCTAATGTAACCAGTAGATTTCAGAGACTCATTATCCGAATCTATGGTTACGTCGTTGGTGACGGATGGTGCAGCTATCTCATCCGATAGCATGCTAATTGTGTCTTCGCACAGGGTGTCTGAGTCCGAGTCACTCAAAAGGGACTTATTCCCTTTCTCGCTTCTCATATCAGCGTCATCGTTGGCAGCAACAGTCCCACTGACGGTTTCAGCTGCGGATTGCACGAGTGCAGCCCTCGAAGTTGATGGTGTTATAGAGTCATCAGTCTCTATGAAGTTTGTATTTATAAGATCTATTTTGATTCCAACGAGTAATCGGGATAGGAAGGTCACCTCTCAGCAGAGCCCGTTTTGCTGAGAAGAAGGCTGGGGGTTAATTCGGATTTCGCCCGGTGTCCGAAGTTCGCAAACTAGAGACTAAGCACTCTCTTAGCCATGCATCCCTTGGCGTTTGCTGTTCCACCTTGGATTAGAGGATTTTTGTGGATTACCCAAGGAGTTGACCTTCTCCCCGCCCGCTATGTTAGCCAATCCACCAGAAGAAAACATGATTCAACTGGATGAATTGTTACCGGTAGCCACCACGTGGAGGTCATAGCTGGACTTCCGTGGGTACAATAGTTACGGCACGTGTAACATAAGTTACTACATGTTATCCCCCTATTGCACACCACAGCACGCTACCACATATGTACATACTACATTAGGAAAAATTGAATTTGAGACAGAGAGAGAGAGAGAGAGAGAGAGAGAGACAAATTCTAAAATTCCACGCATTCAATACAATTCAACGAATAACGAGACGTAGAATGAAATTCGATGCACATGCGTAAACTTTCCTTTTTTGTATCATAAATCTATTTATGTATATTTAGATAAATAAATATAAGGATAAAACAATATTTTTAAAAACAAGCTTTAATGAACTAAAAAGTAAAAAAATAATTTTTTTCCGAGTCACCAATGTGTGACTATAAATTTAAGCTTGGGGCGCATGTCATGCGGGTTGTGAAGAAAAAAGTAGTCCGCCATCTTATGGCATCCACCATATTGAATTTAGAATCACATCACTTAGCTAATCGTATTCTACTTGTCAAACCCTTTCATTTGATACCCATATTAAGATGGTAGTAAAGATAACGGTTATCCGCCATCTTGTGAGCGTCCGCCATATTGAATTTTTAATGACGTTATAGCGCATTGTATTCTACTTGCCAAGCCCTTTCATTTGATACCCATATTTAGGAGGTCGGGAAGATAACGGTAATCCACCATCTTGGGGCGTCCGCCATATTAGATTTACAACATCATGAAATATACTATATTATGTTGTCACCGGATACGCAAAATTTCAGCATAATCGGATATCTGGAAGTGGGTGTAAAATCGAATCCCAGTTTCCGCCCTCGCAAAAATTGAAGTTAAAAAAGCATCCGCCATATTGGTTTTACAACGTCATCGAATAGCTCATATTGCATTGTCTCCGGAATTATACACGTGTGCAAAATCTTAGGATCATCGGATATCTGTAAGTGGGTGTAAAATCGATTCCCAAATTCCATGCTCTCAAAAGTGAAGTTAATATAAAGCTTGTAAAATAGGTGACAGTACGGAACACTTGTTGCACTTGACGGGATTTTAAACATAAAGGTATTGAATGAACTTTAATGCGCAATATAAGTTTTTATTCAGTTTAAAAGTTATGTTAAGTACCTATGCTTAATGAAAAACCATTATTATTTATCTATCCATGATGTATTGATTGAAAATAAATAATGAAATTATTAAATAATAAACAACAATACTCCATAAAAATAAATAAACAAAACAAAAGCTACAAATAAAGCTTATTAAATTATTATTAAACGCTTTAATTTATTTGTATTAAAAATCAGAATTTAATAAGCCCTTCGCTGTCCGTTGTTAATCGATGTGTCTTTGTACGCGTATTTGTGTATGCCAACAGAACATTTAATTTCAGCTTACGCTTTAAATGTATTTCGTTTCATTTTCCACTCTCGTTAAAACAACAACAAATCCAGCACAATTATAAAATTTCATTCCAGTTATGTAGGAAAAATACGACTAAAGACACAGCAAGTGGTAATATATTACACGGATATAAATCGGGCTGACACTAACAGTCCTCGCAAACGTTTCAGAACTGCCCATGATGGCACAATGGGAAGCTAAATGCTGTCCCCGGATGTACGGGTGAAGAATGCACTCTGGAAAAGAATATGTGCATTTTTGGCACAGGATATTATGTACGTATGTACTTGTATGTGTGCATGTTTTCAAAATGCGATAATGGTTTTGACCTCGTTGCGGATGTGGACTGATTGTTGATAGTTCTCATTTTAATTGGAATTAATCTCTTCCTTCAAACGGGGTGCAGCATTTCTGAGAAAAGGTCAAACAGTGGCTATAAGGACGAACGATATACCAATGATGTTAAGGTATATAGACTTAGCCCAACGCTTGTTCGATTTTATGGATGACGGCGCATGGCAAGCTAAACAAAAAAAAAAAAGGACTACCAGACATATTGCACATTTTAGTTTTTTATACAAACAAAATTGATTCCAGTGAATGGGGAGGCTTCTGACCCGGAGCAGTTGCTGTCCTCTTTTTGACATTAATTTGTCTAACCGCTTCATGTTTGTACTGAAAAATGTGCGCTAAAAAAGTGTTACCAGAGAAATATGTTTATACCAAATTCGATACTCATGTTTTAAGATGGGCGGTAGCTCAGTGTATGGTATGTCGGCTTCTAAACTACCGATTAGCGGTAAATCTGCACTGGAATAAAAAAATTGGGGCTGTAAAAGCCAACAACCCCAGTATGTTCCCGCAAATAAATAAAATATTTCGGAGGAATAATCTCAACGTCTCAAAATTCCTCGAACTACGGACAACGAACGAATACTTGTGACAGCAGGTATAGATCCAGTAAACGCAGTCGATGACGACAATTTCTTTTTGATCGAAGATCCGCAGGAGAAGGTTGAGCCTATAGGAGCGACTTTTCAGGAAGTGTATAAGGTGAATAGCAGTATTTGCCCGAACCATGACCTGGAGAATCGTGTCCTTGTGCACAACTTCTACCTTCGGTATGACCTACAGCAATGGCGATCAGAGAACATCGGTTTCACCGAGTTCAATGAAGACAATAGGGCAAATAATGCCATCGCCAACGAAGGGATACATCCCCCGTTCTTATCGAAGGTAGAGCTCCAAGCGATCTTCGATTCATTGAGAAAGAAGAAGTCAGTGGGAATAGATGGAATATCTAACATTGTGCTTAGACATCTCCCTCTAGAAGCGGTAGACATTTACTGCATTCTGTTTAATAATGTGCTGAATAACGCACATTATCCATCGCATTGGAAAACCGCAGTAGTACATCCTATCCCTAAAAGGGGTAAGGACAATTCCAATCCGGCAAATCTCCTTCCGAACATCAGTAAGGTATTCGAAAAAGTGATCAATAGAGCCCTGACTACGTGGGTTGACGACAAACATATAATTCCAGATAACCAATTCGGTTTTAAGGCGGGGCATGATACCATACATGCCGCGTCTAGGCTCGCATCGGCTATTCAATGGAACAAAAGCAAGAAACAATGCACGGGTGCCTGCCTGGTTGACTTGGAAAAAGCCTTCGACACCGTTTGGCTAGAGGGACTTTTCTACAAGTTGAGCAGGCTGAGCATAAGTAAACCACTGCTGTACATACTTTATAATATGCTCACCAGTAGGCGGTTCGTTGTGAAAAATGGCAATGTGACCTCTGCTGGTACTTTTGAAATTAAAAATGGTCTACAACAGGGTGCGGTTAATTCACCGATCCTTTTCAATATTTACACAAGTGATCTCGTAGGGTCTCTTCACCATGCTATTGCGTACGCAGATGACTTGGTCGCGTACAGATCAGGACCAAAGATCGAGGTCATTGCAATTCTCTTGCAACATGACTTCGATAAGATTCAGCGATATTGTGACGACTGGAAGTTAAAGATCAACCTCAGGAAGTCAGAAACCATTTTGTTTCGGACGCCGTTGTCTGGGGCCTCATGGGACACCAGAAAGAATTGGCGAAAGTTCTCAATCGTTGGACGACACGGGCGGCCACTTGCATGTCGAAATGTAGTCAGATACCTCGGGCTCTGGCTAGACCAGTATCTGTATTTTAACAAACATATAGATACTGCTCTGACCAGAGCCAGAGGCGCTTTTGCCCTTACAAAGAGACTGTTTTATAGCAGCCAACTCGATGCGAAGGTAAAGGTTATCTGCTACACGGCCCTTATACGGCCAATGATAGCATATGGTTGTCCCGTGTGGTTCAACGTGGGACCAAGTTCGATGGAAAGGATTCGGGTGTTTGAGAGGGCCTGTCTTCGGGCTTGTCTTCATTTATACAGAACACCAGAGTCCGAGTACAAAAAATTCTATTCCAATGAGGTCCTATACAACAGGGCTAACCTAATAAGAGTGGATAATTTCCTGATCAAGATGACCCGAAGGCACATTGCAAGAGCAATGAGTTCGATGAATAGATTAGCGGTGCCGTCAATCTTCCATGTTGCTCGCAAGGCTGTGGATAGGCGGCTCAACTACGACAGAGACGTCGCACAGAGCCAAACGGAGCGCCTTCGGTTTAGTAGGTCGGTTTCGGGGCGGGATGAGTACGATGTTGAGCAGCAGCATCAGAAATTCTGGTGGCTGCTGGAAAGAGATGGAATTCCCTCGTCGATTCCGTTCGATCCGGGGTAAGCCCCAAGGCAAAGTTGGCCGCCTTTTATGTTTATTTATGTAGACATGCCGTGGCCGGCTTACGTAGGTATAAATAGGAAAGGTATATTTAAGTTTTATAAAAAAATAAAAAATAAAAAAAAAAAACCCACAGCACTTTGCAATAAAAAAAAAAATATAAAAACAAATAAAAAAAAACCACAAAAAGATTTTAAAATAACACAGCACAAAAAACAAAAAAAAATTACGTATTTAATTACGTAGCTAGAGTAAGAGTTAAGAGAGTTAAGTAGTTCTAAGTTTTATTATTTAAGGTAGTTTTAATTAAAAATCCAAAATTGTCATTTTGCTAAGTTTTTTCCAAAAACATTTTTCTTAGCTTTAAAATTTTAAATTCAATTAAAATTCTATATTACAAGTTAGGTTACGTCGAAAGACATAGTATAAGTATTAAGTTTAGCTTAGAGTGCTCGTGTGGGGCCAGTAAGTTAGAGTAAGATAGTTAAGTTAGTTAAGCTAGTTTTAAGCACTTTTGTCTAGCATGTAAGTAATGATTGAATTGATAAATAAAAATGCTTTAAAAATGAAAAATATGTCGGCTTCTCATCGCATAGGTTCCCGGTTCGTCTCCTGGCAGGGGGGCGCTTCTTTTTTTTTATTTTTTTTTTGTTTCTCTTAGTTGATGAATTACCGATATCTTATTGAGGATATACCGGGGGCGCAGCGATCTTAAAATAAGTTTAACTCGGTATTTTCTACAGATCGGATGCGGAAATAGTTGAGTCTTCTAGAAGATGGCGCTGAATTGGTTAGCAGTGCAGAGATACCATCACCAGTCGATGACGAAACGGCTGTCCCAAGGCAATGCAGTAAGGTCCCGAGACGACACCAAAATTGGATAGCTGAATATTACGCTGGTAACGATGCGAAATCGAACAATCAAAATATTAAGAGATGGCAACTCGTGCAGCTTGGGCTGGCATTCGAATTGTAGAAATTAAAGAAGACGGTTGTGTTAGAAGAAGTAAATAAAACATTATTTCCATAAACAAAAAGGAGTTGTGTTTATTTCGATCGGAATCATTACTATTTTCAGTTTTGTGGAAGTACCTAATACAAATTTTTTTTTCATAAAAATTGGGGTGTAATTGCATAATTTAAACAAAAATATCTAACTGAATTATAAAGTGTATTTAATTTTATTTATTTATAATCATAATTAAAAATATAAAATTAAAATTTCAACAGATTCAAGTATAAAAATTATTAATAATTTCAAAAAAGTGGCATCACTCGTTACTATCTCTTCAATGAGTATCCACCTCCAGCCCCCAAAAATTAATAAAATTATTAGTTTAAGAGAAGTTAAAAGAGATTTCAATGCGTGAAAACATTTATTCCTCTGCATTGCCGCTTGTCACTTGTCAGTTTGTCACATGTAAGTGCTAAGTGACAGTTACGCCTACGTCCCCACCTAATCCAACGATAACCAGATCGCCAAGCTGATCGATCAGTTCATTAGATCACCTCTCGCTCCCTTTGATGTGGCGACAATGTTTACACGCACAGTGGAAAGAGCGATTGATTATCTGTTGGTGCTACCGTTTCAAAGGTACTCTAGCTGCTCAAAGCACTAGCTGCCCATTTCTCCATCGAGCTTTCAGATTGCTCTCCGCATACATGCACATACCGCACAGGCAAAGCGCGTCACATTTTTATTATGACTCAAGTCCAGTAGACAAATATTTCGCTTTTTTTTTACAACTCAGCTCACGATCGTAAGTCAGTTGAGTTAATCGTTTCATCCGCGAATGGTGGTTACGTTACGTCGTCGCGCACCATGATCCATGTTTCTACGTCAAGTGTCTGATTTTCTGTCAAACGCGTGCGGTATTCCATAAAAAAAAACGTGTTTTTGTTTCGAAGAAATTCGGGTGTACACGTCGTATACGTATCTTATCTGATTGGAATGACAGATAAGAAAGTATCTACAACTTGCCCAAACGAAAAAAATAGCAATTCGATGTTTTTTTTTTTAAATAAACAAAATAAAATTAATCGATAAATATACGAAAAGAAATTGTTTTTGAAAACAAAGATTCCGAAACGCGAGAAAAGTTGTTTTGATTGCAAAATTTGTGTTTTTTTTATGAGTATAATGAAAATATAACAGTTTCTCTGTACGTCGGAGTGAAAAGAAAACAAAAGATACACCAGAGGCTAAGTGCATGCGCATTACATACGGAAATCCAAACAAGAAGAGAAAACCACTGCGAGTATCTGTGAGATTGAAATAAAATATTAATATACACTCTTTCTCGACCCAATTGTGTGGGTGAAGGAAGAGTAATCTACCCCACCGCCCCAGATCTGAGTATACAGATTGTGTAGAGATTTGCAAAGATTTCTGTGCCGAAGAGAGACGATTTCGTTTGCTTTGGTACATGCATGCACGTCTCTCCAACTCCAGTCGAAATCAACTATACGAATGGCGATGGCAAAGTGAAAAAAAAACACACCTCTGTGTCTCTTGCGTTCGCCAGCTTTTGACGTTTGCATCGGTCGAGTGACGTTTCGCGAAAAAAAAACTCGTGAATTTTCAATCTGGATAAATTCGCGTTCAAAAATTACAATATATACGCTTTCGCTGTATCTGCAACGATTTCCATATCCACCAACGGGAGAAGTTTTGGTTTTCTAAAAAAAAAGACACATCTCCACTGGATTGAGAAAAGTGTACACTTTTGCGAAATTCCAAGGTGCGACAGGTCAATTATAACAGTTTCACTCGTAGAAATCGAAGAAAACAAATCCCATTGGCATATAACACTCTGGGCCAGTGTTTCGTTGTTTTTTTTTCTTTCTTTATTTAACCATAAATTGACATATGTGCCAAGTTTGTTGTTGTTTTTGTAATGATCATAATTTTTCTTTATGTTTTTTTTTTCGTAGTTGTTTTATTGTGAAATTTCTGTGCATACAGGTGAAACGTCGCCGCGTCGTTGTCGTCGGTGGTTTGTCAACTTATACGCCGACTGACTGATACGAATAACAACAAAAACATTATAACACACAAAAACGATTACGACTATAATTGCCTGTAGTAGTGTGTGGTGATTAAGTTTTTTTTTTTTAATTTGTTTGTTTTTTTATATTCTTATCTATACCTACCTACTTCCAAAAAAAAAGGAAATCATCCCTAAAAATTCAACACAAAAGTGTGTTTGCAATTCAGATCGAGCAGCCGGGTGATTTCCCTGCTGGATAGTGGGAGGTGTGTGTGTGTTTTTTTTTTTAAATCGAAATCTATCTAGATACATGTGGTGAATCGAAATCATAGGAAGCCTACATATTTCAATTCAGTGTGCAGCAAATAAAAGTGGAAAAATAAAATTGCTGTCGCGCTATTAAATTGCTTTCGGCATTTTTTTTTGTTGAATAATCGTCGCGGAATAAATAAATTAATTATTTAAAAAAAGAAATTAAATTCTCTACCAAAGGGTTTTAATTTAAATTTTAATTAATTTAATTTATAGTGTTTTCATATCTAATATGTTTCTATTTATTTATCCAGTGAGTTCGTCGAAATCACGTGAAATGCAAATGAAAATCGATGTTTTTCTTTTCCTTTTATCGTGGGAGTGGTAAAAGTTGTGGCATTTTTTAAAATTTAAATTTAAATTTAAAAAAAAAAATTATATAAAAATTAAGTGATCAGTTAAAAATAAACTATACTGTGGATATATGGTATATTTGTGGATTAAGAAGAGCAGGTACACATATAAACCTATCTAGCTACATGCATTCGAGTTTGCTGAACTATCTTTGTGGATAAATATTTGTTTTAAAAGGTAGGTAGAGAGATTGTTTATTTTTTTATTTTGATTTATGAAGGTATAATTTAAAACTTATCTTATCTTTTTTTTTTTCTTGTATATTTACATTGCGATGGTGTTTTTAAGATGGTCGCGGAAAAAATTATTTAATTACCAACATGACAGGCAAAACATTTAAAACTTTTTGTTTTTTTTTTCTTCGTACTTGACGGTTTTTTTGTTTTCTTTCGCAATTCAGCAAAAGGAGGTGAAAGGAAAGGGTATGGAGAAGTGTTGAAACAATTGCGACGGACGGTGTTAGGTGATGATGCGTAAAAGATTTGAATCAGCTGCGAAGACCTGCCTGCACTCTACATTCTTCGACAACTAGTTGAGAGTTGATACACCACCTGACTTCGGCGTTTCTTGATCATTTTGTTCCATATGTGTTCCATAACTCTAAGAACATTTTAGTTATCATTCATCCTTTTTTTTCCGTTAATTTTCTTCGAATTTGCAATTTGTCTATAACTACTCAGGACAAATGGTTGAGACAGGGTATAAACAATTGGAATTTCACTTGCGGATTCCATCGCAGTGTGAGTTGTTGGGTTAGGTAGCAGTGGCTGTCAGTGGCGAGCACCAGCACACCTAAAGAGGCCCATTGTGATACCAAGGATATTGGGGATATTTACTCCGCTACTTATGAGAAATTGTGGGCACCGTAGCGCAAGTGGTTAATGCATCGGACTACTGAGCCAGCGGCCTTGGGTTCGAATCCCGCCGCAAACACCTAAAAAGTTTTTCACCCACCTCTGCCGAATGCCTGACAAGCATTCAAGAGTATCATTTGTCATGAAGAGCTTCTCAACTCGCCGTTCGGAGACGGCAGAAAACTGTAGGTCCCTTCCATTCGGGCAAAAATATAACGCGCACACACAAATGGTTGCGGGAAGCTAGGCTTGGTTCTACCTAGGACTGCTGAAGCTAAATATTTATTTTTTTTACTTATGAGAATCATTTGGAGCTTTGTATAAAGCGAAGAAGGCTTCCCGCGTCTTTTTGTGCTAGGTCACTGAGATCGTCGAAGAAGTATTCTCCTCCTAGGTGTATTTTGCAACTGCGGGAAAGAGCTGGGCATGAACAGAGGAGATGAGTTGGGCTATCTTCCTCTTCTTTGTCTCTACAACTTATACAAAAGTCATGATGCCAAACCTAGTTGCGTGCTTACCTATAAGGCAGTGTCCTGCAATGACACCGATGGTCGTACTTATGTGTAGTACTTTTAGAGACATAAGGTATCTGGAACGGTTTAGATCTAGTCTAGGCCAGATCTGTTTGGTGGCAAGACAGGTAGTTCCACCTTCCCATCTAGCGTTGGTTTTATTGACTGTGTCAAGTTTGAGTGTTAGCTGTGAGTGCGAGTGACATACCTTTATTCCTGTTATCGGGTATAATAGGTATTGTTGTTCCTAGTTTAGCGAGCCCATCAGCTTTGTAATTCCCTGGAATGTCTCTGTACCTCGGCATCCAGGAAAGGTGAATGTGAAACTGTTAAGCCATATCTATAAGAGATGGACGGCAGTGGATGAGACTAATTCTAGAGATTTCAAGGCCGCTTAACTATCCGAGAAAATGCTGGTATCCTCTTGATCCAGGACAGTGTTTCCGAAATCGCCATAATTTCCGCTTGAAACACGCTACAGTGATCAGGGAGGCGAAGGAAAGATTTAGTTTAAATCTGTCTGAGAATACACCTTGTCCTACACCATCATTGGTTTTAGAGCCATTAGTTTAGAAGTGTATCGACTTGTCTGTTATAGCACCTAAGTCATCCCAGAAAGACCTATCTGGAATAGTGACCTTAAAGTTTTTGTCAAAATTGGGCTTCGTCACAGTATAGTCTATGTTCTCGGGAAGAGTTAAGATATCTAGTATTGTGGAGTGGCCAGTAAGTTTGGCCACTGTGAGATGGTTTTGATTCTTATGTTCAGCACTGGCTGAAAACCCGATAGTCTTTCACCTTTTAGGCCTCTACACCACGACGATGTAGATAGTCAGGTAGAGGCTGTGAGTTGTTAGTCAGTTTTATTAATTTGGTTTAACAGAAAGTATTTAAGCACGCCCTGGACGTAAAAAAGTCAAAAATGGGGTCTGGAAAGATGTTACACCAAACAAAGAGCCAAATATTAAAAAAAATGCGCCCAGAGGGATATTCTGTCAACAAAATTGCAAAACTTTTGAGTCGGAGTCGGACAGTCTTCAACTATTTAAATGATCCAGAAAATTACGGGCAAAGATACGTACCTCGACGAAAATATAGACTGACACCAGCAGACCGGCGCGGCGGTCCGTACTAAGAGAAGTGTCAAATTTTACAGCCACAGTAAGGGAAATTGCGGTTTCATCAGGAATTTCGAATGTAGACAGAAAACTAAGGACTTGCCAGCGTGTGACATCGTGCTGTACTTCTGCAGATGTACATAAGAGCATCCTTATTTTAAATTTTAGTTGTCGGGAAGTGTTTCACACGGGGATTCAAAAGCGGTTTTATCAAGTTGAA
Source organism: Brachyopa scutellaris (assembly GCA_949775065.1). Classification (NCBI taxonomy): domain Eukaryota; kingdom Metazoa; phylum Arthropoda; class Insecta; order Diptera; family Syrphidae; genus Brachyopa; species Brachyopa scutellaris. Next base: position 42,960,480 of record OX459115.1, read on the forward strand.
TGGTAATTCTTGTAAAAAGTTACGTCTTACAATTTTTTGCTAGCAATGCTTAGCACCTGTTGGGCCTGGTAGTCTTACCCGAATTTTATGGGCACGAGTTCGAGTGACTGGTGGTATATTTTTTGTGCAAATTGTACCATTTCGACGTTTGTAAAATCCTCCTGGTCTTCTACCTACCCATTCCGTGAGAGAAGTCGTTCAATCCAGTTTCGACTTCACGGGTTTCTGTCTCACGAACCAGGGGCCCTACTCTCTATTTCGTTCCGAAAGTCAATCCTATTCGAAATTGCTTTTCGTTTCGCTTTTGAATTGGTACTCTGTAACACTTTCGGAATGTAAAAAATACTACTAGATGCTTTTCCACTTAAGGTTTTTTTTTAGTCGAGTCTTGATATATTTCTTATGAGATATGTCAAATAAATAAACCGAGAATAGGAGGAATATTGTTATGAATTTTAAAGGAAGAATGTAATATAATAAAAAAGGAAAATGTATTCTGTTGCACTTGAGATGGACGGAGAATCATCTGAAGAACGGATTGAGCGGACAATTATACGGGACAAATCAAATATTATTGAAAAAGGTGATAAAAGGTTAAACTCGGTTAGTACCAAGGATTCATATCACCATTACTTATCATTTATTATTTATTTTCGAAGGATGGTTTTTTGTATGTTTTGAATTGCATACGAAATGAATTTCCTTCTCCTTTGGGATCCACTGGAGTTCCTCTAAATTATAAATACCCGATGATGCATCATCAAACAGCATTGAACAGCAACATTGAGAACATAATGATGCAACATTGCTAAGAGAATACGGGAGCAAATCAATAAACACAAAAAATAGAGGCACAAAATCATGTAGATTTAATAATTCATAAAAATTATTTGTCCTTTGGCTAAATCGGGATGTGAACACATGAATTGCTTGTTTAATTTGTAATCATCACGATGATTTTCTTATAAAACTTGCATTTTCAGCCATTTTTAAATCCTTACGTTAGCGAATCAGTTGTAGAAACAAATTTTCCGTTTTTCAATGCTTTTGACATTAGGAAACGAGTTACCAGGTACCAAAATTCCAATTTCGGAATTGTAAATCTGAAAGTAGTAGATTTCATTCCGCTATCGAAATAGAGAGTTCAAAATATTCGTTTTCGGAATTTTTCCCTTTCGAAACGAAATACAGAGTAGGGCCCCAGGGCTTGAAAATTTAATAACAGTGCATGTTCCTCTTCTTAACTCTCACCTGCATCATCATTGACATCATCAGTCTCCATAAGCCACCTCTCCATTTCTGAAGTTTTCACGACGAGATACGTAGGCACAGAAATATGCGTACGCGTAGGTAATAGTCACGAACGATACTGATCTGTCGAAAAATTTAATGGAGAGGGCTTTCCTGAAACCGCACCGCTCTAACATAAATAACTTTCAAGTTATCAACAAGAATGTATGTTCTTCAGTGTTAAAGTCTCCAGAAGTCGTTTAAATAAGTAAACAAGTCCATTGGTAAAGGCAACAATTCCAATTTGTCAAGTGTTGAAAATCACTAAAAGACGCTTGACTCGGTAATAAATAGCCAAGATAATGCCAAATATGTAGGGCTTAACTTCAAAGATTTCAGCTTAATTGAGAAAATTGCTGTTACGAATTCTCACATCACCTTTTTCTTCGGGTGAAGTGGATAAAGCCTGTCGAAATAGCCATCTGTCAGTAAAAATTAGTGGTCATAATTGATTTCAAACAATGGCGAATGTGTCACCAGTGTCATGTTTGACCGTTTTTTACCCACAAAATATCAAAAATTTAGGTTCAACGAAATTGGAAACTTTCTTGCAAGTTTTTCACTCTCTGGGTGAGTTTTCTCTCTCTTTTATTATTTGCCAGGTTTAACCCACTTGACTACAAACAGTTACCAAAAAGACCTAATTATTCGGCCCGTTCGCGTACTTTTTGCACTAAATATTTGTTTTCTGAAAATTACGAAAAAGTAAGCGAACCAACGAACAAAAAAATGAAAAATATATGTATGTTTTCATCAGTGTTGCCACTGCGAAAATGTAAAAAAAAAAAACAGGAGATCTTCTGTTGGACTTACCAAAGTAACAGGAGATTTAAAATTTCCTCCAAAAACCTCTAAAATACGAGGTTCTTAAAAAAATGTATATTGTTTTTTGACACTACATATTTTGCTGTTGCGCTGACTAACTAAAATCACGGAAATTAGCAACGGCCACTTTACTGTATTGAAATTGTGAAATAAATGTCAATGTCAATGTCACTAGGTCCGTTCGCGTACTTTTTGCACCAAATATGTGTTTTCTGTCAAATATCGAAGAGTGCAAAATCTATGTGATTTGACAGATTTGACAGTTTTTATGTAATCTGCCCCAAAAATTCACTTTTTCGGAGGTAAATAACAGTAGACTCCTGTTATAACAGGAGAAACAGCAACATTCATATAATCTGCCCAAAGAAATTTCTTGTGATAAAATTCGCAGCATGGGGAAATTTCTTGCTCTCTCGTGAGTACACTCTTTTTTGAAATATATAAAATTTTTGCGTACGCGAACGGGTTTTCGTAACTTTTCGTAGTTTTAGGAGCGTACGCGAACGGCCCTATTAAAAACTTGTCATTTTGTTTACCTTTATCTTTGCTATTGCATTTTACAAATTCAATTTTATCGGACGGCCTTGTTGATGACTTTCAAAACGAATAGCTTGTTACTAAAGAGTTAACTTTAGGTCTGTTCCCATACTTTCTGCACTAAAATTCATAGATTCTGAAATTTCAAGCAGTGGGGGCAAAAATCTGTCAGAGAGTGGTAAAAGTGTGTGAACGTCCAGGAACGTATTGAACAGCAAAAATTGGAAAATGTATCACATTTGAAAGATATTTGAAAGATATTTGACAGTCTGGGCTAAAATTCGAAACATGGGGAAATTTCTTACTCTCTTATTAACGCTCTCTTCTACGAAAAACTACGGAAAATATTCGTACGGGAACAGGCAGGGTTGCCGCTGAAAAATTTGAAAAAGTCGCAAAAGAAGGGTCACGGACCAAAAAAAGTCGCAGCAAAAACCAATAATTGGTCTGTTCCTTTACTTTCTACTCCAAAAATAGTACGCCATTCAATTTCATGGAGTGGGGGTAAAATTCTCTCGGACAGAGGCAAAATTACGAAAAAGTAAAGGAACGCGTTGAATCACAAAAGTTGCAACAAACGAAATTTCATAAACATTTGAAAAGTAAACGTAAACAAAGTGGAAATAAAGGGATATATTGCGAAATGCAAATTTTAACATTCAACTTTCGTCTATGTGCCTTATTATTTTTTTACCTTTTAAAATAAAAAAATGCAAATAATTCAAAACAAATGAAACAATTACTCTCTCTGTGTGAAGGAGAAACGAAAAAAGAGAATCATGTACAGAGAAGCGAACTGATACTAGTTTTGATTACGCGTGACGGCGAGAAACTCGTGAGGCCCATACCGTGCGCTAAGATGTTTACACATCAAAACAAAAATTAGTGAGTTTTTGTGTAATATACTGGAATTATTGATGAATTGATTTTTTTTGTTATGAGGGACTGCTGATGAGCAATTAAATGCAAATTTTGTTGAAAATATATTTTTTGTACGAAAAAGTCTCAAAAAGTCTCCAAAAAAACTGAAAAGGGTCAAAAAGAGGTGTTTTTTAAAAAGTCGGGTTATAGTCTCATTGCGTCAAAAAAGGGTCAAATTGCGACTTAAGTCTCATAGCGGCAACGCTGGGAACAGGATTTGATTGATTTCCGTAGTTTTACGTAGTTTGGCGCTGTTTTGAGCAGGTACAAGCCAAACGTTCCTTATTTCTGGACAAAAAAAATATATCTTTTGTGTTTAAGTACTTTTCATACCGGCCGGCCTTATTTCACAGCAATCGTTGGAATTCCGCCACGTGACTCATGTGGACTTGTTTCCACTTAAAATTTGTAAATAATTCCACATGTGGTCAAATGTTACTTCGTGGGCAATTATGGAATTGCTTGGAACATACGCTTTTGACAGATCGTAAATTTTAAATGGATTTTTTTTTCGCTAACTATGTACAAACTGAGATGAGGAGAAAAGAATAATTAAATGTTACCTGCCAGTGCTGTGTTTTTTCACTGTACAAAGTAATTAGAAAAAGCTGCTTACATTTAGTTTTGGTTGAGTAGTGTACCCACCCAGGTATGGGGCTTACACAATATGGTTGCACATTGTTGGATAAAGGTACAGGATTTAAAAGGATTAAATTTGAACCCACTCGCTTACTCTTTGGGGTGAGATAGTTCGCAGTATCTAATGCGTAGAATTTGTGCTTATATGAATTAATCATTTTAATGGATACAAATACTATCGCATCGTTTGGTTGTTTTACTCCTATGGATACCAAGAGAGGTACAAGTATGGGTGCTTGTTTTTTTTCTACAGAAATTCAAGGCCCAATTGTATTGTACTATTGTGTTGTTGGGAAGATAGTCATAGTTAACGAGTGAGAAAAGTATCTTTGTTAGAATTTTATTGCACCTTTGTGAAGCACATAATCAAAAGATAACAGATAAACAGCACGATTCTACTTCAATAGAGCACTTTATACCGTGACAAAGACGATTTTGTGTATTTGTATTCATTACCGTAAAGCAGATTTGAGTTTCAGTTTAGAACGATTGGGCGCATTCTTATCTTATCTTGAGCAAAATTTAATAAATTAATAAACTTAATGTGCTAATGGCTTTGCTTAGGGTTTCATTGCAGTTAGGTCTTAAGTGGGTCGGGTGCGAACATGTATCTATGTATGTATGTATGTATCTCGATAAATGTGTTTGTTGTTCGTTTTAAATGGTTTCTGACAAAAAAAAAGTTGTTGTGTTTTAAGCAAATAGCTTCGTTCTGTTTTAGGTTAGTCTACAATTAAGATCAACCCTGAGTTTGAAGAGTGATTAAATTGGGATTACCCACAGCACCTTGAGGTGTAATAGAGTGGAAAAATACAAAACATGTAACAACGAGTGAAGTTTACATTTAAGATTGTAATATTTTTTTTTGTAGCCTATGTATATAGGCATTCCATGTAAAATACAATAACAAATAAACCTGCATAGAATTAGTTTAGCTATCGGTTATCATGAGTGATTAGGATTACTTGCACCGAAATTGAATCAAATACCGATCTTGAAAAATATGCAATGACAATAATTTATTTTGCACCAAAATTAGCAAAGTTCTATTGAAACAGAATTAGGTACTTACATAGCTTCGTTAAGTCAAGATGTGGTGTCTTCTGCAGCGATTGAAATCCATGTGACCGAGATCATGCACGATCGATCATATGAGACCATCAGTGTTCTCTCGCCCACGCACACGTTTCGCACAAGTAATAGCATTGTTGTTGCAGATCAGAGTGCGTTTGACGATCGAACAAGCAATCTGCATGAATGAGTATTTATGTAATGCATGCACGACATCGTAGACCACGAGTTACTAGCAGTGAGAGCAAATAATAACAATTTATATGAACATATGATCCAGCTATGCCGCGTGACACTGGAAAACATGCGATGCAACGTGCACTCTGGAAACAGTTCCTCCGAACTATTCCAAACATGCACCGGATTTCAGCTAGGAGATGCACTGTCATGTGACTTCTTCAATCTTGTGCTGGAACAGATAGTGCGCAGGGCAGGTGTAAACACGGAAGGCAATATCTTTCACAAATCTGACGGTCGCTCCCAGCACGCCGTGCTAGAGGCTTTTACGGCAATTGAAGAACAGACGAAACGAGTTGGCCTTGAAGTGAATGAGGACCAAGTACAGGTTGTCAACAAACAAAGAAACATCTGTCCACCGCCTAGGACAAAACGTCACTGTTGGCAACAGTAACTTCGAAGTGAGAAACGAGCTTACTACGTAAATCAAATATTGCTTTTTTTAAATAACTGATCATCTGGTTTCATATAGAATTTCTCACTGCACACAATAATTTTTTGTATTGCTGAAAAAAAACTCGCATGCACACGAAAACTTTTAAGATTTTTAACTTTTTAAATATTTTTTTTTTAACTTGATTAAATACGCATGCTCCTCTTACTACAGTCACTAACTGCGGATGTAAAAAGAGTTACCAAACTGAGCTTAGTTTTCGAGAAAACCGCCCGTCCCACATTACCCGCATATCCCACAATACCCGAAGTTACTCTACTTTTACGGTCCAGCCTTTGATTTGAATGAAATTTCTTTCAAAAAATCTGTCAATCCACTAATGTGCCCGTTTTTGATTGAGTGTAGTTAATTGCTGTATTCCAAAACTGGTATGCAAAATCTGCAAACATAGATAGTGTTTGTAGTTAAAAAGTCTTTTCTTCATAAGCAATTTCCAATTCTAATACACTTTGTACAGTAATCACAGCTGCTCATCATAATAGACAGACAGATTGTGTTTCAAACTAACATTTACTTCCAATTGTCATCACCACTTGTCATCAAGTATTCATCTTCGTTTCACTTTAAAAAAAAGAAAGGAAAACCAATTGACACTTCGCGCGAATTTAAATGATCTGGGCCCAAAGATAAGGCTGCTAATATAATTAAGCTATATAAAATTAAGCTCTTATATAAAAAAAATGTTTAAATAAATAAATAAAACTTAAAAATAAAAGTTGGGGAATCAAAATGTGTGTCTTCCATTGAGAAAATGCGCAGGATCTTCGTCAGGCCAAAAGAGCCATTAAACCCTTCCATAAAAAATCGAAAAAAAAACACCTACTACCTACTAGGAATGACATTAAAGATTAGTGGGATTTTTAGTAGAGCATTGCCATCTTCGATATCACCTAAACGAAATTAATTTAGAAAACTGAAAACTGTCATATTTGCATGAAAGACGACAAAACTGCGGAACATATTCTTTGTGAATGCATGGCACTATGTGCCCTCAGGAGACACCATTTCCACGGAGAAATCCTAACTCCCGGGGAAATTTTAATAGTCTCCACCGGTGAGATCCTCAATTTCATCAAAAGAATTGAACCTTTTCTGGTTCCCTAAACTGACTTTTAGCTCATAGTGCCCTCCGCGACTGGTGGATGGTGATGCTCAGGCAATTTGGTTCCACCAAGATAGGACCACAGCCCATACTGCTCGAGCAACAATAGGTTCTTCTTATTTTGAAGAATGGCGATTTACGACGGCCCCCAAGGCACCAACATTTGACCGCCTCTGATTCTCTGGGTTTACTTAAGAAAGTGTAAGTGGAAGCCAAAAACCCTTCAAAACCTAAAAAACAATTGCGCAAATTCATAGCCCGATAAAACCGACAATAAAGGAATTTATTCACTTACATAACCTAAAATATAATTTTTGCTATTCATAGTCACCTTACAGTCGACTTTAAACTTAAAGCCAGCTCTAAATTTAAAATGAGCCAAACATCACTTTAAATAATTAAAGTCGGCTATAAATTTCTGATATAATATTTTGACGTTTGGGTTTGTTCGTTCAAATCACTTTACAAAAATATACCAAAGTCGATACTAACTAATACACAGGCAAAAATGTGTTTATGAATAACGAAAAGTTCTAGCCGGATTATTTATTTAGTGCCGGCTGTAACTATAGTCGGCTATAGGCACTATTCATGGGGTGACTATAAATTTGCGCCAATATTTTGTGGGAAATAAACATGATAACCTTTGAAACGCTAGAATCGAATGCAAAATGTTAAATATTTCTGAACCCATTTGCGTCACCCTGTATTGGCATTTATTCATGTACATACAGTGGTGAACACGAAAATAGCAGTAGGTAAAATATAAAAGAAATATTGAAAACATTTTAAGAACTCAATTTATTTAATAAAACAAAACTGTTCTACAGAAAAGTATTTAAGAAAGGCAAATTATAAGGAACTTAATTTAATTGCAGCGCTTTTTCTTAACTTAAAAAAAAAAAAACATTTTCAACGTTAACATTGAAAAAGCAGTGTTCGTTTTAATTAGTTTCATATCCCTTTTATGTAATATTGAACAATGGAAATAAAAAAAAAATGATTCTGTGCGTTAGTACTTTGTTGTATTGCCCCGATTGTCAATGACAGCCTGACAACGCCGAAGCATAGAATCTACCAAACGGTTGCAACGCTCCACTGGTATAGCATACCAAGCACTACGGACTGCTTCCCAAAGCTGGCTATTATTGGTTTGATTGGAATCATGAACTGCTCTTTTTAGGTCTCCCCAAAGGTTTTCAATGGGATTCAAGTCAGTGGACTGAGCCGGCCAGTCCATAACATGAACCCCATTGACCCGAAACCACTATTAGGCTTTTCGACTAGAAGTGTGTTTCGGGTCGTTATCCTGTTGGAAAACCCATTTTAGAAGCATTTCTTCTTCTGAATATGGAAGCATGGCATTTTCCAAGATGTCGACATAAACATTTTGGTCCATAATGCCACCGATTTTGTGTATTGGGCCAACACTGTAGTACGAAAAACATCCCCATACCATGAGCGATGAACCACCGTGTTTGATGGTTTTTGTTGTGTTCCGTGGACGATATTCTGTGTTCGGAGGACGTCTTACTAACTGCCGGGAACCAGTGCCACCATACAAAACAATTTTGGACTCATCCGTCCATAAAATGTTTCGCCATTTCTCCACAGGAAAGGAAGCAAATTTTCTAGCGAATTCCAGACGTTTTTCGGTATGTTTTTTTGTAAGTAAGGGTGTTTTTCTTGGGCAACGCGCTGGTAGTTTTGCTTCCAAGAGTCTTCTTCGGACGGTCATATCACTCACTTCCAAATTTAGCTCTTTTCTGACCTGTACAGCCGACTTTTTTGCATCTAGTTTGGCAGATCTCACGATCCTTCTATCATCCTGGCATGACGTTTTCCTTATCCCACCTCTGTTTTCAGGTTTTTTTTGGCGGAGCATGAACAAATACGCTGGATTTCTGTGTAAGATTTGCCTTCTCTTCGCAGCGACAATATCATCTTTCGTTGTTCCTCGGTGCAATGCTTATCACGACCCACTTTTGTTAATACAAAAAGAAAAAAAGTTATAGTAAAAGCCCATTCCTGTTTGAAAATATTTGTTAACAGAATCTCACTTGTTTGTATATATTGAAAGAATTTTCCAATTAAACCAAGAAAATATAAATTTTGTACGGAGCACTGCTATTTTTTATATTTGCGTATCAAATAAGATCTTCAATAGCAAAAGTAACTGTTTTTTTTTTGAAATCTTGACTTGTTTTCTATGTTGTTCTCTTTTTTTCTTTTGCAAGATTTCCTCTTTCACTGAATGCATTAATTTTTAATGAGCGAGTTCAGAACTAAAAGTATTAAAGCATTTTTTAGTTTTTATAAGACTACTGCTATTTTCGTGTTCGCCGCTGTACATAAAAGGTGGTGTATTAGCATATATGCTCCTCTATATGAATACCTTTAAGCAATAGCTTTTCATTTTAAAAATAGAATCAAAGTTTTCATATGGGAATTAAATACTTTCCAGGACAACTTCATTGCTTCAGCGAAAAAAAAAAAATAAGTAAATAAAAATACTCATATTAAGTTGCAAAGACGTTTCGAAGCTGTTTTGGTGAGATCTCTCCAGGCGAAACTTTGTCCGATAATAAATGCAATTTACGATTGAAAAGGTCAACGCCAAAAGAATGCCTCAACCGCAGTTAATGTGTTAATTGAGTGACAGCCAATGGCACAAAAAAAAAAAATGTTGTTGATCAGAGGTGTAAATGATTGTAGCCGAAGGTTAATATTAATTAAAATTCGTGCAACAATTTTTACTCAGGTTTGAGCAAATAAATAGTTTGTTTGTGACAACTGATCCAACTGACAGATACCCAAACTGTGTGTATTTGTGGTTTCTATACGTAGAGCAACGTCGAGCAAGATTTAAGTGTCAAGCATCCAAATTTCTTATAAAGTGGTTTGCTTTGGCAGCACCCTTGTATATTGGTTTAAATTTCCCGACGTTTAGACACATTGGGCGTTTTTTTTTTTACTGTACGACGGAGTCTTAAATAAATGTCACTTTGAAACTTCAGGTAAAATAAAAACCTATTTTAACGATATCTGTCAAGTTTTGAGGCACGCTGCAGCCTAGTGCCCACACTGCCTTCTAACCTATTTAGAGGACGTACTTGTAAGTTGGAAAACTCCGAACAATATGCAAACAGGCATTGAAAACTAAGGAATCCGATTTGTTTTGAGGTTTTGAAGTACGCATTCCTAAGTGTCGGTAGCTCAGGAGTTTCTAAACTATTTTACTCGTTGGGACCGAGTTTTTTAATTTCTATTGCTGATGCCTTTTTGTAGATCATTTCTAAGTTCAGCATTTTACACTGGGCGGGAGAGTCATAAGGTGGTAGAAAAATACTAGAAATTCTCTAGAAACATTACCATTGAAGCTATTGCAAGTTTTCAAGGCCTTTCGCAATTGCGATAGTTAAATATTTTCTTCATCTGTTAGGTTTCAACCGGCCAGATGTTACCCTTCTTCTTGAATGCTCCAGATATCTATTATCACTCAAAAGACTATATATTTATTAGCTGAACGCCACCAACGATATACACTCCAACAGTAGTGTCAAAATTCCAAAGAGGGCACACAACTACCACTTCGAATCGAATATCAAAAACAACACATCTACTCCGCTTTTTCTTGTGGCACGTGGCATCTCTTTCAATGATTTCGGCAGTAGTTGTATGGACAAGGATGAGGACCGTCTTTGTACCTGTTAGGGTCTCTCCTGCAGAACGAAGCTTCATGTTCAAACTAGCTACTTCGATTATAAGAGCAACTGGGCGCCAATGTATAGCTCCAACCCTTTTATATTTGAGAGGTGTTCAGGTTAAATGTCAGTTGATGACAAACCTCGGCCTGGTCATTCTTCCATGACTGGATGTGAGAGGAGTTGTGATGGATTTGCATTTCCTGGCATCCATACCATGGACTGCTGTTTGGTGTCTAGGCTCTACCAAGATTCATTACCTGTTACGATTTTATTAAAGCAGCCTGACTCTCCATTTTTGAACTTTTTCAGAAACCCAAATAATATAAAAAGAGCGCCGTTTTGATACCACAACCTCAGGTGACCCGTTTATTCAGATGTAGTTTGAGATATTGAAATCCGGCCTGTGGAGTTTAAGAAGAGGATCAGTTCTCCAATTTTCCCCTGGGAAATCTCTTTAAGGTCGTCGAAAAAAGGTCTGTCCAGTAGATTTGCGTTGCTTGGCTCTCACTAGAGCCGGACATTTGCACTGTCTTGCTGCGTGGTCCCCTATTTGCCAGTGCCCTGTACCTACTGCCACTAGTCTTGCAATGTCTACGCAAGTTCTTCGTAGCAGCTCATTTGATTTGACCCTACTGTTGTTTGGCCATATCTTTCTGGATATGACACAGTTTGTCAGACCTGATACAAGTTAGTTTTAAGAAGTGTTAGAGTGTATTGGCCTTAACAGCACCTATAGGAATATAAACATTTCCGCTAGTGAGTTGTTAAGGGCTGACCATCGCCTGGCTAGTTCGTTGGGTCTCTCGTTTCCCCCAATGTTCTGAAATTTAAAGAAAAATGACTCTAGCTTGGTTGCACAAGTGATTGAGTTTTGCTTGGCATTAATCAACCAGTCTTGATGGGGTGATTGCTGAATTTATGGCTTTAATTGCGGCTTACCTATCTGTAATAATTTTTGGGTATTGAGTCTTTTATTAAGTTGTGACAAGCCTAGAGGATCGCTAGTAGCTCCGCCTGGAAGACACCAGCGAAATTCAGTAGACTATAGGATTTCGAACCATCGATGAATATTGTAGATATTTTTATTTTTACGTATTGCTTTGAAATTTGGAAATAAATAACTTTAGATTATAACCTTTTGTTTTTTTTAAATCTTATAAATACGTATAATATGTCAGAAACAGCCTTTTACCGATTTTGTTGAAATTGTGTGCTACCGTTAGTTTTTATTGTATATGTCTGTACTGTTGTATATTATTGTGATATGTTTCAGTAGGTGCACCTGCGGTACTTACAGTTCTGTACTGTAACCATTTACATATGATTATTTATACATATACATTGTTAGTTGTAAGGTATCATGCGATGTTAATTATAAGCTTTTAGACAGTGAAGTACGAGCTTAAAAGTTCCGAAGGGCAGCCACTTAAAAAGGGAAGTGCAAAAGGAAAAAGAACTCGAAAAAGTGAAGTAATACAAAAAGTGTCGTGACATAATGTCAAATTTTAGTATTTTCCATTATATCACTTTGATCAAGTGACATTGGGCCAACTAGTTTTATGTCACTTTGCACTGCATATCTAATTGTATTTACATGATTAGCATAACTCTTCATTTACCATTCTGAAAAGTTTCAAATTTATTTAACCCTCCACCGACCCTCAATTATTTTTCCTTATCCAGATTAGTATCAAAAATGACCCTGCAGCTAAAATCTCAGTTCCGAAGACACGCAAACAACAAAATCAGAAAATCTAATCTAAAAATATAACTTACGAGGGTCAAAAATCGATTATTTGAATAAAAAAAATGGCAAAAAATCGAAATGAAGAAAAATCAAAAATTTAACGTACACATAAATGCGCGGCTGACTTCATACAAACATATAAAAATGCATTTGACTTATGCTAAGTATCATGCGCACCAATATCAGACAAAAAAAGCTTGAATTTGTTTGATGATCTTTACATTTAGTACTGAAATTAAGCGTAGGGTCATTTTTGATACTATGGGGCCTTTAATGTATAGAAAAACACTTTTGGTCCAGAATTTCGACCCCGTCCATAGGAGTCATCTACCGAAAGTGAAAAACGATGTATTTCGACGACAGAATAAAAGTCACTAAAGCACGGGTCTAAATCTCTGCGAGCAAAAAAGTTATTCAACAATTTTTCACGAAATAGTATGAAAATTGATACTAGGTCTGTTGAGGGTTAAGTCTTGACAAAATGATAGAATTTGACCCTATGTCACGGCACCGATATAAACATTTCTGTCCCGTTTTATGATTGCACATTTTTTCCCTTTATTAGCAGTTCTATTTTTACACCATATACAGTCAAAATCGGTTATAACGACATCGGTTTTTTTTCTACACAGAAAATTGATTTCTGTATCGCTTTCGATTTGATTACAGTGAATGCAAGAAGTGTTTGGTCGCTGAACAATTTTTAAATTAAAACGATTTTTAGTGCGTTTTATATTTTTCTTTTCAAATCTGTACTAAAAGAAGAGCATTTAGCTGTAGAAGAAGCTTGAAAATTTCCCAGACTCGAATCTGGCAATTCAAATAGAAGATTGTCAGGTGAATATTCAGTATCGGCTTCAACGATATTCACAATATGAAAACAAAAAGAGAAAATTAAAAAAAAAAAATTGACGAATCCAATATAAAAACAAAACAAGTTCAGGGCAGCCAACATCCAAAAATTGAGAATGCTCTATTCAGCTGGTCAGCAGCAAAAAATTACGGATTACTTTGAACTGCAAGTATGAATAATTTAAAGTCCATTGTCATTACATCTGCTTTTGTTTTACATATTACAAAAATATCGAAAATCGGTTATAACGAAATATCGAATACAGATGAACCTCTTTTATCCGGAACGCTCGGGACCAACGGTGTTCCGGATAATCGATTTTTCCGGATACTGGAGGTTTCAATAGCATCTCCCATACTCACACATTTCTCTAAATTATTGATAGTGTAACTTTTTTTTCACAAATGCTTAAAACTTTTCCGGAACATTTTGACATGGTTCACTTAAAGCGGGTACACACCATGCAAGAAGAGTGTCACGAAAAACTGATGTCATGCTTGCTTGTATGAAACTCAAATCATCGTTGTGGTTTTTGTTCGTTTATCTTTTCGTTTATCTTTATATTTTTGCATTTCGAATGACGAAATCGAATCGAGCAAGAAAGAAAAATCTCGCTGGCTGTCACGCAGTAGCAATTTTTTTAGTGTACACATTAGCACGCAGCTGTACACATTAGCAGTTGATATCAGTCAAAACTGACACTCTTGTTGGATTGTGTGTATCTGCTTTAAAACCTAATAAAAGCACACACGACTCAACTTGCAAAATTACAAGACATCATCTGCAAATGGATATGTGTGCAGAAAACGGTTAAATTCACTATGTGCTAACAAATTTCCGGATATTAGAGGTTTTGCGGATAATAGAGGTCAAAATTAAAATTAAAGGTTCTGTGAGAAATTACGGTTAATAGAAGTATCCGGTTATTGGAGTTCCGGATAAAAGAGGCTTATCTGTATAACAAACAAATTTCCTAGTTCCTTCAAGTTTGTTATAACCGATTTTGACTGTATATGATACTTAACGCTTCGGTTTCAATAAAATTAAGTGTTCTGCTTTTTTCCGAAGTGAGGTAGTAGATCAAAAAAGGGAAAGTGGCACCACTTGTTCCGACATAACATGCACGTTTTGATATATTTGTAGGTTGCACATTCAATGCGTTAAAGATAAAGTTATTTTAAGTTGTTTTTCATTCATTGTAGGATTCTAAGAGACGATTACTAAGGTTATTTGCATGAATTGGAGACTTTTGCTTTCATTTTCTTTCTGGGAAATTCTCTTGTATTATTTGTTTTCGTGTGTCAGAATAAAATTGGAATTCCAGAAACTCAAAGCTGAATCAGTATCTGTAACAGCCTCCGCTACTTAGAATGATAAAAATAAAAATAGCCGTACTTTTCATCCCATACACCGTGCTGTGAAAATACTAATAAGGGCTTTTTTCCATCAGATACCTACTTTTCCCCGAATCGTAATCAATTAAATTAAATGAATCATTTGAAGAAGCGCTAAGAGGCGTTTTTTTTAAGATGTCTAGTTTTGAAGTGAAAGCACATAGCTCTTCGTAGGTATTTTTTTGAGTATATATGGAAAAACCATCGATTACCGTCATAATAATCGGCTAATTGGGCAAAGAGGAGATATTTTTAAACAAATAGATACACGCAGACATGATTTACGGGTCTGTTTCTCTCTCTCTCTCTCTCTGGCTTGGTGGTTCTATTCTACATTTTACACTAGTTGTATTTAGTTCTGGTTTTTAACTTTTAATTGTTAATTATTAATATTTATATAAATTTCTAGTGAATGCGAATTACCGGCACCTCTAAGTACTTAATCGGGGATTCAATCTAATGAGGTGTTTATATTCGCAGGCACGTGGCCGAGTGCATGTGAGGATTAACCCTCAATTAACCTCGTTGATATTATTTTAATTAAATATATAATGACATGTGTCAAGCACAAGTCTGTGATTGGTTGCACATTAAGGGCTTCCGCCGAAATGCGACGTCCGTTGGCATTTTATTAATCGGTTGCGTGTTGTCTGAGTAATTAATCACTATATTAAAATGGAACTGAAAAAATACTAGTATGCAAAATATAGGTTTTCAATGATCATACTCATGTACCTGTTGCATTGCTAGGTCACTACTTAATCAAGAGAGGTCAGATTTATGGAGTGTGACGAACATTCTATGATTCATATAACAAAGTGTACTCGTTATTGGTAAGCCTTAATTTTTAATTTAATTTGTTCTAAAACCAAAGATTTATGTTTTGTTTCTATTAATAAGACAAGTAAAAGTACCTAGGTCTGTCTTCAAAGTATTTGAACAAAGAATGTGTTGTTTCAATACTGCATCTTAGCTGTTTAAAGATAATCCTCGTTGGATTTCTTTTTATATTCTAAAAGAGTGTTTATGGGAGTATGGGTCCTAGACTGAACTGCAGTAGTCTATAAGATTTTTTTTTTTTTTTTTTTTTTTTTTTTATATCTGGATCCTGCCCCAAGGCTGATACTGCGACCTGAAAGATCTATTGTATCGTAGGATACTAATTAGCCCAAGAGGCAAACCACCTTTCTGATAAAGGTGAGTAAGTCCTTGGTTAACGCATTTTTTAATTCATAAGGTCTAAGCAGTTCTTTGTGTAGGGTACGTCGTCTGACCCCAAAAAGTGCCGGGCAGTCACAAAGGACGTGTTCGGCTGTTTCGACCTCTTCCAAACAGAGTCGACAATCGGTCTCGCTAGACAGGCCTAACTTGTTCAGGTGGTATCGTAAATGACAATGACCGGAAAGGAAATTTGTTAGATACCTAATATCCTTCTTATTGTGGTTTAAAAGTTCGTTGTGATGGGTATAAGGCTTAATCAACAATTTGGCTTGCCTAAGCCGCGGGACATTTCTCCAATGAGAAAGTCGGAGATTGTGTTCCCAATTGTTAACTAATGCTGAGATTGTTGCCCAGTTTATGCCACAAAAGGGTTCTGGACCTGAGAATTTAGCAGTAGAGCCTGATCGGGCCAGTTCATCCGCAATCTCATTTCCTTCAATGCCTCTGTGACCAGGCACCCACCAAAGTTTAACCTTATTGTGGGTAGCTAGAGATTGGAGAGCATTGAAGCAGCACTTTACCAGTCTTGAGTCCACAGAATAGGAGCTCAAAGCTTTGAGTGCGGCTTGGCTGTCTGAAAAGACATTTATGTTAGCTCCCTTGATGCCTCTTTGTAGGTTAATCAAGGCGCAGATCTCAATGGCGTGTACCTCAACTTGAAACACGCTGGGAAATGATCCCAGAGGGACGGAGATTCTAGTGTTGGGCCCGAAAACCCCAGCGCCAACGCCAGAGGCCATTTTTGATCCATCAGTGTACCATATTAGACTTTTTGGGTCTATCGTGGGTCCTCCGTTTGACCACGTGGTACGTTCCCCAATATGAACTTCGAATTTTCTGCCAAAGCAATATTCACTTATCATAAAGTCAGCGACAGTGCAAAGCATGTCCTGATCGGGAATGTTGTTGATAATATTAAGGTGACCCGTAAGGCTACCTGGTTTGTACTTACGAATAAGTTGAAATTTAATAGCGCTTCTAGCGGCTGACTTCCTAATGAAGATCTGTAATGGCGATATGCCAATTATAGCTTCTAGAGCTGCTGAAGGGCAGGTGCGCATGGCACCGGTTATACCAAGACACGCCATGCGTTGAAGCTTATCAAGCTTCTTGGCTGTGGTCTTTTCGAGAACCTTAGGCCACCAAACTAAGGCTTCGTACGAAATGATGGGTCTGACCATCATGGTATACAACCAGTGTATAATTTTTGGATTGAGACCCCAAGCTCTACCATACAGTCGACGACTTGCCCATAAGGCCCTAGTTGCACGGTTTATTATAGAGTTGAGGTGAGGATTCCAAGTGAGACGCTTATCTAAGATAACTCCCAGATATTTGACCTCATTGGAATACTCAAGTGTGGTGCCTTTCAGGATGATTGGACCCAAGTTAATGATTCTTCTCTTCGTGAAAGGCACTAGAACGGTTTTACAGGGGTTAACTGAGAGCCCTTCCCTGTTACACCATTCTGAAACGATTTGTAGTGAACTTTGCATCACACTCGTGATGGTGGAATCGAATTTAGTCTATAAGATAAACTGATAGATCGATTTATTGGTTTAAAAGTTGTTGTTTTTTTTATAAAAATCGTTGGTGCATGACTTTGCCGTATGCCAATAGTCCATTAGAAAGATCTTACAATTGCGAAATAAAGAGCATAGGGATCGGAGAGTTTCTCTCTACTTTGTCTAAGAAAGCTTACCTGCTCTGCTAGCATTTTAAAAGCATTCGTGTACCCGCGCGACAACTCTCGCAAGAGAAAGTTCAAACTCCAAAATCCAAACTCCCCATATGATTTCCATCTGCCCACTCATGGAAATCCCATGCAAATCATGAGGGAAGTGCTTATATTTTTGAGAGAGATATTTGTTTTGATCGGTTTTCTAATTTATTGAAAGTTTTAAAGTAACAGTGCAATTTGTCTCTGCTTCAGGAAATTGTCTTTCTTTTGACACCTCATTTGTTAAGATTGCCTAAGTTTGAGAGCTGCAAATTGTACCTATACTACAGAAATAATATAAATTGTTGTTTCTATTCAAGTGGCGCGGAGTGTATACAAAAATGAGCTGTTCGTTTGATACCTCAAAACTCATGAATTAACCATCCGATTGAGCTAAACTTACACTATATACTTTCTATGATGTTTGGAGTGTTTAAAACTCACCGTACGATTAAGCTGAAACTTACACAGTATATTTGTTGTGCAGTAAGAAATGTTCGTACATCAAAAGTTTTCAAGTTTCCGATAGATGGCGCTGGAACACCAAAATTTGAAAACCATCCGATTCAGCTTAAACTTACAGAATATATTTGTTATGAAGTGAAAAATGTTTGCAAATCAAAAGTCTTCAAGTTTTCCGATAGATGTCACTGAAAACCAACGCACTATCCTCAATTGGTGAAGCGAAGCGCACCGGATAGCCACTAGTAATTAATAAATAATAAGGGTCCAATCTGCCTCCTTTGCGGAGCACCAGTGGTGATTGTAAATGGTTCCAATTCGGTGTCGAAATTACGGACTTATTTAGAAAACAGGAATGTATGGAATGCAATCTATTAAATCTATTTAAGCTTGTGGATACCTTATGGTTCACTCTGTCGGGCTAACGACTAAGCAAAGTCATGATCAAGGTTTTTAATAGCATGACCATACAAAACTGTTAAATTTGTGAGATCTATTGCACAATTACTTCTCGAAAACTTTGAGAATGGATGAAAGCTTACAGTAACGCCTATAGTAGGAGGTATTGTGAATTAGCCTTAAAAATTGGGGATGTGATAGGCAATACGAATAGGTCCGATTAACGAATAAGTATAATGCATTTGCATAACGCGATTTAAATGTAAAATATTCGCAACAACAAAGCAAATAGTGCTTCCTGAAATGACGCTGCATCACGTGCGTAGAGTGCGTGCAATTACGATGCGCATATTTGTTGACGTTTTGAAGGTTGATTCTCTGTGATTGGTTTAAAATTTTTAATGATTTTTAGTTGAATTGTACTCAAAACGTCAAAACTCTTAACATTTCAATGGTTAAAGAACTGGAAACGCTTTGTGAAGCAAGCGTACGGGTTACAATTAAGGTTTACCCTTCAGGCTAATCCTTCGGAAAGGATTAACCAGATAATTAAATCTACCCTTCGCGCTTACGTATCTGAAAACCATAGGACCTGGGACTCCCATTTAGGGAAAGTAGCGTGTTGCATTCGAACGTCGCAACACGAGGTTTTCGAAGTCTCCCCCTACTACGCGAACTTCGGCAAGGAGATGGTCACCAACGGTGGCGATCACGCGTCCGCGTCCATTAGGGCCACTCGAGATAATAAGAATGTTGGGAGAGATAGGGACATAGACTCAGCAGATAGGACTACAGGCGAACAAGATAGGGCCACAGATTTGGGAGATAGGGAACTAGATGGATTAGATAGGCAGATAGATACAAAAGATAGGGATATAGATGTAGGAGATAGGGAAGTAGACATGTCTGAGCTAGAGAAACGTTTTAAGGAGCTGAAAGAAGATATCGGTAGAAAGTTAGCCATGGTGACCGGGTTGTTTTTTTTTTATTAGTTTCTAATTCACCTCATTTCATTCAATTTTAATTAAATAAATCGGCCATTATATTATAACATAGTCCAAAAGAAAGGTCGCTTGTTTCTTTACTTTCCAGGTTTCACAATTTTCCCCAAACCAAAGATTCTGTGGCGCCCTTATTCCCCATTTTATTCGTTGAACCATCAGCTGAATAGCCGTCGGCGCAGCGAATTCCCCATTCGCAGACGATTGCAATCTTATTTGTCTTCGTCCGTCGCGCGCGCCAGTGCAATTGTCCGAACAATTATTTTGCAATAATTAATTTCAACTTCATATTTGCAGTCTTTCCTTAAAAAAGGGGTCTTGATGTACAGAAAGACGGGCAACAAAGTGATACATATTTTAACAGTTCCGTCTTTTCATTCTGAGGTACGGAACCCTAAAAAAATCATTAGCGGTCTAAGCGACTGATATCTAAGGCCGAAATTTCCTTCAAACATTTGCATTTTTCAATAACTTTTTAAAAGCTTTATTCCAAAATCAAAATTTTCAACTTTCGCACCCGTTTTTCCCCACTTTCACACGTCTTGTAGTTTGGCGTAAGAATTGTCCTGTACATATATTTAGGCCTGCCACCTGATTAGCGTCTAAGAAAGTAATATCACTTCAGCTTAGTGCACTTAGGTGTAATGCATAGGCGCAGAGTGCCCTCGCATTCAGCAGATTCATGCCATCTCTGTTTCCATTCAATAGAAACCCATCTGTTGATTAGAACTCTGCCTTTGTTCGGTTTACTTTGAATACTCTTCTGGAACATTGGTGTAGAATTTCGTATTCTATGCATCTGATCGCTTTTTTTTTGTTCACGCAGTCCAGCTCTGAGTCGGATTGAATTCTAAAAAGGTTCACAGTCGATCGACCTTTGAGTAACCAATAGAATTTCATTTTACTCGCAATCTGATGGGCTCATTTGAGTTTCTCAAAAGCAGGCCACTCTGCTGTCAGATAATCGCGGAAGTGAACACTGATAAGGTAGTACGAAGTGCTGGGGCATACTTCTTGTGGCTCACTTTCTGTTCCGTATTTTAATATTGACTTTTGACATTATTTTATTTTGTTTAGCGGATTACGCCGGTTTACATTTTTGTTATGAGTCATCCAGTTTGTTTTTCATTTTGGAAGGTCTTTAATTTTATGGGATTAACGCAAAAAAGAAAACAGAAGTTATCACAATCTATGCGAAAAAATGAATCGTGGATCAAATGGGTTTAAATTCCTGAAAATACCTTTAATCCCTTTGAAAAAATTTCACAAAATACAGTAGAATCCGGTTATGACGCTTTTCAAGTGAGCGGCAGAAGATTGTGTCTTAGACGGAAAAGTGTATCATTCGGGAAAAGCTGAAAAGTACATAGGAATTAGTTCAGAAATAAGGTAAACATTTATTTTTTGAAATATACACTGCGGTTCAATAGATTAGAAGCACCTAACTCTGGGAGATACAATTTATATTTCTCCTGTTATATGTCAGCGAAGTAAGAAAAGAAAGATGGTGAAAGTTAGAGTAGTTTGTATTTAATTCATAATCAAAAATTTCAAAACGACATAAAGGTACCCCGAAGACCTATTTGCCCAAAGTGTCAGAAACAATTGCATTTAACCCTCAACAGACCTAGTATCAATTTTGATACTATTTCATGAAAAAATGTTGAATAACTTTTTTGCTCGCAGAGCTTTACACCCGTGCTTTAGTGACTTTTATTTTGTCGTCGAAATACATCGTTTTTCACTTTCGGTAGATGACTCCTATGGACGGGGTCGAAATTCTGGACCAAAAGTGTTTTTCTATACATTAAAGGCCCCATAGTATCAAAAATGACCCTTGGCTTAATTTCAGTACTAAATGTAAAGAGCATCAAACAAATTCAAGCTTTTTTTTTAATCTGATATTGATGCGCATGATACTTAGCATAAGCTAAATGCATTTTTATATGTTTGTATGAAGTCAGCCGCGCATTTATGTGTACGTTAAATTTTTGATTTTTCTTCATTTCGATTTTTTGCCATTTTTTTTATTCAAATAATCGATTTTTGACTCTCGTAAATTATATTTTTTTCTTTTTTTATTAACAACGCCTATTTGAAAATCGTTCTGCTTAAGAATAACAAAGGAACGGCGAACCAAACTGCAACATTAGATTTTCTGATTCTGTTGTTTGCGTGTCTTCGGAACTGAGATTTTAGCTGCAGGGTAATTTTTGATACTAATCTGGATAAGGAAAAAAAATTGAGGGTCGGTTGAGGGTTAAATCGGTTCATAAGATTAGAAGCACCTTACGAATGAATGAAAAAAATAATGATTTTTGGTTTCTTTTTGTTAAAATTTAATTTTTATTTTGAATTCATACTTCAGATACAATTTTTAATAATGAATGGAATCATCTTTCTTCAAAATAACCTCAAAAATTCGGTATTTTAGGTAGTTATACAATGAGACAAAATAGTTGAGTGAAATTTCATTTCAGGCAGGTTTAACGGCTTCGAAAGCGCTTCTTTATCATCGTATTGTTTTCCGCCTTTGTTTATGTACTTTTCGTATGAGCCAGCCCCAGACAATTTCTATAGTGTTAACTTCCGGCGACTATTGTGACCATGGAACAAGTTTTACATTTTTACTGGCAACAAACGATTTTACAATGCGAGCTATATACACAGCACAGTAGCGTTGTCGTGTTGAAATGTCCACGAAAGTGGTCCGAAGAGATTCGGAAAAGCAGATTTCGTCACCACTGTGTAGCTTTTTCCTGTCAGAGTTTTGAATCACTAAGTCGACGGTGCCATAATAAGATACTTTACCCCAGAACATTAGCCCACCTTCTCTGGTATTATGGTGATTTAAAAAGTGCTTTTCTTTTCTTCGATCGTGGAAGTAATAGTTATAGCCATCCGGTCCATCCAAATTAAATTTTGTTTCGTCAGAAAATACCTCTTTTTTCTAGCTATTCGAACTCCTTGTTGCACATCCCAGGTCATGTGGTCATTCGCGAATTGTAAGCTTTGGATTTTTCGCGAAGCATTAAGTGGTGGTCGTTTATTCTTCTTAAGTCACACTTAAGGTATTTGGCACTTCGAATCACACGTCGAACAGTAAATTTACTTGAGGTAACACGAGCTGCATCTTCGATCTTAGCTGTCGAAACCTCTGAATTGAAGGCTAATTGGACAATTTTTCGTTTACCATTCCGCAGCGATTTTTTTTACCATTTTTGAAGAAAAAATAAACCTTACAAAATTTACTTTTTATACAAAAAAAAAAAAAAATAAATCTCTTATGCCCGGTTTCACAGTGAGAGCTTAAACTGTAGATCAACTAAACGGGAACGAGAGTTTAAACTTTTCGCTTAACTCGTTCGGTTTCACAGTCGGAATTAATCTTCCAGTTAACTAAACGCAGTTTTGGAAGCTATGTTAGACAAAAATTCGGCACTATTGCTTTGAAATATCAAACGATTCTCTTCATTCTCTCTATGCCCCCACCAATGAAAACGCATAATCTCAATTTGTGAATGCATGAACTTCAATATGTGAATGTGTGAACTTAAATGCGTGAATGTGTGTACTGACAACAGAACAAAATCGTTGTCAAACGATTGTCAACAGTCAACGGCAATGACAGTTTCTCTACATTTTCTCTATGCTTCAACCAATGAAAATGCCTACTCTCAATTTGTGAATGCGTGAACCTCAGTATGTGACTGTGTGAACCTAAATGCGAGAATGTGTGAAGTGCCTACCTATACAGGTCATAGGAAAGTTTAAACGGCAGAGTACTGGCGTTTAACTTAAACGATGAGTTAAACTCTACTTTGAGTTTAAACGAGCATTGTGAAACCGAAAAAAATTTAAACGGAAGTTTAAACCAAAACGAGAGTTTAAACTCTCACTGTGAAACTGGGCATTAACAAACAACGATAGTAATTTGACAGCTTCTAATCTTATGAACCAATTTAATTGCATGCGAATCTGACTGCTTCAACTTACATGTCTCAAAAGTACAGTTAGCCTGCTTTGTTAAAATTATGAAGTTAACCATTGCGTTCAGCACAAACCACTCTTTCTTTCACCACCTTTTTTTGTTCTGAAACTGCCATGTATCGGAAGATAGATCATTTTCATTTCCCAAAATTGCCTGCTTCTAATCTTGTGAACCGCAGTGTAACATATGATGTGAAGATAAGGTGGACAACTTCAGTGGTTCAGCCGTGATGGTCAGACATACATACGCAATCAACGTTTTTATATATTAAGATAGTTCTCGTTCCAGGTAAATTTATTTGATCAATTACGATTGCCATTAAATTCGTTCAAATGCGTTCATTCAACTCGACGGGACGGCACGAATTTTACCTTTAAAAAAAAAATGGAAAATATATCGATGGCGCCTATGTAAACCGATTAATCATCACTTGTCACATTCAGTTTCAAAAACCGTTGACATTTTCTTAATCACAACTAATCAATCTTAATAAATCCTTTCACAGATTTTTCTCCGCCAGATGAAAATATAGAAAGTATCTCAACTTGTAACCTCCAACCCCATTGAATGTACCTCTTAGCATTGAACTCAAGTCAATAAAATGCGTGACCTATGTGTAGGTAAATGACAAGCGAATGCAATTTATAACTTTACCCAATCAAAAGTATGTAGATACTTGTATCCACAGTTTTGGATCAGACCTTGAAAAAGGTTATTTACTCGTTTGAAAGTACATAAATCTGTACAGAAAATAAAACTCGCTCAAATGACACAAAAAAAAAAACAAAAAACAATTGAAATGGAAAACCAGATAAAAACAAAATTCCGTAAAAAACCGCGCAACCAATTAAAAGTTTGGCCCTTTCAGTCGGAGTGATACTTAAATATTTGTAGACGACAAATATGCGCAGTAGACTTACAGAAAAAATATAGAGATATCCACAAGATACGAATATCTACACGAAATTCAGTTCAACCATGCGGTTTTTTTTTGTATCTACAACACTACTCGTATACAATTCACTTGTATTGTTAGTATCTTTGGAATTTAGAGTACGTTAGTTAGTACCGGAGAGACCGCTTGTCTACAGTGACCGAAATAATTATAAAGGCAGTACATTCTTAATGAAAATTTCATCCAATTTTTTTATTTTATTTTATTTTAACATGAAAAGCTATTTATAAAAACAATATTTAATGCAACTTTTTAGTCCATACCACAGATGGACGAAATAAATATAAAGGCAATTCATAAAAAAGATAAGAACTCAAATATTTTTCACAGAAAAAAGAGAACAAAATATTTTTTTATTAATCAGTATTTCGTGCTGCTTCCTTTTTTCTGAATGGTTTGGCAAATTCTACTTGGCATAGATTTTACGAGACTTTGAAGTGCTGAACCTTCAATCCAGTACCAGTATCTCTGCAGAGATTCCTTTAGCTCTTTGACGTTTGAATATTGTTTCCCATTTGTGTAAACCTGTCGTGAGGAAATTGCCCACAGGTTTTCGATGGGATTTAGGTCGGGGCTTCGTGCTGACCAGGCAAAATGCTCAAACTGATGTTATTAAACCATGTTTTAATAATTTTTGCACGGTTAATAGACGAATTGTCTTGCAGAAATATAAATTTTTCGCCAGCTACGCATTCTGCGCAAAAACTATTTCCAATAGCTCCTTATACTTTTCCGCATTCATTTTCGGAGGAACCCATAAGAGAGGAGTTTTGCCATTATAGATTAGATTAGATTAGATTAGATTAGATTAGATTTTATTAATTCATCTTATTTTCCATTACATTTTAACAAAAATCAATAAGAGCATGGCATTAAGCCGTCTGCCGATTGACAATTTTTATTTTTCCACAATAGCTTATTTATTTTACGTATATATATACATTAATATTAAACGAAAGTTGTACATTAGTAAATTGTAAATAAATGAATAAATTACAAACAGTTTGTTTACATTAAACCCCTTAAAAACTCTCCGTCATAATTCTTTTCCGATACTCCAGAGCTGTCTTGCAGTACGCGAACAGGCTAGCTACGTCCATTTCGTTGAGCTTATGAATGACTTCTTCATTAGAAATTGCATCAACGCCAAAGAAGTGTCGTCTGGTTTCCCGGAGTGCTGGACACCTTCCCACGAAATGAAACACATCTTCCCTCTCCTCACGGTTACATATTGTACACAAGACCGGTAAATCTTGCCTATGTGGTTGGTAGTTTAATGGAAGTAGTTCAGTTCTCAGTTTCATAATAAGCGATATTTCTTCGCCGGAACGGTCATCGTGGTAGTAGTTCCGATCTCCCAAATCATAGTTCAGCTGGCTATAAATTGATCGATGCAGTGACTCTGATGCTTCTCTTGCAAAGCTCTGCCTGTAATTAAGATCTACTGCTGCAATTAGCTGATAAAGCTGAGGCTTCCAAGATTGGACGTTTGCTTCACTTAATTCTAGACTTATTCCGCATTCGTGCGCCAGATCCTTCCATTTGCTGTACCAACTAGTTTTTCGCCGTACTGTTTCCAGTGCCACTTTTCTTGGTAGTCTTTCAATGGGCATATTGACAACTCTTAAAATGTAGTCTACCTGTAGCTTGAGCGTCTTTGTCGCCAGCGGTGAAAGGCCAGTCTCAAGCATTATTGCAGAATTCGGGGTGTTTATTGGTAGACGGAAAATCCTTTTGATATAAAACCGCAATAGTTTTTCCACTTCCTCGAACCAGCTGCCTCCCCATACCTGGGCCGCATACAACATAGTTGACTCCGCGACTGCTTCAAAAACACGAAACTTACTGCTATGCTTTATGTATTTGTTAGAGAAACATTTTTTCCAAGTTGTATTAATTGCGGTCTTGGCTTTTTGCAGTTTACATTTGAAGTGGTCTTCCATGCTTAAGTTTTGTGTGAAAAGCATTCCAAGGTAATTGTATTTTGTAACTGTTTCAATCTGTTCTCCGTTCAGAAACCATTTCTCGTTACGGCACATCCTTCCTCCACCTCTTTTAAAGATCATCGTCTTCGATTTGTCCGGGTTTATTATTAGGCTCCACGTACTACAAAATTCGACCAAAAGGTTAATCATGCGCTGCAATGTCTCCGGGGTATTCGCCAACAATACTATATCGTCCGCAAAAAGTAACGCCTTTATCTCGGTCTCCGCAAACTCCACGCCTCCAGGTAGCGAATCCACGATATCATCTATAAAGAGTGCGAAAAGCAATGGGCTTAGAGAGCATCCCTGTCTTACCCCTGTGCTCGCCTGGAACCAGTTTGAAGCCTGTTCACCATTCCAGACTGATGCCAGGGTCTCTTCATATATATTTTGTATTGCCCTGCCAAACTTAAAGGACATTCCCTTGCAAAAGAGCTTGTACATTAATGAACTTCTGTTAATGGAATCAAAGGCTGCTCTAAAGTCTACAAAAAATACATATAACTTTTTACGTTGCGCTAGACATGCTTCGGCAATGCTTCTGAGTATGAATATTTGGTCAACTGTTGAATACCCTGCCCTAAAACCAGCTTGGAATTCTTTAAGCAGACCATTAGTATTTATCCATCTATTTAGCCTTTTATGCATCACTGTTGTAAATATTTTATAAGACGCATTGAGAAATGCTATACCACGATAATTGGATGGCTGGGACCTGCATCCGTGCTTAAAGATCGGGAATATCACTGCTTCTTTGAACTGCTGCGGCACCACTCCATACTCCAAGACATTATTAAATAAGCCTTCCATTACCTTAGTCAGCTCAGGGGTTCCGTACTTGTAGAATTCTGTGGGGATTCCATCCGGTCCTGGTGCTTTGCCATCTTTTAGGTTTCTGTACGCAGCTTCTATCTCCGCCACCGTTATTGGCGAATCCAATTCTTCACTATCAAAAGCCGGCCGTGCGTATTGAAACGTACATGAATGTGATATTGGGTTCAAGAGTTGACTAAAGTGCTGAAAAAGCGTATCTGGCTCTAAACTTTCGCTGATAATAAACTTCTTCCCATTAATCTTCGCTACGCATCTCCAAAAATCAGCTGAATTTGAACACTCGGACAGTTTTTTCGCTTCCTCCTCATAATGCGATTTCTTTTTTCTTTTGCAAAGCTCCTTGTACTTTGAATTTGCTTCAACGTATAATCTTCTAAAGAAATCCTCACTAGTACTTCGGAACATTTTGAGCCATCTAAAAGAGTGATTCCTTGCCGTTTCACAGTCCGCATCGAACCATGGCTTGGTGTTAAACGGATTCCTTCTCACGTTACGTACAGCTGGTAGATACGCAGTTTTGATGACTTCTCCCAGTTGTCCAATATCTATCAACTCCCTTGCTTCCAGAAGTTCACCCAGGTTCTGCCTATAGCCACTAGCTTTCTTTTCACACCATTTTAATTTTGGAAGTAGCGCCATTTCCCTGAGTAGGGTTTCCTTTTCCTGCACCTTAATTCCAAAAGTTACTATTATCGGCTGATGATCAGAGTACGGAACTTGACCCACCTCAAAATCCATTACATAACTGCTCCAGTCTCCTCCCATAAGTGCGAAGTCTATGACTGAGGTCCCCTGCCGTCCCACAAATGTGAATTCTCCACATGAATCCGAATCGCTTGTTCCATTCAAAACGTGAAGTCCAAATGCGTTACTCATTTCCAGGATCTTTGTGCCTCTCGCATTGCAGGTATTGTCCTTCGATTTTCTGGATACGCCGGCTAATGTATTTTCTAGCCCCGCGTTTTCTCCAATTCTCGCATTAAGATCACCTATAATTGCAAAATTGGTGATAAAGTGGCTCAGAATTATGTTTTCCAAATTTTTGAAGTTCTGTTCCCATTGGTTGCAGTTGATATAAGCTGGTACGATTCGAAACACTTTATTGTCGAACTTAAGATTCAAAATGATATTTTCTTCTACAGTTTCAAAGTCACAAAAGATCATTTCCAATTTTTTCTTGTAGCCAAAGAAGCATCCCCCACACGCTCTTCCCCTATTATGTACTCTGGTCGCTGATATCCATTTGAAATTGTAATTCAAAAAATGTTTTTCAAACCTACTGAAGTTCCCCGTAGTTACAAAAGTTTCGAATAAAAATATAATATCATATTCATTAATAAAACTATAAAAATTTTTAAATACAGACTTATTTCCTAATCCTGATATATTATACGAAAGTATTCTTATTTTAACAAAATTCAATTCTTTATTATTACTTCTATCGATATTTTGGCAGACGGCTTTACAATAATTAAAATCGCTTATTTAGATTCCTCCCCACAGTTTGAGAGCCTAAGATAGATGCCTCTGCGCTTCCACAACTAAGAGCACTGGATTCATCCACTGAAAACATCTGTTGGTTGGCATCTGACAGCTGCTGCATAAACGTCATTGCACATTCGCCATCACACATTAGCTTGTTACTATTATCAAAATAAATGATTTTCGTCCCAACTACTAGTTTATTGCCTTTCATTTGAATGTTTACTTTATTGTTTTTTGAAGTGATTTCCCTTTTTAGTGTTATTAAACGTTTTCTTTTTTCCCTTTCTGCCAAGGAAAGATCTCTGTGCAGTGTGACACCTGTTCCTCGAAGTTTTCCCGATGCTTTCAATATGCGGCTAACATCCTCGCTTTTGCTAAGCTGCACCAACACATTTGCTATTTTGTCACTGGATTTGAGTTGTCTTGCAGAAGATATAAGTGCTGTATTATTAGACTCAAGAAGCCCTAAGCATATCTCCCTTGCTTTATCTGTAGCATCCGTGCCATTATCCAGTGGAATATGAGCCACTAAATTGCGTTCATTGGTTTTCCTCTCCAAGAACTCCACTTGTCTTTCAAGAGCGGTGCACCTAACTGACATTTGATGGACTTGTGTCTGTTACGTCGCATTGTCTTCTCTGAGGCTTTGCATTTCACTGCTGATCCCCTCAATATCCGATTTAGTAGGTAAGTTTTGCAGCCTGTCATCGAGTAGGGAAGCCATAGTGTTTTGGATTAATTTTCTTAGATCTTGGGCTGTCATATCTCCTACAGCTATTTGAGCCTCTTTACCCGGCGAATGGCCAAATGATTCCGTATGCCTTCTCTTGTTTACCGGTGGAATCGTGGGAGTACCCGTATTGTTTGCCGTTTTGTTATGCGGTGATCTTTGCATTTTTAAGTTCTGTTTTTAAATGAAAAGCGGCAGACTCACCTCGTTTTTTTTTTTTTTTTTTTTTTTTTTTTTTTTTTTAACTTTGTTTAATTTTTTATCTAAAACACCGTGTATACTTTAAATGAAAAAAAAAAACTTTTATTTACAATTTGAATTTTGAGTTTCAAGAGCTATTTTTCACTACGTGTTGTCACTTACAGGCCAGTGTTGCCATTATATGTGCAACCACCCCAGACCAATAAGCTGCCTTCACCGTAATTTCGGCTCATTCTAACTTCTGGTTTGTCTCGTAGATCATGCCAGTAGTACTGCCATCCATCTGGTCCATCCCGATTAAATTTCTTTTCATCCGAAAATACTCTCATCAGTCCAAGACATATGGTTAGTGGCAAACTGAAGCCTTTCCTGCTTATGTTGGGCCTTTAGAGGTGGCTTTTTTAATCTTTTTTTAGACTTCATGTGTCGTGCAAAATCTGTTTCACACGTCGCACAGTGTGCAATTTTGCCAGTCTAGGCGAGCAAAATTGATTTTTCGAAATATTAAATTTGTTTACAAATACTTGATACTCTATTAACAAAATACTTCTTCTATAAACTCTAAAAAGAATTGTTTAAAATAATCGTGTTGGAGCAACGGTATACTATCTTGAAGTTGCCGTTAAATGCTATGCTATTCACAAGCAGCAAATGCTAATCAGTCGCTGTATTTCACTTGATTTGTGATATCTAGCGTCTAAAATTTTCTTTTATTATTTTGTTCAGATCATTTACATTGTGTAACGGGTCTAACTGCTTCTAAATAATATTTAACTAGTCAGCATTACCCTGTTGAATATGTAAGTGAATTATAGCGAAAGTAATAATAGCTTCGAAATTTCAACTAGAGTCGAAATTTCAACTAGAGTTTTACTTTATTATATAGCAGAATATTACAATCAGGGAATAAAGGCAGTATAGCTGGACATTTTAGCTATCTAAAAAGTACAAAACGTTTTGCGAACATTTGTGAAAGAATTAGCAGTGAGTAGTAAATGACTTCTGAAATTTCGTATCAGTTCATTTTCGACGTTTGGTGCACAAACTGAGCACCAATAGAATCAATGCCATCACTTATAACGTTTTGCGAGTTTTGGACAGTTTACCACTACCTAATGAAGCATCAGAAAGCATACAATGAGGTGTGCGTCAACAAATTGAAGTAAAATCGGTCGCTTTTTGGAGTACAATTCTTCTTAGCTTCAGAGAAACATTCAGTATTCAAATATTCTGACTGATACATACCTAGTTCTTCTCACAATGGATCAAACTATAAATCTGGAAGGCCACAAAAGTAGTTTGATACTTGTAATTATTGATCTAACAGACGAAAAGACCTTCTCCAAAACAGGAGTCATGAAATCTGGCTTTGGCCACCAAAATAAAACTACGAAACTAGGAGGAAAAAGATACGGCTGCGATTTTAAAGGAGCTGTCTGTTCCTTCTCCTGAAAGAAGTACGACTTTAAAAAGAACCCACGAGTCTTTTTGCAGATCAAGAGCTTGCCTTAATATGTGATGCTAATCTCTCAACGTATCAATATAAAACCGTGCGCCTACCAGCCAGAACTTAACATTTTAGTTTCTATCCTTACTTATATGTACTTACCATTTCTTACTATTCTTATTTATGTACTTCAGTTATCTGTAAATCTGTTATACGTATATTATCTTACTTCTATGTATGTACATATGTACTTAATACTTATGTACATTTCGTTAGTAAATTTTTAAATTTTTTTAAACTTGTTTCATTAACACCAAAAGTGTTTAACCCTAGTACAGGGACTGGGGTAAAATGTTACCCCAACGCTATTTTGAAATCGGACACATTTTTTTCTGCCAAATTTTAAAACCTGGATTTTTGTGCTACTACTACAAATTTTGTCCTGGGTCATTGTTTGTTTCCAACGATGGAGCACTCCATATATTTTTTTCCATATTTTTTTCAAAAGTCTACGAGTTTTTTAATTTATTTATTTTATTTTTTATCTGCCTGGGCTTTGTTTTCTATGCCATTTTTCTTGACGACTGCAGAAAGCAGTTGAAAGCAGTCAATTTTTTATTAAATTATATTTGTTTGGCCTATAGAAGTATGACGCTTAATTTTATGTGAATAATCTTGCCACATCTAGCCCTCATTTACCGTTTACATACGTCTTTTTATTTGTGGGGTACAATTTTACCCCAGGCTTTAAAACTTGTAAATGGACCTTGCCCCTGTACTAGGGTTAAATTATGTTGTAATAAGGTTATAACTACAAAAAGTAACAAACGTTTTAATATTACACCCGCAATCATTTTGCTCGCTTAGATTGCCAAAATTGCACACTGTGCGCCGGACAGAAGCAGACATTTCTTATTTAAATTTTTTTTTCTATTTCTCTTCTGCTGATGGAGCAAAGCCTTCCAGAATGCTCCATTTTCCCATAATTTTCGCCTAAATTAACGAAATTGTCGATAACTGTTGCAGATCGTTTAAAAGCTCAGCCGCAATTTTCCTGTTGGAGAGACTAAGCTTACTTGTGCTTCTTCCTCCGAAGAGAGACTGTTTCCCAGTGGCATTATGGTAAATCACTGAAATGATGTCGCAACTCACAACGATAAAATACTGCAAATAAGTGTAAATCAGTTCAACAATTTTACTAAGATATCAAA
Organism: Brachyopa scutellaris; assembly: GCA_949775065.1. NCBI lineage: Eukaryota > Metazoa > Arthropoda > Insecta > Diptera > Syrphidae > Brachyopa > Brachyopa scutellaris. The sequence continues at coordinate 42,992,899 of OX459115.1, forward strand.
GAAAACGGCACTGCCTTTATAATTATTTTGCAAAAAAAGATACGTTATTTGTGTCGTCTGTTAGAAACACCAACGCTTAGTTTCCGCATGCTCAACCAAAATTCAACTGAAGTATAATTTTTGTCTGCATGATACTCAATAGCAGCTGAATGCAAAGTACCGTTATGGTTCCCTCAAGTCGAAAAGAAATTGCGCATGAATTTAATGTAGCAACGAGCTGCCTTTATAATTATTTCGGTCACTGTATCTTTGGAGTTTGGAGTACGTTAGTTAGTATCTGAGAGACCGTTTGTCTATGATACATATATGTATGTAGAGACTCTCTCTTTCTAGCTCACGAGTCACGACCACGGGTATAAACAAAGCAAAACTACAAATGAATTTCAAATTTAAACTGATTATGATGTTTTCAGATTTATTTGCTGTTTTTTTTTTTTTTTAATTGCGGCTCTCTATTAAACATGGCGCCGGTCATCCAGTTGGACTTGAACAACAAGTATATTCGTTTAAGTTGTTTTTTCAATCTTTAGATTCAAATGCGCTACGCAGCTATCCCACTCTTTGAGTCTGCTGCTTCTATGGTAGATTTTTATTATTTTTTTTTTTACAGATGGAGAATGAAAATACAAAAATAAAAGAAATAAACATAAATTATAACCTTGACCGAGCTGAACTACAAATAAAAAAAACAACCTCAAAGCACTCAAAAGCCTCTAAGTTATGACTTATGCGTTAGGCGTGCGCGCGGGCGCTCACCAGCACCACATCACAGATGGGGGGTAGGTATATGTATTTTTAGCTTCTCAAGACGGTTCGCTGCATTGCCAGTCAATTTTTAATTCACCAAATGAAATCAAATTAAATTTCAATTCGATTGAATGATTTAAAAAAAAAGAAAACATAAAAATCGTGGACAAATGAAGGTCAACATAGCGTCACCATGGACAACAGCGAGACAGTGTTGCCATTAATTTGTTGTTTTATTACTTTAAAGTTATTTGTTTTGAATCAAATAATATTGAATTAAATTTTAATTGGATGCAGACCAAAACAGCACGCCTGGCGTTTGAAGTGATCTAGAAAATTATGTGCGCAGGTATCTTCAACAATATTTTTTTTTCTTGTTGTTGTCGACGACAGCTTCAATGTATCACAGATGTCAGTTTGCTTGAAGAAAACAAGTTTGCATTGCCAAATCGTGTAAATATCACGAATTTGCTTATAATCGCATTAGAGGGTGAGAAAGCTGTTTTTTTTTGTTGGAGGGGCTTTAGCGTTCCCCTATGCAAGGCAACGTGTTTCGTTAAGAGGTTTGTGGATAAAAACAATTAGTATCTCAACTTTGGGGAAAACAACTAAACGAAATTCGATGATCAAACAGAAAAGATGGCCTGAAGGTCAAACTATAATATTTACGTACGTCTACGGGCTGTCAATTAGAGTCGATGTTTTTTTTTTTGTTCGTTTTGTTTGTATTTGCCGGAGAGAAATACGAGTATGACTGGATACTTGAATGCTTTGTCACGTATCCCTGTCGCTTTTACAAATACAAATACAAATACAAATTTGTGGAATGAAACGAACCTACTCTCAAATGATTTCAAGTTTGCTTGTGTGGCTCTATTATGCGAACTTTTGGAGCACTTATGTATATCACTGGCTTTATACACTCATTATTTGTATCTTTTGTGGTAAATGAATTTAACGATGAGTTACTATATGTGATTCTTTGTAGAAAATAATTTTCAATTTTTAAAGAATTTATCATGTTCCAAGATTTCTACACATGCGAGTCCAAAGATGGAACTAAAAATTAAGGTTTTTGTTCCGAAGACCACTCGGTAATGAATTAGAAACTACAAAACCACAAAAATGAAAAAATTTGTTGAGCTGCATTTTAACGAAAAACAAGAAAATGAAAAAACAAAAGCCAAGTGGCAACACCCCACCATAATCAAGTTCATTTATTGGTTTTCAAAAGCACAACATCCCAAAGCTCTTCGACAAAAACTGAGGAAAAAGCTGTAACGATTTACTTGAACTTTGTAATGGAATGGGAACACTGTTTTTATGTTCATAGATTCATACACACAGCGATGGTTAATGGCGGCCATACGACCGCAGTATGCCATTATGTGTTTCCGCGGGCTGAAATGAAAAGTCACTATCCAGTATCCAGTGCCACCGTCGGTATTGTGCGCGGGGCTCCCGTTATGGCTGTTCTCTGAACCCCTGCTAATCTTTTTAATATGTTTCTCTTGAGAGCCGCCTTCCACTAGACAAGTGCCCCTTACGTGAGTATGGATCTGACGATCATCGCATAAATCCAGTGCATCATTGCCGGCCTGAGCCTCCAAGTTCTCCCTTCTGTTCTTTTACAGATTTACGCTTTTCTGATTCTATCTTGTGAATTTAGATTCCAATTAAGCTTTCTATCTAGAATAATACCAAGATACTTTGCATGATCTGATGGACAGAGTTCAGCACCTTCCAGCAGGGAGCTTGGTACCTTGTACTTTCGGGTAAAAAGAACTAGTTCCGTTTTGGTGGAGTTGACATTAAGTCCGCGTCCCTTTGTCCATTTACTGATGGTCACCAACGTCGCTTCCATGATTTCACTCAGTATATTAATAAATTCGCATTGAACTATAGTAACCACGTCATCACCGTAAGCGGTGACGCCAATTCCATCAGAGCGCAGTTTCTTAAGGACGCCATTCACGAGCAGCACCCAAAGGGATGCTAGGCCCGTTTCCAGTATAAGCATTTAATTCGGCGCATTGGACGGGAGATGAAATAATCTTTGACGTAATATCTCAATAATTTCTCGACATCTGCATATTGTTTATTTCCCCATACTTGTGCTGTATGTTTCGAAAACATAATACTTAGCACCGAGTATTTCTTTACCACTCCGACTATAGTTCCCCATCATATATCCAAGTTGACGATTAAGTTCCATAGCCTGCAGTAATCACTAATTCACGGATATTTTACATTATTCCCCAAGACATATGACAAACACAATCGAAAAACTTCACGAAATAAAATTCAAGATGACAGACGTAAGAATGAAAAAATACAACAAACTAGGTCTGCTTAGTAGGGAACTCGGGAATTTGTACAAATTTTCATACATTCCTGTTTGTTAACCCAAAACACTGAGAGTGTCAAAAATGTCCCCTCAATTGAAAAATAATTCTTCCATCAACTTTTTCTTCGGGTGAAGTGGGTAAAGCCTGTCAATACAGCCAACTGACTGTGAAATTAGTTGCCATAATTCATTGTTACGTGGAAAATAAAAACAAATTGACGTTTTATACGCACAAAATGTCCAAATTGTGGTTTCTGGCAAGTTTTCCACTCTCTGAGAGGATTTCCTCCCACTTTTGTAGTTCGACAGGTTTAACCCACTTGACTACAAAAAGTTACCAAACAACTGCGACAGAAGTTATTTTTCGTCTAACAGATTACCAGCAAGAATTTGAGAAATTTAATACTCGTACAGCGGTCAATAACATAATAAGCAGGGAATGCAAACAAATTATAAAAGTAAATATTGTTTAGTTTAGTTTATGGAAAAAAATCTGATTCGTTATATCGGAAATTCGTTAATTCGGATATTCGTTAAACTGGACGTCCACTGTATTTTGAAAGCATGTATGCTTAAACTTATGTCACTGGAAGGTACGAGTGTATTAATAGTAAGTGGTTTAGGCTAGGTTTCCACTTGTCGATTTGAAATTGGCAAACGAGTATTTTTAGGTCAATTAGAAAATTGACAATTAGATATAATGAAAAATAAGCAGTTTTTCATTATTTCCACTTGCCAATTTTCTAATTGACGAAAATAAATACCTACGTCGTTTGTTAATTTCAAATCGATAAGTGGAAACCTAGCATTATTAGTGGTAGTTATCAAAGTTGACTTCCACCAGCCATGTCGTGCTCAGTTTCGTCAAGTGTTCGTTAAATCACATAACGTCTAATTTTTTTCTCTTGGATAAGTTCACACTTTTTGATTTTGACAGCGCTTGAGCTTCTTTTTTCATCAAATTAGGAAGCATGCCATACAAAGTGCTGCCAACTCGCTTTATAAACTGATAAAAAGTAACAATATATTTTCCAGCTATAAAAAGAGATATACTTAATTAAATTGTTGCAATAGAAATTACTAATTTGTAACAAATAGAACATTTCTGTGTGTACGTACTCGTACATGTACATAAATGTACAGTTATTTATAAAATATCTTTGTTTGGCAATACATCCACTGCCTTACCGTTGCCATCCATACTCGTTTATGGTATTATGTCTACGCTCTACCAGTCACATGGAAAATGTGCAAAAACAGTAGTGGAAAAAAAACGCAAAAAAAGAAAACCATTTACAGAGAGCACTGCCACATAATTAGTATCTAGCAATCGACGTTTACTATTGGCTTCCATGCACTCGTACCTACCGCGCACCGCTCTAGGTTGAAGAACCTTGATGCTGTTTTCCAGTAATGAAACATGGAATCGACTGAACACCACCACCATTTGCGTGACTTCGTTTTTTTTTTGTTATATGTACATCTAACATTAAATACTCTGAAAGTAATGAAATTGTGATTGAAATCAAGTTTACAGCGCTCTTCATTAATTTACGTGGTGTCGATAAAGTGCCAGCCAGCGTCATAGAAATTCAGAGTTGTTCCACTTTTGTTTTGACGTTGCAAGAGAGAGAGAGAGGGAGAGAGAGAGTTACAGATGTGTGAAATAGATTTTCGATAAAGCAAATTTGCTAAGTGTGTGCCAACGCAAATTACACATTCGCAACAGAATGAGTGAGAACTGGTTTAGGTAAATATTTTAAATTCGAATTTTAGTGCATACGTCACGTCTACATTATGTCCATCAATCCGTTTATGTATTTTTTTGTCTGTCATTTAATTATTTAAAGCGATTTTGAAATTTCTAGGACGCATTTTATTGCGTATACGCCTGGTAACATGAACAAACAAAAAAAAAAAAAAGATTTTAATCCCGAGACGATGGTATTTTTTGAGTATAATTATTGATTTGATAATCGTGTTGACTATAAATATACTTAAAGTCAATTCTTATATTTAAAGAAGGTAAACATTGCAATGAGCTTACTGAAAGACTCGAAAGTCTCCCAAAGTCGTCACAGACTCGTTGTTGTCAGATGTACTGGGAGTTCAATACCATTCCAATTGTTATTTCGTTTCTACGACAACCCATCCCGTTGAAAGCGGGAGTTTTACGAGTTAAACAATAAAAGAGGACTTCAATGGATTTATTTTTTGACGATGACAAAGCGGTTATTTGGGATAATTTAGCATACTTACTTACTTAGTTGGCGCTACAGCTTGAGGTGAACCGGGGCCTGCTTCTCGCAACCATTTGTGTGTGCGTGTTATATTTTTGCACGAATGGAAGGGACCTACAATTTTTTGCCGACTCCGAACGGCGAGTTGAGAAGCTCAATCGTGACAAATGATACTCTTTGATGCTTGTCAGGCATTCGAAAGAGGTGGTACCGTGAAAAAACTCTTTTAGGTGTTAGACCCGGCCAGGAGTTGAACCCGGGCAGCATTGCGTAGTAGTCGAACGCACTAACCACCCCGGCCACGGCGACCAACCATAATTAAGCATAGTCCTCTAGAATAATCTCTAAATCGTTGATTTTATTGGCTTCACATAATGCTAGTCAGTAGAGCTGTGTCAATGGTTCAAATTTGAAGATCGAATCGTTCAAGTATTGTTTTCAAAAATTATTCGGTCTTTTCAATCAATTATTCAATTATGCAATTTTAATAGTTGTGCACGTATTAGTTTTCTACCCCATTCATCCTCTTAAACGCAGTAGAAGATATTCTTCTGTCTTCAGGTTTGGCTATACAATATTGTAATTCTCTTTCGTTCTTTTTTAACCGAGAGAACCGAACCGGTCATATGAGCGAGAAAAGTATTGGTTTTTGTGAACGATTGACTTGTGGTTGTGTGAATGCAATCATCAATACTTTTTGGTGAACGGGTCAAAATGATCGAATCAATCACGATGGACACAGCTCTACTAGTCACCTCAGTCGACAAATCCGTATTTTTGAAGTAAAACTTTTATACGCACGTTATTTAACATTTTTTGTAACGAAAAAGTGTGACGACTGACTACGTCATACATTCGACAGAATGAATACTAGCTTTTCGCAGCAATGGAGTCGGTGCTATGTTTGTTGGTAAATATTACGTATGTAGACACATATATTCATACATGCATTACATACATACATACATTGCATACATCCATACATACATTTCATACATACATTCCATAAATACATTACACACATACATACATTACATACCTAAATTACATACCTTACATACATGCATTCCATACATACATACATTACATACATTACATACATTACATGTTTACATACATACTATCTGTCTGTCTGTCTGTCTGTCTGCCTATCTATCTATGTATGTACGTCCTATTTCACGTCTAAACCGCTGAACCAATCATAATTTGGTATAGAGATAGTCTGGGATCTGAGGAAGGACATACATATATATATGCAAAAAAAACTGCCCGCTAGTTAGCGCTGGAGTCAAGTTATTTACAACTTCAGTATTAATTGACTAAAATGATTCATATTCACAGTTTGTATTGGTATATTGCCTAAAGAGATAACTACAAAATCTGGACTCGATAGGTGGCGCTGCAGTCAGGTCAATAACACCTTCTCTATTAATTTACCAATATGATTCATATTTACAGGCTCTATACTAATGCCTAAAAGGATCTTAAACTTACTGTAAGTAAACTAACTATTCGTAGGCATCTCATAAGAGATCAAGTTCTTGTACGGAGTCATTGAAAAGCGACATTCTTCTATAACATGCATGAGGGGATAGTTTTACTTCTGCCGCGCGTAGTTTACACACACGAATTTTTTTTGTAATATGACGATGTCACTGGGTCGTATTAATAAAACCTGACTTTACTCAAATATGAAGCAATTGCTCAAATTTTATTTGCTCGGATTCGTATGGGAGAGAACTTACCTGAGCATTTGCTCTGTTCGAAAATGGCGTTTGCTCAGATTCGTATGGAAAAAAGGCATAAATCTAAGCATTTGCTCGGAGAGTTCCAAGTCTTCTATTTAGCTGACTCAGAGCGTTCGCTCCGTACTTTTTAGCCATAAATCGACTGACTTGCCGTTATTTTTGGTAAAAAAGCAATTAAAAATAATTAAAAGGCAGCGGAATGGTTAAAATTCCCTTGCGATGCTGATTAAATGGAATATGATAAAATACGGTGGTAAAGGCAAAAGGTTACTGTCGACATATTCCACTTTTATTCATGCAAACTATGGTCGTCGTCAATTTTGCCCAATTCGTCGTGAAAATGTTTTGATTGGAGCGTATCGGAATCCCGCTTTTCAAAATCCCGTTTTTTAAAAATCCCGAAAAAAAAGTTTTAAAATACTGTCTTCTAAAATCCCGTTTTTTTATTTTTAAATGAATACTATTAATTTATTTGTATATTCGTTGAATTGTTATACATATTTTTTATTATATTATATTTATTGTTTGTTGCAAATAATACGAGTTATTTATAAAAGGTTAGCGCGAAATTTATTTAACATGCAATTGATTGCAAGGCATTATTTAAAATAAAACAAATAGTTCTGATTGCAAAAAGGAGATTATAAGAAGCGGGATTATAAAAAGCGGGATTTTAAAGTCGGGATTTTAAGGCCGGGATTTAAAAAGCGGTATTCTAAAAAGCGGGATATCGTACCCAACCCGTTTTGATACCATTTCATTTGTATTTCTTTCGCAACAGATGCGCTCGTGATCATACGACTTAAGTGATTTGTGGACATGCTATATCTTTGTGCATATAGGAACACCGTGCAACTGACATTTAAAAAAAAAAAAATAGGTTTCAACACACCTATATTTTGAAATACTATTGCATACTCATTTTCAAAATGAACTTGTCTGAGACAGTTCTAAGACAGCAGCAACATAAACAGAAACAACATCGGACGATAGAAAATTCCATAGTTGACCACTGCCCACATAATGGTCAACGGGATCGCAAAGAAAAACAATTAACCATCGTCATCAAGTTAACTTCACTTCACAGTCCACTAGATTAAATAACATTTAAACACGTTAATTTAGGTAATCCATTTAAGTAAATCAGTTTCAGCATACATTTCATTTATTTAATTCAAATATTTCTGTAGGAAATGTTTTTTTGTGTCTCCTGAATAATTTGCAAAATGTCAGTTGTGCGATATGCTGTCAAAGGTCAAGCAAATGCTCACTTCGAATTTTTGAACTTGCTCAAGTAAACTTAAGTTTTATTCATACCAATTTTTAGCAAATGCTAAATGCCTTTACTTTGCTCAGAGCTATTATTTGAAGTAATTGCTTGTTTTTATTAATACGAAATGCTTCAAAATCTTTCCATTAAGGATTACGCGCTGAAGACATATTATAGTGAAACCCGGTTAGGAAATACCCTCTTAAATGCAAAACCCATATAGCATTCTCGGTTTTTTTTCAACCCCTAAGTTTACAATGCAATATTCTTGATAAAATGGGGAAATAACCCCCCAAACGGAAAAGGAAATAACACCCCAAGATTTGTATGGAGGTGAGGATTTATTTCATATGAAATAAGCCCCCAAAATTGGGGAATTATTTTATGGGTTTTTGGGTTATTTCTAACTTAAAATTGGGGGGTTATTTCATGGTGAAATAAGTCCTCATTGTAAAAGCGAAGTAAAAGAGTCAATTCGTGTATTTAAATAATCATTTTTATAAAAATTAAGAAATATACATCGTCGCCCCAACATTGGGTTGCCGTAAACGCCATTTTAATGTTTTTGGGAAATCGCATTTAAAGGTTTGACAGCCTATTGCATGAAAACCAACCGCTGAGAATTTTTAATTTTTTGACATGATATTCATACGGAAATCCTCTTTCAAAAAATGTAAGAAGTTATCTAAAAACACTTTTAGTTTTTAAAATATTTAAAATTTATTACAAAATGAGTTGCCGTATACGCCACTAAAATCAAGATTTTCGCAAACGTTTTCTAAGGTACTGTTTCCACATTTCAGAATTATTTTGTATTTTTCGGGTAGAGCTTTTTGGAGTTATATCACTTTCTATTAAAAAATATTTAATGTAAGTATATGGAACTAGTTCATATGTTTGTATAAGATCTTATTTACAAGAAAAATCACACTCTGATGGCATACTTCTTACACTCTCTGTTAAAGGTTGTGGCAAATTTGTTTCATAAACATATTTAGGGTCATTTACGCTTTCATCTGACCCTACGAACATGAAACAATTACATTTAAGAAAAAGAAACTCAGGGTGATTTGAAATTTCTTACCGAAGTCTTGTTCCGATGAACTCGATGAAGCACTATTTGTTTCTTCTCTAAAATCTGCTTCATTTGGGACTAGCTCGTCTAATGAACCTAAAAGATTAGAAACATTGAGTCAAAACTTATACATACGTGCTACGTAGACTATATGTAAGTTCTTACGAAAGAAGGGATTCATCCATATTGGGTACTGGAGAATTCATTTTTATGATCTTCAATCACGTCCTCTTACGACAAAACATGGATATTTTTGGATGCCAATTTTGATTTTCTTCGTACAAACTCACTCTTATAATAGTGGAAGCCTGTGAAATCTGAATAATGGAACATTTTTCACTGAATTTTGTTTTATTCCCATGCAAATTCACTCTTCAATCGTATAATCGAGAAATGAATGAGCCAAAATTCATTAATATTTTGTCGGCTTCGTTTCTTTTTTCGAGAATTTGGACATTTCAATTGTTTCTTTTCGTGTGCGTCTCATTCTGCTAGCGGCTACATTCAACAAGTACACATTCTGAGCTCCGATATCGAAACTGATCGAAAAATATTAAAAGAAATTAGGTTGCCGATACTGGAAAAAATTGCGAATAGTAGAAATGTTGCGAATAGTAGAAAAAAAAATGTGCACCGAAGTATTGTACTGTACTTTTTTACGGTCACAGTAAAATCGTATGAACGTACGGCAAAAACAAAAAAATATTTTTCTTTCTAATGACGTACGTGTATACGGTTAAATAGTTTTACCTGGCATTTTGTAGGCACATAAGTCAAAACAATTCTGAACAAGCATTTCAAGTTTGATGGCGTACGTTGTAGGACAATAGGATGTACGTCAAAACAATTCTTAAACAAAAATTTGCTTAAATTGTATGGAAAATTTAACGTAAATGCCAAATTTTGGCGTTTACGTCAAAACAATACGTGAACTTGATGAATTTGATGAATGTACGTCAAAACCATTCTGTATATATTTGCAATGGAAAGAGATAGAGCAATTTGGAAAGAGCTACCCCGAAAACATAAGACTGCATACCAAACTCAAAAAGTGAATTTTGGCGTTTGCGGTAACCCAATATTAGGGCGACGACATATTATGTGTTTATGACATGTATTTATACAAAAACCTTTTCCTTATTTTAAAATGTAGGTAACATTAACTTTCTATAAAGGAATAAAAATATAAAAAACACTGAGAAAATGGGGACTTATTTCATACTTTTTAGGGACTTATTTCAACATCGATTTTGGGAATAATTTCATAGTGAAATTATTCCCCAATATTGGGGGGTTATTTTGTTTTCCGTTTGGATGGTTATTTCGTTGACGGGTTATTCCCTGCAGCCTTTAAGTACATATCCCTTAACTACATTCCTCGTTAAAGTACTCATTGTTTCCCTTTCTTTCGTCATAATTTACATGAAATATTCCCGTTTTAAATAAAACACTAGAATCGAAACGAAAGAAAAGACAATAAACTTAATCTAGTACATAATGTTGTGGGCTCTAGTACTCTAGTAAGACTTTGACGTTTTGTCTTGGCTGTCACGTTTCGATTATTGGTTGTGAAGATCTTTCGCCTTTTCGCGGACTTGTCCACTTGTTCGTGGATAAGTGTGCAGCTAAGCGAGGTTTCTACATGACATTGGACGATTCCGCTAATGCACTTATCCGAGTTTTACTGTATCCGTTTTTTAAAGTGACTTCAATCCTCTTATGGACGCGATTGTCCTTCAATCTGCCGCTTCATTCTATCGTTTCAAAGCATTGCGTGCTGACGTCATTCGAGGCAGGTAGATGCAGACATGCAGTGGTCTGAAAAACTTAGCTCGCATGTCTTGGCGAATTAAGAAACCATAAATCCGATGACAAAGCCCATATAAGCTGCGAAAAAAAATTTGATTTCCGAATGACTGGCCTATTTCCAAAATGTGACAACTAATCTTTCTTTCGAACTTAATGGAGCACATTTCTTCCGAAAGTGTTTTTCTTCTCATCGAAGGTCCCCTTTAATTGGCGCGTTGACCTTTAAATGTGTAAACATTGCCCCTGCCATTTTTTTCGGAACTTGTGCACTTCGTATAAGATTTGGTTTTTGTTTTTCATTACTCGTGGTGGCATTCCTGCCCCAGAATCAGCGTCGCTTCCTTTAAGTGTTGCGCGCGAATTAACGCAAATTTAATCTCATTGGAGCTTGACCCCACTTGGTCTTAGAGTTCTTAAATTAACTGCAGAGATAAGATTGGATTGCAAGTGTATTATTTTCTTCTCCTCTTCTTTGCCATCTTTATCGTTGATTATGTTCATGACATTTATGTATTTGTTATCCAATGCGACTCATTGTTACTCAATGGAGATTAAACTTCCAGCAACAGACGAACGGATATCAATTTAATTCGCTTAATGTTTTCGCAAAGATACTTCGTATCGACACAATCTGTGACGCATCTCTCGTGTCAAATTTCGTTGTTGGTAAACAAAATATTATCTTTCCCCTGTGTATTTCCCTTTTTTTTGCTTCAAAAGGAAAAATAATAAAAATTTTAAAAAAAGACTACAACACAGACTTACACTTAAGTTTGTGCCACTGACTCAGCAGATATGCACTTCGGAGTATTAAAATGGATTTCTTATCATCGGCCATGTTCTAAGAATTTAATGACGTACTGCACTGCGTTCTTAAAACGAAAGTAACTCAAGTTCCGAGTTATTTGCTGCAACTTAATGTTCTTCATGGAAATGTGTGCTTTTGTGGCCCAAAAGTGTTTTTTTTATTTTGAGTTAATGCTCATCTGCGGTGAACTTTATAATGTCTGGTCTCTTGCGAGTACATATACAGTAGACGCTCGATATAGTGAACTTATAGAAATTGGGTTAGTTCAATGGAGCGAGATTGTTCACACCGTTTACGGTGTTCGCGCTAAACGAAACATTTCATGCAGACAAATTTGGCAAAGATAAAATTCCGCTGGGTTGTACGGTGTTCGCACTAAAATCTCGCAAATACATATGTATATATATGGTTGCACAGAAACGGCACTAGAGGCATTTCAAAGTCCCTACAGAATTTTAGCCAGCCATTTAATGTCCGGGACATTTATTTAGCGGCAGAATTTTGACCAGCGTTGCCAGTTTAAAAAAATTATTTTATTGATTTTGCTTTATGAAATTTGCAAATAAATAATAATTTTATATTAGGCGTGTTTTTTTTCAAATCTATATAGGCTTAGCGGAAAATGAGAAAAAAAACGCTGAACAGTGACTTGGCAGGACTACGCTAATTGACGTTTGACAGTTTCACATCAGCATTGTTTTCATTCAAAGTAAGGGCGGTAGTTATCAAGCGCTCATTAATAAGTTGGTGGATAGAATTTTTTTTAATTAAATAGTAAAATAAGGAACATATTCACTTAATTCAATATAATTTTCGTTTCGTTGTCGGATAAATTCGTATTACTTTCTTTTCTACCCATTTTAAAATTAGCAGAAATAATTTAAATTTGAAATGACAGCAGAGTTCGGTTGATAGCTACCGGCCTTCATATTTCTCCTTCACTCTCATGTCATATTTGACATTTCGATAAAATTTTCGATAACTATCGACGAAAAACAGTTTGGTAGCACATTTTTCTATCCAGGCTAAGCACCTAAGACTGAATAATTATCCAGGTTTCGTAAGCCTATATAGGCTTAGTTGTTAGTGTAATTAACATGGAAAAAATTTTCTAAGCCTATATAGTTTTGAAAAAAAAACACGCCTATTGTAAATTTTTATTTTGTGATAACGTGTCAAGTGGGTATGTGTGTGTATTAACTGTTATGAAAACAATTTGTATATAATAGAATATATTAAATAAAATTTAAATATTTTCCAACTTAAATTATTAATGAGGTCTAAACCTTCCTGCCGAACTCTGGTGACAAAGGTCAGCGAGTTACCTATGTACGTTTAATATATCAAGGGAGGAGCTAAGTATAAACTCTAATAGGTACTTACCCCATAAGATTGTTGTTGCTGCTCAAAAAGTGGTATGTGCAGCTTGTTGCAATGCTCCACTAGTCGTTGTAGTTCCTTTGGTCCAGCCGGTCCCTGGCATAGTAGACTGACGCTACCATGATACTCTTGACATCCCCTTCAAGTTTTGGGAGTGAATTGATAGGGTACAATGTACAAAAGGAATTAGAACTGTTCCTAACTAAAAGATACTAGTTTCCCTCATATCCCAAATTACCTGTGCATCCTTACAGGACAACCCTCTTGTGCGCTCCTTCTGGATCTGGGGTTTTTGGATCATAGCTGATGCTGCTTTAGCGTGATGGATGTTTACTTGGGTGATCCGTAACTTGTTTGTGGAGGACATCGAGCTATTGCTCTTATGGGGCAGAGCTCAGTTAACAAGAAGCCTTAATTTTCCGTTGATGGCTCTAGGGATGGGTAATAAGATGTTCTGTTAAGAACCTCCACATCCATGTCATCATCAAGAAGCATACATTCCGGTGATGTCGACACAAATTCTTCAACTACATGTACTTGTGCTTCAGTCTGCTGTAGATTTGGTACTTACGCTGCTGGTGTCAGGGAGGGGGCTGGGCAACATGTTCCGTAGCCTCTCCGGACCTTTTGAGACCATGAACAGCATGCAGTGAGTTCCACGTCATTCTATCGTCTCAGTTTGGGAGTCGCTACTTTCAGCCATCCTGCAGATTTTGCCGTCTTTGACTCGATAAATAGCATCCTATGGCTGAAATGTGTGCCAGTAGTGCTTCCTCTAGGGTCTTCAGATTTGCGGCGCTGAGCATATCCTGCGGGTACTTCTGAGGTAGTACCGCCAACTGCTCAGTGTTTACCGCCTTGGCGTAGCTTCTGTTTACCGGGGTTTCACCTGCCCTCAACCTCTTAGTGTCCGGCAATTCCGTTCTACGGCATTTCTGCTAACCCCTTATGGGAGTGGTAGCCTTCTTTTTTTGATAGGTGGAAAGAATCGAAAGCCTGTGTGTGGAACTTTAGTCCACTAAAACCACCTCCTACTTCTGGTCTCCAGCTCTCCACTGGGACTCCACTTTATTAAAGGTGTGTGTGATCTTCTAAATAAAAAAAAAATATAGGTACTCAAGTCTCTGTCTTAATGTGATGAAATGACTAGTATCTGAAGTATTTCGTTCGCTCTAACAATGGAGCTCAACTTCACGGTTGTACCATACCACGTTAAAGTTAAATGTCACACCTGAATGAGCGTCCAGTGTTTGGCCCAATGTACTATGTCGTCTTACTAGGAAAGGAAAGATTCGTCTCGCTAAGGAACCAGTTCTATCTCGCAGTGTAAGATTTCTTGAATAAATTTCAACGCATCTTTAATAACTGCAACCAGCATCTAGCTGGCTCCGTGGTGAGGTAGTTAGTGCGTTAGAATGCTGCTCGGGTTCAATCCTAGCAAATACCCCAAGATTTTTCACGGTGCCACCTCTTCCGAATGTCTGAGTATTATTTGTTATGAGGAGCCTCTCAACTTGCCGTTCGAAATCGGCAAAAAACTGTAGGTCCCTTCCATTCGTGCAAAAATGTAGCACGCACACACAAAATGGTTGCGGGAAGCAGGCCCTGATTTACATCGAACTGTAGCGCTACCTAAAATAAGAACTAGCATCTAATTCCATATATCGTAGCCTTAGGGTTCACCTAGGTAGAGAACAGAAGTATTTTTACTAAGCATTTTTAAGTATCAGAGCTCTCTTCCAGAATTTATGTTCCATGAGCATAAAGATGCGTTTTAAGAGCTATTTCAGATATCAAAAACTTCCATTGGAACTATAGATTTAACGAGTTTTTGGCATTCCCATTCCCATAGAATAGGTTAGGTTAGTGAGTAGGGGTGCTCAGCACCACTCTTAGATCAGTGTTGATCCATTATGATGCCGGTTGCTTTTGTCTTCTTTGTTTGCGTGAGGCGAATGGGAAAATTAATATTTATAGTGGCAAGGTTCCTCGACATGTAAACATTGATCTTTAAAGGTCTATCATTTTCTAGTAAAAGATTCTATTACATGATTCCCTAAACCCGTTTTTGGGTAATAAAAAAAAAACGTAAACAATCATAACTTCGTATACAACACTATTTAAGGTCAACAACACTAAATATTCTTCCGCTTTTAATGTAAAATTCTAGATTACCCCAAGGTAATCAAATAAAAGTCACACCCTATATATAGATACGTGCAGTCATACTAGTACTTCCCAACAATTAGTTGGGCAAAGGGCCACATAATTAAATAAATTCATTGGCCAAAGGCCTTGGTGAGCCGATAAGAAGCTTTTCATTTGAAAACCAAACAACTAATGAGTGAGTCAGCGGCAGCTTTATTTATTTAATTAGCTATAATTTATTTATTATTTTTCTTTTTTTTTTTATTAATGAAAGTGAAAATCTTGAAAGACACTCAGGCCTATCGTGAATTAATTTTGCCGGGAAATATTTCCCATTCAGCAATCTGATTTACATTGCTGATAAAGGAAATATTTCCATCGGAATTTATTTGCGATAACCCTGACTAAGAGAGTGTGGGACTTTAACCGCACTAAGAAAGCTCCCTGAAATTACGTCAAAAGAAATTACGCCAAAAAGTGTTTTGGAAAAATAGCCAAAATAATTGTGACGTAAAGTTTTTGGCAAAAGCCGAAAACAAAAAAGGAAAATACGCCACATTCACATTTTTGGAAAAAAAGCCAAAAAGTAAAAGGGAAATAACGCCAGAAAAAGCTTACCTTTTTTGGTTTAATTTCCGTATTTGGTTTGGAAATAAGACCAGAAAAAAACTGGTATTTTCCGGCTGCATTTCCATGTTAAGTTCTTTTGGGCGTTAAGTATGACTGAATATGCCGGTGGCGGGAGGGGGGGTGGGGTAGCCGCGCGCCGCCGGATGTGGCCAATTTGTACTTTAGAACTTGGCCACTTTTATATTATATAGCTGACCCGTGGTCGCCTTGGTTCGCCCCCTGCCACTGTTATGGCAAAACAAATTGCATTGCAGATGAGTGCCGAATTATTTTACCGATTAGATGGAATTTTGAAAAATCATCCCTTAGCTGACGTCTGTAATTATAGGAATATACTGTGTACTGTGTACTGTGTACCTCAGCCCTTTAGATCCAGCGGTTCGGTCCAATTAAACGATTAAATGGTGTTTGATTGTACAATATGAACAATTAAATTTACAGACCGAAGTGCACAGCATCAAGTATGTAGTACCTATTTATAAAATCTTGATGCACTATCAAAAAATCACACTTTAATAAACTGCTGTGGAAGAAATTATTTGTTATCGAATACAAAATCCAACGAAATGATCTACTTTTCCAGCCCTTTCGTTGTGCCTTCGCATATATGTACATACATATACATTATGTAATTATGTACATATGCATATACATTATGTAATTATGTATGGACATACGAATCCGCGGTAGTAAAACTCCCATTCATTAAAGTTTCAACACCTGCCGCAGTACGTACTATGAAAATCACACAGCCACGGTATAGTCCCTTTTCCCCTTCACAAATGCCCCTTTACACTATTCCAAGTCTCATTCGTTGGCTGTCTGTGCATAGAAAGATAGATATATACAATACTAGCTGTCCCGCCCGGCTTCGCCCGTATCGAAAAAATATAGTGTTACTTACAATACATACATTGTCATTGAGTTCAAGGAATCGGACGCTCTGTCTGTCTGTCTATATTAATTGACCAAAATCTTTCATATTCACATTTCACTTGAAATTACGAAATTTTGTATGACAGGTACCAACACCACCGGTTGTTGAGTAACCGCACTGATGCTATGTTGTATTCTATAAGAAAAACATACTCTGAAAATTCTACCAAAATCGGTTGGGATATATAGACCTAATAATTTGACTCCGACGCTACATATCTGGTCCAGATTTTATAATTTTCTCTTTTGGCACTGAACCAACATACCTATTGTTAATATGAGCCTTTTTGGTCCATAAATATAGAAGTTAGTAATAACCTGACTCCAGCGCCACCTATCGGGTCCAGATTTTATTATATAATTTTCTCTTTTGGCACTGAACCAACATATATTGTGAATTTGAGTATTTTTGGTCCATAAATTTAGAAGTTATTAATAACTTGACTCCAGCGTCACCTAGCGAGATGAAATATACTTTACAACCTATTCTCATACCTTACCTACCAAATATGTATACACAAAAAATTTCATGAATATCGGTCGAGACGTTTCGGAGGAGCGCGACTTACAAAAAAAATCATCACCAACTCCACACGATTGCCACTGTGTGCTGCGACTGTGATACACATTAAAAGTCACTCAGTATGCTTTGGAAAAAAAAAATCAAAAACCCACTACGCGTACGCATGTTAGAAATACGAAAATGAAGGTAATGAGAGAATTACAAAAAAAAACTCATCAACTCCACACGAAACACAATTGCCACCGAGTGCTGTGGATGCACATAAAAAGTTACTGAGTATGCTTTGCAAAAAAAAAATCAAAAACAAATGCTAGAAATACGAAAAGGAGTGCAATGAGAGAATTAAAAAAAAAACTGAATTTGCATTAAAATTTCAAATGTGCCACATACACATAACACACTATGACGTCACCCACTGCTGCATGGCTGTTGGCATTGGCATTGCGTCGGTTTCACTGATGGGAAATTGTTTGCGATGATTTCATGAATTGTTTTGAGCACAGCTCAGCTCCAGGATAACACAGAAGGATGATTTATACCTTAAATGAATCCTAAAAGAATTGACTAAAAACCATTTTCTTTGGTTTTAAATCCAATAAGCCATTGATGAGTTAGGGCTGTGTAATGACAGAAATTTTAATATATATATTAATGAATTTTATTTTTTCAAATTCACCCACTTAGAGCTGGAATTTCAAAAAATCCTCTCTTGGCGGATGTCTGTGTCGCTACAGAAATGTCCTGTCCAAATTTCAGCTCTTTAGGTCTGGCGGTTTGGTCTGTGCGTTGTCTGTGAGTCAGTCAGTGAACTGGTTTATATATAGACGTTTATATAATTAAGGATTTTTCCGAATTTACCCACTTAGAGATGGAATTTCAAATTTTCCTTCCTTAGCGGACGTCTATGCCATTATAGAAATGTCTTGTCCAAATTTCAGCCCTTTAGGTCTAGCGGTTTGGTCTGTGCGTTGCCCATAAGCCACACTGTTTTATATTTAAGGATGGAAGGATTAAGGATTTTTCCGAATTCACCCACTTAGAAATCGAATTTTAAAAAATCCTCCCTTAGCAGACGTCTATGTTATTATACGAATGTACTGTCCAAATTTCAGCCCTTTAGGTCGAGTGGTTTGGTCTGTGCGTTGTCCGTTAGTCACACAGTTCTATATGTATGGAAAAAGGATTCTCCCAAATTCACCCACTTAGAGATGGAATTTCAAAAAATCCTCTCTTAGCGGATGTCTGTGTCACCATAGGAATGTCCTGTCCAAATTTCAGCTCTTTAGGTCCAGCGGTTTGGTCTGTGCGTTGTCTGTCAGTCAGTCAGTGAACTGTTTTATATATAGAGATTATACTGACCACTCGTGAACTACATTATTTTTGAAGTTATTATAGGTAAAGGCATGTGAATTGCAGTAATTTTGCTACAACAATGCTCTTGAAATTATTGTCGTTTTCGATTGAGCTTTTTAGATTCTGCTCTCAGATTTCAGATTTTTCGGGCTGAATGGAAAGCAAACGAGATTGAACATCATTCTCCTTTTTTTCGTTTAGCGTGCTTGACAACAGTAGATCCGTCCTTTTTCGAGGCTATTGGTTGTTACGGAACTATATTTTTTTACGTGGTAGGTAGTTAATCTCACGCACAAACCCCAACCCGGAGAGCCAGATCCTTGTATACCCCTAGGACAAGGGGCCGGGTGCACCGGTGTCAGTAACCCGTTACGGGGGTGTGAGCGCTGCCGTTGGCCCAATAGGGGCTCATCCGCCGCCAACTCTTTTCCACGACCCTGACTAGTACGTGGAAATCCTTATCGACCTGAGCTCCGAAAATGTGAAAGTAGCTCAGATAAGGTTTTGTCTCCGTTCTGGAAATTTAACGCCACCGTTGGTTCCATCTATGGAATTCGTCCGCTAATGTGGATTATAGTGCTGTGTTATTTTTGCTTGGTCAGCACTCGCGCTTATAAGTTTAGCAAGTCGTGCCCGGGTGGGCAGCGACCAGTACCCGATGGCTACCACGTGCAGGTAAATAAGCACAATTACGTTTACGTCCTATATTGAGTACTATCTTTGAAGGTGAGGATGATAAATGTAATTTCTTCATTTCTAAGTTTGTATCCCTAATTTGCAACTGTTTCTTTTTATGGTCCGTTTGAGATATATCGCCATTTCTAAGTTTGGGTCTCAAATTTATAACTGTATCTTTTTATGCTCAATATTCTGTCTCTTAGAGAAGCCTATGTACATCGCCATTTTTAAGTTTGGATCTCAAATTTGCAACTGTATCTTTTTATGGTCCCTTTGAGATATATCGCCATTTCTAAGTTTGGGTCTCAAATTTATAACTGTATCTTTTTA
Source organism: Brachyopa scutellaris (assembly GCA_949775065.1). Lineage (NCBI taxonomy): Eukaryota > Metazoa > Arthropoda > Insecta > Diptera > Syrphidae > Brachyopa > Brachyopa scutellaris. Next base: position 43,012,921 of record OX459115.1, read on the forward strand.
TGCTCAAACTACTGTCTCTTTGAGATACATCGCCCATTCTAAGTTTGTACCTCAAATTTGCAACTGTATCTTTGTATGCTCAACCTACTGTCTTTCTGTGCCCCTTTCCCATTGGAACTCTAAAAATGATCGCCCTCCCTCATTAAACGCAAACAATTAACTTTGCGGGATATTTTCTCATAAAATGTCGGGGAACAGAACTCTGCACCACAATTTCACTTTATGGCAGATGTACGAGTATCTTTTGCCAAAGCTATTAACCTGGTTAAATGAATTTCAACATTTCGCTTTGCAAAGATGTAGACAGAGGCGTTTGTTTATTGTTTTGAGGATGACTAATGAGGAATTATTAGAGATGAACCTAGCTTACAGTATTCTGCCTTAAAACGAGGTCAAGAAGTTTTAACTTTTGCACTCTTGAAGTACTCTGTTGTAAATAGTTAAACAAAAATAATATTTACAAAGAAAACTTCCCCACACTTCGATGGCGAATCCATAATATATTTCGTTTCTTACCCGATTGCACAGTGGTGGCTTTAGTAGCCTTTGTCTCCTCGTATACAGGTTTCGGTTTAATAAAATAAATTATACATAATTTTCGCATAAATAAAAATTATTAATTTTTTTTCTTATTTTATTTCAGGTATGTCGTCGAAAATACTTCCTTAGATTTCTTGAATTTCAAGTACCCGCAGAGTAAGTATCGAAAAAGATGTTCTTTCTAACGGATCGGGGTCTGTAATTTAATATTAATGGTTTATTTATTTATATTTATTGTTAACTTAATTTTTTGTGTAGGATTGAGTTTACGATTCGGTCTGTCTGGTTGATTAAAATTAATAGGAAACTTGATTTCTGTTTGTTTTTGTTCTCTGTTCTAGACACTGGTGATTGATGCTTTGGTGTTTAAGTTTAAAATCCGTAATTCCTACCCCCAGTCACATGGTGAATCAACATAATTCAAAATCAAATCTGGTTATTAATGTTTATGCCTATCATGTGCGTAGTTTGAGTCGCAGCCAACAGAAGCTATATGGTAGCTAAACAAATCAACGAGCCTTTTTTTTTTTACTGAAATCCAATGATTTAATTTTTTTAATAAAATGGAAAATAATTAGAGAATTCCAAATTTAATGATTCCAATTATACAGTTCTGTATAAAAAAATTAAGACCAGTAGGATAATTTTTTTCAAATACCTACATATTGACTTTCAACTTTATCATATTGTTAATTCTTTTTCATACTTAAAAATGTAATTCGATTGTGGACTTGACCTTCATCTGAAAAAAGTAAGAACAAAAGTTAACAATTATCCTACTGGTCTTAATTTTCTACACCCGACTGTAGAACTGAAAGTTGGGAATTATTTTCGGAATACAAAATAAAATAAACATGATTTGCTTGACTTATTTGTCATGACACCATACCTTTGGGAAAGTTTTCTAATTGTGGTTACATTTCTGCGGCACCAGAAGACTTGTAAAGGCCCCGACCTATAGACTGCGTCGACGTCGTCGTTTTGAACGCTGACGTTGGCATTAACGTTTACCGCAGAGAGCCGTCTCATAGAATGCGTCGCATACCAGCGCTGAGAGATGACAGCCGATGACATTTTGCTATTGCTGAAAGCAGAGCTGCCTTTTCGGTAATTTTTTGGGTGCTAAATTTTTGATAACATGGTGGTACTTTTTGAATGAAGGTACATAGTACCAATGTTCACATATGAGAAAAATTAAGAAAATGATAAATTGTTTGGAATCAGAAACAAAATTATCTGAAGCTCACTAGTTTTGATTTTTTTTCTTTTTATCATGGCCTTTGGAGTTTTCTTACCAATGCTTCACCAATAGAGTTCTAATTTGGTATAAGGACCTGACAATATTTGCAATCACTTTTTTTTTTGATCTCGAGCAAATTTTCACTTTCCAGCTGACCAAAAAAGCACTTTTTTTTTATCGAGATCAATTTTTTTGAATTTCGGATTCAACTCGAGATTTACACCTAGGTACTTGCACTAACACCAAAACATTTTAAACGAAATTTAAACGCACCACATCCAAAGGCTATCAATTAACAAAAGCATTATCAAAAAAAACTAGAAAGTACAAAGAAAGTGTATTTAAAAGTGTATTGTTTTTTGTTTTTTTATTTATTTCCTTTTATGAGCAAGATGTCAAATGACACTAATTCAATTGCAGAAAAACAGATCAATCTCGTTTGTGTTCTATTCAGCACGACAAATCTGAAATCTGAGAGCAAAATCTGAAAAGCCGAAATGAAAACGACATAAGCCAAGTGTAGTACGGACTGCAGATGGGTACCTAGTACAAAACTACTATTGTAGTAGGACCTACAGCACTGGCTGAAAGTGTTTTCTTTTCAACCTGATGTCAGCTGATTGTCAACAGCAATGACAATTTCTCTACATTTCTCTATGCTTGCACCAATTAAAATGCTTACTCTCACATTGTGAATGCATAAAGTATAATATGTGAATGTGTTAACTTCAATTCGTGAATGTGTGAACACCCAACGCACAGCGCAGAGATAAAAGTAGAAAGTAAACCTACTTTCTGGGTCGGCGTTTTCATATGCGTTGGTTATGGGCTACCTTCCATAAGAATGCGTGTATTCTATCGAGCTGTCATTTAAAACGCACGAAGTAGCGCACTGCCGCAGTCTATGGGTCGGGGCCTTAAAACTTTTACGGTTTAGATGCTTAAAGCAAAAAGATTCCCTTTGATTGATAGTCTCTCTAGCTGTGTGGCGTGTTGCTTATAACGCCCTCGCTTATAACGACGATTCTTCTTTCATTTGGTCGGTTTCTTTATAAATTTTAAGCTATTCTGCCGTCGGATTTAACGTCGTCGTATAATAAGGACGCTTCGCGATTATAACGACCAATTATCGAAAAGAAAATATTGCTTTTCGTTATGAAATGGAGGTTAACGTATTGCCAACAAAAAGTTTTGTTTTTAGGGTTCCGTACCCGTATGGCAATACGGAACCATTATAAGTTCGCTCTTACTCAAAAATGTCTGTCACGATGAAAAAATCAAGAACCGTTCTTCGTAGAAACTTGAAATTTGGTACACTTATACATTACGGTGGTCCACATAATAGTTCGGCTGAAAAGTTCGTATCGTTTTAAGGAAAAGTACTTTTTTTTTTTGAAAAATTCGATTTTATTATTTAATATAGTTGCCATCGAGGGCGATACACCGATTAAAGCGATCTTTCAACTTTTCGATACCGTTTTTGTAGTACGATTTGTCTTTTGATTCAAAATAGGCCTCAGTCTCGGAGATTACCTACCTCTTCAGCGGCGCTAAATTTCTTTCCAGCGAGCATTCTCTTAAGGTCTGAGAACAGGAAAATGTCGCTGGGGGCCAGATCTGGTGAATACGGTGGATGCGGAAGCAATTCGAGGCCCAATTCATACAATTTAGCCATCGTTTTCATTGGTTTTTGACATCTTGATGAAACAGCACTTTCTTCTTCTTCAAATGGGGCCGTTTTTACGCGAATTCGTCGAGCAAACGCTCCAATAACGCTGTGTTACAGTCGCTGTTGATGGTTTTCCCCTTTTCAAGATAGTCGATGATAATTATTCCGCACGCGCATCCCAAAATACAGACGCCATAATTTTGCCAGCTGACTGTTGAGTCTATCTACGCTTTGGATTCCGGAGTAGAATGATGGAGCCATGTTTCATCCATTGTCACATATCGATGCGAAAATTCGGCTTTATTACGATTGAACAGCTTCAAACACTGCTCAGAATCATCGAGTCTGACATGGCATTTCTGTCAGGAAGTCTTAAAGCAAATCTTTTGTCTAAAGTAGTGATTCAAAGCAGATAGTCACTTTTTGTCTGCTTGTTTTTCACCTCCCATCTCGTATAGTGCCAGTGAGCAAAAGCCAGCTTTAATAAGTCTAAGTGCAGTTCTTTCCATCACACTGTTGCAGTAGAGATCTAGCGGAATCAGACCTAGCATGGCCTCCATTGCTGCTATGGGAGTTATTTTCCACGATGCTAGAATCCCAAATGCAGACTGTTCCTCTCTTGCCTCTGGTGAGTTAGGATGAGGAGATGACATTTTTGTCGACCGCCTTTCACCGTACAACTGCCGTATATAACATGTGTACCACGTACTGCTCAAAGCTTTTCTTCAAGTGTAGAATGCTGCACAAACCTTTTTGATGCGATCAGCAATGTTTTGCGTTCAACTTAATTTGGAGTCTAAAACCCCTCCATTGTGGCGTGCTTACTCTGAAGGAGATAAAACATCTTTACCTGTCATTGGTTGATTTAATGCTGGTATTGTGCTTTGCTTAGTATAAAGAACGATCTCCATTTTTGAAGGATTAACTGCTAGACCTCGACTACTGTACTAACCCAACTATTTACAAGTCGTAGCTTGAGGGTTTCGCTAAGGGTTGGAAGAAATTTACCTGATACCAGGATGACAACATCGTCAGCGTAGTCTATTATGTTGAAGCCATTTCCCTCTAGTGTTTTCGAAATCTCAATACCCTGAGCCGTCCCCCCGTTGACTCCTTTTTTGTCGGTATATAGTAGAGCTCTATGTAGGGCAACATCCGGCAAATGAAGCTGAGATACCAAGTTACGAAAAAATAACAAAAAATTACCTTGACAGGATCGATGAACTGTTGCAGAAGGTCCAGAGGTTCCCATTTAATGGATATGAAACGGGCTCACCTCACCCTTAGCTACAACATTTCTGTCAAATATGTCACAACCCATCAGCATACAAACGAAATCCATTTCACGTATCAATGCGAAACTGACAAGTGCAACACAATCTCATTGAATGTTTTGAAATCGAAACGCAAACAAAAGCAACACAACAACGTAAAGTGAACTCAATATTTGGTTCGATAAACGTTCATGACGTCGAGTTCATTGCCACGCGAATTCATTTAAAATGTATCTTCGGCACGTTGTCGGTTGGCTCTGGCTGTCTGCTTTGTATTTCTTTTGATTTTTTGTATCTATATGTGCAGCCACACTATTATGGTGATGGTCGGGTAACTGGTACTACAAGTTTTAACACTACTACCACCGTATAAATACATAGATACGCATTGCGACAAAATGCCAGCGAACGGTGATGATGGTGCAAATGACGTAGCTAGCGTTTCTAAATTCGATTGATTTTCAATTTAAATTTTTCAAGTACCTCCTGTTGATGGTTGAACGTTGAAGTAGACCTCAATATGTCTGCCTCTGCAATGCCTTTCCTGGTATAAGTATGGCGAATTTAGTTCCGGCCGGAACGTTGCCGTTATAGGGAATTTAAATGGTTTTTCTTTTTGTTGATGGCTTAAAATGACTTTTATAACAAGGCACTGGGGCACTGACATTTTGTGTTTAATGAGGCGTTGAGCATTCAGAAAAAAAATCGAAGTAATATGAAAGTTTTCCCCGAAGTCAAATCAGTTGTAGTTCAATAGGAGGAGTTACAGTATCGATGAAAGTTAGGAAGTAAAAACTGAATGGGTAAATGCGGAAATGGTTGCTTTGATTTCTGTTTGTTTGTTTTGCTTTAGCAGATTACATGGTAAATTTGATGGAAGGTATTGCTTGATTTAGACTTGGTTTTTCATCATTTTTCTGCGTAGCGGTAGCGTAAAAAAAAAACAAAAGAAAAACGTCAGAAAACGCACTCTGCGACGTGACACTACACCTTCCATAAATGTAGTTTCCAGTTTGATTGAATAATTAAGGAAATCATATTGAAATTAATTGAAAACCAAAAAAGGGCTTGAGTACCAGGTACTCGTGGAATTTGATGTGTAAACGTACGTTTGTGTATTATGGCGGATAAACAGAGAATGCACTAATACTTAAGAGAACCATATACAGAGAACGCACTAATCCTAAGTTTGGTTACGCGTGACGGACGACGGAATAAAATTTGCCAATACCTAGAGCGAGGCACGTAGCCAGGGAACTCAAGTTGTTTTAGCATTCTGGCTGATGAAACAATGGATGTTTCTGGCACTAAGCAACTTTCAATATATGTTCGACATGCTGACTGCAGACCGCAAATTGCACAAATTTTGCATTTTATATAATTTTTCGGGATTCCGTTTTCGGGATTTTGGCTTTTCGGGATTTTGGTTTTCGGGATTGTGACCCCAACCCCCAAAAAAAAACGTTGGAAGCCTATCTCGCTTCATACAAAGCGCCAAATGGTTCTAATGAGTAGCGGGGATAAACAATGGACCTAGGCCTAAGTGTGCTGGTACTCGACTAACTGGTAGCCACTGGCCTTTAAAAAAATGGTTTGGAACTTTTTATGCGATGTTTGGGATTCGAAGACACCCACTCTAGAAACGTTGTTTCATATTTGTCTGCGCTAGTCATCGGGTTTGAGCTGTTTTTCTTAAGGGGTTACATGGGTTTCCTCGGGTAAAAAACGCCTTATTTTTAACAATTTTCTTTTTAATATAAAAAATTAAATATTTCATGCAAACTTTTTACTGCCTTAAATATAAACATTTGACAAAGAATTTCTGAAATTTTTGTAAGAAAAATATTTAAAACTCTGCCACTGTGACGCCATTTCCGGCGACCCCTCGGAAAAAAGGTACTTGCGTGTCGACAGCAGAACTTATGACAGGATTTAAAACAAAAAAGTGAAAACTGGATTTTTGGCCGACATTTTAATAAAAAATTTAAAAATTTCGGTAAAATTTGCTCTACATTTCTTTTTTAAAAATAGTTGCATTTAAAAAAAAATAAAAATCTTTCGTCCAAGTCATTGTCAATAATATCTCGAAGACGTGTACAAAATTTCATCAGGATCGGTTCAGTAGTTTTCGAGAAATGTTGACAATTAACTTTGCCAATAGAGTTTTGAGAAAAACACGTTTTAAGTTTTAAGTGACGATAAAACTGCTTTGAGCGCGCAACTTTCCAAGGGCTCTATCTTCGAATCTATTACTCCGATCGACTTGAAAATTAAGGACTATATTCTAGAGATGAACTTACAGCCCTATTATGGTTAGCGAATCGAACGTTCGATATGAAGCGAACTCTTTTGCGAATCACCCGTATCGTGGTATTATGGTTAGCGAATGTTTTCATTCGCCTGTGAAACAACTGCTGCCACAACAAAAAAGCAAATTAAATAACAGTTGCGAACGTCAAAAGTAAATTTGTTTTGACTTGTGTTATTTGTCTTCTAGAGTATTTTCATTTAAAAGGATTTAATAGAGAATTTATTGAAAATATAGTGAAAATATGTGATAGGCTATTAGAGGACAATCACAATGCGTAGACTACGAAGAATAATTGGGGATAATTCTAATCCATGGTTCGGTACGACTTGGTAAGTGTTTCACGATGATATGGATTTTGGTGTTGCAGATCCTCTTCAATTTCTTCTAAAGAAGTGTCCACGCTTGCGCCAAAACAACTACCAGAAGTTTTGACTGCATTTTGAAGACTGGGCAGCTCATCCACAGCCCAGCTCCTAAGGCAGCAAAGAAACTTTCTTTGAAAACTTTTAGGTTATTTTCAATTTTTTATATGTTATGTTAATAATTCTGTACGTATTTACCTTTGCCGCTCACATATACTGCAGCTACACCAAGCTAAAATTACAAAAAAACAAACAAAAAGCAAAAATAAAAAACAATCATTCCATATCACCAAATATTTTCATTCGCTCGATTTGACATACGAAATGATAAGTTTAGCGAATATTCGCTAGCCATAATAAGGTGATATCTCAGTTCGCCTAATTTTTGACGTTTGAAGCGAATATAATTTGATCGATTCGCTAACCATAATACCAAATTATCACATTCACCAACTTTTTCGTTCGATTCGCTAACCATAATAGGGCTCTTAATAAGATAATAAAAAAAAATCGATTTTTTAAATCCGTGAAACCCATGTAACCCCTTAAGGCCAAGATTTTGTAAATTTGAGACTCCGGCTTCTCCTGTGGAATATTGGAACCGCTTACTTTTATCTACGTGGGCACCAAAGCGCAAGTGGTTACTGCGTCGGACTACTGAGCCAGCGGTATTTGGTTCGAATCCCGCCGCAAACACCTAAAAAAGTTTTTCACAGTGCCCTCCTCTTCCGAATGCCTGACAAGCATTCAAGAGTATCATTTGTCATGTAAAGCTTCCCAACTCGCGCCGTTCGGAGACGACAGAAAATTGTAGGTCCCTCCCATTCGTGCAAAAAATTTAACGCGCACACACAAAGGGTTGCGGGAAGCTAGGCTTGGTTCTACCTAGGACTGCTGAAGCCAAATATTTATTTATTTATTTACTTTTATCTACAGTTTGACATATTTAAGAGAAACACTTCAAGGAATGATAGGAAGGATCTAGTTGATTTCTTAATCAAACGGGAAGCTATGCGCCCGCTATCTAAGTATATGGCTTCCTAAAGGCCTATGACCCAACAAATATTCAAGAAAGGTTTTTATATATTTTCCTTCTTTTTTTTTGTATTAAAATTTGCGATGAAAAGTAATCCCCATATGGATAAATAAAAAATGCATCTTTTTACCACCATGTGTGCTCCCTTTGGAATGCCTTCGCCTTCGTTATGGATACTCTCGTCGTGCACTCAGTGCAGTGCTCTAAAGAAATTAAAATAATTACAGAAATATGAAAATTTCCATTGATGGTGGAAAAGTTCTTGCATAAAGCCCGTCTCTCCTGTACATCCTAGCCAACCCGATTCCGGTTAAAACGCGGCATAGCAGTCGACTCGCATTAAAATGCATTACTTGCCGTCGAAAGCCGCACAGCGCAATTGAGTATCTTTCACTGTACAACTTCATATCGCTGGAAATCCATTTGCAACGATGAGTTCAACGACTGGCCCACTAACACGCTTCAAGTTGCACGAATGCATTCACCCATCACCATTCACCCAAAGATGAGAAGTAAGTCATCTCTTCCTCAGATACGTACGAGTACAATGTATCTCAAGTCCGATTTAAGTTTAACATACTTTTCCGATGAATGTATCTCCCAACCACTGCTGCTTCGTTCTTCGTATCTTTGTGGTTGGAGCTCTCGTGTATACTGTTGTGTTACCACATTTTAATTAAATTGAATGTAGGTACACCTAATTTAACATACGGCATACGGGTGTATCTACCGTTTGAAGGCGACGACGGGGAGGAGAGATACGAGTACATGCATGGTGACCTTAAGAAATTGTGTACATCCAGTTCGAAATGACATGCGGAGGTGAACGCGCTCTAAATATTCCGCTAAAAGTGGAGAGAAGAGAATACTTTGTATTTAAACAAAGAAACTTATTGCTTGTCTTTGTTTTGCGGAAAAACGGAGGCAACTTTGATCTCATTTCCGCTTCTTGTACGACAGGCATATGGGGTGTGTTTAAAAGGCAATAACCCTGAATGGAAGAAATTTGTTTTCTTGTTCTGAATAAATTCAGGAATGTAAACAATCATTGGAAGTAAATATTTATACAGTCGGATACACAAGTCTGTTATCGTTGACACATCTGTGGCCTGGATTTTCTTCTGTTGACGAGCTGTCTGATGAGAGTGCAGAGTTCGTAAAGACACATGTCGTCTGGCATGACAGGACTAGAATCTCTGGAATTCATCACTTCAGTCATTTCGGGACGCTAGCTGTAGCAAGTTTATATGTAAAGGCTTTCTTTTTATAATAAACCCAAGACAAGTAGCAGACTCTACCAGTTTCATTTTACAATAGTATTTTCCTTTTATTATTACTGAATCCTGCTCCAAGGCTGATACTGATACCTTAAGCTAGGATTACACGATTGACGAAAAAGCATAAATCTAGCGTCAATAGATTTACGCCCGATTGATGTATTTTTGACAGAAGCGTAAACAAATATCTCTCCCGATTTACACGATTGACGTAAAAGCGTCCAAAATATCGTTTGACGCAATTTTTTTTTATTTTTATTTAATGACCTAAATAGGATCCTCCTTGTTGATTCCAGTTATGCAGTTATGCAGCTGTGTGACTTTCTTCTGCCAAATGGCACACGTTTGAAATTGGGTTATGTACATCTGTATCTACTTTCAGATGTGGTTGGATCACAATGTGCATGCTAACTACGAAGTGATCTTCTGCAGCTCTACTGTGGGAGAAAGTATAATCAATTGTTTGCGATCGAAAGGTGGAAATCTTCTTAAGATGCTGCCGGAACCGGTACCCACAGTATATCGAATTCCTGCCGACTAAAAACAACTCCCTTTCGTTTTTCTTCATGGGGCTCTCATGAAGCATTTCATCGCGAGGACTTTAATTCAAAAAAAAAAATATATCTGTAGTAGATTTTCTTCCATGGTATTTACCAGTCCTCGATAGTTTCCATAGATTCCATATTGGATCCAGAACGTATGAGTCGGTTTTTCAATTCTTCTCCCAGTGTTCTAAATGCCTCATATTGAGTTACATTTTACCAGCTCTTACCAGTCAGAGCCAACGTTCTGGACGTCATTCGTTCAGTCAAATTAAATACTATTGGTCCAACTGGCCAACATGTGTAAAGCTGATATCACCAATAGATAGATAGATAGATTTTATTTTCGTATTAAGTATACACTGGAGTTGTCCGCACAATTTACACAGAGATTCGATATTGTTTTATCTTTCTACTGAAGTATTGTCTAATAATTTAATAAGATTTATATAATTGAATTTAATTGAATTTTTAGAAAGAAACTACGAAAAAACCTTCCATTTGAGAGAAAAAGAAAATAAATAAATAAATAAATAAATAAATACATATATACAATTTAAATTTAACAGAAAATGAATAAATAATAAGCAACATAGATTACAAAATTAAATAAATAAGTAAATAAATAAAACATTAAACAAAGATATATAAATAAATATAAGACTATTAACGTTATTTTAGTAGAAAAATACAGAAGCATGTTTAAACATTAAGCTGGTTTATAAGATGATTATCTGATGTTTCACAGTTTCTTAAAAATCGATCAGTCAATCTCGTAATTCTTTCGGAGATCAATTCAACATTAGCCCGCCAATGCAGGTCGAGAGTGGAGTGGTAGGGAGGTAGGTTAAGCATCATTTTAAGTATTTTGTTTTGTGATACTTGTAGTTTTTTAATGTGACATATTGCACAATCACCCCATACTTGACATCCATATAATAAGATAGATTGAAATATGACTTTAAAAATAATGATTTTATTTTCAATACTTAACATGGACTTTCTGTTTATGAATGGGTAAAGTATTTTTATGGCTATGCTCGTTTTTTGTTTTGTATTTACAATATGTTCTTTAAATGTTAGTTTTTGGTCCAAATGCATGCCCAGATATTTAACAGTTCTTTTCCAGTTAACACTTACACCGTTTATGCTTATTGCATTGCTGGGAAGGTAGCAACTTTTTCTTTTTCTTGTAAAAAAGATTGATTGCACTTTATCAGCATTTATCTTTATCTTCCACTTGTTGTAATATTCAGCTAATATTTCAACCGCATTTTGTAGATTTGTCTCAATGTTGAGACTAAATTCATGCGATGAAAAAATAGCTGTGTCATCGGCATAAATAGCTAAATCACATGACGGTAATAGTGGAAGATCCGATTTATATAAATTATACAGCACAGGACCGAGTACGGAGCCTTGAGGTACACCTGCATACAAATGGTGTGATGTAGAAGCGCTGCTATTTATATGCACCCTAAAACACCTGTTTGTCAGGAAATTCTGAATGATTTTTATTAAATAAAGCGGAAACCCAAAGCTTATCATTTTGTAACTGAGTCCTTGATGCCAAACAGAGTCAAAAGCCTTTTCTATGTCTGACAATACTAGACCAATAGATCTAAGATTTATGTTACGTACTTTCAGTGCATGTATTTACTCCTGTCAGTTCCTTAAGCAGTAGAAGAGAGCCACTTCCAATTCCAAAAAAGGGAATCCGTCAAGCGCCTCAGCTTTGGAAAAAGTGATAACTTTACAGATACAACATTGCTTAACAATAAATAATATGATATCTGAATGGCAGTCCGGTTTTCGAATCAATCACAGCTGCGAATCAGACGTCCTGAAGGTAGCTTCTGATATACGTTTTGTACTTAATGTTGGCAAGTTTGGACTTATGGTCCTTCTGCTGTGAATTCCGGAGTGCCACAGGGCTTAGTTTTGTGACCCTCACTGTTTTTAATATCAGTAGCAAATCGAATGAGCTTTCCTTCCCTTTCCTTGTACTATGGATATGGCGTAGTTATTTAGGTTCCGGACTACGTTTTCTTTTATGTTACTATGGCCTAAAGCTTAGCGAGGAATGATGTTAAAATCATTTGATTACTTGGGCCAATTCTTCCTTATGCTTTCCTACGAATTTCGATGATGGGGTGGTTGAGTGAAGGGCTCTGATGGTGGCCTATGCGTCCTCCTTAATGGTTATACGGATTAAAATGCTGTTCACAAGCTACTTCATCTTTTAAAACATACATCAAACGGGAGGATGATAGGGAAAGCTTATGTAGACAAATTATCTATTAAAACCTAGTTTTGGTATTTTTTAAGACTTTCTAGCAACACCTACCCTTCGAGTGATAATTTTCAGGCATTTGCTTTACTGAAAATCTATGTTTATACCTACGAAAACCTTCAAACATCAAGAACTTGCTCCTGTCACTGGCGTCTGTCTGCTTCTCAAAACCGGTCTATGTCACAAAACTTACTAGAGTGTATCTAATTCAGCTTGGTTCTTTGCTTTTGTATGCTCCATTAAGTGAAAACTCCGCGAGTTGCAGAGTTGAATACCTTCCTCTAAAGCTTACTGCTGTCCTTCTGTCAGATGTTCGTAATTATTTGAAAATGCTTTTTGCTCAAAACGGATCTTATTTCAAGGTCGTGCTTATAGTGCCGCCGCTTCACAAAGGCACGAGGAAGTCGACATTTCTCGTCGTGCATTTTATTTTTAAACATTTCTGTGACCTTCCGTAGCTTCTGATTTTGTTGACACCTGTTGTGATGCTTGTCATCATTTTTTTGCTTGTAAAAAAAAAGCCGACAATTAATTGTAGGTTCATACAAATTGCTTATGTTTTATTGAAGGCTGAGGTTTTTTAACACCTGGGATAGTTATTGTTTCGTACGAAGGGAATACGTTAACCCTACTAACACTAATCATAATTTTAGGTACGTTATTACTAACTTTGAGTCGAATCGACTCACCCATGTCCAAAACAAGTGTAATTATGTAAATCAAAGGCAATTTTGTTCAATACATATTATTTAAAAAACGTAAAATAGTAAAATTAACTTTATTTTTTAGTAGGTATAAGCATTTATGCAATTACAAATAAATGTTAGTTTTCGTTTTCAACAAAGTAGACTTGTTTACAAGCTAAAGGTAACTTTGATCACACGAACCAGGCTGACGGTAGCGACACAACCTAGATGGCGTCTGAAGAGGCACTAAACAGTGGAACCTTAGGTGGCCGGCCGGGGCTCTAGTGCATCATCTGAACTCCGCTCTCCGCATGCTCAGTCATGTGTACCTAGTAAGTAAGTCGATTCGACTTACCGTCTGAGACGAATAAAAGTAGCATTGCTACGTTTTTTTCCGCCTGCAGATGCTAACTGAGTTCGTCATCGCCTGAGGAGACGTATTGAATAAGGGTTTCAAAATACGCGCCCGGCACACAGTGGGACGAATGGTGTAAAAATCGCGACATGGGTCGTAATCTAGTACTGTCTGAGGCTTTCCAAAGTATAAATAGCTGTTATATAGACACTGGTGGACATATCAATTAACCCTTAACTGATGTCGTGGAAAAAAATAACGCTTCTATAGTCCATGGGACCCCACCTGTTTTAAAAGGTGATTAAAATAAAAGTATTAATTTTTTTAAATGTTTTTTTTTTATAAATCTTTAAACTTAACAATTACAAATGTAATTTTTAAAAATTAGCGGCAGGAACATTCGTTTTTATTTCAAATTTGCACTTTTATAAATATGTCTCAATACACTTACCAGAAAAACATGTAATTTCAATGGGTCCACTGGACCCACGACATCAGTTAAGGGTTAAATTTTGGCACGGTCTCGTTTTTCCACACGTTTTTTCAATAAACAACCCTTCAAAAACGAGCCTAAAAATTTGCCATTTTAACGAAAATTCATGATAAATTGGGTTCCGTTTATCGCAACAAAATCAAGTCGGGAAGAATGTTTGAGTCTCTTATTTTTAATATTGCCATTTTACATCGTTAAGTAGTAAATAATGTCAGGAAAAAGAAACATTCTATGTTCTTTAGTAGCCAAGGCATGCTATTTTTTGTTTGAAATAACATCTTATTTGACAGTATTTTCGGGAAATCCAACCCGTACAAAAAACGGACTTCACAGGCGAAAAAATTATATCCTACTTAGTCCTACTCTGCCCGCTTTTCATGTTTAAACAGTTGGCCGCCATTGTAAAATTCAACCATAGGCAGTGTTTGTATACAGGGTGGTTCGGTTTGGGATACAGATATTTTGGGATCTGATTCATTGGTTCATGTTATGAAACAAATCGTATGGGAGGGGGGGGGGGGGGCTAGGTTAGGTTAGGTTAGTGGGCCGATGAGAATGGTGACATTCCCATCACACTTAGGTCCCTGTGGACCCATTGTGATACCCATAGTGCGTTCCCACCCATGGTATTATCGTTTCAGTTACAGCCATCCCGAAGCCCTGGTGAATTTCAGCAGGTTAGATGGTAATCCATCTGATAGCTCGTCGATATCTTCGAAGAAAAATTTGCCCAGGGTTCTGTTTCTCAATTGACAGAGGTTAGGACAGTGACAGAGGAAATGGGTTGTGTCCTCATGTGCCTCTTCATCACCGCATCCTCTGCAGATGTCATCATCGTTCAGTCTCAATTTCTTCATGTGGTATCTTAGGGCGTTGTGTCCAGTTAGCACTCCTATGAGCAAGGACACCGACTTCCTGTCTTCTTGCAAGAGTTTTCTTGTTCTAGCTTTGTCGTATTTTGGCCACAATGTTCTCAATACCTCGCAGGTGGTTAGTGTTTTCTACCTGTTGTTTGCTTTAGTTTCTGATGTCTGTTCAATTTTGGCACGAAGGTTGCAGAGTGGAGGTTTGACCGTCCTATCTGCCCGTTCTCTTTCTAGGGCTGAGCCCTTTCTAGCCAATTCATCCGCAGCTTCATTGCCTTGTATCCCTCTGTGCCCAGGGACCCAGCAGTGCTGCGTGCCGAGAACCTTCAGCTCTTCGCGGCAACACTTTACAAGCTTCGATGTTATTTGTATAGCAGCTATTGCTTTTATGGCCGCCTGGCTATCAATGTAAATAGTGATATCGTCTCGCGATATTGTCATCATTGACACCAACTGGGCTGCCTTTGTCACTGCTAGAACCTCAGCCTGGAAAACGCTGCTATGGTCTGGGAGTCGTATGGAGCTATTTATTCCTAGTTCCTCCGAAAAGCAACCCGCTCCTATACCTATGTCCATCTTTGACCCATCTGTGTAGATGGACTTGCCATCTTGAGGTACCTCGTTTTTTTCCCATTTCTCTCTGCTTGGAAAAGTCCAGGAGAAGGGTTTTTCGAAGTCCAAGTATGGGATTATATAGTCTGAGCTGATGTCCCCATTGAGGTAAATGCCAAGTATCTGGGTATGCCCATATGCATAAGGTCTCCAGTAATTTGACTGACTTAACCTGAGAGCGCTTTTTGCTGTGGTCTCCTGTATATGGAGATCTAGAGGCAGCAGGTTAAGAATTGCTTCCAGTCCCGCTGTTGGTGTTGTTCTCATCGCGCTGGTAGTTCCAGTGCAAGCTATTCTCTGTACTTTGGTCATATCTTTGAGGTTGCTTAATTTGGTGACAGCTTGCCACCAGACCAATCCTCCGTACGTAAGTATGGGTCTGACTATCGCTCGGTACATCCATAGCGTTATTTGCGGCCCACAACCCCAGTTTTTCCCGAAGAATCTGCTGCAGGTGTAGAAAGCAACTGATGCCTTTTTTACCCTTTCTTTAATATTCAGCTTCCAATTTAGCTTTCTGTCAAGTATGAGGCCTAAGTATTTCGCGCTCTGAGACAACATAAGGGGGGTACCCTCAATTTTTGGTAGCGTGAAAGGTGGTATCACTCTCTTGTTAGTAAACAGCACTAGTTCGGTTTTCTGAGGGTTGACCCCCAGTCCGCATTGCTTCGTCCAAACGTTTAGTGTGTTTAAGGCTTCCTGAATTAGTTCACTAACAGTGGTGAGGAATTTCCCCGTGGCAAGTAGCACCACATCGTCTGCATATGCTACTGCTTTTATTCCACTATATCTAAATTTCATCAGTAGTTCATTAATGACCATGATCCAAAGAAGGGGGGATATGACCCCTCCTTGCGGTGTGCCTCTAGATGCGATCACATTTTGACGGGTTCCCCCGAGTTCAGCGATGATGTGCCTACTGCTAAGAAGGCTAACTATCAGTTTGGTCACGGTGCGTTCAACGTGGTTATCTTCGAGCGCTTTTTTAATCGCATGCGTCTCGACATTATTAAAAGCACATTCAATGTCTAGAAATGCTGCCAGCGTGTATTCTTTAAAGTGTAGGGATCTTGCAATCGTGGTGACTACATCATGTAGCGCTGTTTCCACGCCCTTACCTTTAGTGTAGGCATGCTGTGCCGCGGACATATTCATGTGGTTGAGTTTACCACGTATATGAACGTCTAACAGCTTCTCAAAGGTCTTTAGCAAAAACGAAGTAAGGCTAATGGGTCTATAGTCTTTTGCGGTAGTGTGGCTGGCTTTCCCAGCTTTGGGAATGAAAACAACTTTCACTTCTCGCCACGCTCTGGGTATGTGCCCACACCTAAGACTGTTCTTAAAAATTTTGTGCAAAGTTGGTGCCATTAGGTGCTTAGTTTTCTGCAGCATGATCGGAAAAATCCCATCAGTGCCTGGTGACTTGAAGGGCTGAAATGATTCGATTGCCCAAATAATCCTTTCCTCAGTCACCATTCCTATTGGTACCATAGTTTCTACTTCTAATCGATTATCAATTTCCAAATTGCTGGCCGAGGCCGCGCATCCTGGAAAATGTGTTCTAAGCAGGAGCTCCAGGGACTCAGAACAGGATTGCGTCCAGTTACCATTGGTATCCTTAAGATAACCTGGTACTGACGGTTCTTTTGCCAGGATCTTTCTTAGTCTCGCTGCTTCCGTGGTGTTCTCAACGCTTCTGCAGAAAGAACGCCATGAGGTGCGTTTTGAACTGCTGACTGCGCTTTTAAATTTTCTTCGACTGGATTTATATATTTCCCAGTCTCCTTCAGTATTAAGTCTTTTTGCCGCATTGAAGAGTTTTCGAGTTTCTTTCCTCATGTCTGAAAGCTCTTTACTCCACCACGGCGGTGACTTTTTATCACGCATGCTCCTAATTGGACATGACTTTAAAAATGCCTTATTGAGGGTAGTACTTAACACCTCGGTTGCGGCATCAATCTCTTGTGGTGTTCTTGTATTTAGTTCTAGTAGTTTGCGTTCGCTTTTCTCCACCTCGCTGGCAAACATTTCCCAATTAGTTTTTCTGGGATTTCGATATTTTACCTGCGGGGGTTTGGATTCGTCTATCACGAATTCTATTATTCTGTGATCTGAAAAGGATACGTCAGCGGAAACTTTCCACTGACTCACATGAAAAGAATCCGAGTTGTTCGTAAGTGTAACGTCTAAGACTTCCCGCCTATTTTTGGTTATGAAGGTAGGTTCGTCCCCAATGTTAGCTATCAACAAGTTACGTTCAATTATAAATTCAAAAAGAGACTCACCTCTTGGATTGATGTCAGAGCTACCCCATTGCGTATGTTGGGAGTTTGCGTCGCATCCCATGAGCAGGTCCCATTTTTCATTCTCTGCCTTCCTCACCAGTCTGCAAGTGTCCTCAGATGGCGGTCCATCCGTAGAGTCGTGTGGCATTTATACGGATGCCATCACAAGTGAGGGCTTACCCTGCCTTTCGAATTTCACGACTGTCTGGTCACTATTACAATACCTGGGTAAGAGAAAAAGCTTAATTTGTTTCTTAGCAACAATACAAGTTCTGGTCTTACTTTCAAAAGTATTGGTCTTATATATTTCCAGGCCTCTTGAGTTTAGTCCCATAATATTGCCTTGGACAATCCAAGGCTCTTGTATTAGGGCAACATCAATGTCCCTGTTTCCCATGAGGAAAACAAGGTTGGCACTGGCCGCCTTATTATGATGAAGGTTTATTTGTATCACCTTCATCATTGCGATTGGAGCCATCTTTTCCTTGCTGGACTGGTCCAGCAATGGGTCTGATCTTGCATCGGGCAATCCCAACGCGTACTTTATAATTGCTGTCACGGAGCAGCGGCATCGAGCGATGATTGAGAAGGATGGTTACTTCCATCCCAGTCTCAGTGTGTTCCCCCACCTCTAAAACTTCCCAGTCCTTGCTAAGGAATTCTGCGTTGAGTAGCCGCAGGTTCCGCTCAATCCTATCCTTCGGGAGATAGGGACCCGTAAGTAATAAGCGACCTTTGGGTCTGGTAAGGCTGATGAGCTCCCTTTTCTCGATCACCCTCAAGTCGGCATTAGCCCACGGAGCTTTGGTGTCGGAAACAAACTTTTTCAGCCATTTCAGTGTGTTGTCGTCGTCACATTCCATGACTTTAAATCCCTTGAAAGTGGTCAGCTGACCAAAAAGTGGAAAAGGTTCCGTTCCTTTAATGAGAGCCTCATTCACACCGTCAAGGATCCTAATTTCAAGTAACTTCCACTGATCATCTGTCAGCTTCCGTTCTGGGTTGCCATGGTCTACTATGGCTACCCGAAGATTACTTCTGGCAATGTCGGAGTGGGTCCGTGCCCTTTTGCTCCCAGGCTGAGGTACCCGCAGCCGCTTCAGGTGTGGACTTACTTTCCTTACCCGCATCAGCTGAGGGTCGCATGATTCTAGCCGCAACTGAGGTGGGGGGGCGGCAGGCCTCCCTTCCTCGCCGCAGCCAGTCCACTGCTAGCCCGTCCAGAGGCATGCACCCTCGGTTTAGCCTGCTGCTCTACCGTCGAAGTAGCTGCTACTGGCCCTACTGGTCCTATTATCTGCCTAGCTCTGTCTAACGCTTTAATGTCGTTTTCCGTAAAGGAAGAGGGATCCCTCTTGTTGAGTCGCCTCAGAAGCCTTTTGGCATTGACTCGTTGCCTGTACTGCTTTGCCTTGCTGGATACCAGCTGCTGTGTTCCCGAGGGGGCCTGCTGCCCGGCAGTCCTCGCTTT
Organism: Brachyopa scutellaris; assembly: GCA_949775065.1. Taxonomy (NCBI): domain Eukaryota; kingdom Metazoa; phylum Arthropoda; class Insecta; order Diptera; family Syrphidae; genus Brachyopa; species Brachyopa scutellaris. The sequence continues at coordinate 43,032,233 of OX459115.1, forward strand.
GCTTTCCTCAGCGGCCTTTGGAACATCGGGTGAGCCCAAGCCATGGCAGTGCTTCGGATCGCATTGCGCGGAAACGACAGTGCAGCAGCTACCCAAAGTGGAGTTGGCGTTGTCTTGCTCGTCATAACCTATACGTACCTCTGGTTGTGATAGAGCTGAAGCACACACCCCGTCTGACGAGCGGCGGCTTGTCTCGACGTTGCTGTGCTCCCCCTCTACCACCACCAACCGCGAGGTCCCCTCACCACCAGCCAGGATTGTGCGAGTAGGAGACTTGCTGCTATTCCTGGTCAGTGGGTCCGGGGACTCCACAGTAAGGTCCTCTACCTTATCCCCACTATCTAGGCGCCTTACAGTTGCTGATCGGATCACCCCCTGTCCCGACTGGCTAAGGCAAGTCACAGACCTGGGTGGTCCCATCAGCCCCAGACCCCCCGAACCCTCCGCCGGCTCTGAGCCTCTCGAGCAGCTAGCAATAGGCTCACTATCTCTCGAGGACAGCCCCTGCAGGAAGGCCCGGGCGTTATGCAACCTCTTCCTATCCAGCTCCGCTAGCTCCTCCCATTGCTTTCTCCCTAACCTTTTGATGGTTAACCTACTATTAGCCATCCTACTGCGGTTTGATGCAGTGGATAGCATGGAGAGGTTGGATGAGCTAGCGATCGAGCGATTGTCATCATCATCGACTAGAAGAAGTTTCTCCATGTCGAGATCAATCGCCCCACCGCTTTCTCCATCCGAAGAAGCTACGACAATGGGTTCCTGAAGTAGGATTCTCTCCTCTTCCTCAGTTACCTGCACATTATCTGGTTTTACCCCCGATGACTGTGCGTCTTCATTGTTAATTTGTTTATTGTCTGTTTTTTCCATGTTTTTTAATTTAATTTGATTCCCACGAGTAGGCCGGTAGAAGAAGTGCCACCACAGCATAGCCGGTTTTACTGTGGTGGGGCGACGAATACGGCAGGCCCTTGCCAGGGCGCCTGAAGGAGCTCGTTAGAGACTGATTTAACCCTCAGCCTTGCATCCTTGGGCACGGTTTGCTACACGCTCACACCACCACTGGAGTTAGGTTGATTACTCTTTGGCTTCGGTCCCTCATCTGGAGACCTTACAGCTTGGGAAGCCCTGCTGCAATCGCCCTCCGGGATCAGCAGGACCTACTGAGCCTCCCCACCAACGTCAAGGTAAGTAATCGAAGAGGAGGGGGGGAGGGGGCTATCTTGAACACACACTGAGCTACAGGGTGTTTAAAAAAGTTTCTTCGGTGAAAGAGGTACCAACAGTTATTCAATCATAACCTCTATTGTATTAAACTAAGAGCCACCAAAGTAGGCTTGTTTCAAAGACATTTGATTACTGTTTATTCGTACGAAATATTATTTCATGTAAAACCAAATAAAACCGAATGTGGATATTCTGTGGGCTGTAGCTTCTTTGGCGGTACACCTACAGCCAAATGGACTTCACCATACGATGCAGCATAAAAAAATATGATCCACAGTGAAATTATTTAGTGGAAATAACTGATTGAAAATGCCATGCCCAGTAAATCTACCGTTTCGTCCCACTATGCGGCACAGCAATTTTTGAATTTTTTTTTTTTAAGGGAAAACAACAACACAAACAATTTCATACACATTTGTGCATTAACTAGCTTTCATTCAGTGTTGTCAGTTCGTGGGGAATTCCCCCTTTCGTGTGAAAACGAAACTGACACGCCTTCCTCGTACACAGGTCTTACACTCCTATGCCTGATTGGAAAATGAGCCATATGCATGAGTTAATTTCAAATGCATTTGAACCTACGAGTTAGAGCGTTAGGTGGATCTGCTTTAATTTTAAACGCACTTAGGGACATTTCATTTTCTTGATAACTTAATATACCAATAATGTACATAATTAACCATCCCTACAATTCTCTCGTTCTTTTTCATAATGTTTGACAATTTTTTTTTATTTTTCAATCAGAGGGGTTTTGCACTGCTATGATTACTAGCCTGTTTTTTATTATGTTTAAACGCTCCCAAAAACTATGAAAAACTACGAAAACCCGTTCGCGTACGGAAAAATTTTGTAGTTTCTCGTAAAACAGAGCGCTGCGAACACGCTGCACAAGGAATTTCTTTGAAAACTGTCAAATCTTTCAAATCACATACATTTTTTAATATTTTGCGCAAAAAGGATGCAAACGGACCTATTCCTTTTTGAAAATTTATTGTGGGGAATCCCTGGGGAATGCCACCAGAAAGAAAAGGGAAAAAGGGAATTTTAAGGTCTGTGATGGGGAACTTCACTTAAAGTAGCTGGCAACACTGCTTTCATTTGACATCTCACACGATGACCTCAAAATAATTTTATTTTTTTGTCCCCATTTGACACCCCAAAACTAGCCCTCCAAAGTCGAAATTCAGCTTTTTAAGTGCTGGCCTGTATTTGGGCCACTAATTGCTACAACTGTTCCAAATTCCAATAGTCTACGGTCTACGTCAATAAGTCTCTGAGAAAAAACCTGTGACAGTCAGACAGACACCGAACTGATTCCATTAGTGTTTCGTTTTTTGGTGCATGAAGGGATGGGTGCATGGTTTTATTTTTATGGTCCACTTCATGTTTACCAATATCCGTATTAGTCTAGCATAATAATTTCTTTACTTGATCTTTTTACGATCTTTTCAACTCCTCCAGCGGAAATATTTGAAAGTACATAGGCACGCCTTGTCACCACTGCACATAAATGACCAGGCTCTGTCAGCTTTTATTAGATCAGGTTCATTTGTGGGTGGGGCAATTGAAATTCTTTCAAAGTATCGTCATGTTTGTTGGTACATACATATGTTAAATAAAATAAAAAATAAAATTATAATTCCGTTAAAACAAGTTGCAAGTTGAAGATATTAAAATCCAATTAAATTTGTTTTACTGCGCAGTAGAATAATTGCCAGAAAGTGGTGTGACAGCACTGCCAGCTCTTTGCAGCTGGAATTTGTATTAAAAAAAAAACTTTCACATGTTTTACATAGGCTCTTCTTTTATTATATTCCAGTTTCTAGATTTAACAACAAAGCTTGCGTCATTTAGTCTAACACTCACCCTATATAGTTCAACGGATGTGGGAAACGATTTGAGAACAATAAAGAATCATAATTCTGGTTAACGATGCAATGACTCGTTATTTTATAAAAAAATGTTTACTAAGACTTTCTGTGATTGTCGTTAAGCCCTCTTCCTCCACCACAACCCAATCAATTGAGAAATTTACATTTTAATTGAATCAATAAACTTCAAAACCCAAACACACAAAATTACATTGATTTGCATTTAAAGCCTTCTCTCAACCGCCCTTCCTAATCGATTGTACATATTATGTGGTATGTACAGAAAAAAAAAAAAACATTTTACTGTCAGAACATAAACAAAAAGCCCAAAAATAGATCAAATTATGTCATTGACTTTTTTCTGGTTTGCCTTGAGGTTGGTCATTCAAAATAATGTATCTCATTTGTTGTACGCTGTCAGTACGAGTATCTTATTGTCGCACTTTTGTTCTTATAAACAATTTTTATTTTTGTTTTCTTTTGCTTGATTTGCCGCGGACTGAAAAGAATAATAAAACTGAGCAAAACAAAGAAAAAGAATTTTATTCGAAAACAAAATGTGTTCAAGTAGACACGATAGCACGTATACGTACGGATACTTCAAGTGCTGGCTACACAAAGTGAACTTGAAAATATGCTAAAATTGGGTAAATTCCACTTAAAATGTTTGAGCATATTTTATACTCTAGCCAGTAGGGTATGTGTATTTTAATTAATAGTTCGCAACCAAAAGAAGTTCACCCCTTAAGATAAAACTATGCAAGAAGTTCATTCTGTGTAAATCCAGGTTAGTTGGTGCATCAAATCGAATGATAAAGCGTTCAGCTCTAAATGAAAAAATCTAACCAACTATGACCATAAAGCAATACCTTGCACCTCGCTTTAAGGACAGAACACAGAAAATCTGAAACGAGTGGAAGAGATCTAAAGAATTCCCATCAAAACAGCTGGGACAACATCCATTCAGCAAGGTTTCAAACCATGTTACGACTTTTTTTAAAAAAACTATCGAATAAGTTGCATAGAAATAGTCGACTTTTAGGCGTTGTTATGAATGAAAATTACACCTAAGAAGAAATAGGCGCCCAAGGTCAAGCTAGCTTCTTAGTTTGGGGCTTGTTTATAAAAATAAGCGTGTCTTATCTTTTAAAATGAACTATAGTCAAACTTCGATAAGTCGAACTTCGATAACTCGGTTATTTAATAACTCGAATGAAATTGATTGGCAATAGCGCCAAGACTGAAATTTACATGCAATTTTTATTTGGTAACTCAAACTTCTATTACTCGAATGTCACCTTCGAGTTCGATTGTGTGTACCCGGTTAAGCAGTCATTGAAACTCCGAAGCTAGAGTACCTCAAGTTTCCGTTCTAGGCCCTATACTTTTTTTTTATTCGACTGACTTGTTTGGCCTTTCGACGTTTACTCGTTATGATTTGATTAATATCAAATCTGAACAAGTTGCAATTAATATTGACCTAGTAAAACACAGATGTTGTGCTCCCAATCACTAAACGCATAATAGCCTATCATTTGCAGATAAATTGTTACTTAGTCTTGGACTTAAGTTGAAGTTTGTCCTATAGCAATCACATCAATTATGAGTACAGAACTCTGATCGAAACTAGATTGAGGCTGATCTTGTTAAAAAAAAAAAACAAATTAAACATTAATAGTGCTCATTCTTATGTCACGCAGAATGGGTGTATTGCACAATGGACACACATTGTAGCAATTTTTTAGTACTGTGGCTGACTTATTAATCGATGTTTAGATTAGATATAACCTGATAATGGCACTCGTGCATGTGTGATAAACGTGCTCTTGGTTGTATATTATTAAAGTTTCTTAGTGCGTGCAAATATTTTGTTTTTTCATATTATTTTGCAAAATTTGGAAGCCTAGGTTCCATATCGTTTTTTAGTTTTTTCTTGCAACTACAAAAACGTAATTTATACTTAAAATACATAGCTGTAATCAGGTTGGTGAGCACTCGCTGCCTAGTGCTCCGCACGAACCACTACGCCACGGTCACTAAATATTACTCTACTCTTTAATTATTTCAAAAAAAAACTGCAATTGAATGCCAAATACTCCCATTTAATAGCCAAATGCAATTAAGGGTGTTGCTTGGGTAAAAGTAAGCCAAGTTTTTTCGAAAAGTGAATAAAAACAAACTTCTTCTTCTTTAGGTGGTGCTACAGTTCGGGGTCCCTGCTTCTCGCAACCATTTGTGTGTGCGTGCTATTTGTAGTTCTGCACGAATGGAAGGTCTTGTGCTGACTACGAACGGCGAGTTGAGAAGCCCATCACGACAAATGATACTCTTGAATGATTGTCAGACATTTGAAAGAGGTGGCACCGTGAAAAAACGTTTAGGTGTTTGCTGGGATTGAACCCGAGCAGCAGTGCGTAGTAGTCCAACGAACTAACCCCATAGGTCTACTAGAAATCCCCCTAGAGATGGGGTGCTGAATTCTGGAATCTTAAATCTTTTAGAGAAGATCGGTCTTTTCTGGGTTAACTCCTAGTCTACTGTTATGGCTGCAGGAAATAACCCCTCAAACGGAAAATGAAATACCAAAATTGGGGAATAATTTCACTGTGAAATTGTTCCCAAAATCGAAGGTGAAATAAGTCCCCGAAAAGGTATGAAATAATTCCCCATTTTCTCAGTATTTTTTTTTATGTTTTTATTGCTTTACAGAAAGTTAATGTTGCATTTTAAAATAAGGAAAAGGTTTTAATATAAAGGCTGCATAAAACAACCCCCCAAACGGAAAACGAAATAACACCCCAAAATGTGTATGGAGGTGGGGATTTATTTCATATGAAATAAACCCCCAAGATGGGGAACTTATTTCATGGGCTTTTGGGGACTTATTTCATACTTAAAATTGGGAGGTTATTTCATGGTTAAATAAGTCCCCAAATTCAACAATGAATTAAGTCCTCAAATTCGGGGACTTATTTCACTCTTCTATTTTCATGCAAAATTCAATCTTCATTGATGCTTAACAGTGACTTTAACTGTTGTTATTGATATGAAGAGTAGAAAAATTCAATCTCCATTGGAAGTATTTGAGGCGTTTTAACGAGAATCGATTTGGAATAATTTTGGAAGGACCAAATATGGGGAGCATTTTACGGCCTTTTTTAAATCAATCTAGATGACAGATCATCTGTGCTCTGCGTTTTCAGGTCAGATCGATGTACCGCGGCGCGCCGCGGATCTGATTTCAACTAATGTTGCGTTGGAATTTATTTGTTGTTATACTTTTAATTACAGATATTTGCACTATTCTTTGTTTTGATGACACATAAATCGAGGATCGTTAAATGTCCTTAGTGTAAAAGCGAAGTAAAAGAGTCAATTCTTGTATTTACGTAAGCATTTTTATATAAATCAAGAAACGTACATAATTTACATATGTACATACGACGTGTATTTATATAAGGCTGCAGGAAATAACCCTCCAAACGGAGAACGAAATAACACCCCGAAATTGGGGAATAATTTCACTGTGAAATTACTTTAGTTTTCCGTTTGGGGTTATTTTCTGCAGCCTACTGGTATCTGCTCAGGTTTTCGCGAGCTGCGTCTTTTCAAAATGTTCCATTTGTTTTGCTTTGTATTTTCGTCGAGTACCTGCAAATGAAAACTACAACTTTGATTCAGATGACGTACATAAGTAAGTCTGCGCTTAACGTCAGCCAGGTGCAGCAATATATTTATTTTTAATTAATTTTTTTAATAAACGATTGCAATGATCACGAATTAGAATTATTTTCCATATTATTAAAGTGACAGTGACAGTACCTGCATGCGGAATTTCTGTTTAAAAACAAGTGCCACCCCCATCTGAGCGTTCGATTGGCTTACGTAACTTAACGTGCATTGTAATTTGAACTGGAAATTACCAGCACAAACATCACACGAGTACCTGTAACTAGAAAGGTAGTCATACTCAGCAGTAGAATGGATTTTTATTTTATTTACCAAGGAATCAAGGAATCCCTTTGTTAAGGATTGTGTGATAGATACTTTTGAGCATGCTTTGCTCTCTCTTTAGGAGGATCACATGGTGTTTTGGGAAGGGGAATACTTTGCGGTTTAATATTAATACATTAGAATGTGGTGATGTTTTCCATTCTTTTATAAATATAAGGCTGCGGTTCCGGTGCCAGCGAATGTAAGCGAATATCACTCGCGCAAATTCGCTAAGTTCGCTGAAATCATTCAAAAATACCCATTTCCTATGTTGTGGTTCGAATGCACAAAATTTACTCCCGCGAACTTGCGAATCTAAGCGAGTAAAATGTTCGATAGTTTCATTTCTATTTTACTCGCGCGAGCAAAGCGAATTCAAGATATATTTTTAAGTAGGATTTGTGCTTACTGCACAAGTAAAAAATGTATCTATACGTTAGAAACTGAGCGAAACTGTGGGATGAAATAGCTGATCTAATGAAATTTCCAAGTAAGTACTTTTAATAGCAACAAAATTTGTTGACATTTTCCCTATTGTGGGTTCTATACATGTCAAAATATAGTGAAATGTTTCTGGAGTCATTCTATAATATTCAAAAAAAAAAAAATTGCTCATCTTTGATCAACGAATTGTCAAGATTATGAAATTCTCCACATTCCAGTATTTTCTTAAAAATAAGATTAGTTTCACAATGCTTTTTAATGTATTTGTACTTCAAGAAGCTATTTTCTAACAAAAATTGTTCTTCACAAAGCGACAATAGCCGTATATTATTATCACCGATGGTCCATATAGATCAGTGTTTTTCAAAGTGTGGGTGGCAAACGTTAGGCGATCGCGGGCTTCAAAATCAGAAATAAAAACATGAAGTTCAGTTTTTTTTTTTTACCAATTAATGAGATAGGTGAGCTTGTTTTTTATTGACTAATTTGTCAAACTGTGTAGCTATATTGGAAACGCAAGCAATTAAATCGTCTTCCAGTTCCGCTCTGTTTCTGGCTTTGGTCTTTATGTTCAGTATTGAAGAAAACGTAGGCTCACAAAGGTAGGATGTAGCAAACGGTTCTTATAACCTGAGAGTTTCTTGTGCAAGATCTGGGTACTCGTACCTTTTCTTCATCCAGAAAACGTCTATCCGCTGCAATTGAAACTTCCTTTTCAGCAGTCCATCCGCAGAAAGCTCAATCAGTTTTTCCTTCACTTGCATGTTAAGGTCAGCTGAATGTATGGATATATCAAGAAAAAAGACTTAGTATCCACCCTCGCTTATTGTCCAATTCAGATTCGTCGGGAAAGTAGTTTATAAGCTGAGTTTGTAAGGTTTGTGGGTACTGGGCACATAATCATATTAGAGATATAAGCACCAGCATTCAATGTTTGATCAGCTGAAATTTTTTTCGTATTGTCAGGCACAACATGAAAAATGCGCAATATATTTACCATTATGTGAACAATGAACACTGTAGGACGCATACTAATGGCGACATTTTACTAGACACCCAAGATTGTACAGTTGTTCTATGTGCTCAAGGGGGTCGTTATTCTGAAAAAATTGAAAAACACTGATATAGATCATTGGTGTGTATGCGTTACAACAACAATACGAGATCTTACTATTTATCAGGATCAATTTTTGTGATCTAAAAATTAGTTCGGCTATTTCTCACTAGGAGTGCACCTTCGCTTGTAAATGTTGCTATAATAATCGACAACTGTCAAGGGTACATGTTGCCAGATTAGAATAAGAAATAATTATTAAAAATCCAAATATTATAATGTTCGAATAAATTAATATTTTGCTCAATACAGCAATGTAATAGTAAAACTATAACTACAAAATATTATTCTCATTTGGTATCTGTAAGTCAAAAGTAACAATATCCTTCAAAAAATAAAACCAGTGCATTAAACTTTCATTTAAAAGAAAATATTCATTCGCATGGCAACTTTGTGCTAATTGTCAAAAGTAACTTAGCTTGTACAATCACCACAACACAGAAGTTAACCTTTTCGTTGATCTGGACTGTTTTGTTTTCATTGCGTGATCCATATAGATCATAAGTGATAATAAAACACGGCTAATGACATGATAAAACTTTTCCAAATCACAACACGACTACTTAGCAGTCACCCCAATTATGCAAGTCGTATTTGAGAGTCACATACGAACATAGTCGTATTTTGTTATTATGGAAGTCGTGTCACTACGAACATACTCGTACGCTAATGACTTTTCAGCTGTCAACAGAATCGGATGCCATCGCATACGACTTTCGGCTCATATCAGCTTTTATGCAAGTCGTATTTAGTCGTATTTTGAACGTTTTTAGTGGTATTTTCTTCGGCTGCGATTTCTTAAACAACAATTCTTAAATAAACAATTGTATACTCTTGAATGAAAACGATTTAATGTTATTCGAAGTTATTTTACTACTTAAATTACTTTTACTTTCTAAAAAACTTAAAAACAGCAACCAATTCGAAGCTTTGGTATATGCTACGCAGATTAATGTCGACATCGCAAAAGACAGATGTGTTCTGCACGTTCATCTAAAAGATGGGCAAATGGTTGTCAACAGAATAGTTTTATTAAACTGCAATGGTCAATTATTTTTTTAGTTAGAAAATTGTAATTTAAATTTCGGAAAATACATCCATATATACATACATACATACACAATGAATTTGGCACTTATTGCGTTTCAACTATCTCTTAACAATCTGAGAATATAATTCCTTTTAAGGATATTCCTTCATGTGCTCATTAAAAAATAAATCTATTGAGTTTGTGGTGACATCTTTCGGGAGCAGTTGTAATAAGACATCTCTTTGACCTCGCCGGCAAGGAAACCAGTACTGACAGGAAAAAGTTCATTTTGAAGTGCGACGCAATGCGTTGCTAACATGCAGCAACTTATATGGAGTCGTATTCAACGCATACGACTTGCATAATAACAAACGAAATACAATACGATGCGAGTACGACTTGAAGTGAGATACGAGATACGACTTGCATAATTGGGGTGAGTATCTCCTGCAGATAAATGTTTCGTTTCCACTACATACGACTATTTGGTTAAATAAATTCGCTTACTTCGCTTGAGTAAACTCACTTGCACCGAAACAACTCTGTTCGCGCGAATGTGCGCGAGTTTATTCGCTTACATTCGCAAAGTTCGTGAGAGTAAAATTCGCTTGCACCGGTACCGCAGCTTAAAAAAAAACTCTCTGCGTGTGACAAATAAATACTAAAACCGTTACTTAGAGCCTACATACGACAAAATAACAAGGTATAGCACCAACAGCATGATCTCATCGGAAAATATAATAATGCATCAAAATCAGAAAATGCTAACATTTTACATACGACAACTTTATTCTCAGCCGACAAGTTGTCAGTGAATGACAGGTTGTGTTTTTGGCAGTTCAAAATTGAATAAGTCCCTCAGATATTTGGGTCATGTCGCCATCTGTTTTGTTTTCTTCGAAGTAAAAAAGAGCAAAATTAAAATTAAATTCCTTAAACTTTCCCATTCCAGTCTTCCATTTGTGGATTGCAAAACGAAATTGTATCTCGTGCAACAAAACAAAAATAAATAAAATAAAAAACGACGTCTCATCCTTTATGCTACACAAAAAACCAGACCAAACCGCAATTTAGTGGCGCAATTAAAAAACAATTAGTTGCACTCGAGCATTTCATGAATTATTCACTTTGTGCAGTTGCAGCACCCCCTAGAGTCACCAAGCTGAATACAATGCGATCGATGATTTATTGATTTTGTGATTAAATCAAGACCAACAACGGTGTGTTGTCATTGTCATTGACGGTCGATTGTTTATTGGACTCTTGCCCTACTGACGCGACTTGTAGGTCTTGTTTTTATGTATTTGGTATACCATTCCACCTTGTCCTAAGAATTCCATCTGAAAAGCAAAGATAGCTTCCAGAGATGCGATGCGCCGCTGGCCGTGTGCCAAAATAATTTCCCAAACACTTGTGCGCCACCCGATGCATTTCAATCGAATGTAGCAATAAAATAAAAAAATAATAAAATTTCACTTATGTAGGTATCCGGGGGATAAAACGACGAACGATTCGAATGCAGAGGTCAGCGTTGCTATTTTGCAGAAGATTTTATAGGAAGACGGGAATTTATCCCCGAAAGGAATTGTTCTCTTATATCCGGCATATGTCTTCGCTATATCCGATTTTCAATTGAATCAATAACTCATTCCATTGTTTAGATTTAAGGCAGGTCTTGGGGGCTATTGTGACCTTTCTTTTCTAGGACGGACATTTGTTCGAACCACACTGTCATACTGGAACTTCCTGTCCTTGTCTTACGATGGGAATGGCGCAGCGGTGGCTAACAAAATCTAGGCACGTGCACAGTTAAGTGTTTAAGTGAAGTTAATTTTTTTTTTAAATACATTACTTCCTGCCCGTCCCCTGATACTGCGACCTAAAAACTCGTATTTCGTCGTACGGCTATATCAGCCAAAAATATCTTTTTAAGTTCGACCTAGCTAAACATCTCATTTTGACCCAAATCCGACGTCTGGTCCCCTTTCAAAAAAACATCTACTACTCACGGATAGTCCAACAGCTATAAAAGCACTAGGCTCAAACTTGATTGACCCGAAATCAGTCCTCAACTGTTTCAATACTCCTCCAAACCCTCTCCCATAGAAACAAAGTGAAACCTTGGGGGTTGCCCGGACATGGGGGTATTGATGGAAACAAAAAAGCCGTCGAAGTGGCTAAAAAGTGTTCGGCTGACTCCTTTACCGGCCCTGAGCCACTTTGCAATATTCCAAACTAAGCTATAAACTTATGAATCAAAAGTTGGGAAAACAAAATGTGTGTGGAAAAATACCCTGCGTATTCGTCAGGCTAAGTGAGCCATTGAACCCTTCCATAATAAATCCATAAAACACCTACTCCTCAATAGGAATGATATCAAGAGACTTGTAGGATTTCTAACAGGACATTGCCATCTTCGAAATCACCTTAACTTCAGGAAACTGAAAGATGTCTCTGCATGGAAGACGACGAACTTGCGGAACATATTCTATGTGACTGCATGGCCCTCAGGAGACAAAATTCCCACAGAGGAATCCTAACTCCCGGGAAAATGCGTTAAGTCTTCACCAGTGAGATGCTCAACTTCATTCAAAGAGTTGAACTTCTTCCGGTTCCCTAAACTGACTTTGCGGTACAATAGATTTTTTAGTTCGCGGTGCCCTCCGCAACTGGCGGGTCAGAACATTTTTTTGTAAAAAAATAACATAGACATATAACAGACTGGACGAAGGAAACCCACTAGTTTTAAGCTTCCTGTGTCGAGTTAGTGTGAAAGTCGAAGTGCTTGATTGTTACGCAGTTATTGTTTTGAGAATTGTTCTGGAAGATCTTTTAATTACCAGAGTAGAATCACGTAGAAGGAAGGGGAGAAAAGTTTGATTGTCCTTCATTGTCCGAATACCAACAAACCAAAGATATATAGTGCGAATGTTTAACACGAAACCGTTGTAATGAATTTAGAGTCTGACATAGGCCCAACCCATAAGTCATAAGTAGGGATTGGAATCCCGGGAAATTTTTTCAATCCCGGGATTTAAAAATGTCAATCCCGGGATCCCGGGATAATCCCGAGATTTTATAAAAATAAAATAATAATTTTAAGCATATTTATTTATAGTTAGTTAGTTTAGTTTATATGGCTTTTATTTTCATTTTTAATTCATAACATTCAATATAATTCTAAGTCTATTATGGTTTGGCCTATGGCCGTCTACCAGATTGACAATAGTTACATTTCTATTTTTGTTTTTAACAGAGAACAAAGAAAAATGCAATATGTATATACATTAAACATTAAAAATCTTCTTCAACTATACATTTTCTATAACGAAGAGCATTTGCACAGTAGTTGAAAAGTAAATCCCAGCCTCGGACTCCATTTAAGATTTCAATTGCTTCACCTAATTCCAGGGTATACGAATCGAAGAATCTCAATCGAATTTCTTTTAAAACTGGGCATATTGCAAGGAAGTGAAATATATCCTCTCGTATCTTCATATTGCAAAGATTGCACAAGACAGGTAGCTCTGGACGGTGTGGAATGAAATTCAAATTTAATATCTCTCCTCTGATTTTAAAAATTACGCTGATCTTTTCTATTGAGTTACAGTTTAAAAAGTAAGTTTTTTCTGCTAGATCGTATTTCAACTTGCTGTAATATGTCCTATACTGGGAAGACTGTGCTTCCGTTACAAATCGATCATACATAGTTCGACCTACTTTTTGCAATAAGACGTTGAGTTGTGCTTTTAGATGTTCAGGTTGCTCATCGGGTGTTATCGTTATGGTTTCTCCATAATCTGATGCAAGGCGTTCCCATTCTTGAATGAAGCTTGCTCTACTTCTTATTACACTCTTGAGTACAACTTTTGGCAGTCTGTCATTACTCATTGCCATAACTTTTACTATGTAGTCGAAATGTAGTCTCAGTGTTTCCAAGAACATAGGCGGTGTACCAGTCTCTAGATGCAGCATATAATTAGGCGTAGCACTTGGTAAATGAAATATTCGCTTTAAGAAATACCTAAGAAACTTTTCTATTTCAACAAAGGAACAGTATCCCCACACCTGCGCTCCATATAAAAGAACTGAAGCTGAAGTTGTGCGAAAGAGTTTCTGCTTCGAGCTATGGCTTAAATACTTGTTGTTGATGCAGCGACCCCATACCGATGAGATTGCTCGTTTGGCTTCAGATAGTTTGGTTTCTAGATGTTTCTTCATATTCAAGTTCGAAGACACCAAAATTCCTAAGTATTTGTATTCGCGAACAACTTCCACCATTTCTTCTTGATACGTCCATCTTTCACTTTGAGAATATCTGCCACCGCCGCCTCTGAACACCATTACCTTCGATGTATTCAAGTTCACGCTAAGGTTCCAGTATTTGCAGTAAACGCTGAGCCTATTCATCATTAGCTGCAACCCATCTACAGTGTCGGAAAGAAAAACGATGTCGTCTGCATACTTAAGAGCCGGAATTTGTATGTTGCCAAACTCGATTCCACCTTTTACAGTATCTGATATGTCGTTGATGAAAAGGATAAACAGTAACGCACTCAAGATACATCCTTGCTTCACTTCCATCGTTGTTGTGAATTCTCCAGAAATGGACTCCCCATCCCATACATACGCCACATTATTTGCATACATTGCTCTTAAAATGTTGATTATTTTCGTTGAGAAACCTATATTATATAGTTTGTAGATCAGAGCATCGCGCGCTATGGTGTCGAAAGCCGCTCGAAAGTCAACGAAAAAGGCATATAGTTTTTTATGTTTCTGTTTATATATCTCCGCAATATTAAGTAATGCAAATATTTGATCGACTGTCGAGTAATTCTTTCTAAATCCTGCCTGAAACTCCTGCAAAACTTTTTTATTTTCAACCCAGCAGGTAAGTCTGTTGTATATAAGGGCGGCAAACAGCTTGGCAGAGGTGTTCAGGAAAGATATTCCTCTGTAGTTTGTAGGATCGTTATAGTCACCTTTTTTGTGCAGTGGATAGATAATTGCCTTTTTAAAACTTTCTGGAATATTTGCTGATTCAAAGATTCTATTGAATTCCCCTGTAAGCGCAGACATGAATTCGTATGTGCAGTTTTTATAGAACTCGTATGGAATTCTGTCATCTCCGGGAGCCTTTCTCGTTTTTGCTTTATTAATGACTTTTTTGATTTCTTCTAATGAAAACGGGCTATCTAGGAAGTCATCGATAATTAGTGGAGCTGCATATTTATTTATAAATTTTATTTAATGCATAAACAAAGATAATATAATGGGCGTCTAAACAAAACTAGCTTTAGTTTTTTAAACATAAAATTATCTCTTTTTATTATAAACAGCCATGTCATTCATTTCAAAAACAATTAATATTATATTTAACTTTAAGGTTGGATGATTTTTAAGGCAACGGTCTCAGAAACCACAGAACACATTTTCAGAACAAAACAAATAATTGATTCTCCTTTTTTGTGGCTGACAAATAATGCATTTTCTTCTGACATTTAAGTAGATTGTAGTAACTCTGAAAGGAGCAGGCGTAAAATATTATTTTTTGAAATGTTATATCCACTAACTTTGGATATGGGCAGACATTCTTAAATCACGTTTACAAGTTTTAAATTTTTTTAAAGTTGAAATATGTATGTACATGCTTTACGTTTTGTTCAGAAGGAACCAATAGAAGGGTATTCAGATGATTGGTAAATAATTTTGTACACAAGATGTGGCTGGATTGAAAACACTGGCATGTTGGAGGATTTTTTTAGTGAGCGATCTTGTGTGTGTGTGATCTTGTGAAGCATTTATTCATTGTTGGAGAGGTGTTTGTTGGGTTATCTGATGGAATAGGTATTGGACTGATGGAAGACTAGTGAATAAAGTACTGTCTCCAGTCTTCTTCTTTTTTGTGCTGCCAGTGAGAATTTATACAAGCTTTGGCTTCTTGATCTGCCAGCTCATTGCCCCCTAATCCCGATGTGTCCTGGAATCTAAACAGTTTCAAATTCTTATCTCGCTTCATAATCTTGTCGTGAATTTGATTGATGACGGGTGGGGCGTATTTATGTTTTTATTGCTGTTAGTGTTGAAATACTGTCCGAGAAGATTATGTTTTTTTTTTGTACTTTTCGTAGCTCCTTCTGTAGGGCTAAATATCGCTATTACTTTGGCAGAGAAGATTGAAAAATAAGGTGGAATCTTTTCGGCGGTTGTCAGAAATCCATCAGAATTTACTATAGCAAAGCCCGTGCCTTCTTTGTTTTTGGAGCCGCCTGTATAAAAAATCTCACAGCGGTAATTGGAGTAGGTGTTCATCAGTTCGTGAAAAAGTTGAATATAAATTGCATTTGCTGTTGTCTCTTTTCAGTACTTGGAGAGGTTGATTTTAATTGCATCCAGAGGGAGAAGCCGAGGTGGGTGCTTTGGATTTATTGCTTACACTAAAATGATATTATTTGCTGCTGTAAGAAATTAAAACGCACGCAGAAAACAATTGATTTCGATGTGAATATTTAAGTTACACCAATTCCAAAAATCCCGGGATTTGGACATTCACATTCTCTCCTACCAATTTATACAACGCTTTTTGTCAGATCTTTTAAAAAGGAAGTTACACCGACTGTAGCCAAAAAGACTTACCTCAACATTACATCTGCTAGTGTAACACGCACTTTCAATTTAAAATGTCCACCTAACTCGGTACTGCGCCTTATAATGGCTTCCACGATCGAACTCCCATTCAAACGACCTCCACTTACAGTCACAGGACCAAGCTGCATTAAGTAAATATCCCTTTATCCAGGATCTTCGTATGAGATGTGATCTTTCTCATAACACTCACTCTTCAAGTTACCGTTGAGGTTTTTCTTGAGTTAAAGTGTGCTTCACAAAGAAAGTATCTTTTTTGAAAACTCGTCTTACACTTTGCTATGTGAACTCTTTAAAGTTTATTACAAATAACTTAATAAATCATGATTCTGGCATTAACCATCTTTAACGGCTTTTCGATTATTAATGGCTTTGATAGAATTTATAATCATTACCCGTTTACTTAAATGGCGACGAAAATTTACTTTTACGACATTTTAATTAGCAAAAGAGTGGCAGTCGTATCTATCCTTCGTCCCGAGTAGCTTTATGGTGATACTGAAGATACTGTTGATGTCTGGAAATAAAATGCCATTTTTCAGTGTTTTCCAGTTAAATAGTGAACTAATTTGCCCTTTTTCCGGAATCAAGACAATTTTCACTTAATCCCATTAACACTGAATTAATTTCCAATTAAAAGCGAAAGTTCGCGATTTTATCTCAATACAAACATTTCGCGTCATAGCAGTACTAATAAAGTTCAATTAACAACACAGGGAATTTCTTAAAAGCTTAGTAAGTGTCATCTTAAGTGAACACCCAGCCGTATCGTACTCAGCCGTTGACCTCCGACACATCCGAGTATTAATTTTTTATGTGCATTTGACAGTTGACAGCGTTTGCAGTCCTTAGATGCAATGCGGATATTTTTCGAAATCGAACATGAGACCGAGTAGTACTTAGGAACTGTCATCGCCATTTGACACCTGACACTTGACGGCTGAGATTTTCTGTGTGCTCAGCGAATGTCATCCTCGATAGGAAACTCATCAATTCAAGTCTTTAAATACTTTAACTAACCTATTTAAAAAAAAAAAAAAAAAAAAAAACAAAACAGAGAAGGGCAAACTTTTATTGATTTAGAACATTAGCGGTTTAAGAGGTCAGTCAGTAAGAACAGTTAATGGGGACAGTCCTTGTTTTCGAGTTACAACTACTTCCTCATTTTACTTTTCACGGGGATGGCCGTGAGGATCTTCTAAAAATAAAGCTAAGTGTTGGGATTAGAAATGGAGTGGAGTCATTTTGAGGCGGGAAATTGACAGTCGTATTTTAGTAGTTTTTTTTTTCTCTTCATATCATCAAAAATGACGTCTTGGCGGAAATCAAACGAAGGATTACTCTTGCCAATAGATATTTCTTTGGACAAAGACGACTATTGAGTGTAAAGGCCCTTTCCCGAACGACTAAGGAAACTCTTTATAAGGCCCTTATCATCCCATTTTTCTTACGGGTGCAGCAGGAAGTCATAAATCAACACTTCTCTTTTAATAAAAAGTACAGGCATTCAGATTCAACCTTATGGAACCACATTTTAGGTTCCAATTCGTTTAAGAATTTATTTCTTTTTTTTAGGGTTCCGTACCCATATGGTAGTACGAAACCATTATAAGTTCGCTCTAACTCCAAAATGTCTGTCACGAGAAAAACCTCAAAAACCGTTCCAGCTAGGAACTTGAAATTTGGCACATTACGGTGAGCACCGTGGTGTAGTAGTTAGTGCGTTGGACTACTATGCAATGCTGCCCGGGTTCAATCCCAGCCCGGGTCCAACACCTAAAAGTTTTTTTCACGGCGCCACCTCTTTCGAATGTCTGACGGGCAATCAAAGAGTATCATCTGTCGCGATTAAGCTTCTCAACTCGCCGTTCGGAATTGGTAAGAAACTGTAAGTCCCTTCCATTCGGGTAAAAAAAAAAACGCGCACACACAAATGGGAAGCAGGTCCAGGTTCACCCGAGCTGTAGCTTCACCTAAGTAAATAAGTATGCATTACGGTGGTCCACATATTTGAGATAACTTATCACTTAAAAATACTGTGAAACATTTATACCACAGATAATATAGTTACATAGATATCGCACGCAGTGTAAAAAAAAAATGACCACTTTTCAGTCGATTGGGACTTACTCCTGCGTCCCAGTTTGATCGAACTCGTTCGAATCAAGCTAAGACATGATGATCTTCCAAAAATTTGTTGGTTCAACAAGTTGCTTTTGGTCTTTGCGTGTTTGCTTTGTTCATATGCCTTTATTTTTCCTTTTCCCATTCCTTTCATTCGTTTTATTTTGTTGTGCGTTTGTTTTTGTTTTTTTGATTGTGATTTCGTCATCTGCCCTGCCTTTCAATGCAAGGAGTTTCTTGGTCAAGGTTATTTTAATTTTTTCAAGATAACTGAGAAGGGATTAGCGCAGGAAAGTAAATCTAGCCATAGAAACATTTAATAGCAAGCAGGTTGTCATTTCTTGGGATGTTGGTTTTAAGTAATTGTTTTGCATTTTTGTTTCCCGATTTGCTTTTGATTTTTACTGGTGGGTATGTAATAGGTACTTTTTTTGTATTTTTCAGGCACAATGTTTGCGTACAAGAACAAGAAGTATGTAAGAAAGTTATTTGCGATACACAGAGCATGGGTTTTGCTTATTAAACCAGTTCGAGTTTTCGATGTTTGTTATTATTATATACATACATTCCAAGGTCATTAACACCTTTACTGAGAATAATAGAAAATAAATTTACCAAGAAAAAGTAAAATAGTCAACCTTCTTGAATAAACCATTACATACTTATGTAGGTACATATCGCACTAATAATACAATACTGTTGTCGGTAACTCACAATTTGTAAAATTTGAGATATCATCATATTCAAACGTAAAAATCACTTCTCTACGCGTCAATAAGACTGTCGTTAAAATAGTACAAGAAACAAAATATATGTAGTTATTAATAACTCTTATAAACTACATATCAATTTTTTTATAATCTATAACAGAAAGTAAACATACATATATATGTATGTAGGTAATCAGTTTTTCGATGATTCAGAAAGAAGTCATACTTTGAGTTACAACGGTACATATTGTATTATTAGTGCGATATGTATTTGTAATTAGTTTGGTTTGTTGATTTCTTCAACAAAAGTTTCTTGGAGGATGAGTATATGGTAGAGATCCTACTAGGTATATTTTGCTTTTGTAAGACAGAAATGGTTTTCCCTCATTATAAGCAGGATTTCTGACCTGAACTGCTTTAATATATTGTTGTCGCTTGAAAAGCACTACCTACCCACCCATGGTCATGAAAGCAATTAAGCAACCTATTAAATGTTGCCGTTATCAAACGAAAACTATTTTTTTTTTTTTCAAATTCATTTGGCCTAAGTAATGGACTGAATATCTTAGACATTTGAAAATGAAATTATTCTTAAACAGCAAACAGTTCCAAAAAGTTAAATTTTTTAAAGCATCGTGATGCATCGCAAAATTAAAGCATCGTTACATCGCATAACAACGGCAGTGATGCATTCCCCGATTCGCATTTTTTCGATGTTGTGGAACTCAGCCTAAGATTTGGACGAATTCTAATTTCATCAAAAATCAATACACGTAGCGTACAGACTGTCTTAATGATACAAACTTAGAATTCAGAAAACAGTAGGTGGGCAGGCATTGTTTTGATTTCCAGTTTGTTAGCATTTACAGGAACCCAACAGAATATTTGCCCTCGCTTTTAAAACAATTTATGTCTATGTACATTTATTATATTTATGCCTCCACAAATTACTCAAAATTTAGTTTTTTTCATTTGAAAGACATTCAAAAATGTTCAAGTAGGGAAAATTTTCTTATTGATTTCTTACAAATCGAAAAAAAAAATTTGCTCAACCATAAATTAAAGAACATCCAAATGTCACAGAAATGCGAAAATAAAACCAAACAAAAACATCATAGACGGAGAATATACATATACACAACCACAAATAAAAAAATATGACCACCCTACCATATACACCCAAACATACCAAAATCCAGAAACAGACCAGCCGTTCGTATATGTTCGTTCGCAAGATCGATTGACATAAGTAAGACAAAATAAAGGGTTGCAGCAAAATGAAATACGAAAAAAATGTGTGTATACCGAAGTCACAACACACTGAAGGATGGTTGACTCCAGGGCTGCCGTTTTGAAAATTCGAATGGGAGTATTTTAGGCATTTACAGGGGAGTATTTTGTGTCAAAGGGGAGTACAAAAAAGAAACGATACATCAAAAACAGCCTATTGAAATACTAAAACTCAATTATTTTATTTGGACTGCAGCCTCAAGATTTTTTTCAAAAATGTTCACTTTTTTAATAAATAGCAAAGCAACAGAAAAACAAAATTCTTGAACATCGCATTGTATAAAACTATAACAGTAAGAAATTTAAGCATTTAAATAACTATAAGTCTTGGGTTTTACCTATCAAACCTATCTACATAACTTCGAAAATTCTTTTAAGCATAGAATTTATCAAGTGCTACAGAACTTCTCCATTGATCTCGATTCATGCCTGGGCTATTTGTGTTTTTAGTTCTTTCACATTCCCTTACTGCCTCCCATATATATCTCTCTAGCTATGATCCCCCACATGTTTTCGATTGCTTTCAGATCAGGACTACATGATGGCCACGGCAAACACCTTGTTCCGCTGACTTCCAACCATTCGCGGACTATTTTTGCTGTGTGAATTGTCTTGTTGGAAAAATAAAGTTTTCACCTGCCGGAATTATTCCAAATTCGTCTAGAGAATATTCGAGCATCTCTCTGTATTTCTCACCATTCATTTTGGGTGGTAGCCATATAAAAGTGGTTTTTCCATCATACCCAAAGTGATCCCAAACCATCGCACTTCAATCTCCGGCATTCGGCATTTTCGCCTCGCAAATGACGCTAATAAAAACTGAAACCATCGTTTGCTTCAACACTTGCTGTACTCTTCTTACAGTTATTAGAAGTTCCAACTTGCGCCTTACCTGACCGGCATTCGGCATTCGGCATGTTTCGCCTGACTTTGCGTGAAATAGTTTGGTCGACCGGATCATTTAACAGAGCCATAATTTTCACCAAAATTGAGAAAATTACACACAACGGAAACAGATCATCCTACCTTCGACGCAATTAACTGCTTTTCATGCTCTCTTTGTATAGCAATAACTGCCCATCCTTCCGTGGTCAAATAGATTCCGCGATTTGACGGTACCTAAACCAAAACATTTCCGTCAAAACATTTAATTTCCCTGCAAAATTGTAAGATTTTATTGTGGCCAGCCTCTCCCAGTGTGTTCAAGAAGTCATTCCCTAAAAAATTCTTTCCAGAACGAGCAATAGCCTAACAATCACAAAGAATGTGTTCAATATCCTCCGATATACTTATGTCCTATACCTATGGGGCATGGCTAAATTGAATATAATATAAGGTTGAATAATTATTATCATTTCGGATTACGAGGAGTTCGAGTCATCTGCTTAATTACCGTTTAAATATTTTAAAAATAAAAAAAATTTATCAATAATCGGAAATATTGTAAGATAAACACAATGTCTTTATACACAAGTATTTCGCCTTTTGTGCATGGCTTCTTTAGTTAGCAGTTCAGTCTGTATATCAAATTGAACATTTTGATAACGGCTGTCTTTATACTTATTTCGGCCACTGTATTTCATTTTCGTGTTAGTATTTTATTTTAACAAAGTACTATTCAATAAAGAAAAGGTACTCAAAGTACTACTTGTTTTAAAAAATTGATATATTTTATAGGGGAGTACAATCAGGACGAGGGGAGCACGGGAGTACAGTGTTTGAGAGAGTAGTACGAATACTCCCTTAGTACTCACTTCGGCAGCCCTGGTTGACTCGCACGACCATGTAACTTAAAATGGTTTGAAACCAATCTATTGCATCAATGCAACAAATCGTTCGGTTGCGAGTAATTTTTGCCGTTGAAAATGTGGTCATTTTTTTTTACTCTGCGTGCGATATCTATGTAACTATATTATCTGTGTTTATACAGTGTTGGCAAAATGTGAAATCGAAAAAATATATCATGTGGGATATCATTCGAAAGGGCTCGAAGCAAAGATTCCAAAGATATTTTTTTAAACTTTTTCCGTTAGAAGTTTTGGGAGTAATTGACAAAAATATGTGAAAAAACACTAAACCAAAAGTCTTCGAAACTACTATAGTCAAAAATAAGAACAAATTATAGTTTGTAGATGATTAGCTAAATATTTAAAGAAAACTATAGCAAATCTCTTAAGTTGTATAGTTTTTGAGAAAATCACGTCGTAAAATTTAATTTCTTAACAGATAAACTCGTTAACTACTAGATCGATTTTGGAATTATAACTTTCGATCAATAATTCCTTAAGGAGTATTATAGATATTCCAAATTTGCACTATAATATAAAAAAAAAAAAAAAATAAAAAAAAAGAGCGCGATTTTGCTGAGACTCGAACCTCCAACCTCAGTGGTCCTGCGCATGCTTTTGGCTTTTTATCAGACAACTAGAACACAAGCTACAAATCTGTTCCAATGTAATGCATGTACAGTTTTGGAAAAAATAATAGGGACAAGATGACCCAAAACACATTTTTTTTTATTTTCTCTCAAATTTATTGCACAATACGTATAAAAATCTGCAGTCATTTGTACATTCCAACATCATACCCCTTCTCGCGAATTCGATCTTTGTTTTAACGGTAAAGCGGAATATTTACATTAACCGTTTTCTGAAGCTGGGAAAAATAATAGGGACAGCTGTCGACCATTGAACTACATCGCAGTTGGCACACTCAATTAATGAGAGGCAGTTGTGTTTTTTTTTAATAAGTGTTCAGTTTGTAGTCTATGTTATTTAGTTTTCTGTAATTGATTACATTATGGGTAGAAATAAGCATTGCTCGGTGGAAGACCGTTTAAAAATTAAAGAGCTTTACAAAAAGCCGCTAACTGTGCGAAAGATAGCGGAACCTTTGAATTGCTCAAACACTAAAGTTTATAATGCTCTCAGGGCACAAAATAAGCCGGAATCCCGTGGACGACCAAGGAAAACCACGGCAGCTTTTGATCGACAATTGTTAAGGGCAAGTAAAAAAAAATCCGTTTGCTTCTTCTTAAGACTTAGGAACTGAGCTAAATGTCGCAGTCTGTTCTGTAGCCGGACAATAAGAAACAGACTTAAGAAGGTGGATTGCATGGAAGGTTGGTAAGAAAAGTTTCGTTTCTCAGCACGTCCGACGAAACGAAGATAAACCTTTTTGGTCTGATGGCAAAATTTACGTGCGACGTCCTAAAAATCAGGAACTAAATCCTACATACACCAGAAAGATAGTGAAGTATGGTGGTGGCAGCATCATCATTTGGGGTTGTTTTTCGTGGTATGGCGTTGGTCCCCTGTTTTGGACACTATGAACGCTGTGGTGTACAAAGACATAATGTAAAACACCATGCTACAATATGCGGAGGAAAACATGCCACTTAAGTGGGAATACCAGCAAGATAACGACCCCAAACACTATGCAAAGCTTGTGAAAACCTGGTTTCAAGGAATTGACATTAAGGCAGTCACCTGACCTAAACCCAATCGAAAGTCTTTGGGGGTCCTTGAAACGGAAGTTTCAAAGACTAAAGTATGAAATCGATCATTTGTGGCAGGTGGTTCAAGAAACTTGGAATGCTATTCCAATCATGACATGCAGAGCACTAGTCGAATCTATGCCACGCAGATGACTTGCTG
Source organism: Brachyopa scutellaris (assembly GCA_949775065.1). NCBI lineage: Eukaryota > Metazoa > Arthropoda > Insecta > Diptera > Syrphidae > Brachyopa > Brachyopa scutellaris. The sequence continues at coordinate 43,056,340 of OX459115.1, forward strand.
TAATGAAAAACAGCGGACAAA